>OY787664.1:42759782-43959782 GCA_963678985.1 Spisula subtruncata | reverse complement strand
GTGATCTATCGTGCTGTTTCCAAAGGTGTTTGGTCATGTGATCTATTGTGCTGTTTCTAAAGGTGTTTGGTCATGTGATCAATCGTTTCTATATAATTCTTGTGTTCCTGATTTGTGAGTGAATATATGCTGTGATTTTGTTGAAGCTTGTAATTTATACGCTGTTCTTTACAATTTGCATTAATGCTACATTAATGTTCTGCTTGACATTTAGAGAGTCTTAATTCATGTTCTATAATGAATTGATTATTTATTCCAAACTTCAGTGAATGGCGCTTCATCCCAGACAATGATCCTATATTTTTGTCAAATATATGTTAGACATGAGATTTGATTTCATGTTCAGATGCCATATTGTTGTTTTGTAACTAATGTTGATGTATATATTTTATTGTATATTTACATTTTGATGGTGTATATGGCTGTATGAAACAATGATCACTGCTATACTATAGTCATAGAGTTTTTAACTTGCCATTTACGTCCCGCAGTTGTTTGTGTGTATCAATAGTCTATGTATTGATGTCAATGCACGCTTCTTTATTAGCATCAATCTTGTTCAGAAGGTCTTAAAGTGTACATGTTTTGTTGGTACCTGAATCAGATATATGGTTTCCTTGTATTTCCTGCATGTTTAGGCAGTCAGCAAGCATTTGGTGCACTTTTCTTTTTGGCGCCTTTTGTATTCTGCTATTTCTGTGGAGTGCTGCTTTCCCTACACAAATTGTTGTTATATTTATTTTTTGATATCAAAAATACAATATATGTTTTTTTCTGTTTTTTTTTCAGGGTGCTGTTTTGTTACATTTTACACAAGAAAGTCTGCATTAGATGCACAAAACGCCTTACATAATATCAAAACTATGCCTGGGGTAAGTTCTTTGATTTATTTTCTGAAATGATAGAGTATGTGGGTGAGATAGAGATACATAAATACACCACAAAAATGAAACACACCTTCATAATTTCCATCTGATGAGAATTGTAATAACATTCTATGCAAGAAGATATAAAACATAACAGAACACAAAACCTTATCAAAGTCAGATACAGTTAACACTGATTAATTTAATTAGTAATATTTTACAAAGTATCCAAATTTGAATGTATTTTCTTCAAATCTTAAGAAACAGCAGGACTGGTGTTTTTCAAATACTGAGAAATTCACATATTCATCAGTTTGCTTGGCATCACTAAATGGTGAATTCTATGTGGTGTGTTTATAGTTTTGTAAAGTATTTATTATCAATTAGGTGAGTAGTTTTAGTCCATGTTTCATATAGTATTGTAGACTGTTTTCATTTGACAGTTTGCAGCCTTGAGTTAAGCTTCTGACACCAGCTGTTTGTTTCAAATGGTAATTTGTTTTAACATATCTAGTAAATCATAGTAAACATGCTGGAGAGCACTTCATTCCAATGGTAAGTATGTCTACAAAGTTATTATATTGACCTTGAACATTTATCACCTGTGACCTAGTGCTTCCAGTGAAGTAATATTGGAAATGGAATGGGAGGAGGTATATTTTGAGTCTAGGCAAACTGCAACAAAGCCAGTGACATACCAAAAACATAGGAGGAAATCAGACAGGGAAGGCAACACTCTAACTTTACCAGCTGAGCACAGTAAACATCAACAACATCACATTACCAAATACTTGGCACTACAACGGCACACAATCCAACTAGGAAATGAAACACCCAACCCTAATCCCAGCTATAGAAAGGGTGGATTACCCAAAGACCCATAAAGAGATGCCAAAACAGCAACTTCAAGCTACCAAATTTGTCAAAACTGATTCTCACAATGCTCTTGAGCTCTTGCTTGTCATTGGGTTTATATTATAACTAGGGTACAGTTCCAGAACCAATCGGCTGATTTGTCAGAATAAGACAATGGTATAACTGAATTGGTGTTGGTTGGACTTGAATCTGATAAATAGGATATGAATTTGTTCTGGTGACTGAGCTCAGATAAAAAGTATTGCCAAACCTTCCTTTTCTAAACATCTCTTGTAATGCTACTCTAGATTCATTTCCTAATCATCCTTGTTTGTATTTTATTTTGATTTATTTGCAGCAGCAACCAAAATTAGAAATGTAATGTTTATAATCTATTCCTAAAATAGTCTGCAAAAATGCTTAATATATCCGAGTCTATAAGAAAATGTTAGTTTGAGAGCTGGAAGGCTTGTAAATGGAAATCTGGAGTTATTTGACATTTATGAGCATTGTTTATTGGAGTAATTTTGTATGGAAGTACAAAGTGCAAGGAGGGGAATTATACCTTGATCATGGTGAACAATTCCAAGGGTTGTCCTTTTTTATGGGTACAGACTTGACAAATAGGGTAATTAAGAGACCTGATATATTGATGAGCCACAATAAAACCATGCTCATAATTGTGATGATCTTTGACCTTATCATTTGTGCCTATATTTGGTAGTTGGTTTAATCAATATATAGGGCTCAAGTAAAGGTACAGACAGAGGATGTTTTACACTTCAAAGTGACTCATGATAAAAATGTCTCATTGATGAATAAGGTCACAGATAATTCATGAGGCAAAAAGGAGGACACAGGGCAAGCAAAGGGGTCCAACACTACTAAAAACCTATCACTTTATACCATATAGATAAATATTTATGATTTATATAGTGTAAAGTAATAGATTTTTAGTCATGTCCAACCCCTTTGCTTGCAAGATGCAAGATGCAAGACAAGTTGCAACTTATCATGTACATTTAGACCATAATTTAAACAACGTGCATTTAATCATCTGAAAGATATTAGTGTCAAGTTGTAAGCAATGAACATATACATTCAGCTGTAATGGAAACTTGTATTATTGAAGATGACATCTATGAATTATTTGATACTGCCTCAAGATGGAAACCACTGGTACATACAATGACGTGTTCAAATTCCCATAATTCTTTGCATTGTTGATTAACATTATTGAGATTTCATCTAATGTCAACAAGCTGTATTATGAATTTAATCTGGCGGCAACTCTCTCAGCTTTACTCAATCCCTCTAAATTAGATTTGTCTGTAAAATCATCGGAATAACTTGAGCAGATTTTTTAAGTATTCCAGAATATTATATTTACTGGTAAACCTTAGTGTGTAGATAATATTGTTAACTTTTCTCTTTGGTAAAAAAATGTCATGTACCATAGAAATTCCCTAATCTGAAACCTTTCCAATTCGAAATCCTCCACAATCGGAAAATATCAGAAAAAGGTCCCACTTTTCATCCGTCAGACTACGTGCTGTATGATAAGGATTCACTCTGCAATCCGAAATATATATTATAATAATGAAGCTTAGGTGTTAATATCCTAAACTTCTGGAGTGTTTGTGGTGGTTTCATCAAATGATTGCTGTGTGGGATTTTTTGTTGAAGGTGTGGCATGTCAGGTTAACCAAACTATGTACATTGAAAAATCATTAGGCAGTCTTTCCTTTACCAGCATGTTGTATTATCTAGATAACTTTCAACTTGCTACTTTTTTTAACGGCACTTAAGAACATAAAAGCTACTATAACAAGTTTGTTGATTGACTTTGTGTTAGATGAGAAGTTTGTTGTTCAGTATTTGATGGTAATTAGTGACTATCCTAAACTTATAGCAGTTTTCAGAGAGGGGGGGGGGTAAGTGGAAAGTAAACTGCTGGTCTAATAATGTCATGATGTGTTTAATCATCGTAATTGATCGCAGACAACATTTTCATTCACATTGAATGTGTTTATATTGCATTTTAAGTAGCTGTTTCCTTGCAACAATGTATGAATGGTGTTAGAAAGGCTGTTTATGTCCATATTGATTGGCTTTATATCAAAATAACAAGGTGAAACCATTTGGGACATGTGTCTAACTAAGTAACAGTGTATTAAGCCATCTATTGGCAAGTCTAATCGTTTACTTTGCTGGTTTTTCCAGACATAATATTTATCCCTTGGCACTTGAGTCTGCATGAGAAAATATTCTTCAAATGAAAAGATGAAGTGAGAAAATCATCATTTAAAACAATGTATGTCCATCTTTTCTGGAAAGTTATATTGAGTTTGCCTGAATCAAATACCTACCAAATGTTAGACCTCTATTAGCATATGACAAGCTTGGCATTTATGATTTGCTGGAAACCCGAAGAAGCATTAAATTTACACATTCCAGGTGTTGAAAACAAAACAAGACATATCTCTATGGATTATAAAATAAGAAGCAGATCATCTGTCTAGTTTTGAAAAAGCTGTTAGTTTTCCATTTTCTCCCCCTGTTTCTCTGTATTGTTGGTTTTGAAGGAGAAATTATTGTGTCAGTCAGCGTGGTAATTGACACACTCAACCTTGGGATATTTATTGAGCTTGAAGCAACATTTCTTCTCCTGGATGATCTCTGTTTGCCTTCCACAGTTTGTTACTGTGTTAGCCTTCCATAGTTTGTAACTGTGTTTGCCTTCCATAGTTTGTAACTGTGTTTGCCTTCCATAGTTTGTAACTGTGTTTGCCTTCCATAGTTTGTTACTGTGTTTGCCTTCCACAGTTTGTTACTGTGTTAGCCTTCCACAGTTTGTTACTGTGTTTGCCTTCCACAGTTTGTTACTGTGTTTGCCTTCCACAGTTTGTTACTGTGTTTGCCTTCCACAGTTTGTTACTGTGTTAGCCTTCCATAGTTTGTAACTGTGTTTGCCTTCCACAGTTTGTTACTGTGTTTGCCTTCCACAGTTTGTTACTGTGTTTGCCTTCCACAGTTTGTTACTGTGTTAGCCTTCCATAGTTTGTAACTGTGTTTGCCTTCCACAGTTTGTTACTGTGTTTGCCTTCCACAGTTTGTTACTGTGTTAGCCTTCCATAGTTTGTAACTGTGTTTGCCTTCCACAGTTTGTTACTGTGTTTGCCTTCCACAGTTTGTTACTGTGTTAGCCTTCCATAGTTTGTAACTGTGTTTGCCTTCCACAGTTTGTAACTGTGTTTGCCTTCCACAGTTTGTTACTGTGTTTGCCTTCCACAGTTTGTTACTGTGTTTGCCTTCCACAGTTTGTTACTGTGTTAGCCTTCCATAGTTTGTAACTGTGTTTGCCTTCCACAGTTTGTTACTGTGTTTGCCTTCCACAGTTTGTTACTGTGTCAGCCTTCCATAGTTTGTAACTGTGTTTGCCTTCCACAGTTTGTTACTGTGTTTGCCTTCCACAGTTTGTTACTGTGTTAGCCTTCCATAGTTTGTAACTGTGTTAGCCTTCCATAGTTTGTTACTGTGTTAGCCTTCCATAGTTTGTAACTGTGTTTGCCTTCCACAGTTTGTTACTGTGTTTGCCTTCCACAGTTTGTTACTGTGTTAGCCTTCCATAGTTTGTAACTGTGTTAGCCTTCCATAGTTTGTTACTGTGTTAGCCTTCCATAGTTTGTAACTGTGTTTGCCTTCCACAGTTTGTAACTGTGTTTGCCTTCCACAGTTTGTAACTGTGTTTGCCTTCCACAGTTTGTAACTGTGTTTGCCTTCCATAGTTTGTAACTGTGTTTGCCTTCCATAGTTTGTAACTGTGTTTGCCTTCCATAGTTTGTAACTGTGTTTGCCTTCCGTAGTTTGTAACTGTGTTTGCCTTCCATAGTTTGTAACTGTGTTTGCCTTCCACAGTTTGTAACTGTGTTTGCCTTCCACAGTTTGTAACTGTGTTTGCCTTCCATAGTTTGTAACTGTGTTTGCCTTCCATAGTTTGTAACTGTGTTTGCCTTCCATAGTTTGTAACTGTGTTTGCCTTCCATAGTTTGTAACTGTGTTTGCCTTCCATAGTTTGTAACTGTGTTTGCCTTCCACAGTTTGTAACTGTGTTTTGCCTTCCATAGTTTGTAACTGTGTTTTGCCTTCCATAGTTTGTAACTGTGTTTTGCCTTCCATAGTTTGTAACTGTGTTGGTTGTTCCATGCAGATTTTGAAGTGAAATTATAAATTCTTCATCTGCTAACATCTAGCAAGGACAATTTCAACTCATAGCAAGGACAATATTAACATCTATCAAGAGGACAAAGATGTTGATACTGTCCTTGCTAGGTGTTGCCATTGTCCTCTTGAAAGACATTTGCAATCATGCCTTGCCTAGAGTTGGCATTGTCCTTGTTAGATTAGATGTTGGCGTTGTCCTTGCAATGCCCCGGCTAGATGTTGGTGTTGTCCTTGCTAGATGTTGGCGTTGTCCTTGTTAGATGTTGGCGTTGTCCTTGCTAGATGTTGGCGTTGTCCTTGCTAGATGTTGGCGTTGTCCTTGCTAGATGTTGGTGTTGTCCTTGCTAGATGTTGGCGTTGTCCTTGTTAGATGTTGGCGTTGTCCTTGCAATGCCCTGGCTAGATGTTGGCGTTGTCCTTGCTAGATGTTGGCGTTGTCCTTGCTAGATGTTGCCATTGTCCTGGCTAGATGTTGCCATTGTCATTGCTATGCCCTGGCTAGATGTTGCCATTGTTCTTTCTTGACGTTGGCACTGATTTTGTTTTGTTGCCGTGCTTGCTTTTCTACATCTTAAAATAGCTTCATGACTGATCACTCAAATTGTGTTTCTCCTGGTGGGCCTGAGAGTAAGACATTTTTACAGACAGTAATTACTACAAGATGATACAGATTGGGACCTACTGACTCTAGAGACAGAAATAAAAAATATGATTGCTCTGTAATGCTTTCATTATTGAGAATTTCTCAATTTATTGAGATTTCTGGGGATATCTAGCACCAATGATGGGTGAAGGAATGACATATTCCTCCTATATCAAAGAATGCCTTCTGGTTGCTCTTGTTCCCATTTGTTACAAATACATCTCTATTTTCGAATTTAGACAAAATTGCACATTAATAAAGATAATTACTAGCTGTATTATATATTAGCTGGGAGAAGCATTTGTTTGCCCCTCCAAATATATACTGTCTCTCTCCAATGATTTATTGCTTTGGGCATGCTTTGGAAATATAAATTTTCTGCTGGATTTGTAGGCAAGTTTATGTTCTATTGTGTATTGGCATGGTATTAGAATGTTTTGTTGGTTTTAACTGCCATGTCTGATATCATAGGCATGGTTAACCAATGCAGCAATGCATTATAATGTAGGTTTTACTTTAATTGACCAGTTTGCTTTACTTTGGGCGTGAGGGTCAAGAGTCAACATTTTGTGTGACTTATTGTGGAGTTATTGCTCTTGCTTAAAAACTTGTTTTAGGGAATTCTAACATTCTACATGTTGTGAATTGCAGGTTACTTTCCACGTTTTACAACAAAACGCAGTGATTGAAAACATTTCACAGAGTTGTCAAGTGTGTTCATGTTAAAAATCTGAATCAAGTCAAATGTTGCTTTATGCTCTTCCCATTGTCAAGATTATAAAAAAATGTAAGACCATTGTCTTTAAAAAGTTGACAATTTTTACAGAGATTCTTTATTGCTGTAAAATTCTCAGATTTTGAAACATCTTTAACAAGTAACCTTTGACAGAAGAATCTTGTAACTGAGTTGATCAATAAATAGTTTCGACATTTTGGAACATGAAGTTCTGAACTGTTTCAAAACTTGTGCATTAGAATTGGATTTTGATATTTCATGTATTGTGGAATTGCTATCTGGCGCATGAATGGCTATAAGCCAAGAAGATTGAAGATGAATTCATTCCAGTAACATATTTCGCCCAATATATAGCGACAACATATTTTGCATATTTTGTATTATTATAACTTAATGGAGCATTCTGGCATTGATGATTGATAAGAATTGGATGTTGTTGTGGGTGTTGTTTTTGCGTTCCCTTTAAACCAGTGGATGTTAGTAAATATTATTTGGTGTCCCTTTGTCAAGCATTCAGAAGGGTTTTAGAAGGTGTCTTTTTTTCAGAAAAGTTTCCAGCAAACTTTAAGCCTTCAGCAGCAAGTTATCAAGATCATTGCTATGGTCCATATCATGGAATAACCCTATTTGCTCAAACCAGAAATTGAACCTATATCAGAAGTTCTTTAAAAACTCTGCTAGCCAAGGTCATTGGCTTCATGACTGGGACCAGAATATATCAGTATATCGGCCTGATAGGGAACTTCAGGTTTTAGTTAATTTTATTGGTTCACATAGTTCTACTGTATTATACCCTCAGGCATTAAGTGAAGATAAAGCTATGATTGGTTAATTCTCATGAATTTCTTGACAGATGTGCTCTTCAAACTCAGTCTGCAGCATTCTTGTAGGATTCTCAACTTTCTACCAAATGATTCCACTAGGCAGCTCAAATATAGCCCAAAGCAACAATAGAAACATCCATTAAATTTGAAATCAGTTAAAATGTTCAGGTGAGCAATCTGCGCAGTCTATGATGATTGGTTGTATAAGTATTCAAGCAGTTGTTATAATAAAGCCTTGTGGTCATAAATATACCCCTTGTGAATTAAAACAATTGGATTTTCATTTCGGCATTTAAATCAGCTTATCGGTGGTATACCAAATTCCCATTAAAGATAATGTACAATAATTGTATATACTAGATGTTCAAATCTACTTGGTTACTGTATGGGTAATGCCAATACATCTATTTGATGCATAAGTCAATGTATCAGTTGTCATATATTTTTATTTTAGGCCAATTTACAGTTGATCTGCCAATGAAAAGATGTTTAACAAATATCAATCCATGGCATACAGGAGCGTTAACAAATAGCCTCAAAGTCCTATTGGCTTCTTCCGCCTATTTATTTTGCAGGAATTAGTTTCCACTGTAATAATTCACTCTACCAAATTAATTTCTATGCCAGTGTTTCAAATTGCCTGCATGTTTGCCTTCTATCAATACACTTCAATGATCGGCTTTGTTGTTCGACAGAAACGTTTCAATTGTTATGAGAGCCATTTATTTTATTGTTTTACTTTGGTATTTTATTACTTTACAAAATGTTAAATGTTTGCAGTTTGAAAGCCGCATCATTAACTTGTCTTGTGATATTGGCATCCATCTAATTGTTCTTGTCAAATTAACCATGAAATGTGTTTAATTCAATTAGCTTTGTTGTTTGGGAGAGTTATTGGCTGGTCAGGAACCTCAGGTACATTGCCATGGGAATCATAAAACATTTGCTGTATCTTAGATACCAAACATAATTACATGATTCATTCAAAAATCATAACAAATGTTGCTGTTTCCAATTAGTATGAAGTTTCCTGTATTCTGGGTGTTTGTTTGTGTTTATACCCTTGCAACTTGTTCTTTTAATCTGTAATGTTACTTTTCACATGCTCTTTGTTGTGCCTTTTTGTCCCCTGCTGTTTCCAAAGTAATATAAGAAAAAAGGGGAAGACATTGCAATGTCCAAATCGTATCATATGCATGTGACCAAGAAAGTGATTAACTTCACTGTATTAATTGTTTTGTTGTTGCTGAATGGTCTAAATTTGTGTCTAAAGGTGATTGCCTTTGTAACTCTAGGATGAAAAATTACAATGCAAAATAATTACAAAACCTTATATTTATTGCTTGGCGATATTTAGGAGCACGGAAACTTTATACATCATGCAGTATGTTTGTACTGAATGACATATATATCATGCAAGATATACATCATGGTCTATGATATTAATCAAAAACGAAAATATTTGCAGTTTTGTGCATATTCTTTATTGCAATTTTAAGACTTCAGCAACTTGTGGTAGAATTACTGTAAATCAAGAAATAATTTCCAACGCATTAATTTTGCGGAGTTGGTGTGTGGTAGAAATTTGTGAAATTAAGAATTGACAAATGTTTTCAAAACATCAATATGGACATCGCAGGAAACTTAAAAATATGAAAATTTGTAGTTGTGAATATGGCGAGTATGAGCAAAGCGTATAAGTGAGTTTTCGCGAAAGTAAATTAGTTTACAGCATAGCTAATGTTTCCTATGTCAGCATGACCTGTTTATATTATTACATGAATGAGCTGTGCACAGTGTGTTGTCTATGTAAGAATTGGCTACTACAATTGCAAACTCTGCATTGCTGGCATCATTTGCCTTCAATTCTGACATGTTTTGTTATTTTTGGAGAATATTCGGCATAGTTGATGTAGCAATGAGAAGCTTGATGGTGATGGGGCTTGACAAGCATTTGCTGATCTCGATTAGGTTTGTCTTGTACCCTAAATAAGATAAATTGGCCGTGTAGTATGGTAGAAGAGGTTTTTATCACTGGTGCCAAACTTATTCTTGCAATAACACGATCTTAATTTCCTGTAGAACGCCTTACAGTTTCCTTTCATTACTAACCATGGCAACACCAATCTGATCACTACTTTTTGTCTCTCATTTTTTCTGGAGACAATTATTTGAGCTTTGAAACATACAATAATTTAGAGGTTGGTAAAGTTTGAAGTTAATTTACTGAAGAAGTAAAGTGGAAGCTAAATTATTTAAAGGTTTGTTTAACTGAATTGCTAACAGAAAAAAGGTATTGTAAATTGGTGAACTCTGTAAGCTGTTTGTAAGGACTGGAATCTGGAATAAAATTCCGAGGAGAGTATTTTCCCTTGCTTAAAATATATTCTGTTTTCACATGATTTGAGGAAAGCAGTTTATCATTCAGCTGGAATTAAAGCACAGTTTATTTTCACTTATAGAATCTTAGAAAATCAGAATTGATTAAGCTCATTCTCTTTAGTCAGTGTTTTAATAATGCTGATTATATCACTGGTTAGGCCAAGACAAAATAATGTTGTGGTTACGGTTCCCGACCGAGCCTAATATTTTGCTGCGACCCTACAACATTTTATTCGAAATTAAAAGCCAAAAGAAAAAATCAGTCCAGGGCTCTACAAATCCTATAGTCCGACGTCCGGGACAACTCTAATTTCAAAGAACAATAAGATCGGACAACCGTCCAAAAATGCGTATAATCAAATTCTACATTCGATATTTACTCTCGGTGACAAAATATTACGACCCCATGTGGCCTTCCGGACATTGCAATAAACAATCGATAGTCGGATAATCCGTGTCAATTACCGATAATCAAGCACCACGGGAGGTCTACTTACATGCTTGAATCAACAAACAACTGCAAACTCGCGTCGAAGCTCCGCCTTCTCTAATTTGATTGGATAACATTCGGTACAGTGACAGTCTATGTGCAACCGCGCACGTGCACAATATTGACGAGTAATTAATTAAAATCTGTCGCTAAAAGACGTATCAATAATGAAAATCATCAGATACCTGTAATGCACGTATATTCCGCAATAATCATTCCTACATAGAAATATAACAGTTATCCAACAAACTTGCAACTCGAGAAAAAAATTAGCAAGCATTCGACACCACCTGCGAAAATCTCGGTCAAGGTCTTTGAAGAAGTCGGCGCCGCTCTAAGATCTTACGACTTCAAAATGTACCGCGCGGCGACTCAGTAAAAGAGCGACGTCTTTGATGTGCAGATGTCGAAATGTATGCGATATTTGTGGGTATTAATTTTGAGTTATTGACACGATATTATTGAAAATCAGCCAGTTATTTGTCACGGGTTGCCGAGAGTAATTTACTGTACTATTTAATTGGAACTTTTGGACATTGAACTTGTTGAATTATCGTGACGCATAAAACAGGTTTCTTCTTCTTCTTCCCGTTAAAGTACAGGGCTCCATCACTCTTGGATAACACAAGAACGGTACGGCAGTATTCTTCCAATTTCACATCATAATTAAGTATGTTATATATCTTGACGAGTTAAGACTCAATTGACTGGTACAAATCACAAATGATCGGAAATAAGACGACGAGATACACGCGAGTGACCCGATTTCGGATACATACGCATTTTCGGACAAGTTCGTTTTTGGTTTATTATTATGTTTATGTTTCTATAGTATTATTGGCTTCTAGCTATCAACAATAAATTAAAATCATTTTCCATCGTTATTTAAGTACTGTAATAAAGTGTGGCATCTGTCAAACATATGATGCAACATATAGAAGAATCATTCAGTGATTGATTGCACCAAAATACTAAAAAAATCCTTTCCAAGTCATGTGGAAGTTCATGTCCTGAGTTGTTTTACTGCTCTAACCCTGCAATATCTTGCTTTGAATTGTGTAGGCAACCTGCCAAACTTGATATTTAACTCATTCAAACAGCTAGTCAAACAGAGTGTGATTAGCCACTTAGTATTCAGCACAACCACAGCTCAGTGCATACTTGCAACATTAGAACACTGACATAGAATTATATACAGAACAAACTTTACTAGGTAGTGTCAACTTGCAGACGGTAAAATTAAAACTGTACCGGAGGAACGGTTTTTAGTTCTAGTTACTTTTGTTTTATCTGTTTATGAGGGTATGTCTATCAACCAAGTGTTAGCCTTAGTAATTAATAAGCCTTGTTCTTCAAAGTGTTTTCGGTTTTTTATCCACCGAAATTTACAGTATTTTTCTCTACATAAAAGAGTTTTCTGTAGTTTGTTTTTGATATGGATAAAAGGTCAATGCATGGGTACAAATAGAGTCTGCCAAGTTGAAGCCATGAATTGACCATTAATCCTTATTAAAATCAGCAGTTAAAATGGTTTTTATGCTAGATTGCCTATGTATGTATTGAAAAAAAAGCCGTTCAACAAAATAAAATAAAATAAAAAAATAAAATGTTTTTCCTACCTACCTACCCTATTATTTTTTTGCCCGTAACCTGAACCACAACATTATTTTGTCTTGGCCTTACCCAGGAGACAGAATAATTGAGTCACATTATAGAAGACTGGTATATATCAATCTTATGGATGATATGCTGTGTGCTGCTGCTTCATTGCTTCATTAAAATGTGCCATGTTTCATCAGCTCTGTAAATATACGGAATATACCCAGCTAATACAAGGTAGTTGTCTGTAATTCTGGCATTTCCTATTAAGTTAGTCAATTAATGCTACAGAAAATAGCTTTCCCAGTTTGCTAAGGTTTTTGTTTAATGATGAGGTATAGGTACACATGTAAGTAACATGGTAGTTGAGGCAAGCACCATGTTCTCCGAGCTATCCATGTTCTCGGAGAGCTATCCATGTCCGTAATAATGAGCTTGTTATCTCCTAGTTAGAGAGTCCCTGACAGACGCGTGTAATGCCGAGACTCTCTCAGTCCCAGAGTGAGGATTGGTGAAGGCAATCACTATAACTATAGTACCAGGTATATGCTTCAACTATGTATCAATTATCTCGAATTTTAGATAATATGTTTAATAATAGGAGAAGCTGTTGTGCAGTTTTTCACCAGTCTGTTGATTTATGATAGAGAATCACTATTATCCCCTATATCATTTTTCCCTACAGTTTGGTTACCAGAGGAACAGCTGTATGGATATTGCAGAATTGTATAATTATTATTATATTGTCAAATAAATAGATAATTTATGGATCATCTTTGGAAACAATAATATTATTGCAGCAGTTATAGAGATATAAAAAAATATTTACAGTTAATATTCGCTGTGCTTGAAGGGAGAATTATAGTAATACCAACAAAAAGATGCTTAAATAGTTTTACCAGGAGTTTCTTAGTTTAGCGCCCGATATAAGCATGATTGTTATACTGCCAAACTCAAGTTGAGTGCCCGGTTTAGCATGATTGTTACAATACTAAACTCGAGTAACACTGAGTGCTCGAATGTTTTCCAAAGTTTCATTACAATGAGTTCAAAGAACATGTTCTTTATCAACGTTTCATCTAACAGTTGGACTAGATTTTATTTTACTCAGAGTCCTGTTGCTCCAGTAAAACTCCCTGAATTGATGGTTTAGAGCATTGAGACATCATTATAAAAGACATTGGTAAGGAACTTTACCTTTGTCGTTAATTAGCAATTAGGTAAATTACCGATGTAATAAGTTTCTGTTGATTATTAGGATTCCTGGGTTTGTCACAGTTAATAATCTTGTTGGGAAGTTAGGGGAACCAATTTCCACCAATCCCGCTGAAAACTTTTTTTTCATTATTTAAATGCTGTATTTATGAAATTAACCAATCTGCCATGTTTCACAAGAGTCGTAAGGAAAGATGGTAGAGAGGGAACATCATTTGTTGTCATAATACCTGTTATTTGAGTGATATTGTTATAAATGTTACTTATAATTTTCCTAGTTTTATATCACTTCCAATAAGGAAATGACTGGAAACACTATTGGTCAATATTATTGAGAATGAGTACTATTGGAACAAATATTAAACTGTTGAGGGATAGTTAATCAAGGTGAGGATGAAATGCTTGTTAATGTGTATATTATAGAAAATGGGAATGTAAAATATTTTTTGCTTTCTGAGTCATTGATCCCCCCCCCCCGCTACATATTACATCATAGATAGAACCACATTTAGAAGCAGCTTGTTTTGTTGATTGGTTTATCATGTCCACTACTTACATGGTGTAGAATGCACCTGTCTTTCTAAGATGGAATTCCGATGCCATCTAATCAATATTATCTCCTGATGGGAAATTTGTTTGGCCTACTCTGTGAATGTTATGCACAGTTCTAGTTGATTTATGGCCTCGAGATGATCTGATCAGTTCCAATTTCCTCACACCTGTAAATAAGCTAATTACCATTAAACTGTTAGAATTGAAATTCTCCGACATTTAAACCTTTCTTTCTGGTATCAGGTATATGTTTAAACTTAGTGCATACTGCTTAAGCATTTGTTGCATCTTGGAGTAAACTCAGCGCTTCTCTCTAAAGGTAGAACTCGCAATGGTACTGGGCATGTGGCATGTTTTAGCAATTAGGGGAGCACCTGTTCATGTCTTTCAGCAAAATAATTAGCAATGTTACTGGCTCATTTAGATATTGGTTACATAATAATTCTGCTTCTTTTGAATGGTTATGAAAGATCTGACATATCAGGTTTTTGGACGTTTTTAGGCCATTTCCAGAAACAAAACTATTTTTATGGTACATTTGTACTGGAAGTCATTAATATTACCTGATGTGGCAGTTCAGTTCTTATGTACTTTATGTCCATTGGAATCTTAAATTGTCTGTAAGGGGTAGCCAAAACATTGTTGGAATCTATGGTAAATGTCCTCCTAAACACTTAAACATGGTATTTAATGGTTTTCACTAATGAGACAGAAATAGTCTGTTTGGTGAGGTATACCAGATAATATATGATCAAAATCTAAACTTTGTACACAAAAACAAGAACTTGAATGTTTTTCCACATACTCTTAAAAGTAGGGATACCATGTAATATTGTTTTTTCCCTATTCTTCAAAGTGGGAGATAAGATGAAGAAGTGGATCCTCTACACAATGTGCAGGTATTGGCTTAGAGTCTCGGAGTTGTTTAATGTTCTTGGCATAAAACTAAGAGGAGGTTGGCTGAATGTATAGTTTATGATGTTAGGAAAGTGTAGTTAATGAGATGATACAGTGGTTAATGTTTCACTCCATTTGCATGATGAGTTGGGCTGTGTATGCTTCCAAAATGTCTACCATCTACATGCTACTCTAACATTTATGTCTCCAGTGGATACTCTACAACATCTTTGATGAGTGATTTAATGTTGTCATAGAATTGTTCCAAGTATACCAGTGTGGTCTCATCAGCTAAATCTTGGTAGTATTTAACCTTTTGTTGATCATCAGTGAGACAGAGCGGTGACTATTGGACATTTCTAAGGGACAAGTCATGGGAAGTCTTTGGCATTTCCAGGGCCTCCCACAGGGCATTTTCAGGGCCTCCAGGGCATTTCTAGGGGACATTGTCTCATATCATGAGGGAAATCCTTGGCATTTCTTGGTTTTCTCTACAGGACATTTCTAGGGGATAAAACAGGTAGATTTTTGACATTTCTTATTATTAAATTCTAGGGGACAGTTTAACAGGTATATTTGGATAGAACAGTGTGAATAAAAACTCCATTCATTTATTCCAAATCAAGGATCAGTTTAATTTCAATCATTTGGCTAACAATTTGGAAATGCTGAAACTTGCTGTTGATAATTTAGAATGCATACAACTATGCATGAATTGACTACCTTTAGCAGGGAGACTAAAACATATATTAACTCATTTATGAGCTAGGTAGACTGGAATGAGGTGACTGTCATGACTTTAATAACATGGTGCAAAATAGTTAAGGTATGTTTATTGTAGTAAGGCATTATAGGTAATTGTTGTTTTGTGTATATATGAACAGTTGTTGACAAGATTATGAGAAGTAGAGGGTGATATCCCATGTTGAGGCATTCTGCAATGAGCAACGCGATGACAACTTGGCATATTTCCTGGAGATAAAAGCCATGGAACGATATTTGCAGACAATACAGTATGTCTAGAGAATATAATGGTTTGTGTATGTAGTAGGTTCATTGAAAAACAGACATTATGTCTAAGTGATGATATGTAAGAGCTGATGATATACTCAGAATTTAGCATGTTTTAGTACCTCCTTAACTTAGGCTTTGTTGAATGATACATCGATCAACTATCTGCTTTTGTTTTTAGGTCTTGACTGACAATGGTCTGGTTGACTGTTGTTAGGTATTTGTCCTCTGTGTTGGTATTTGGTTTATTTGAATGTTCTCTGTATTAGCTTGAAGCAGTCTTGTGACATAGACTAAGCTTTCTGGAATTTGCAACTTCTAAATGGCTATTAAGGGGGCATGAAATATGTATATTGTTGTAAGTACTTGTACATAATGTAATTGATACTTGATGTTTGGCATGTTCACAGTTTGCAGTGTATGTTCCAATTATTTAATTCAATGCTAAAACATGAGAAGGTGCATTAAAAAAAACATTGGCCTGGTATTCAATTACGAAAGGTCATTGGGCAATGGCCAGTTTCCTATTTTGCTGTTCCTTCAGAGTGCCAATTGAACAATTTTGGCAGTTACTAATGGTGCCACAAGCTTATAGAATGGTGCCTTGTGTGTACAAGTGTCAGTGACCTCTGATACATGTGTCTTATTTGTGTCAACTCTGGCTTCCAACTTGGTTACTGGTAACCTAGAAACTGGTAACATTTATAGTTTTCCATTCTGACTTACATCTTACAAGATATTTACTGCTGGGGTTAATTAATATACGGTTCAGATGTTGACATAGTGTGTAACGCTGTCACTGTAGATTTATTGCCGAGTTTGCATGTTTTTCTATGATGGCATAATGAGGATATGAGTGAAAAGTAATGATGATTATACTGTATCCTATACTGCATCCATTATATCATATATTGTATGTTTGGATTCATCAGGTCCCACTGAATCTTCTAGCATTTGTGTTACAGTCATTTATGTATTCCATGAGTCCCTCACTACATTTGGTAACTTCTCAATGAATTTCCATAAGTGTTTTACCTTCTATAAGCGTCTGTTATGTGTCTATAACTTTCTGCATGCTTACATTAAGTGTTTTACCTTCTATAAGCATTTCTTCTGTGTCTATAACTTCTGCATGCATTGCTTCAACTTTGATTTCTTTGTTCCAATCATTATTATATTAGTCTCAACTTTAATATCAATGTTTTGTTTGCACCAGTAGAACAGTTCAGATATATTTGAAATCGTTTCGGATGCCTGTGATGTACTTACTGACTTTGTAAGAGTTCTTTTAATTAACTGTTGTGAAGTACTACATTTTTGTGCTTTATGAGTTTAATGCACCATCACACTTGGCTTCAGTAGTCCTCTTTGGAATTTTTTTTGTATTGCAGTAAAGACAAGAGACTATAACATTTATAGTTTTTGACTTCAAGTAAGCATTCATCTGTACCTTTACTGATGAACTACTAATGTTTATAATAGCATGTAGTAATTTGGAATTGGCATTCTGTGAACTCAAGAATTTCAGAGCTTTGAGAAACAACATACACCTATTGTGGAATTTGATTGGATTGCATTATATTGAGAACTACAATTCCTCAGCTAAGTTTGATGAACTTATGATTGGTTGAAAGCAGAGGAAAACACATTTAATTTTAAGGTGTATGATACACATATGGTCATACAGGTATTAGGAAAAACGATAGTTTTTGTCGGACAATATAATATAGCCCAAGGCCTATAGTCTCCCACTGATCAATCAACTGATTCATTTTACTACAAAAAGCAACAACATTACTTCCATTGTGAGTGTCATACTTTGTTGTTTTTTCTCTCCATTCTTGGTGTGAACATATTACAAAATGTGTCCAATTAAAGTGTCAATGAAATGAACAAATAATGCATGATTATGTTCTAGGTTTTGTCTTTATTGCTGTCTCGATTTTTCATGCTGCTTGCTCGAGTTTAATATAGATACAGTACTAGATACAAAAGTTACTGATTTGCATCTTTTCTTCAAATAAGGTGGGGGAGGGCTAAGCTTTGGATTCCATTGTCAAAGGGTTCAATTGTTAGCTTCGGTTGCTTCTGTTTGATTTAGATAAAGGCAATGCCAATGATAGTCAGGGAAAAGAAAAACTTCAGTAAATAGTAATGTCTTCAAGTATTGGGTTCAAGCAGAAACTGGTTCAGGATTCCAGTCTCTGAGAACAGAAAACATAAATTATTACATCTATATGACAGATAGTTTCATATAGAAATTTCTTGCAGTATTATGATAAATGGTAAGTCAGCTGGCATAATTGATCACATGTATGTACATCGTAGATGATATGTGGAAGATGTCACAACTACAGTTCTAGATGCTCACTTTCTGCAGATTGCAATGAATGTATGCATGACAGCATCACAGCAAACACGGCAAATGCTGAAGATTTATCACATTCAAAGAGCCTGTGGTCTTCAAAGTGTGGATACTAGTTAAAAGACCTGATCAAAGAATTTAGTGCTGCGTAGCTAGGTTCAAAATAAAAATGAAACAAAATTATGAAAAATTTTGCCTAACAATTTTGGCCGCCTTATAATAATGCCACAATGTTGTAGGCTAAAATGCTGGATATCACACCAAAACATATGTCATACTGTTTTCTATTCAGTGTTCCGTCTACCTCTTCCACAACTGGAAGGCACTGGAGAAAAAAACAGCTGGAAATTTACTGCAGTTTTGTGGTTGTATTTGAATTGTTTAGAATTATAATACACATGTTGAGTATTAACAGGTCATAAATGAAATGATTCTGATAGTTTTATGGCTCAGTTGGGTAGCATTATTTCAAGTACTTTAGGCTGTTAGAACTTAATTAATTGTTTGATTGTCATCGGGTTTTTTCTTAAAGGGGAAATATTAGGATTCTAGAGTTGTGTTCTTGTTACAGTATTGTTGGGTTTTTTTCTCAAGTAAATGATTTTAGATTCGATTAGGTCTGTCTAAGCATTTTGTTTTCTTCAGAAATTTTATAATGTTTTAATTGTATTGCTTGGTATTTAACAAAAATTAAAAAGTAAAAATTGGGACTGGTTCTGGCCTGAATGAAAATCTGGGAATTTTGATACTCGGGCCTTTTAATCTGCTAGTGTACTTTAACTTTATATTATACTACTTTCATGTGCATGTGTGCATGATTGTGTATGAAACACATCCCGGGTTATATTATAGTTTCCTTCTATATAAAGACCCTGCTAAGTTTTGCAACATAAGTTGATAACTGGGATATTGTTACCAACTGTTTATGAAGAGCTCAATACTATCAGCAAGTTTATCATTGGACAGAAAGATACTATAGTGATAATAGCCCTACCAGTTTTATGTGTTTACCACTTAAGACTATTCAGGTAGTCCTTAAGAACAATACATAATCTTTTCCTATCTCCAAATTGTTGATAAAAAATCTTATGGAGTTTTGAAAAGCAGGAAAAATAGTCTGACATCTTGTCAAGGCTGAATGTGTCCAAAAAACTCGACTGGTTCACATGTTTGATACAAACAAAAGGCAAACTGTTTCTGTGTAACAAATAACCAGTTCAAGATTATCATCATTTAGTTTTAACAAATTTCAGGTTCTTTTGTGGAAAATTGAAAAACGTTTCGAAATTCGGTATTTAGTATCTTCCGTGATCACAAACCACTGGTCTGCATCGTAAGGATATAATACTGCTAAAAACTGTGTTAAACGGAATAAGGTTTTTATGACAGATAAGTGGTTTTTGCAACATATTGTGTTAAAATCGTTGACCGAGATTGGTTTTAAGTTTAAAGTCATTGAAACTTTGTTAAAATTACAGTGTTTGTGATGTTATGAGAAGGAGCTGGGTGGAAAATAAATAACGACATTTTGTGTGTGCTTTAGTAAAATATATAAAAGCTTGGATGTATTACGCCGTGGATTACACCCCTGTTGAGACTGATCCTAGTATGGAGTTATATTATACTCTGGTAAGACCCAAATCTGCACTTTAATTTGTAGGAATTTTATAGTCCATAAAAATTATATTTCTTTTTAGTAAAACCTAAATAATAATTACTTCCCTTGGAACTCTGAATTATTAAAGACTCTATAGTCTGGAATCGGAGTCGGTCTCCATCTAAGTTTAAAGTGTTGTTCTTACTTAATTTTGAGGTGGTTGTATAAGATATGGCACCATGAGGTCTTCAACTCTATATTGTATTTCATATTCACATACAAGTAATGTAATAATAGGGTAAGTTAGTTTCTTAAGTGTTAATTAAAATAATGTGAAATTTTAAGTTTTTATTATGAAACATAAAGACAATAGCTGTATTTAAATCACATGAAGTTAGTTCTCCCTACATTAAGCTTGATACATGCTCTGCTTATATATAGATCCATAGAACCCTATTTAGTATGTATAAGTTTACCATGTGACTGTCTCACACTTTGTTGGGTTTCATTTTTCCTTGCTTCTGGGTACAGATTGCTTGGACCAATGGATTCAAGGACTTGAGTTGTCACCTCCCAGTATAGTGTAACACTGACTTCTGTCTATGTGCTGATTGACCTCTAGTATATGTGCCTGCAATGACATTGTCAGGCTCACTGTCTCCATGTGCTGCTGAAACTTAGTAACATCAGTCACAACCCCTCCAAAACAGATAGAATTTTAGAATCTTGTCTGCAATGTACCAGGCCTTGTGACCCTGTCTAGATTAATTTGAACACTTTTATGTATGGGCAGTTGAACGATTATATTATTATTTTTGTCATAATGGAATAACTGTCAAACATATTGTGTCGTAACTTCATAATTTTGGGTTGTTATGATAAATTAGGGGATAATTTCATTATCAGTTTTTCAGAGATTATTGAACTTAGTGAAGAATTATTTGTACAAATGATAACAATATTGGCGGTTTATATTGAATTAGTACAAACTACCCTTCAGTTAATGACAAAGTACAGTGATATTCCCACACTCAGCCTGTCGTTATCTCGCCAAGAAAAATAGGGGAGATAACTCATTAGTGTACACAAAAAGTAAACTGGCGGATAAATTTCAGTTTTGCAAATTTACTGCAAGATAAACTGCAATATAGTATGATTGTGTAAATGTTTCGTTTTTCTGCTCCAAATTTGCTTTTAACATATTTATATGGGACTCTCTTACAGTTTTCAGTTGTACAAATTTACTGCGAGATAAACTGCATTGTTTTTTTATCGTGTAAATTCTTCGTCTTTTTTGCTCCAAATTTGGTTATAACTTAGTTACATAGATTGAGAGCCTGTGATCATGAAACTATGTGACAATATGACGTGTCGAATTACTTAGATCTTTATCTAGAAGATAAGATATGACATAGCTGTACATGTTTCTATATAGAATTATAGGGTGCTGATTATTTCAGGTCGTATTTGTATGTAATTATCTGATTGAAGAGCTTAGCTATATACTGATAATGGCAGGATATTCTGTATCAAACAAAGCAATTATTTTAGTCTTTTGTTTTATAATTTCAACAAGGCATGATGTTATAACGTAACTTTTGTGTAGATTTTTTATGCTTGTTTTTTTTTTCAGGGGGGGGGGGGTCTATAAGACTAAGAAATGTGCAATGTTAGGGCGTTTGACATTCTTGATTTTATTTTATACTGGTACAAAGTAATATCCCCAAAACTTAGCTTTAGGACTTCTTCTGTGAGCTGATTAACTTTACTCATAGTTCCCAGTGGGATCCCATATTTATGGTTTTTGCTTTAGTAAATATTCCATGGTCTTCTATGTTATACTCTCATCACTTCATACCTGCCAAGTACTCCTATTAAAGTGGAGTTACTCCTATTTTCTTGTTGATTTATGGTTTTCCAAGTTTACAAACTTATCATGAACAAGCGTACATTTTTATTCCTTTTATGATCTTCTGTCCCATATTTATAACCACTAGAATTGATACATACCTTTTTTATGCATCTGAATCCCTTTTAAATTATATTTATGTGCATCTTGTGACATGTTTTGCTTTATCACTCCTCTTTTGGATTTAACTATCTTGGCAGGAATCATCACTTGCTGGCTGTATAAAAGATGTTGTGAGTTTATTTGCCCTTTGATGTCAACTATCTCATTACCAGTGAGCAATGATAGTGCAAGTTTGCTTTCATATGAATTCATTTTGTTTGACTTCGGTCTCATAAAACAATTTAGAACTAGTCACATATGTTTTCAACTTAAGTTTGTCCCAATCTTAAAGTGCCATGCCATGTAGCTATTTGTATTGAATTATACCAGTAAATTATTGTACAACTTTAAGCAGTCTGTATCAATGTTTCACAATGAACCAGTTCTAGTATATAGAGTTCAAACATACATCTTGTAACTTCAAACTAATATAATAATATGTATATTAATTCTTATATATGTAATACATATACACATTTAAATGGTAGACATGTATTGTATGACATTCTAATCTGTTTTCTCAGAATAATAATCTAATCTAGCATTGTGAAGCCAGTGAGAAATTCCCACCATCTTGGCAGTTAAAACTTCTCCAAGATGATGCTACCTCAATCTAGAGTGACATTTGCATTTTATTTCTTAATAATCATAGTCTGGTTCCGTGACACTTGTAGGATTTCTCTAAGAAACCTTGGCACTGTTTCACACAGGAAATCAAGTATTGATGGAACCGTTTGTGATGCCAGCGAATAAAACAAGTTTAAAATTCTAGAAGGAGCCGCCATGAATTCCGGGCTATCTTATATTACAGTCATTTGACAAGCCCACTTCCTATCACAGATATGTAGCATTAATGGTGATTTCATGTAATGAGTCAGGAATCATCGACCTAAAATATTTTTTCTCTGATTGTCATATATTTTATTTTTGCTTGAATTGTTGATCTCGGACCAGTAAGGCCACAACAAATTGATCATGCGTTCGTCGGGAGCGCCCGCTCCTGATTTTTCCAAAATGAAAAATAAATATTTAAATTTAAATTATTGCTCCCGCACCTGGGAAAACCACGGGCATGTGATTTTTTTCCTAAGTGTTAACTTACCGTCTCGCGTAATTAGCCTTTATAAGAACCCCTCTTCCGGACTTAATTATGTCAATGATAGCCATCAATAAACAGATCCACATTCTCATGAATCAGTGTACAGTCAAGTCCCTAGTATTACGGAGGAAAAACACGCTGGTTAAACGAGGATTGACCAGTTTATTGCCCCATTCACACCTATGGATACATGTCATACTGTATACCTACTCAGCTGGAGACATAATTAGCAGACAAACTTTTGTTTTTCTTGATTGTCAATTTGTGAACAGTGTTGTGTGTAATTTTTACAAGCGTGAGAAACACTCTGTTTAACGTTTGCAACAATACGTAACAGCCTCCGTTGCTTTAGATCTTTAATAATTAAAAGTCAATTATGTTTAAACCTTAGATACCTATTTGTTTGCAACGTTAATTACTGATGACAGGACTAGCACGTGTGTGCTTGAGTGGTCCAAGATGGCATGAAAACGAAAACAAGAAAATAATGGGGGGGGAAGGGGGCAGACAACTAATTGAAAAACTTTATTCAACAAAAAAATCACACTTCAGAATCATTCACAAAATCTAAGAAATATGTAGGAGAAGTCTGACCATAACCTTGAAGGTTATGCAACACAACACAACACAAAAGAAATACCTCACACAAGAGAGAAGATTTCTGTGATTAATGACTCCCTAGAGTAAATGCCAGAATTTTATAGCTTTTGTAACTGATATTTAAAAGGTTTACCCAGGTCAGCAAGGTCAGTCTTCAAGTACATACACAGATAATATACTAAAATGCCACCTTTGAACTTGTTAAATATTAATTGACCCATGATATAAATTAATAAACACACAGTCACTGTATAGATTTGTTCTGTTTTGCCCCTCCAAATAATGAGGGGGGGGGGGGGGGGGTAGATTTAAATGAAATTTGCTACACATATCGTCTTACAACTACACCAAATTTAGTAAGAAAACAAGAGGAGCCTATATGATCTTAATAATCTACAATTTCAACAAATATAGCAGTGAGGTATAAACAGAAAGGCACCAAACAGAAAAGCTGTTGATCTGGGCTGGTATTCATCAAGCCATAGCTATAGATAGATAGGTAGTAAAAAATTAAGCATTCTAATGGAAAACTTGCTCAAATAAATTATAACTAAATATAAACACCATCATAATCAGTCACACAAAATTCACTTTTATTTAGGAAAAAAAACACAGGAGAAGCAATCTTGAAGGTCTACAAATCCAAAATTTTCTCCCAAACCCCCCCTGGCGGGAGGGGGCCACCCCCTCCCGCAACCTCCCCCGCGACCTTTTTGGGCCCAGCACCCTGCCCTTCTTCAATCCTAGCTGGAGCTCTGACCTTGCATAGCATTATGCATCGATGCGCTACTAACAGTGCTAAATAAACAGCCGTCTGAGCATGATGTGTCACTACAAGAACAAAACTGTACATGGTGATCATTGAGACTGACTAGCTTGATGCTTAGTTGATTTGAATCTTTAACCACTTGTCACTCAGTGCATTTGTGTTCATTATCATTTATATGTATGTGACAATGTCTGCCCACAATTACCTTGAATACCTGTATTCTGGTAAAATAATTTGATAAATCCTACACAACATAACAAGAAATATATAACAATAATTTATTTGGCCTCATTTCTTATTAAAGCCATTGTAATAATTTCAATATTGACACAATTTCCTAAAAATGGGTGCATCAGAAATGAATAGGGCACTTTTGCTCCTTCACGTGCTTTCAAAAATGGCATTTTCAAAAATAAATTTAAAAAAAATTATTTCGCTCCTTCGCTCGCTCTCAATTACGGGTTTTTCAAAAATAAATATTTAAATTTATATTTCGCTCGCTCGCCCCTAATTTTTCCCAAAAAAATCCGTAGAACCAAAAATTAATTTGGTGTGGCCTAATGTTAAAATTTTCCCCAAATTACCCTTTTCTCACTCCACAATCAACTAAACTTTATAGTCAGTTTATGGTAATTAAAAACAAACTGCGATGTGCCTCAGCCAGTGGTTCATCAGCAATGAAAAATTACACAAACTTTTAGGCATTATCATCAGCCAATAAAAAAACTTTGAGGTTCTCATCAGCCATTTAAAAACTAATTTAATTAGTATTATTTTAATTATTCAACATGTAGCCAATGACAGTGTTAAACCTAGTATTGGATATTTTACCTTATTTAGTATTTGTACACAAGTGATTTGTCCCCTTAACTTCCCCTTTAAATATCGCATTGAGTTATTGTCATTTGAAAGAGTTTGATGGATGAATGTTGAAACATGAAACTGTTTGTTTAAAGGTACAGCAATCATGAAACTGTTTGTTTAAAGGTACCACAATCATGAACCAAATCATAAACTGGTAATTTGTTCTGAATTTGTTAAAGGTAGGGTTAATGCATTGCATGGATTACTGGTATTCTTTATATCCGTATGAGGTGTATCATGCAAACAGAAGCATTGAAGCATACATTAGACTAACCTTGAATGAAGGTATAGAATGTCTCTTTCTCCCTAAGAAAGCACTTCATGAAAGCTAAGACTTGTCATTTTTTTGTTCTTGATTTCATTCGTATATATACAAAAGGGTTGTATGAATTGAGCTCTCAGTATGCCAATGAATGTATTGGAATACCTTTGTTTAAACCCTTTTTTTCCAAATATGGGCCCAACAAAGTTCCTTATTAAGCCTAGGTCACACTGAGTATTTTTTGCATCAGCAATGTACTCCCGATGGAAATAAATGCACTTCGGGAACACTGAACAGGATCAGCTGGTCTAGGGGAAGCTTTGTGAAAGTCATGAGACATTTATTGACATCACAAGTACATCGAAATATTTCAATGCTTGCATTTAATTTTATTTCACATCACCAATAACAATTTGCTCAGTGGAAATAGGCTTTAAATCTGAACCAGGGACAGGATGGGTAGAGCTCCATGGCTAAATCATGTCTTTCACTTATGGAGTATTGGTTGTTGTGCTGTTTGTGGATTAAAGCAAGCTTAGTAGTACCAGGTCGATAATTAATTCCAGGAAAACTGGTACATTCCAGGAAAACCAGTGTATAATAGTTTCTGTCCTGTATGTACATGTATATGTTATATTTTCAAACAGAGCCATGTATGACATGTTTAGTTGAACCTTGCCAAAGTAATTTATCTCATCTGAGAGAATTTCTGAAATAAAAGATCAACTGTGGTGAGAAAATTACCAAATTTGTTCAACTTAGACGGTAATGATAGAAAATTGTTCCAATGTTCCAAGTGTAATTTGTCCTTGGTCGAATTAGTGCCGCAGATTCTACTTTTCTCCTGCCCTTTTCTGGGTGTGAATTATGGAATGTATCACTTAGTTGCGACATTAATGGAATCCTGCTCTGAATTATTTCTGGAAAATTTGTTGCATGTAGAAGAACATTAATTTGCGTAAGATTGAAGTTGGAAGTAGTGTATAATGTACATGACTATATTCTTTGGGAAGATTTGCTTCATCTTGATTGTTTGATCATCTGGTATGGTGGATGCATGATGTCCGTCAACTGATCAAACCATGTATGTGCTTATACCCTAAACAGGTTTTGGATTTTGTTGTTTGACCCCAGTCAAATGTTAAGTCATACTTAAGGAAGTTTTCATATTATTGTATTATTGCAAACACCTTAAAACATTCATGGTTGTTCACCAGGGCACATTCTTGTGGAGGTTGGAATGTCAGAAATAATGGAAAGCAAAATAATTCTACTGGTAAAAAAGTATATAAAATGTTCAGTGTATTGCAGAGGAACCTGACTATGTTAGTGGAACATTGTAATTTCCTTTATTGATTACCAGTTCCTTCCTGATAATGATTATTCCTATCACTTTAACATTTCAATGTCTGGCAGGGATGACCAGCTGTTAATTACTGATAATTATCTGCTAATTATCTACCATTGGTGATAACTGAGGGTCGTTCTATTAGTGATTCCGGAGGGTTTTTCTATTGGTGATACCGGAGGGTCGTTCTATTGGTGATAGCGTAGGGCCGTTACAATTCTGATGGTTGAGGGTAACAATGTTCCAGCTTAGGGTTGTTTAAATTAATTCTGATAGTCAAGAGATTGTTTCAATTTTGGTGGTTTAGTGTCTGTTCAATTCTGGTAGTGCAATGTGACTGTTCGAATAGTGACAACTGGGGGTTGTTTATATACTGATAGCTCTGACAGTTCTTTCAATTCCGATTGTGCGACTGTTAAGAATTCTTTTGAACTTGCTTACAATTATGCCAATACCATGTTGTTGCTACCATGTAGATTTGTCACCATGATTCACATGTAGTTTATTTCTGAAGCATATATAGGATATGATGAATAACTTGAATACTTCAAATGAGGTGTTTTGGTGGTATCATGTTTTATTGACGTCTATAACACCAAATGACAATGGATTCCTTGTTCTATAACACCAAATGACAATGGATTCCTTGTTAGTAATTCCTTACCTTTAACATTATGTGATACATCAACAATGTTATCTAATACTCCTAAACATAGAATATACTTCAGCTTTTCCCTACAAGTAATTTCTATAAATTAGTGTAAGATATGACTACAGTTTGTTTTACTCCATGATTTATAGATGGCTGGGGTTTTCTTTCTCAGAAAATGTCTCCATCAATTTGGAAGCATCATGTAGGAGATATGACTGCATTTTGTTATATGATCAGCTTTGAACCTTAGTCTTATACAATAGGCTGTTAACATTGTTAAACATATTGATGGAAGCAATCAAAGGGTGCCTTGTAGAAATTCTAATTTGGCCAACAGATCACAATTTTATATAGAATTTGAAAAGTTGGAAATGTATTATCATAAAGAAAATAAACGCATTACATAAAGAAGAGCTCTCTGATGAAGGTGCTTGTGTCAATAATATGTAATATGCTATAGATATGACTATGATTCAAGGTCTAGGTGTCAAGATTAATGTAGTATCATCTGCTGTTGTCATAACCACACATTTATCTTCGTTTGTCAGAAAAAATGAACCAGCATACTGACATAATGAAGCGCAATTGGACATAGATTGATTTGAGTATGGTTTGTGTTTTTTTTTCTATTTATTCAATTATGCACTAATGTATAATACAGTGAGCCATTGTGATGTAAATCACAGGTCTTTGTCTATAGAACATATACATACCTTACTTGTAAGTGGCACACCTGCTGCTGATGTGGTTTATTGTTAATTCTTTTATCTAACAATTAATTGTGCACATGCTTTGCACTAAGAACCAAATCATATTATGTAATTAATGACAATTCCTTTCATTTATCCACCTGCAGTTATCTCTATCACTGATTGTGGCATACAGAGATGTAATCTGTAGATCAAAGGCTCTATCCCATCATTTCCGCCTCCTGAGTTTTGTGACTTCCTGTTCCAGAATTTCTTTTACCTTTTTGCATTTTTTGCAAAGATGCTGCATTTCATCAGCAGCGCACTTGGGCATAAACATGATTATTCTTACTGCAATCTTATATCATAAAAATGATTATTGAGTTTTAATTGTTTTCCCACTCACTTCTGAGTTTTGAAGGCACATTCTGATGAATTGTAGTACAGGGGGGTCATGTTGTGATTTTCCAGCTATTGGATGGGGGGGGGGGAGACCACAGGTGCTGGTTGTAGGTGTCAATCATTACCCTTTAAATCTAATTTAACAGTAAATTATAATCACATTGACCAATGGATTAACATAAAAACCTTTCCCCAAGCAACCTTCGATAGCCAGGTGGAGCGATCTCTGCTCTGGAGTAGTGTCAATTTGACACAAGCCTTACTCATTACTAGGTCAGTAAGAAAGTCTGTCAGTAAGTTTAACCTTAATTTGACGAGGCTGACACTTTCCATTTTCTGATGTTCCATGTGGGCATGGGTGCCGTAGATCCAGAGATCTTCTAGATTGCGACACATTTACAGTACCAGCACCATTCTGTCCTTATACCACATACCACCAACACAAAACAGAACTTCTTGGCTAGACTATAATTATGTTTGTATTTTGTCTCAAGACATAGTGACTTGATAGCTATATAGATCCTGGAATATAACTCCTTGCTAAACCTTAGGGATTGGTGAGTTATTTAGGAGGTATTTGCTGTAAGAGCGCTCTGTCAGTTAACATATTATTTATAATAACAACAAATTTACATACACCAATGCAGACAAGTTGAAATAATTCCGGTAAAGCCCCTAAGGAGCAACATGTTTCTGGTAGGGTAAGCCATCTTGATGATGTGCTTCTCTAATACCTCTATCTGATATGATAATGGGTAAAAATGTCATACATACAAAATCTATTATCATCGGTTTTCGCTTGTTTTTTCCCCTGCAAAATCGGAGACCATTATGCACATAGTTAATATGTATTACTTAAAGTCTGCAATGATTGATGATTTCAATATCAGAATTATACCAAGGGAGACAATTTTATGGTAAGTCAATATATGAATTATGCCAAGGGAGACAAGTCAATGTTATAATTTTACCAAGGGAGAGAACTTGCTGTTACCCAATGATACAATTATAAATAGTGGGGTAAGTTTTCAGATAAACACAAGGGGAGGCAACTCCTTGTTAAGTTTATATCATAACTCTTTACAGGGATGCACTATTTTTTGTGACTCAGCATAAAAAAGCCTACAATTAGCTGTTAATATTATAAGAAAGCCTAAGGGAGATAACTGTACATATTGGTACTAGACTATGGTGGGAGTGATTCCATATGGTACCAGTAACTGACATGTCTATACCCCCATGAGCTACACGCTTTCTACGATGATACTTTCACTGATAACACACTCACACTATCTTATTTACTAAGTATTTTTTCTCTGTGTGGTACTGTTGCCTGTTTACTCCTATCAGATGTTTTCTGTTACTCTTCACAAAAATCTGTTCCAACATTTTTCAAGAAAAAAGCTCACACATAAGCACTTGGTTACCTTCACTTGTTATATGCAAGCTGAATGCTACAGGATTATAGGAATCTTAGTCTCAAGGCTGATGTACTGTAAACAAAGAAATTATTTTGAGCGATTTAATTTCGTAGAGTTCGCCAATGGTAGAATTTTGCGAAATTAAGTATCTGTGAATGTGATCAAAATATTTATATGGACATCACAGGAGACTTAAAAAATGTGAAAAATTTAATCCGCTTATATGCGGAATATCGACAAAACACGAAGTTTAATAGTATTCGGGGAAAGTAAATTGGTTTACAGTATAATTATGCAATGTATATATCTTGGTATATGTGGAGAAACTTTGGATTTATTTATTCAATAGAGGAACTAATGATTGATAGAAGTGAATAATTTATGTAAGCTCTTATAATCTCCACAAACATGCAAGTATCTTCAAGATGTAAGACTTTACTGCATATATAGTCCTACTATGAAATCAATGATTTTCAATTGATTATGTCCAATGCCTTCTCCTTTGTTTGTTCTTTTGGAAAAAGGTTTGTTGGTGGTCCAGTTTTGGAGGGAAAGAAATACCATTATACTTTAGTTAGAATATTATCTGAGTATTTGGTACTGTGGTAGGGATGGCTGATACTGGCATGATGTTCAGGAAATGGATATGAATAATAATATCTGTTACTAGGGTTGACTGAAAATATCTGACCCTAGGTATGACTAGACATATCTCTTCCTTGGGGTGACTGGAACTTACAGACTTCACCTAATGCAATATATAGAACTAATGTAACATGATCCCATGCTGCTACAAGAAATAAGTGCATATTTTTATGGTTGAATAATGGTAGCATAGTTGGCGCAGGGTGTCATGCACACAGCTGTGCTCGAGGTTTAGATGGTTAGATTGGGTACCTAACACTCTCTTACACTTAAACTGCAGATTGTTGCACTCAAATTAACAATAAAATCAGCACTATTCTAATCTAGTACCATATAATGCATAATAATGCGACACTAATGTTCTACTATGTCTAAGTGTTATAATGCTTATAATCACCTATGTGATAATTAAAATTATCTATGTGATAATTAGAAGTTTCAGGCAATTTAGCACTCATTGTATTGATATGTGTATATATTATGTTAAGATCTGCATGAGAGATTGAGTTTATATGCAAGTGTGTTATCCTCATAACATAAAGTCATTATTATCATTATTATTATTATTATTATTATTATTATTATTATTCTACTTACAGATGCATCACCCTGTACAGATGAAGCCAGCTGATAGTGAAAAACGAAATGGTGAGCAGCACTCGGGTAAATGTTGCAGTTTGCATAACAAAGTGTATCACTCATTGTCATATCAAATAGGGATTTCATTGCCACATATTTGGCATTTAATGAATTCATTCACACTGTGGTTCTGCCTTAAAATTCACTGCCCAGCTCCCATCAGTGTATATCGTTGTTGAGCATAATTCAATATAATTTGGGATTCTGTTGCCCTTATATTCAATACTTGACATTCTTTATAATTCACTGCCTGGGCCACCATCAGTGTAATCAGTGTATATCCATGTTTGGCATAATTAATACTGTATTATGTAATTTGCAGACAATTCAAAGCCAAACAACACCTTAATTAAAGCCACACACTCAAAAGTAAGACATAAACATTCCATTTGTATCACCAAAGGACATTTAAAGTAAGGCTATATGTTGCCCATAAACCTACCTTGTTTGAATGGTTGTTAGGTTGACCTCTTTGCTACATGGAGATCTTCAATTGGATGGGCAGTATTTCATTTGACCTCAAATAAGTAAAAGTAAAAATATAGTGACATATCATAAGGAACTTTATTTTGATAAACCATATATATATGCCTATAAGCTTCTTCTTCCTGAACTGTCAACAGAATGACACCATACTATAAAATGCACAATACATACAACACAGTGTTGACACACACAACTTGCCAGCTTTCTAGCTACATTATACAGTGAAGTTCCGCTAATAAGACCAGTCAAAAGGTGGTCTTAATAGCAAATCGGTCTTCTTAGCGGACCTTTTTTGTTCTAAATTTAATACTTCAGGACTTTAAAATGGCAAAATTCTGCATGATTTCAAAATAATTAAAGTGGTCTTATTAGCGGAACTTTACTGTAGTACACATTGTAACTAGAATTTGCTATTTTAAACTTCAGTTGGACTTGAGCTCTTTTCAAAACCTAAAATATTACTTTATCTACATCTTCCACTACACACCCCTTCTTTGCGTTATCTGGACAGAAACTGTAAATGTGCAGACACCTTGGAGGCGAACAGTTCAATATAATTCTCATAAAATCTTTACTCCATATTTTTATTTATTATTTATGACGATTTATGTCTCTGAAATGGATGTGTCTGGGCACCCAAACTGAGCATACCTTACATTGAAAGCAGACAGTGGACTTCAGTCCTGCTAACCTTAATTGCTTCATCAAGATGCATGCTGTCAGTCTACTAACTTCTAAAGTAGATTTTTTGCACTATAAGCTGGGAAAAAACAATACTATGTCTTACTGTTGCCATGATCGATGAGACTATTCCAAGTCTGTGACATTTGTTGTTTGATTATCCAGTAAGTGAAAGTATTTCACCCCAAGGCAAACGTCTGGTCATTCTGAGATTCCAATCACTTTTACCACTTTTGGTTGATAATCAAACACACTTACTCTTCAAGCCATCTGATTGGTCAGATTTTAATTGAAGCTTCCTGGTCATGCAGCCAATGAAAATGCTGGACTCTTGCAGGCAATTGACTGGAATCTTAATGATGCACCAGCCAATGAAATGGCCGGACTTATAATGATGCAGCCTATGAAATGGCAGGACTCATTCATTCAATGAAATGACAAGGCCTTACTCACCCAAAGAAAGGACAGGACTCATCCAACCAATGAAATGTTAGGACTCATTCACCCAATGAAATGTCAGGACTCGTTCACCCATGAAATGTCAAGACTCATTCACCCAATGAAATGGCAGGAATCATTCACCCAATGAAATGGCAGGACTCATTCACCCAATGAAATGGCAGAACTTGTGTAGTCATTGAAATTTAAGGAATGTGCACTTGGTTATCTAACATAGTAACAGAAGCACGTAATTCATGACAATAAGCAGACAACATAAAACTGATATAAATTTGTGTTGAATTCAATTTGTATCAACATGCATGACACGAAGCATCCAACAAAACATGGAGCTTGATAAATAAAGAATGCTTTCCTGCATATCTGATGTATTTCATACAGTATGTGTCTTCAGTATTACATGGATGAGTTAATCAATTATTAAAGCAAGATTTGCTGGAAACAGAAAATTACATTCCTGGTAAATATTGATAAAAAACACATTAAATGATAGGTAAACAGGTCAACACACAGCTGTTTATCTCTACATAATATTAGGGTCAAACATTTTTTCCAAGATGAAATCAAAGAAATCATTGAAAACATGTATAATCTTTTCTGCAGATATGGTCGTTTGAAACTCTCAGATTGTTCTATTACTCAAAACTGTATCAATTATGACTGAGTTATTCCCTTTGTATACTATTGTTATAGTTCTAAAAGTTAACTCTTTGTTATGACAACTAATTTATTACAGTTGATGACTTCAGTTCATTCACTTTATCTCCAATGAATATAATAATACTACACAGAGACAAGTTCTGTTGTCAGAATATCTAAATTAGGATTGAATAGGACATTGCCTTGTTTGTATGGGGAGTGTGATTATATAACTAGTAAATTGTCCTTAATTATCACATAAATTGCTTACTGTCCCACTGGCATGAATAGTGTGTTGTGTGAGAATCCTATCTTTTATCAGACATGAAAACCAAATTATGTTGCAGTTTTCGGCAATGCTGATTTACTGTTTCAAATTTCCTGTCTACAGAATCCCCCCACTTGGAGTATCTAGAATCTAAATCATTTACTACCGACCAAACATTGGTGAGCATTTGTGAACATTTGTCTGTATGCTCATTCTGTAAAACAAAAAAATATTTCACATCATTTAATTTCGCAGAGTTCCCGATTGGTATAAATTTTGGAAATTAAGTATCCGCGACAGTATTCGAAACATTGCTATGGACATCGGGGATATTTAAAAATGAGAAAATTTATAGTAGCGAAATTATGCCGATTCCGCAAAACATGAAAGTAAATTGGTTTACCGATGATCGGCAAAACACGAAAGTAAATTGGTTTACAGTATAACATGAGACTGAACATTGGTAAATGTTTGCCTGTATTTTGAAGGGAATATATCAATACTCAGTAGTCAATCTTCTAGCAAGTATATCAAATTTGAAAAAAGAATAATTCTCCCATGTATAAATGATTGAGATCTCTGCTACTTAATATCACATGTCTATGGAACTTATTTAGCTGTTGCTAGATACAGCACATCCACTCGATATTATAGATGAATGTTCAGGACTTGAGAGATGCATGTTTGTTTGATCTATCTGATGAACTAAGTCCTCTCCATGTTCTAGGGATATATATATCTGTAGGAATATATATATATCCTCAGTATTTCTGATCTTATTGATTCTGCTCATGTTTTATATCAGCTTTTAATACTGGTTTTTGCATAGAGACATCAGGAAACTTCAGGATGATTGATGTATAGTTTCAGCATTGCATCCAAAAACTATATCAAACTGCATTAGAATACCTAAATTTTTACCCCGCCCATCCTTTCATTGTTAAGTAAAATATCCCATGCTTTCCAAATCATGCCAGAATACCAAAGTATGGCCACTATACCAAAAAAGTTGTAAATTATGGTTGACGTACCAATACATGTAAATAAAAGACAACTTACCAAAACATGTCAAACAAAACATGACCATCACCTGTTAACAGTGTTATTAAAACATAAAAAGGACCCATACCAAGATACGTAAAATATCAAATTGTAAAATAAGATCACCATACAAAAACTTAAAATAAAACCACCATATCCAAGTAAGATATTGGTCACCATACTAAAACATGTAAAATAAGACCAAAACCATATCAAAACATGTAAAATAAGACTAAGACCATATCCTAACATGTAAAATAAGGTCAATACCATGCCAAGACATGTAAAATAGGCCAATACCGTATCAAAACACGTAAAATAGGCCAAGACCATACCAAATCATGTAAAATAGGCCAAGATCATACCAAGACATGTAAAATAGGCCAAGATCATACCAAGACATGTAAAATAGGCCAAGATCATACCAAATCATGTAAAATAGGCCAAGATCATACCAAGACATGTAAAATAGGCCAAGACCGTATCTAAACACGTAAAATAGGCCAAGAACATACCAAGACATGTAAAATAGGCCAAGACCATACCAAGACATGTAAAATAGGCCAAGATCATACCAAATCATGTAAAATAGGCCAAGATCATACCAAATCATGTAAAATAGGCCAAGATCATACCAAATCATGTAAAATAGGCCAAGATCATACCAAATCATGTAAAATAGGCCAAGATCATACCAAATCATGTAAAATAGGCCAAGACCATACCAAATCATGTAAAATAGGCCAAGATCATACCAAGACATGTAAAATAGGCCAAGATCATACCAAGACATGTAAAATAGGCCAAGACCATACCAAATCATGTAAAATAGGCCAAGATCATACCAAGACATGTCAAATAGGCCAAGATCATACCAAGACATGTAAAATAGGCCAAGACCGTATCTAAACACGTAAAATAGGCCAAGAACATACCAAGACATGTAAAATAGGCCAAGATCATACCAAAATCATTACCACCATACCAAAATGGATTAGATACAGCCACCTTACCAAAACATGTTACATTGAGCATACAACTTGCTCACCCACTGCTTGAAATATGTTTGTTTAATTGTTCTCAAGTGGATTGTTGGTAACAGGAAATACTTTATCCCCTATCTGTCTGGCTTGCTTTAATCTCAATGGATAAGATATAAACTGTTGGCTGGAAATTGAAGAGAATGCACCCGGCATATAGCAACAGTCATCTGTTAGAAACAATCTAACAACCAACAGTTACAGACACTGCATGGGACAGCACATGGCAACAGCTATCCGACAGTCATTAATTAGATACTCTATAAGGGGACAATAAATATGATGCAACTTATAAATGGTTAAATAATCAAATAAATGATCAAAGGACAATTACACTTGAAACATTGCTCTGACTGCAAACTATAATTGATAAACTGGCAGCATAAATACTGATATTAATAAGTATTGCGTACTAGGGCATTCACTTATTAACTTCGAGTGATACCAAGTATGAGTTCCAGAGCATATACAATTGCTAAGTTTGAGTGTTACAAAAGTATGGGTGTTAAATGGTTTTGGGTACCAGGACATACTATGCTATGAGTTGCTCTAGGGACTAACTTTGAGTGATACATGGTTTGGGCTCTAGGGACTAACTTTGAGTGATACATGGTTCAGGCTCTGGGGACTAACTTGGAGTGTTACATGGTTTGGGCTCTAGGGACTAACTTTGAGTGATACATTGTTCAGGCTCTAGGGCCTAACTTTGAGTGTTACATGGTTCAGGCTATAGGGACTGACTTTGAGTGTTACATGGGTCAGGTTCTGGGGACTAACTTTGAGTGTTACATGGTTTTGGCTCTAGGGATTAACTTTGAGTGATACATGATTCGGGCTCTAGGGACTAACTTTGAGTGATACATGGTTCAGGCTCTGGGGACTAACTTTGAGTGATACATGGTTCAGGCTCTAGGGACGAACTTTGAGTGATACATGGTTCAGGCTCTGGGGACTAACTTTGAGTGATACATGGTTCAGGCTCTAGGGACTAACTTTGAGTGATACATGGTTCAGGCTCTAGGGACTAACTTTGAGTGATACATGGTTCAGGCTCTAGGGACTAACTTTGAGTGATACATGGTTCAGGCTCTAGGGACTAACTTTGAGTGATACATGGTTCAGGCTCTGGGGACTAACTTTGAGTGTTACATGGTTTGGGCTCTAGGGACTAACTTTGAGTGATACATGGTTTGGGCTCTAGGGACTAACTTTGAGTGATACATGGTTCAGGCTCTGGGGACTAACTTTGAGTGATACATGGTTCAGGCTCTAGGGACTAACTTTGAGTGATACATGGTTCAGGCTCTAGGGACTAACTTTGAGTGATACATGGTTCAGGCTCTAGGGACTAACTTTGAGTGATACATGGTTCAGGCTCTGGGGACTAACTTTGAGTGATACATGGTTCAGGCTCTAGGGACTAACTTTGAGTGATACATGGTTCAGGCTCTAGGGACTAACTTTGAGTGATACATGGTTCAGGCTCTAGGGACTAACTTTGAGTGATACATGGTTCAGGCTCTAGGGACTAACTTTGAGTGATACATGGTTCAGGCTCTAGGGACTAACTTTGGGTGGTACGTGGTTTGGGCTCTAGGGACTAACTTTGAGTGATACATGTGACTTTTTGTGATTGTCCACTAATTCTGTACTTTGTTGTAAACATTTATCCCATCATATAACATGACATCTGTTGTTGTTGTTATCATTGTTGCTGCTGCTGTTGTTGTTGTTGTTGATCATGTCATATTATTGACTAGCAGTAACTTATGTACTCTTATGATGTCAACAGTGAAGATTGTTCACTCCATCATATTACATTTATCTTCATACATTTAACTTCATACATTTATTCATACTATACATTTATTCATACATTTATTGTTTTGTTTTGTTGGGTAATATATATAGAATATGTATATGTACAGTGCTGTTGTTTCAAAGTGTGTTTGTTGTGGTTGACGGTATTACACTGTTTGTTTTATAAAAAAATTATGTAATTGTTTAATGTTCATTGAATTGGAACACTTTTCCACCACACAAGTAGAAATATCCTTTCTTTCAGTTTTACTCAAATTCAAAATCAAGTTCCTCAAACTTATATATTTTATTAAATGTTTATATTTCTGAAATGAATGTATTATCTATATCAACCAGTAATCATTTGTCCTGGTGTTTTATTGGGAGACTCTTCACCATCAAATTATCTCCAGGGGAAAGTCTGTGGTATTGAATGGTAGTTTCCCTTGTAATATAAGTTCCTATGACTTGGTATTGAACTATACATGATGATACTTGTCACTACATGCCTATTTATCAGTCTGAAGTCAATATCAACCACTCACTGGCTGCCCTCCCTCCGTCCCGACCATTCATTCACTATTATATCATTGTCATTCTAGAGCATATAGCAATCAGCCATTGTAACTAGATGCTTGCTTCTTATAGTGACAACATATTGTTTTCCTAGCATTTATGGCTCTTGTCCAAAATGGATCCTTAACCTTCACTTAAGTTATGGATCATTATTTTGATGCCATTCAGTTGGTCACAGTTAGTCAATTGATTTCTTTATATTTTGTGACCATATGGCATATGCTTTGTGTCCAGTCATCAACCGATGAAGGTCTTGTAACTGTCTACACCAAAACCCTAACACATCCATTAGAAATTAGAATTAGAAAACTTGTTTCAATGCTTTCCAAAATGGGCTGTATTCGTATGGCCAATGAGAATAAGTATTATTTCATAATTATTGTGTGAATACTTCAGAACCAAAGATATACTGGTCCTAAATCTGATGATACCAAAGATATACTGATCCTAAATCTGATTATACCAAAGATATACTGGTCCTAAATCTGATGAGGGCATAATTTCATACTCCTTTAGGTAAATAACCACTAAATGCCTACGCGGGCCAAATTTAGATACAGTCAAATAGTCCGTTTAAAAACTTTAAAGCGACTGGAAATGGGGGTATGTCTTGACAAATCAGCATCAGAATCATGAAATTGGTGTTAAATGCTTTGTATGCATGTATGTGATGTAGTGAAATGGTTTTATTCAGAAATATTTTGTATTCTGGCTTAAATATGAAAGTGAAAGTAAGGTTGGGGCTAACGGACAGTGAGTAAATCCGTACATGTGAGAAAATCTGTTCACCGCGTTTGACGAACCAAATTTTTCTTATATAATACATGACCCCCTACTTTTTTTTCATTTTCTTCAAGCTGGATGCTATTTCTATTGATTAAAAGATTTTGAGAGGGCCCCATGGACAAAAAGTTGACCTTTTTTTTGGCTGACCAAGGTCACTTTACATTGAGTTAAAGAACAACTCTATTTGGTGGTTTGTGACCTAAAGACATGCAAAATTCCTTCAAAATCATGTTTTCACATTTTTGCACTTAAATGAATGGAAATGCACTCAAGATGGGGTTTTAACCATTTTTATCTGTGTAAAATGTCTAAAAAAGTGAAAATTTAGATTTTTGTCATGAAAAATCCAGAAAAGTTCAGATTCATTTTTTCTTAAATTGCCATTTTTATGTGAATGTTGCCCTTATTTTAGTATCAGACATGGATAATTGTGATTAAATATGAAGAATAGACATATTATTAGGCATCTAAAGCAAAATTAGGGTTCAGAATACCATTTTAGCACAAATACAACCCCATTTCATGTCACTATTCATACCATTTGACAGGCGCTGACCAAATTTCTCCTTAAAGACGCATATGCGGGTTTGTAATTTTTTCTGGATTTCATGCCCAATTTGTCTAGAATTGATTGTTTTGTGCTGCATATATATAGTAGCATTCAAAAAAGTGCAAACAACACTTAAACAACCCAAAAAGGGTTGCCTTAAGGTAAATAACCACTAAATGCCTACGCGGGCCAAATTCAGATACAGTCAAATAGTCCGTTTAAAAACTTTAAAGCGACTGGAAATGGGGGTATGTCTTGACAAATCAGCATCAGAATCATGAAATTGGTGTTAAATGCTTTGTATGCATGTATGTGATGTAGTGAAATGGTTTTATTCAGAAATATTTTGTATTCTGGCTTAAATATGAAAGTGAAAGTAAGGTTGGGGCTAACGGACAGTGAGTAAATCCGTACATGTGAGAAAATCTGTTCACCGCGTTTGACGAACCAAATTTTTCTTATATAATACATGACCCCCTACTTTTTTTTCATTTTCTTCAAGCTGGATGCTATTTCTATTGATTAAAATATTTTGAGAGGGCCCCATGGACAAAAAGTTGACATTTTTTTTGGCTGACCAAGGTCACTTTACATTGAGTTAAAGAACAACTCTATTTGGTGGTTTGTGACCTTTAGTATGCTTCAATATTGCCTTTCACTATTAAAACTCACTCTCTTCTGTCATTAAACATCTACTGTTTATTGTTAAGGTACCAAACTTACATTTTCTTTCAAAAAATAAAAATCTGATAATATAGTGCAATTACTATCACAATTGTTCTCTGCAGCTATATGATTGCCTGAAGATGCATTTAGAACCTCCGAATCCAGGATAGGTGTGTTACATCTGATGATGGCATGCCTTCAGGCATTCTTTTGAGTACACATTTTTTACGCATCTTTCAATATTGCCTTGCACTGTAATTACCCATTTGTTTCGGTCATTAAATATATACTGATAGTTCAAGTACTGAAGTAACATTCATATTTGAAGCAAATACTTAGAGCAAATGGAGTTTTTTATAAGATGCATGCAGTAATTGGCCACGCTTTTAGGTATTATTGCTCAAAAAATCGAATCCTTGCTATTACATTTTCTGCATAAATGAAGCAATGTTACTTTTATTATCGTGCTAAAAGGTGATTTGTGGGAGTTTTATCGCAACCTACTTCATATAACCTGTCTTCATAATAATATTTTCATATGTGCTGGTATCCCCATAAACTTATATCAGTAACATGGGATGTACACATCCCACTTGCAGAGACAAAAAAACCAATCAGTCAAAAAAATTTTTGCCAATGAGTTTCTTTGAGTTGTTACATTTGTACCATCTGAGCGGAGATAGCAGGCATAGTTTTTATAGCTGCTGCAATGGGGAGTGGTTGATACGAAGATAAATTTGGTTGTCTTTTATTTTTATAATTTTACGTCAGAAGATGAAGTATGACAAAAATCCATCGTGATCCTAAGATGTCTGCTGTCTCGTAATAAATTGTGAGGTTTACATGATTTTGCTTTTGTCTATTAATAACCCTTAGCTCAAGGTTTCTAGATGCTTTGTTTGTGATAAGCTAGTTGCACTTCAGTGGATTTGTAAGGTATATTACCCAGGAAATGATGCCTTAATTATGCTCCACTTTGAAAAACTTCTGGTAGATTACTTTGCACATCATGTCTGTGGTTACATCATCTCTGCTGTTATATCATGTCTGTTGGTTCTCTGGTAAGCAGAATAGATTTCATTTAAGAACATTATAAACTGTAAGTCCTTTATATTTTTGTTGGTTTTACAACTTCGTCTTGTGATACTTGCCCCTTATTTAAACATGCAACAGGGATTTTAAATATGGACAATATATATCAGTAGTTAAATTATGCTACTATAAAGTTGTGTCAAATTCTCCAAGCTGTACAGGAAGAATAAATCCCCTAATTTATGAGATGGGTAGTGATCATTTTCTTTCCTTGTGATAATTTGCACATAATAAAAGACATTTTCTGATTTTAAAAGAACGAAAATCTCATTTCTGATTGGCTTGTGTTTATTTCCTGCTTTTAGCTTCCTGTCAGAAACGTTTCTAAAAATAGCTTAATTGTCAATTAAGCCTGTCAATACCTCTTGTAAGGAAATAGATGGTTATTTTCACCTTTAAGTTTTTATTCTATTATTTTCCTTATTTTTGTGTTTGCAGAGGAGAGGAAGTTATTTATAGGAATGCTGTCCAAAAAATTTAGTGAAACCGAAGTTAAAATGATGTTTGCTCCATTTGGGAATATAGAAGACTGTACGGTATTACGAGACCAGAACGGTCAATCTAGAGGTAAGAACATTTCACATCTATACTCATTTGGTGGCTAAAAAATTGAATTGGGATTTTACGAAAGTGTAATTATGTCTGGGTCATAGAGAGGGAGAGACATAATTTGCTGGCTTGGAATGAGAAGGTTGTAAGTTCAAAATCAATATTTTGAGTAAACAAGAAAAAGCTGTCCGAAATTTACTCTTTATTTGTGGAAAAATAAGATTTTAAAACTTCAATTTGGTCAACATGACAAGTTCCGAGTTTTATGAAAATAGGCTCGTAAGAAGCGCCTTATGATGCAGATTTTGAATATGTATCAGTCTTATAAGGTCGTAAGTAGTAGTTACAACCTTCTCATTCTAAGCCAGCAATTTATTGGTTTGTGTTACATGTTTGCCTCTCTGGATGGATGTCACAAAGTTTGTCTGCTCTAGATTGGTTGGATTTCAATGAAACTTCACACGAGAACTCGGTACCAAGCCTTGTTGTGCAGATTGTTTAGAACTTTACATTGTATGATTTTTGCCTTTTGTGGGAGACATTGGTTTTTCGTGTCAATAACCTTTCTGGTAAGAAATAACATTTTCTCATTCTTGGTGATCAATTTAATTTTAGGTTACCTATCATACTTGTTTTTGTTTTAATATTTTGAGCAGGTGGAACATTATGTTTGCATTTTAATGTTGAGGAATTAATTCTGACTTAATCAAACATGCACTGGCTGGTCGTTTGAAAGGATTGGCCCAGTATTATTCCTGCTGCAGCTAGCCTACCCCCCTAGTATCACGCATATGAGTACTTGACAGGACCATTTATAAATAAATAACAAGATATTACATTTCTCTCAGAGGTTGTTTTATGATGTGATGTCTATGAAGTTGTGATACTTTATCATTATAGAATATCTGATGATATCAACTACAATAACCATACTTACTCCAAGGAATGAGCTATTGCTCGCAATTCTTACACCTTACGGTCTGCACGTATTAACCGAGTTTTTGAATGGGATATTCTTTATTGTTTGTCTCATATATATAGTTGGGCATTTAGAACTGGTGCTGGATATCTAAAAGGAAGTCAGTCAGTCAAGATGAATGTTACATGAAGTTTGTCAATGTTTAAGTTCTCCTTTAGTCATTGGTCTGATTTCAATGAAACTTCAACATGAATGCTTGGTATGAGCCTACCTGTGCATTCATTAGACATAAGGTTGTATTTATGGCCCATTGTGTAAGACACATGATTGGTGCAAAAACCTTTCTTGTTTTCAATTGGTGAACTAAGCTGGTGATTCTGTTGGTGATAAGGTGTCAACCATTTTCATCCTCACATTCTTCAAAATTATTGTTGCTATGGTGCATAAATGTTGATAAGTAGTATGCATAGTTGATTATTTTCACTTGAACAAAGTTTCAGCTCTACGTTATTTCCCTTGTAAGGTTTCTGTCGCTTGATCAGTACAGTTTTCCCTTTCCCTTGGTGCCCCCTTGCCCTACTTACAAATATTTTTGGAGGCATTAAAATATTGCAAAATTACAGTTTTCTAGCTTGGTCACATTTCTGATAGGTTTTATACATATAAAAAAGCATGTTATATTTGAAGAAGTATGGTACATGCAAGTTTTATGACAAGTTTTAGGGCTTTATAGATAAAAGGCATCAAAATGTAGATAATTCATTATCTGATCTTAGAGGAAATTATCCCCTAAATCTGATAGTGAACACTTTTTTACTGCCTCAAAACAGATTCATTGCATCTGTGAAGTTTCCTTTCAAAATTTGTTGCAACTTCTGAGATGAAATTGTGCTGCTGTCTTCTAAACCTGGAATATAAATATTTTGTAGTAACTTTTTGTTGTACAAGTTGCCCCCATATTGTAATATCCATTTGTCTAAGGACTCAATATCTCATCTGCTGGCTGTGGTTTCCTGGTGTACAAACGTTGGCAGTATCCTGGACTGATGTTATTGTCATTGAATGGATAACACTCTTGACAAATTCCCTTGTCCCAAATGTAATTCTTGGTCGGAGCACTTGTTTCCTCCCTAGTATAGTTATATAGGCAAGAGATAAATGGTTGGTAATAGCACAGAGGTCATCTTGTGTATTAATGCTGTACACCTGGCATGTTAAAGCACCAACAAGTCCTACTGCAAAGAGTTCAGGTGTCATATCCAGAGTTCTTGTATTACACAACAGTTTACTGGTTTTTTCCTTGATGTCTGAAGTCATTGGCCAGATTATAAAATAAATCTGGGGTAGGGCAAAATGGAACGACCACCTTCCTACTACTGTTTCAGTTGAAGCAAACTAACAACATCTATGTGCAATCCTACTCCAATTGTTTTGTATTAACACTTAATGAATATATAATGTAAAATAATTGTTTCTTTCTTTCTTTTCAGGTTGTGCTTTCATTACATTTTCAAGTCGACAATCAGCTCAAAACTGTATCAAAAACATGCATCATTCACAAACTATGGAGGTAAGAAATGTTGGTGCTGTTGCTGATTACATGTTTTTGGCAATGAAATCAAGTTAATCTTGCTAACGTCGAGATATTTGTTGATAAAATTTCAATTCTTATATCATGTAACTAGTCTACAATTTGTATTATTTTCAATGTGAAAAAAAAAGAAATTGTAGTACAAAAAATTTAAACAAAGTGTGATTGAAAATGTGTGTGGTTCTTCAAATGCCAGAATCTGACAGCTTATTTGATAAAATGTAGGGGGTTAAAAGTATCTGTCTCTGCCAAATGTTCATCAAGGAATGCATGATTTCTGTTTCACTGGAGCAGGTTTTATAGCAGTGTTTGTAAACCAGTCTGGAAATCTAAGCATTTGATTGGCTAGTTGGGAGATCAATTTGAAACTGACCAATAGCAAAGCTGTTTCTATGGACTGATCTTCAATCTCAATTATAAAAGATGATGCACAGAAAATATTTTTTATAACCATTCTGTATCAAAGGGTTTTGCAATGTAAACACTGCCTGGGAGGTTTTGTATGGCTGTGCAAATATTTGTTTCTTACAAGACTAATGACTGGTGTCCATGGTATTGACTTGTATAGCTTGCACAGTAATCAAGTCATGGAATGATGGAAAGGTCAATATGTCTCATAGTATTGGCTTTATACAGCTGATAATAGATATTGAAAATTACTTGTTTATTGGTATAAGAAGAGATTGAGTAGACCTTGATGTCATAACTTTCTCGTGTAATGGAATTGGCTGATGGGGCATGGGTATGATTTATTGCATAAAACTGACATTAAATGACAACAGTTGAACCTGATTTAAGCAACCGTCTGTCTAAAACAGATAAGATTTTATTCCAATCCGCCTTTTTGTCAAGAACACTAAATAGTTCCACAGTTTGTCTGTCAGATTTTGTTCTACAAGACAGTGCTAGGAAATAATGAGTCTGTGTTTGTCTGTGCTGTAACTTCCTCGTGTATTTACAAATATTAAAATTGTTTTACACACATTCATCAAAATCTGACAGCTAGCCTGTAGAACATAATATACAGGTTAAAAGGTCAAGATTCTTCAAGGTCAACTCTCAATTGAGAATAGACATTCTCATATTTTTGTATTTTATACAAAGCAAAAGAAACACTTTAAATGATTATCAAAGTAGCTCTGGCTGGTCTAAGGGCAGACAACTACTTAATGACTGGTGTATATATTTATATAGCTTGATAGATTGGTCATTTTTGGATGATTTTATGGTTCTGTCTAGACAAACTATGTTAGATTAAATAATTTGTTTGGTGATTTTTGTCCTGTTTACTACCAATGTGTCTAACACTACATCTTATTGATGTGTAAATCACTAAAATCAACGGTAATCGGTTATAGAAGAAATTTTTGCGAGTGTTTAAATTTACGCTAGATCCAGACCCTACATCTTGGTGCGTTAATTAATATTTGCCTATATTAAATTGAAATTTAAAAAAGGATACAATTTGCAAATATTAAAACTCTCAAATATGTTCAAGTTAGCATCAAATTTGGATCCAGCAAAATTGATTTTACAGCTTCACCAGCAAACTTACACTGATGTTAGTTGGTCATAAAGTCTATTCTCTAACAATACATAGCAAATACAGCCCCCCCCCCCCCCTTCCTAGAATTATTGCAAAAGTGTAAGAGTATGGCAGGATCTTTAACTTCATGGTAATTAAGAACCCTTTTTGAGAAAATAGCTGTTCAAACTCCTAAAATGAACAACATAGTTGGTCAGACCCCTTTCTGAGGAAGCTTGCTGGATTCGCACTAGGATCAATCGAATATAACTAGTGTATATTAATCTGATAATGCCAACGTATATTAAGTGAAATGTTTTCTTTCCTCCAATTAAAGATTCATGAAGTTTGTGATATAATGTATATAGTACTTGCACAGTAGTAAAACATCCCCCCCCCATACTGGTGCTGGTTCTATCAGATATGATCTCTGCTATGAAATATTATTGTCTATATAGTAGACTGTGAGACTGCTTGCTCATCTTGTAACCTTCTATAGTTGACTGTATGTATTTCCCATGTGTGGGCACTCATTGAATATGGCTGTATGATAAGCTATAGCAATATCTGGCATGTTTGGTCGGATCCTATCAGGGCTTTCTGCTTCTAATCAATGGAGGACTTCATGCTTTTATTTAATTCATGGGGATCACATTTACCCCTGCTTGGCGCCCACCTTGCTTGAGTTATTTCCCGTCATGGAAATCATGGGGTTTTTTTGTCAAAATTCCTTCTAGTCATTTATAACATTGGCTACAGTGTGAGTCATGTTTTCCATTTGCGGAGGAATTGTCCGATTTGTTTTCTAGAAAGTGCTGGTGTTGATAATTAATTCCAGAGAACCATGTTAGGTTAAATGTCTGCCATATATGATTAAATGAATGGTTGAAGAGCAGTATAAAACCTTGATTAGGCAGCTTGATATACTTTATACCATATTAGGGCTTTACTGGGGATTTTCATAATGTGTTTACAGCACTGGTACTGAATCAGATTAATAATTCCATAAATATTTGTACGTGTTTCAAAGATAAATATGGGCATGTATGTTTCTAGAATTACTTGTCTGACCACATTGCAGGAGTTAATTATATATATACACACTGGCTCAATTATAGCTGATGTTTACATTTAATATAAAAGTAGCTGATTGGAGTATTATCTGCTTAGGACAGGTCACTGTTTAATTAAGGTGATCACAAACACAGGCTTAACACAGTGGAGTATTCCTACACAGTGGAGTATTCCAGTAGAACTTACCACAGTGTCTGACTGACATTAGACTATATTAGCTATGTATTACAATGACATGAGATTAGATGTGTATGATATTAGATTATTGGTTAATATTACTGCTTCTGTTGACCAGACAGGATTATATTCTGGTAAATTAAGCTGAACAAGATCGTAAAATGCATATCTGGACAATAAAACATGGATCATGGCTGAGTATGTAGCTAGCAAATTGTCCAGGGGATCACATGCTTGTCTATGAGCAGAACAATGGACATTTTACATGCTTTGGAGATATCTACTGTGTTTTCTGTGATTGTCTGTCTTGTCATGCTTGTTTGTGTTCAGTTTGTGCATTTTATGTGTAAATGCAAACTGTTCCTGGGTCGTAAATCCAATCTGATAGATCGCTGACCAAAGTAATTTTAAGACTCATTTGAAGTCTGATGTGGTATCCAGATGATTTGTAACCAAGGTATTAGTGTTGTTTGAAAGGTTGGTAACCTTGGAATAAATATTCACATTTCAATACATCTGTCACTGAGTGTCCATCGAAATATGCTGAGCATAGCCTTTCTTTGCCAGTCAGCTTGCTGCTAGAATATGACAGGCATATGTGTGCCTCCGCCTGGATTTGAACCTAGGTCCCATGATAAGGCGGCAAGCGCTCTAACCACTGAGCTACGGAGGAACTTAATACAGTGACTTCATGCACATGTTTATACATATTTCTTGTTGTGTATTGCAGGGTTGTAGTTCACCGTTAGTTGTTAAATTTGCTGATACACAGAAAGAAAAGGAACAGAAAAAATTACAGCAGATGAATGCTAATCTATTAGCATCGTTTGGTGGAGGAACGCAAGGAGGAGGTGGAGGTCTAAATATAGGACCACAGTATTTAGCTGTAAGTAGTGTGTGCTATCTTAATATAGGACCACAGTATTTAGCTGTAAGTTATTCTCTGCTATCTTAATAATACAAGTTAGTGTCTGCTGTCTCAATATAGGACCACAATGTTTAGCTGTATTAAAGTTATTGTCTGCAATTGGTCTTAAGGTATGAATATCACTAATTCTGGTAGTGTAGTGGTTCAAATTTCATGTAACCCCTAAAGTGGAAGGTTTAAGTATCAGAGGGGCAGACTATCGCAATCCTTATTCAAAAGGCACATGTGTAAGATTAGTACAAGTCCCATTGGCTGGGGATGTGAGCATCACTTCACAATCCCTGATTTGGACATATGAGTGATTTGCCTTTTCCCACATTTGATATGTGACATATTTCAACATATTGATGAAGAATGGCCTGTAAGCATTTTTGTAGGGTCTCTTGTATTTAGTTAGCCAGAAGACATTTATCAAATTGAGCAGATACAAATAGTTATTGTCACAGTATAAATAGAACTTGGTTTTTGTCGTATAATTTGTTAGATAATTACTATACTTGAGATTTCTTGGAAAAAGTTATCCCACTGTGAAATATTGGTTGTACAGACAACAGTGTAATTTAATTAGATATAAATATAATGGTTTTACGATTGGGTAATTCATTTTAGAAGACCTATATTTATTGGAAGTTAAAATTTAATGCTGAAAAAGTAAAAAGTTTACATTTTGTGTGCTCTTATTTGTAAAACTGTGAACTTGGTAAATTAGGAATTATTGTATTTTTTTGTCACTGTCTGCTTAACTTGTTCTGAAATCGATGTCTGATTACTGTAAGTTAAGTATAATAAACAGTGCATGAATACATCTTCCATGGCTATAGGGTAGCTATTCTGCAGTCGGAGTTTGCATTCGATTAAACTATAATCAACCTTCACCTTCCCATCTACGATGGTAAGGCTTGGTTAATTTATAAATTGAATGATCTGTATTTATATATTTCAGTTATTACAACAAGCGATGGCAACAGGCAACCTAGGAATGTTTGCTAATGTTGGCAATCTAGGTAAGGACAAGACTAACCATTATATAAAATCATTGTGCAATATTCAATGTTATATGTATGTCCATTTGTCACCTGATAAATCATGTTAACGTCCCGATCCCTAATGTTGCAGCCAGTTTATGGCCATGATGTTAAACTGATACCATGTTATGAGCCGCCTCTGTGCCCCCTGTCAACATCCCTCAATCCCTAATGTTGCAGCCAGTTTATGGTGATGATGTTAAACTGGTACCAGGTTTATGTTTAAAGCCGCCTCTGTGCCCCATGTCAACATCCCTCAATCCCTAATGTTGCAGCCAGTTTATGGAGATGACGTTAAACTGGTACCAGGTTTATGTTTAAAGCTGCCTCTGTGTCCTCCTGTATAACATGACTTTATGACCCCCGATGTTTCTCAATATCCTGTTTTATTTGTATCATGTGTATAATGACTCGGATATTCCATCATGATAGCATGACTGACAGTACTTCTAGTCACAGAATCGTTGTTCCGTAAATCAGATCATGGGAAAGTGGGTGGGGTATGGTTATCTATGAGTATTCCTTTACTCCTTTGGAATTTATTGTCATAATAAAATAATATATTTTTCCCATCCAGCCTATCATACTTGCTGACTGTTTAATTACATTCAATATATAGAGAATCAATCTCAGTTTGACGATTCATGTAAAAAAATGTAAACAAGCTTAATTATAGTTCCTAAGCAAGTTTATTGAATGGAAATAAGTGCTCAAATTCTTTTTATCACACGACACTAATAACATTCTGTTGTTTATAAAATGACATAATTTTGGGGAATATTATTACATCCTTTGAAAGTTAATTGATACACAAATGCAATATAAAAGAAATTGTACTTGTTATGCTAACCTGGATACAAGCAAAGTCATGTGATAAAAATGATAATGAGGCATATAATAACTAAACAATATATTATATCCATATGTCTGTGTGCATGTGTTCAGTTCAGGTATTTGCCAGTAGAAAATAATTTCAATAATTTAGGAGAACAAGTTTGAAATATGGAGTACAATGTAACATAAAGAAGGCTTGACATTGAGGCCTTGTAGTTGATGTGGTGGTTTCTATCCCTGTCATGACATATCATACACTTCAATCAAATTTGTCAAGAATCATATCAATTTCCTCCACATGTGGAGATATTGCTGGTTCCAAGAAAATGGTAAATTAGTACTGATTCAGATACAGTCCAGGAATAAACTGTTTAGGTGTAACAGCCACAACTAAAAAATTGTTGAGAACACCATGTTAACACTGAAGTTTGAAATTACTTGGTCAAAACTGATGGATTCAGCAAATGATATTTGTCCAGTTTATGACTTGTTACCTCACACTTTGAACCACTGTACAGGTTTCACATGGTAATGTTGATCATATTATCATTCTACATAAAGTTACCAAATTCAGTTATATTTATTGTTCTCCTAGGGTTGTCCCACAGTCTTTATAGTTGATTATACTTTCAAATTTCTACTCCAATTTTCAAAGTTGACTAACAGTATAAGCATGATGATATGTTTTCTTGTGCACTGGAATGTTCCTTGCTGGAAAAATAACAAAGTTAGAAAGGCTACCCAAGCATGAATTGTTAGAATAACACTGTCTACATTGTATGAACCCCTTCCATTACAAGACAGTTGGTACATATACTGAATGTCTAGCCCCCCCCCCCCCCCCCCCCCTGTTTGTTAGAGTAGCAGACTCTATTTAATTTATACACCTATTACAAATCTAATTTTCATAAAAATGCCCATAAATGTTTGTTATTTCCCCTGTCTGTATATATATTAGTGTGCCCTGATATACCCCATTGTTGTTGATTGTATGTTACATTGCCTTGAAGAGTAAGCAGGCTTGTCTGTGGTTTTGAGAACAAGGGTTCTTTTCAAACCAATAGCAAAAGAATAAGACTAGTATCCTTAGACCTATGTGCCCCTGTTAGACCCCTAAATGGCCCTCAATGAACATAATTGTGGTCCTGTGTAAGACACCCCTTTCTTGCCTCGCTATAACACCAAATACCAGACGTGCATTATGACCTAAACAACCTATTATATGTAATTCATGTTTGTTATATGTGTTGCTAAAATGTCATATTATATGTAACGTGTTAACTTCCATAATATGTGTTCTATATGTGTGTCTTGTGTAATGTGATAGGTGTAGAATACCATTTCATAAAGCTGTGTCCAAGCCTTGAATAGCTTTCATGTGACTCTCTTTTCTTTATACTGAATTTTGCAGGTTTAAATTCTATGAATATTCAACAATTACTGACGTTATTAGCGGCCGCTAGCAACAACCCAGGTATATAAGAGAACGCACCTGTGTTATGTGTATATAACACATGAAACAGCTATGTGAACACATAAGTTTATTGTTTGGGGAAAACTCAATTCTGGTGTCGTTATTAAAGCTTTTCATAAATGTTAGTGTTTTGACAGGGCTTTTTTTTCACTTATTTGAGTGAGTCAGTATACTAAATTGCATGAAGAAGTGGCCTTAATATTATGTATTTGAGAAGCATTGTGAAATTGGGAAACTTTAAGGTAACAGTCAATTCATTAAAGTATTTCTTAAAGCAACTTTCTTCAAAGCGATAAATGTCTTTTGACTAAATCTAGGCTGAACATACATTTGTGTAGGAAATGGAAAGTAATTTTGGGACCCAACTTCTTCTAGAAAAAAGCCCTGGATAAACATTGTATTCAATGCTCAGTGTGTCAATGGTTATGATACTGTCACTCAATCCTGGTGCAGAAGTAAATATGACCCACTCAGCCCTTGAAATTATACTATTTATGTGTTCACAAAATGTTCAGTACACATTGTGGTTTTATTTAGTATTTCCTGATAGCCGTACATATATTGTTTATGAGACAAACACTGACTTCTACTATTTGATATTTGCATGCTACATCTCTGTTAAGTTTAAAGTTTGCCATATTGATTACTGCAACTCAATCCGAGACACCCCACAGCTTTTACTCTAAAATATTCATTCTTCTTTTAATCATGTATGTATTATTTACAATGGTTAACTATTAATCAAGGATATAGAATTTCTATAAATACTTGAAACGCTCAAGGTTTTCTGACTAATGAGATTAAAATTAATTACGTTAAATGCAAATAATGTAACATTTTTGAAAGGTTAGTGTACAGTTTTGCTCAAATTAGGACTTTGCAGTACTTACTTTTGCCGTCTGATCTTTAAATGCATTTCAAAAACATACATTAATTAAGCCAAACTTCCAAATCTATTATGGTCATTATGTGACCTTATGGTCATTATGTGACCTTGAACTCTTGTGTTGTATCTTGTCTCTTTCATTATCACTTTTGTATAAACTGTTGTGATTGGTCAGTTGATTTGTTAAACAGCCTCCCATTGGCTACAATTTGAAATTAATGTCACATGATCAGAAAATGGTGATAAAGTAGTAGAAGGGAGATAATGTGAGAAAGAAACAATAAAAGACTGACCAGCATACATTAAAGACCTGTCCGGTCCACTTCTCTATATTACTGATGCATGTGTACACTCAAAGTCTTGTGTTTTGTACTATATTGTCAACTGTTAGTGTGTATACGACTATTTGTACCCCTATATATATTGTTGTCCATTTCACAATCTCCACATGATCTTTTAAGCCTGACTTCTTCAATATTGTCTTATCTAGTGTCTATATGTGCAACATACTTAGTTCTGCATACTTTTATTTTTTTTACTTCTGTTTGTGCTACGAAAAGTTTATTTCCTGTATTTATGATATGACTGAACTACTTATATTCATTAGTTTGATAAAGTGTGCCAGCTTGATGAGGGGGTTTGACAGGAATTATGTCTCCAGAACTGATTCTAGAAATGTTGATGTAGACTATGTAGCCTTCTAGCTGTCTGGCCGCAACTGTTAACACAAGTCTGGGGTTTTATGTAGCATTGTTGATGTTCATTTTTAACTTTGATCAATGGTTTGAACAGTTGGTTAAATGTTTGAATTTGATGGTATTTGATAGAATGTGTGATTTTATGATTGTGTATTAAGGATGCATTTGTGTGTATGTATGTGTGTGTATGTGAATGCAAGCAGATCGTCTCTGGTACTGTCTACATAAAAGATTGGACAGCCATATTGTAGCAGGAGTCTATGATAATTTACATGAAATTTGCTCTGATAAAATGTCATGTTAATGATTTTCAACATGTCTAATGCTCTGCCTTGCCCTGTTCTCTACTAGGCCTTCTAGCGACATTAGCTGCCCTCGCCGGCGGAAACTCAAGTGGCAATAATAACTCGTCGCCGACGAATTCATCAAATGCCAGCACTAGTGCGGCAGGTACTCCTCCTTGTTCATGTCTATTTGCCGCCGCTATTTATATTGTCTGCTCTGAACTATAGGGCTGCAATGTCTCCTTAGAATGGCTTCATGTGGTCCTAGAATTGTTTGATATATTCAATTCAACTTACTGTAATCCTTGCACTACCTGAAACTAGATCGGAATCAACTGGTCAAGAAACACTCATTGTCTCAAGTATGGCTGACAAAACGATTGCAATAAATATTTGCCAGTTGACTCCATTATTAAATAAATATGGGCTTACATAATCTTGATGCAGTAAAATTGAGTGTTTATGACAAAAAATTGTTTTAAGGGGAAAATTTATTTATGCAAAAAATGTTGATAAATAAACTCTGCAGCCCTATGTTCTGACCATTTGTATATTTTTTTGAAGTTGGCTAGCTATTTATGCATTTTTCATGTTGTCTTGCATGAACGTTTATACTTCTTATTGTTATTTAATCAATTCTTGGCTTTTCTCATATTGTATTTATAAACAGTTGCTTGAAACTTTCATTGAGTTATATTATTAAGTAAATAATATAAACAAAAATGTAATTCTTTTAACATTGACGAAGCATAGCACTAAAAGTACTTTTTTCATAATAATTAGTTAATTGAAGCAATGGGTTTGACAAAATGTAAAGTTTCAAGCAAGTATAGACATTACTGGTGTACGAATGTGGATAGTACATAGAACTGTTGATGTTTCTTGTGTTTTATTTACCCGATAACTGTCACAGTATTCCAGTTTTGTTGTGGCACGTTTACTGCAGCTTTTGTTTTATATTTATCTATGATTTCGTAGTTTTTACCTGCATGGAATGTGTATGTGTGACACCAGTTTATATTTCAGTTTGACCTGCTTGTGTAAAACCCTAGACAATATAATGTTTAGTTGATAATGTTTCACTCACTTTCAATGGAAATGCATGTACAAACACTTAAAATTTTTACTGATTAAGTGTTTTTGCTTTTATTTGCACCTTTATGGATCAATTTGAAAATCTTGTCTATTGGTACAGCTAAGGGCTGCCTCTGTCTGGAGGCCTCTTTTAAGGATATTGAAATTGTTTGGTTTTCATGATAAGATTTTGTTGAAACTTTGCTGCAAGGAAGTAAAGAATTCTTTTCTAACACAAAATATGATAAAAAAAAACACTGGCTAGGTCACTTAACTGTTATCTGTCCCAGGCAGAGCCTTACACTTTAAGCCACTTTAAACACCTTTTGGAAATCCTCTTATTCTACCAATTCAATATATTCCCTCCACCTGACAAGTCTCATTCTGGTTTAACAAAAAAAAGTTTTCTCATAAAAGCACATAAAAGCCCACAAACTGGAACTTTGTTAAGTATAAGTTCACCAACCTCAAATATCTCATGAAGTATTATTGTCTGGTCTCAGTGACTGACCTAGAAGTCTCTGATATTATTACATGACCTTCATATTTGTGCTGTAATATGTACTCTCTCACTTTCTTTCATATGGAAAAATGAAAGCCATTTGGCTGTTAAAAGATATTTTGAAGTGTGGAGTAACACTGTTTTGGAAAGTCAGTTTGAGATATCTTGATTGCTTAGTTGTTTGTGTTCAGAATGTTTGAAAAACATACATTCCTCCTTTGATGAAAAGGTGCAGCTGCTTCTTGATATTACCAAATATGGAAACATACAAACATCTGACAAAAATAGTTTGTATTTGTACAGTATGTGAAAAATTCGATTTTTTATTAAAATGCATTCTGTTTTAAAATGGTATTTGAAAATAGAACTTCAAAATTTCTATAACAAATCTGTTTTTTTCTCATTTTGTTTTTAAAAAGCACTTGACACAACTATGTGGTACTGAATGATTCAATATAAAATAACACAAAATCTAAAAATAATGTAAATTTTAATATGGCTGCTGTCTCCTTATGACGATTATATTGATATTATATCAGTGTACATGTATTTTCATTGTCAGTATTGATTTTTTGCTTGTTTGTGAAAAGCAATATATTGATGGCATGTTTTATTGGCTGCGTGGTTACATCGTCACACACTTACAGCATACAGCTTGTTGACAGACTTATACCTTAGCTTCTGTAGTAGGCTATACCACCAATATGTATCATTATCCAAACTTTAACGGGTTCACATTGCAATCTATACCATGCACACAATTTCAGTTTCTTAATAATAAATAAAGTATGATTTTTATGTTTTTGGTTTATATACATTTGCATTGATTTCATTCTTTTACATATTAAAAAAAAATTAATCCTTATTTGGTGAATGATGAATATTTTGAAAACATGTGTTTATAATGTACTATTTATATGAAATTCCATTATTAGTTTATGTTTACAAGCTCTGTGTGACATTTAGAAGGATGAGTAGTGTTTTCCCATTAGATATATATATATATCTATAGTTCTACCATATTATTACTATTCGGTTTACACACATTATATTTTTATACTAAAAAAACATTTTATGGTTTCAGTTAAATTCCTTCCATTTCTAATTAATATTCTGTTCCTTTGGTTACCAGAGTTCTATCATTCATCTGTAGTTTATTTATGCCTAGTTCCTGTTACAAGGTCATACTGTTAGTTTTGCTTAAATGTTCATATATTGGCTAAAAATGTTTGTATTATAATTGTAATTTGTTTTAAAGTATAACAATTTGTCAAGATTCGGTCACCCAACATGTTTGATACAAGTCACCTTTGGTGTTTCATTTACATGTTTCCTTTAGACAGAGTAGATTTTGTATATGAATGTGATGAAATATTTAAAATTAGTTTTTGAAATACTGCTCATTATTATTATAGATAAAACAGTTGCAACCACGAATTGTTTCATTTATTATTTATCTTGGATATTCCTCTGAATATTGATGCATTCTGGGAATATATGATGCACATGTTTGGTGACTTTATCTTGTTGCATGTCTTGTTGTATTTTCATGTTGTCTTCGTTTCCTGTTGTTTTAATGTAGTTCCTCTTATTGTAGTCTTTGAATTTCCTTTGTAATTGTTTGTCGTGAAAACTCTATTCATCAGCGATGTCAAAATGCTATCGTCTCAAAACATGTTGATGGCTCATAACATGCAATATTTGTTCACTGAAAACCGTTTCATAATTACATTACACTTGGTTGTGAAAACAAGACACTCATTACTTGGAATTCTCATTGATTTTACACTTGGTTTCTACAATTTCTGGGGCTTCTGAAAATGGATTTGTGAAGTTATTAGAACAGCTAAGTGTTAGGTTTCATGCAATGAGTGTTGCATGGCACTTCATTTTGTGGGAATATGGCCTTTTTATAGGTTTAAACATTTCCATAAATGGATGTATTTTCTGTTAAGTTTCAAAATGTCACAAATTTTTACATTGATTGAAATGCCTTAATTATTTTGCAATTTTCATGAATGTTCTGCAAGTGCCTGAAGATATGGGGGGCTTATAACTCACATTAGTAAGCCCTGAAAATCCTTTGCCTGGAAGTTTTGTACCGCAACTTGTTGCCATTTGCACTAGAAAAAACAATCAAGTAAATCTTAGAAGCAAATTTTAAGATCTTTGCATGTAGTTACATTTATCCCCGAACAAACAAAATAGTTATCGGAAATTCAGAATACAATATTACTTTCACATCCTGGGTTAGAGTACTATCTACCCTTCAAATTATGTACATGTCCAGTTTATACAGCCACCAGTATTATGATTATGACATTGTTTCTATGATGATTTTATATGATGTTTAAAACTGTAACTATAGTTACAGATGCATTTAGTGTGTTCATATAATCAACGTGTTCTAGCATTTCTTGTTGTATATTTCTAGGTGACGCCACTGGTAACATGCATCTACAAAATTTACAAGGTTTGGCGGCTCTTGCTAATGCTGCTAACAGCCCAGGTATGCCTTTTTGACGTATCCATATTAAACGTACATAATCTAGGTGATATCGATCAATGTTCTATATTTCATTGCTATCCCATTCAAAGCTTTAAGCGAACTGCAAATGCCCTGCTTGAGGCCAAGCTTAGTGTGGTCATGATGTATGGCACCCATTGTATGCTATGTAGGCACCCCTTGATCTGCTGACCATCAGAGTAAAGCATTGGTTGTTGTACATATTCATGCATAAGTATAAAATAATGTGTAACATGTATAGATATTTGATAGGATTAGTAGTGAAAACTTAAATGGGAGTTTGATTAATCATATTATGCACTACATCCACCATAGTCACCAGTTTTCTTACTTCAATTAAATACTTTGGCCTAATTATATATAAAGACAATTGCCACGATTTTTGTATTGATGACCTTTATTGAGACTTCAGTCTGTTTGGAACCTTGACTGGTAAACAAATGATCCATCATTTCCTCCATTCTTGGAACTTTTATTATTCTTTTTTAGTTCCGTTTGTCTTGTGTATGTTTAAAGTAATTGTGTATTTTGTTAAATTATTTGTTGTTTAATTTGCTACATTTTTGTGCCGTCATTGTACTTAATAATTCACAACAATTGTCATAATTTTCAAAACTGTGCTTCGTGTTTTTGTGTTTTTATCAAGTTTGTTTGTCGCTGTTTTATTTTCGTACCTTGTCAAACAAACCTCCAACGCTCTGTGTTTCCAATCCTCAGTTGAATGCATACATGTTTGGAATGCTACTGTGTCTCGTCATTTGTAAACCTGTACAAAAGTTTATTTCGGTTGTGTTTAGTGAGTGTAGATTCATACTCAACCTGTGCCCTGTTAACAACCTATTGACTGAGTTACTTTTTGTTTGTAACATTTTTTGTTTGTCGCTTTTTTCAACCACATGTCTGTCTGTAAAAACACCCATCTGTGTTTTGTTTGTATTTTTCAGTCACTCTTGTTCGTATTTAGTTCAGAATCAGTTTTCTATTAATCTAATAGTCTCTACTGCTCAATGGCTTCTCAGTCAGTTCCTTTTATCATACCCCACCAATAACGTTTGAAGACCGGTACATAGGAGTCATTGATTTGTTGGTACGTCCGTCTATCTGTCCATTGCAGAAAAGTTGTGGAACAACTATGGTTAGTTGGTTAAACAAAAATTCATACACAAACTCGGCATCCATTGTGATTGTGTATATGTCCTGGCATTGGGCATGGTGATATTGTAGGGGTATTCATCACAACTCTAGGTAGTGGGCAAAGTGTGATCATACTAAAATGCTCAATGTATTATATGTGGGTGTTTTATGTGACTATTTGTTGTAGGAGGTTTTGGGCAGGGCAACAATAATTCACAAGGCAACGGTATGCAGGGTAACTCCTCCCAGGGAGGTTCCCATAGCGGCGGAAACAACATGTCAGCCAATAACATGGCTAGCAACATGGCTCAGACGTTGGCCAATCTGATGCAGAACATGGGTAATTTTAGCAGTGTGTTTGGCAATATGGGAGCCATGGGAAACGGGAACCAACAGAACGGTTCAAATATGGGTAATAATGGGGGCAGTGGAAACATGGGCCAGTCTTCAGGTGGCAATATGGGCGGAGCTAATGGCAATCATCAAGCACATGGAGGCATGAACCAAGCAGGAAATGGTAACCAATCAGGTAGCTGCTATCTCATCACATGACTTATAGTTACTTGTTTGTATGTTTCTCTGTTACATGTTTATGTGTTTAACCATTAAAGAATATATGTTTCTGTCAATCCTTATGTTTATTTGTGTTCAATGTTCCAAACAACACTTATTAATGTGATAATGTAATAGATAACTTCTTGTTTTCTCAACAATTTAAGTATGAAGTATAGAGAGTTGTATTTAATACAATGTGTCTAGGATATTAACAAGAGCTTTAAATGTTTCACGTTTAATGTTCCTTGTTACATGTTTCATGTTTCCTGTTATATGTTATATGTTACCTGTTAAATGTTTCCTGTTATATGTTTCATATTCCATGTTTCATGTTATTTACCTTGTGTGTGGGTGTTTAACCTTTTATTAGTGGCCCTATAAACATGGTTTTGGACAAAGTATTGTTTCCGTTTTTCAGCGTCCTTGTCTGGCTCTCTATCAACCTCCAACAGTTCACTTAGTGGCTTCGCAGGCTTACAAAACATTGGCAATAACAACATGGCCGCCACGAGTATGTCGCCAGGTGTGACCAACGGCACATCAGGGATGGATGCATTGAGTCAGGCATATACTGGAATACAGCAATACGCAGGTTTGTCTGGTTTGCTCAGCCCCGCTACAGGTAAATGGCTCATTTTACACTCAGATGTCACATGTTCAGTATTACTGGTGTGCGGTTAGGTGAACGGGATACCAAAATCTCTTAGCTCCTGTTTTTCATTTGCCTGTTTTCTGTGTTACGCCCAGCTTATATATGTAATAGTGACTGCTCTAAGAGTTGCAATTCAAAATGGTTGGAAAATATTTTTCAAATATTATTTCAAAGAAAATGTTGAAAAAAGATAATGAAAAAACCTCAAACTATAAGAGCCATGTATTTGATGTAAAGAGCTGTTGAATGTTGAATTTAAATACCTTTTCTGTTCAAGTGTTAACCAAGAATGCGATAATATTGATTTGGCAAGCATAATAAATTCCTACCATTGGTTGGATGTGTTAAAGCAGTCAATATTTTTGGCATAAAAGTTGTTTTAATCCCTATAACATTTTGTGTAATAGTTACCAAATCTGTAATCATGGATGTGTGTTTTTAACTAGAGTAGGTTGCTAAATGTACTTATTGTTCTTAATATCATAAATGTATAATAACTATGTTGTACATAATATTGTTCAAAGATTATTCATCCATTTTTGAAGATTTTATGGCACAGTCCAGCATTGGCAGAAATTTGGCAATATTTATTTTCAATTTTGTTCCAAAATTAAAGTCTTATTTTTTGTCTTTCAAATGATTTCATACATGTATATTTTTTTACTTCATGTATAACTATTCTTCAAGAATGAGATAAAAAAATTGGCCACATCAATTCTAGGGTTTGAAATAAGGTTTTCAGCAAAATCACTTACGTCTGATGCTTGAAAATTATGTCAAAAATGTTACATACATAAATCTGGAGGAGAAAGGAGAGGGGCAAATTGTTCTCTAATTGTTGCACACCAAAGTCTGACACAGAAATGAGCCATACACCTGGCTGATGTTTTAGCTCTTGTATAGCATGCTGTATTTATATGTATATAATATTTGTGTTTGTTACTCTAGTATATATCATTTGTGTTTGTTAGTATAATACAGGATTATTTATAGACTGCCTTTACCAGAACTTTGTCTCAAAGTGAAGCCTGATTGTTGACCGTAGCTGTCTCAATATGAAGCGCAATACATGATATTAGCTGTCAAAGGGAAGACTATCACTATACCAATGTTAAGCCAGATGCTTTGAACCAATCTTTTTCAGTGAAACCTGATTCTTGACAATAACTGTCAGACAAAGACCATTACCTTTCAAAAGTGAAGCCTGATTACTGAATATATCTTAGGTCAAAATGAAGTCTGTAGTTTGACCATTACTTAGTCAAAGACAGGCCGAATTCTTTTTCTTAATTTGTCAGCGTTTGTCAACTATTACTTCTTGTCAATGTGAATATATGTACTATCTTCCATTTGTTTTGTTAAAACTTAGACATGTATGTTTTTCAGCATACATATTCATATACGACATGTACTTTATCTCAAACAGTAGATTAGCTTCATTTGTCAGCACATTTTCACTTGGTTACAATCGTGGTTCATCATTAACTTGCTTTCAAACTTCTATTTTAGTTGATGAGTTTCTTGTCATTACCATATTTGATGGGCATTAAAGTATTACAAGACAAGACCCTCATTAATATTTATAAGGCTTGACATTTCATGTTTGACTTGTACATGGGCTTATAGGGAAATTGTTCTTGTGTTGACACTGCTTCCATGGCTTCTTGGTTGACTAACATGCTGAGCTTATACATGTAGTTATGTTTGGATAGTTTGAGGCATTGTATTCAATATTGATCTTATTTTATTGGAGAATAAGAATAGTCAATCATATCACCTGTTACTGAATACTGACCAAGAGTTTGATATGGTGTGATTTGATTGGTTGCCCTCATCTAAGGATAAGTGTCAAGAAAGTTCAATATTGAATACCACCCCTTGTGTAGAAATAGATGTGATATTCAATATTCACGCAACATTGTGTATCGTTGACAAAATATTTGTGAATATTCCTTACACAGTGTTTGATTGTGCTATCACTTAGTCGTTGCAGTTATCCTGTAAAACCTTATAAACCACTATAATTGCTTGTAATGGACAAGTTCAATAGTGTTTCACTTACTTGGCAACATTGCATAAGTTACTGTCTACAAAGTACTGATGTTACATACTGTTTAATGTGTGCGTATGTTTGATGCTGAATGTACATATTATACCAGCAATACCACCATCTGACATCTATCATTACCAGCGTCTCCTGCTCTTGACATGTCAGTGTCTGCTGCTCTTGACATGTCAGTGTCTGCTGCTCTTGACATGTCAGTGTCTGCTGCTCTTGACATGTCTGCTTGCTGTTGATGTTTTACCTTACTGTTGACATTTCACTGCTCATGGCCTTATGTATGATGCTCTTGACAGTGTATCTTACTGACTACATACTATAAACTGTTGCATTCTTAAAAAGAATACTATAGACGTAAAACAGCCTTTTGCTTTGTGTCTATTGCTGTTTAATATTGACTCTCCAATCAGATTGCTAAGCTCTATCTGTTTGGATATAATGTTGCGTGTGTGTGATGAGCTAATACCATAACAATATTCAAACAGTACCTGTTCATGTGCATATCTGCTTACATAGTGAAATAGTTTCCTGTGTTTGAAGCCTGTAGAATAGTTATCTGCCCAGAAATACTCCTATATTGAATCAAGCTGTTCTGTAAGCTACTTCACTTGTCATGTCATCATTTGGTTAAATTGGTATGTACTTGTATGTATCTATATTTGTATGGGTCAAATTTCAGATAAGTTTTGATTGTAAAGTCTCGCAAATAAATGATGTGGCTCTTTGCCATTTTATTGAGAATTTGCAATTATTCAAGTCATCAATACTGTCTTGGTCTACAGTAAAAGCTCATGGTCTGTTTAATATGAAACTGACCTAATTGAGGCTAAGTATCATAGATTGTTTATGACAAAATCTGGTGGTGTCTACTTCTACTGATGATGACAGATGTGGATAACAGATTTCACTCTGCATGAAATCTTGCAGGTCCTTGAAATATGATTTTACTACATCATAATGGTAAGTGACAACTTGGCACAAATTTTGACATGATCATATTTATGTATTTCAGCTTCATTCCCCAATGCATTCAACTCACAAGCTGCCCAACAGTTGGCTGCTAACTCTCCCGCTGGAAAGCAGTCAGAAGGTAACCTCTCTGGTAATATTTTGTCTGTCTCTTTTATAATCTTCAGGTAAACCTCTGTTTACTTGTTAATTAATACATGTGTGTGATTGTTGATCATATTTTTGTGTGATGATTTAAATATTGGTTTATTTCTGGTTTCTGATGCTGGTTAAATTCCTCATACACAATACACTATAGTTCAACTTTGAACCCTGAGCAATGAACTTTCAGACGAGTCTATTTGGGCGGGTAACCCGTGATTTATTCAATAGTCATTATTTAAAGATATGCTTCTTACTACTGTGTGTAATTTATTGATTTACAGTTTATCGGCGAATGGATTAAACTTTAAAAGTGCAGTCACGGCTCAATGCTCGAAATCGAACTATAGTTCTGTTGTGCTCCTTTTAAAAAATCTGGCAATTACATGGTTTTACTCCAAATAATGCCAAATAGTCTAAAATAATGTTGTAGACTCCAAATGATATTTTGTTGAAGTTTATCTATATTTTGGTTAATCTTATGTAGATGACATACGAATATACTATATCATGAAACCAGAACCAGACCATAATTTAGGTCTAATTAACAATCTGCACATGTTTACAGTCAAACTCGTTTACATATATCATTAATTGCTGACAAAATGTGGGGGAGTGGGCAAATTATAAATACCAAGTGCACAAGTATATGTGTCAATAGCTAACATGAAATTCCAAAACTGTATGCTTAAAATTGTTAAGCATGATATGCCTATCTTACCATGGTAGTGCCAGGACTGATTGGAGTCTGGAGTGTCATGGCTATGTGTAGTCTTTGTTAGACTGATAGCCAGACTTAAAGTGGGACTGGGTGGTATATATAAGAGAAGTTTGACTGTACTCAAAAATTGTTGCTTTTGTAGAAACATCCTCAGTGCTATTCACCATATTTGTGTTAAATATATTATCCTCAGTAACTATACATTGATTCCTCATATTCAAATCACACAGAAAATGTGTATACAATACAATATAAGAATGTATGGCATAACATATAAATTTGCATTAAATGAAATTACTGAGTTGTATTATATATGTTCTGTCAAGAGAATATTAACTTCCTCAGTTAGAGTGTGCATTCCTGCACTATATCGTACAATGACTGATCTACTCGGGATGCCAGGCATGCACATACTGCTTATAATCTGCCCAAAATAACGATACAATTTCTCAGCAAGCTCTGTATAATGGACACATTGTATCACAAGTTACTGAAGAGAAATATTGATAAATTAAATAAATGTTGTCAAATTGAAGTAAATGATAACTTTGAAGATGGTTTTAATATTAAATTTGTTCATCAATAACATGACATGAAAGAGAATTTATATGTGTGTACGTGGAGTGTTTTATATGTTTCGTGTATAACATAAGGTTGAGGAAATGTCTGGGTGTAATAAAGTAGTTTGAATAATGATAGAAGGTGTTTGCTGGTACTCTAGGGTGTTTGAGGATTCCTTATACATCAACATGGTTAAATCTCTTGAGGTTCTTGAGAAAAGCAGTTAACTAATTTAAAACTAGTTACTGTGTAATACCAATTATATATAGTTCAATGTTCACGTTTGAACATACCTATGTTTTAAAGGGACACCCCATCATTTCCCTGGTCTCCAATGGCTTTATGTGAAAACATTTTAATTTTTTCATTTTCTAAATTCAAATGTAATGTGATAAGGTTGTATTGGTGTTTGACCCTAAAATCCTCAACATCTGTCTGATATGTCAAAACATGTTTGGATTTTTGTGACGTTCTATAAATTTTCTAGTGCAGCAGTTTAGGCTTAGACAAACATCTGAACAGTCTTACAGAAATGTAACATTCATTTTCAACTTAATTTATGTCAACATAATAACATTTATTTACATTGGTGATTAAAAGTAATGTCTTTTAAAATGTACTTTTAGCTACTTGAAAACAGCATAATGTTTGTTCCCTTAAAAATTATTAAATTGTTAAAAAAATAAAAAATAAATTCACAATTTGTATTTGTTGATTGAAACGCTGCTTTATTGTATTCCGAAAATTGTAGTTTTATTAACAAACTATAAAGCATTCAAACAGTTCTTGGCAGATTGTCTCACTTATAGATAGTAGTTGTCAAGATAAAGTAATAATCTGTACGTTTCTTATTGCCACTAGCTGTTACAGAGAAGGGGGGTCCCATAACGTTATCAATGAATATCAGTTTGTGTGTTTTAAGTTTTTACTCTCATATCATGTTTGTATGGCTCTTAACTGTTACGCAATCGGAAATTTTCAAAAATCTCAAATGTTTTGTATACCTGCGCTAAAATGCTTCAAATGTTCCTGCTGACAAGTTGCTTAAAACATCCTCTGTGTTGCTTTTGTACCTTAAAATCTGCATAGCTACCAGCTTATACCTAATTCCTCAATGCTGACTCCAAGCTCAGAGCAACGTCTGTGGGGTTGTTCTTCCGGTAGGGTCTAAATCATAATACTAAATTATCATATCTTGAGTGAGTGTAAGGGCTGATCTGGTCCCTGAGTCACAAAACACCTCTGATATCAACCTCAAAGTCCACTAGAAAAAGTACTAGTGCTTGCTGATAAGATGGTCATGCAATTTGGTCAGTGGCCACTGAATGCTTGACTGTTATTAAGATATGACAACTAAAGGTGTATGTTTATATTACAGGTCCTGAAGGAGCCAATCTGTTTATATACCACTTGCCTCAAGAGTTTAGTGATCAGGACCTCATGCAAACATTCATGCCATTCGGAAATGTGATATCTGCAAAAGTCTTCATAGATAAACAGACAAATCTTAGTAAATGTTTTGGTGAGTAGAATTTAGACTTTCCTCGAATCTACTTAAATCTGACATATACATGTATTTTGACAATGGGTAGTAAGCAGCCTGTTTTCTTATGCTGTTCCGTTCTGTTGGACCCGTGTAAATTTCACCAGAACTAGAAGCTGGTCCAGTGACTGTCCATGTATAAGGGTGTTGCTACAAACTATTGTTCCTGCACAAACAACATAGCTAACATGCCTTGTTTTATATTGCTGTATTTTCAGGCTTTGTTAGTTACGATAATCCTGTCTCTGCCCAGGCAGCTATACAAGCCATGAACGGGTTCCAAATTGGTATGAAACGTTTGAAAGTACAACTGAAACGCCCCAAAAATGATAGTAAACCATATTAGGTGCCATTCTTTATCTTGGTAGGTATCCACTTTATACAATTGTTACATTTATATCGATTAATATATATTATAGTCTGTATTCACAAAGACCTCTGGAAAACATAATATAAATATGATGATAGACTTGTGCCCCTGTCCCTTGCTCCCATCTACAGGCTTAGAGACTACTCAGAATATTGAATATGTAAGAGGAAATGGCTTGTGAAAGGTCAGTGGCTTTAGAAGGTGCATCTGGTGTCTTCCTTCGCCGTTATACGAGGGGCGTTTCAAAAGTTCCAGGAAAAGTGCTCTATAATGTTTATCGTATGTTCAAATTACTTTAAACTTTGCATCTAAATAGAACAATTCATTATACATGTTATACCTTGATTCAAACTCTTGAGGGTGTGTCGTGCAAATTGGCACTGCTGTCATAGTAACGCCAGTAATGGCTACCCGGGGCAAATTTGACGTCACGTCGTAGAAATCGTAAAACTTAACTAATACATTGACTCCAACCAAACAGCTACTAATTAACTACGACCTAAAATTACTGCATGAAACATTTGTGAAGGGCGGTATAACATCATTTTGATCATTTTATGCCATAGATTAAATAGTCCCAATATTGTGTGCACGTTTATTTGTCGCCGTATTAGAATCGCCCGTCAAATGTCAGTAAATCATTGGAATTTGACCAGTTCTAGTCTTTTGGCAGGAAATTTAGACTAGAAACAGTATATTTTATAGTCACTGCCTGTTAACAGCGTTGCATGTCACTGGCTAGGATGTATGAATAACATGAGCGCTTCAAGACTGTCAGTGCTACTGCTGCATGTGATCAAAGGAAGGTACAGTCAGTTGTGAATCAGACGCTAGACGTTGCGATGGACGTTTCTGCTTGATTTTGTGACACTTTCGAATGCTTTGCATAGGGACCCTGGAAGAACGAACCTTCAAGCGAGGCACTTTTTGATAAAACAAAGCATTGTCGTTGTTGTAACAGGTGAATTACGCGTGTCATTTGACTGACTGAGTGAGATTTAGTCAGAACATGTTAATAAGGTACGACCGGAGATAACGTTGCCCCGGGTAGCCATTGTTGACGTTACTATGGCAGCCGTGCCCTTTTGTACAACTCACCCTCATGGGTTCGATTCATCGAGTACTATGTATTATGAGTTGTTCTATTTCAATGCAAAGTTTTTAGTAATTTGGCCATAAGATAAATATTATAGAGCACTTTTCCTGGAACTTTTGAAACGCCCTACGTAGTACAACACTGTCTGTTTAGGTGACTTTATATCAAATTAAACTGAGATCACTTTAAGGTTTTCCTATTTGTCTTTGTGAGTTCAGACTTAACACACCTGAACCATTCAAGGTAAGTACTATAGATACACATGTATTCATATGTTGAATAAAGCTTAATGTTGTAATGTCTGTTAGCCTATAGACAGTCATCCTTGATTCTACAGTATTAACCGGCGGATACAACGTGGAGAACAGTGGACTGGAATATCTACTGTATGTGATGAGGCCTAGCTGTGATATCTTCATCCAAACTAGTTTCATTCATTCATGTAACATATCATTATCATTGTTGATGAGATTGCCCTCATGTAAGATGTGAGGATATATTGCTTTGCACCTGTCAGCCAGGCAGTCAGTTAACCAATCCTTTCTTCCAATTCGTAACTATTGGTACCTTCAAAGCCATAATCCACTCACTTGCACTGGAGGTTTTGTCCTGACCTAGAGAACAACCCATTTTGCCTCTGTTGGTGAACTTCAAGGTCACTGGAAAAAGACAAATTAGCTGCTAAAGGGTGTATACATGTTATAAACATATCCCTTATTTGCCCAAACTTGATCCAAACTATATTGTGTAGAGATGTTTCAATGGCCCAAAGCTTGAGTTTGTGATTGTTGTCCCTCCTTGTCTGTTGTGGCTAGATCTGTGTAATGTTAATTGTTTAACATGTGCAAATATTAGGCTTTTTAATGTGTCCATTGGCTAGGTCTAACTGTTGACATAGAACACAGCTAGTTCTTTAATTAGATGTTCCATGTACTGTAAACACTAGGAGGTAACAAATGCTTTGGATACAAATGCTTGTATTCTGTGTATAACAGATTGATGTAGGAACACATTGTCTCTGGTTACTTGTACACCTTTCACATTCTGTTTGTATTAATGTAGCACTTAAAGAATCCCTCTTGTCTCTCTGGCACCCTCTGCATGTATGTGTACATCCTGGATTCAAGTTACCAAATAGTAAGAGTATTAGTTTCTGTTGTTACTGTCAAGCAGTTGTCGTCTGAGCAACACCCTTTGGAAACACAAGCATTAACTTCAGTATATTAAAGCTGTTATTCCAAACAAGTTATTACAATGAAATTGATACTACTGGAAAGGTGAATCAAGAGAAGTACTGGTTACTGATTAAATCCAGGAGAACTTGATATGTCAACAAGGTGCTGCTTATCACTGAAAAGTAGTTACATAACACCATTATCATAAAAGGCTAATATAAAAGGCTTGTTTATCAAAAAATCATTCTATCCTAGCTGAGTCCCTTAACATTGGTATTCATTACATATTGTGCAAGCTGTAAACATAATTAGTATATAATGCTCATTATGAAATCAAGCCACTTGATTAGGACAACTGGATCCAGGTTAGTCAATGTTACACTGTCTGACTATTACATAGATGGTCAGAGCCATTCACTTGTTACATGTCATCAACATCATCATTGTCATCATCATTATCATCATATGTATCTACTTCCTCATTCTACAATGACGCCTTGATTCATAAAATGTGTACAGAAGTTCAAAATGGTGTTTAGTCCTAATTGACCACTTTAAATATATCACAGTGAAAAGTCAAATAATTACATTGTCTATGGTCTTAATCATCTATTTATTTTGTGGGATGTTTTGCCAATTTGTGCCAACATTTAAAACTCTGAAGGGCCATCTAGTCCAATTCCTTTGTCTGAATTGCTATCTAGTCCAACCCCTTTGTCTGAAGTGCTATCTAGTCCAATCCCTTTGTCTGAAGTACCAGATTGTCCAGCCCCATTGAAGTTTCAATCATATAGTAATGTATTTGTATCTATTAAGTTTGATGTTGTTTTGTCAGCAACAGTCATATAGTGTTGTAAGTTGTCTTGAGAATATTGATGTATGGCTTCATTGTGATAAGTTATTAGTGTACAGTTGACAAACATAAGGCAGTCCGGTATCTTGATACCTTTCCTTAAAGTGTGTATGATCGACACTTCTTTAAGCTACAAACTAACAGTAAACTGTTACTATAGTAGCCAATAATGTTTGGAACGCCTAGTTTCAATTTATTAAAGGGCCAGTCAAACCAAACTATTACGCAGAATACAAACTCAACTCTACAAAAAGGTTCTGCTTTGGCTTGAACGTGACAATTGGACTAAATAATGTTGATGATACGGTTCTGTTCAGTATATAAACAATTTTTGCTAAATCTGATCAACTGAAGCCTGTTTAGCTTACTATCAAGCTCCAGGCCCCATTCACTGAGTATGAAAATTGGGTGCTTTATCAAGTTGTTTTATTGTAAGTTATGTGATGTTGTGTATTGCTTGCTTGTTCATGTTGTATTGTGTCTTAGTACAATATATAAATATAACTACAAAAGCTTTTATTGAATCATCTAGAATTTTAAAAGATTTGGACAATTAAGATACGCATATTGGGCAAGTCCATATGGGATAAAAGAATCACAAGTAGTAAATGTGAAATTGTCCTATGAAATACCTTTAAAGGGCAGGTACTCGGAAAGTGATTAAGGCAATAAAGTAATTGATATGATCCAGTTACTGATAATGATAGTGATTATGATGATTTTGATTGTGTGGCATTGTAGATGTTTGATGGTTTATGTATAAACTGGAAATATTCACATTGTTTATTTGCACATCTTCGTACCAGGTCCTGTAAGGTTCAAATGTTGGAGAAATTATGATCTATTTACCTTAACAACCCAATTTGGCTTTCAATCTAGCCAGGGAATAATTTTTTGTTAATGTTTTAATATTTGAATTTCAAACCATACTGCTGATTCATAACATCAGCAACTTGATGTCAAAGTGATTAATATGAGTTGTTAAACTAATTTTCACTATGAGCCTAGATGTTTGAATAGATGAAATATTTTGGATGTGCCAATGATGCAAGGTGAGATATTTTGAGTATACATGTTAGCCAGACTTTGTTGTTTGTATCATTGTGAATGTTTTAATCATGTCAAACTCATATATCCTTGCTTTTCTATGTTCAGACAAACATACAAGTTGATGTAGCTGTCCTCTTCCTTGTGTGCCTGTAGTCGTCTCAACAGCGTGCGTCCCTGCATAACGTTCTTCATGTCACCAAGACGACGGCCAGTCTATCAGCATCCTATGTACATGTTAGCACTTACACCTTATCATTCTATTTATAAAACAAAGCGTCAGTTTGGAATCTAGATGGGAGCTCACTTATGTTCCTCATTTAGTTCTTTTCACCCACCTTGCATTCTTATTTCTGGTACCATGGTAATTTGTGTATTTATGTAAACTGTGTAAGATTAACTAATGGTTGATGGATAGACTTTGTATTGATGTATGTTGCATTACGTGCTGGAATCAGTGCGTTAGACAGTGACCGTGCTGGAATCAGTGCGTTAGTCAGTGACCGTGCTGGAATCAGTGCGTTAGTCAGTGACCGTGCTGGAATCAGTGCGTTAGTCAGTGACCGTGCTGGAATCAGTGCGTTAGTCAGTGACCGTGCTGGAATCAGTGCGTTAGTCAGTGACCGTGCTGGAATCAGTGCGTTAGTCAGTGACCGTGCTGGAATCAGTGCGTTAGTCAGTGACCGTGCTGCAATCAGTTTGCACCGAGTATTATGTACATAGTAAATCATCTTCGTTACACAGTTATGTGTACTTTGTGGAAATGTGCTCTTTGTAATATTGTTACTTTTTGTTTTTAATTTTTGTTTTTTCCTTGTGTTTTCCCCTTTTTTAATCTTGTAAAACTGCAACCTGAAAGCAACAGTTTTTAAGGGTATGTCTTTTTCATCAATGTTTTGAGTTTGTTACTTCTCTATGCCTAGTGTAGTATAAAAACACTGCCAATTTTAAGTGCTTTGGAAATTTTTGTTTTGTTAAATGATTTTTTAAAGTTTTCATTGTAAGTTTAATGCCAAGTTAGGCCTGTTTTACTTTTAGTGTATATCACTTGGATTTTACTGGTTTGTTTTTTCTGTTGGGTTTGTTTAATGTTTTATTGAATATTTATGTTCTATCAGAAATATACTGGGAATTTTATGCTACTATGTATATATTGACATCAATTTACTGTCAATTCAACTGATGTAGTTGACTTTCTGTTCTTATTGTACTTTTTCGTGAAATAAGATTGGAAGTTCAATTCATGTTATTGATACCATTGGTTTGAATGACTGTTTTAAATCATTGTTTTTTTACAAAATGGCAAAAGTACAAAATCGTTTTATGATATCAGATCAATTTGGAAGTTGAATTTTCTTAGAACTTTAAGCAGTCAACATTTTATTTTTATGTCATTCTATTATTTTAATGTTTTAGGACTAACATAAAATTTGTTTATTTCAAAGGAAAATTATTCTTGGAAAATACATCCCATGAAAATATGTTGCTTACTTTTACCTTTTTTGTCGACCTTGTGTTTTATTGATTGTAACATCCATCCAAAATTATGATACATTATAATGTAGTTCTTTCCATACTTCAAATAAACTGTGATCTACATGTAACACAAAATAGGTTTGTCAACAAATTGTTTGTTATGTTACTGTGTCATAATGTCATACCTCATAAATAGAAAACATAGTCTACATCATTCAACTGCTTGGTTTTATCAATACAACATTGAATATCCAAGCTTCTATATGACCTAGAATACTATATACTCAGCAATAATCAAAATGTACGCCAATAAGCTTGGAGGCAATAGCTTTAATATTACATACTTAAAGATACATTGTTCCTGATTCATGGATTGAATCTGAGAATATCTTTAAGTGTTGTAAATTGTTGATATGACAATCAGAGATAGACAGTTTACTACTCATGGTCCGGAAATAACAAAACATGTTAATTTCATGTTTTTGAATTATTTTTTAAACAATACAATTAGATAACCAACTTGCAAACTCAAGTTTTTTTCTCATTAAGTACACATTTTATCTTCCAATATAATTCACCATCTTTTTACTATACCTTTTTCTAAACCTTGTAACATATCGGTCAAATGTAAGTGTTCAGAACATCCATTTACCTTCTAGTTGGTATATCTCTCCGACTTCTTCAAGTCAAGTGAAAATATTTATAAACTTTTTCTAATTACAATTGTCTGTGTATATCACTCCATTAAAAAAACTATATTATTACATAAAGAGAGTAAAAAATCAAAATTAGTTTATATTTAGTATAAAATAGAATTAGTATTGTTGTGTATACGTCACTGTACTCTAAGAGAATGTTTTTTGTGTATTTGTATTTTTGACTAATAAAACCTGGAATGTGTCGAATGAGAGCCATGGTTATAAAAGGACAATAAAGTGTCGATGTAGTGGTGATGTTACCAGAGGGAAACATTTACCGGGAAAGATATTCCAAGTTTTACTAGTCAAACATACATATTTTGTCCTATTGTTTCACGTTATTATATAACTATGGTGGACATAGTATGTACATATGATGTAAACATATTGTTATATAACTAATAAGGATCAGAATCCATGCTTATATAATGTGTTATTTTGATGATAAAACAGAGTTATCTCCCCACAACGTGTAAACTACAGAATCCATCTCACTGCTATATCAATATATAACTACAGAATCCATCTCCCTGCTATATCAATCATTTTATCAAATGTTTTACTCATTACAGATGGATTTTAAAACTTTTTATTGGTTGTCCCGACATGTTTTAGCAGATCAAAGCCTATGCTCGGCATGTCAATGAAAATAAACCAATTCCTGAATATTTCATTGCCAGTATCTGAAAAGGCTAAACATTAAGTTCACAATCCTGGAAAAGGGTTAAATGTACAATTAAGAAAACTTGTAGCTGATCTCCAAGCTAGCTTGCCCAAATACATGATCTGATTGACTCAATTTGAAGATAAACTCAACTGTATATGTGTCAGCAATGTGGGCTGTAATTATCTTTGATTGAGGGGTGTCTTTTTATAATATCAACTGGTCAATTGAACAATCAATCAAGTTTGTCATATAAGGGAATATCTCTTTTGAGGTTAAGACTTGATGGATACAATAGTTACATATAAACGTTCACATATTATACTACAGTTATATTGTATACTCTACAATTGATCATCAACCGTCACCAAAGATATTTATCATATATAAGGGGAGAGAAATGAAGGTGTTTTCATTGTTTATACTGTTTGTATTGCTCAGAAAAATCTACCTGATCCGTTAGGATGAGGTTGATATTTTTGGACAATATTAAGCACAGTATATTTTAAAGTTTATTTCTCAGAGTGAGTGGTCGGCCATTTCATTGGAATCATACGTCCATTGTAAATATTGCATTTTTTAAAACAATGCAGAGCTATCACATGTATGTATTCCCACCTGTAAGGGTAAACAGACTTTCAAACCTAGACGCCCATTTATAGATCTGTCATGACCCAGTATATTGGAATGGATCGTCCAATTGATTGATTCGTCCATTTGTTTTGATAGGGGAGTTTTATCATTTGTTTATCAGGGTATGGAATGGGAAAGTTTAATTATATCATATATAAAGGGGGTGCAGAATGTGTTCATCAAAGTAGAAAATATCTAGACATAAGTACTTACATGTATTAAATATATTGTTGAAAATGTCGTAAACTACAAATGTAAAGTAATAAAAATTCTATTATTGAGCATATTGAATTTTATTCTCGAGGGTTTCTACAAGTTTGTAAGATTTTTTGTGAGTGAATTGATTCTGATAATCACTTTATTGTTTTACCACCTTGATTGTAGGCCAATACGATTAGCACTTTGATAAAACATTGTGAATTCCATTCACTGTTGCCATATTTCACTATCTTGCCTATTTTTGTTACTCTTCAGAGTTCATTTTGTGTTTTAAGGGTATGACATCACAAGATGAACTGTATTTAGTTATAATTTGTATTATTTCGGGATTTTTTTTAAATAATCAAAAATGCTTTTTTGTTGAATGTGTATCATACTTTCACAAACAAAGTTTAATGGAGTGTTAGTAGGAGTCATGTATGTCGGTCGGTTGCTATGTTGGTTGGTCTGCAGAAATACTTTCGCAGTTTGAAAGACATTTAAAAATGACAACCACTATTATTCATATACAAATTCAATGCCGACATTGGACAATTAACCAAATCAGATATGCTGGGGTATTGTGTACTCACGGTCAGTGATTGTTGAGTTTTTACTGTTTTTGCATCATTTTGAAGTTCTTATATATGTAGATTTATAGGGTAATTTTTGTTCTGTCTATGTATATACAGAAATATGTTTCCATATAAGGGAGTTTGGTATATATTTAACTAACTTGGAATATTGGTCGTGTGAATTGTGTTGTATGGTTTGCGAATTAACATGTTTGAATGAGTGCAGTATTTATTCATGAAAATCTGATTTTTTTTGTGGAATTCTTAAGGGTACTAAACGCATATATGACTCTTGAAATCAAGATTGGGTATTATGTGATATTTTGGCTATTAAACATTAAGGTCTGAAATTTGATCTGCTTACATCCAAAATGATGAAAACGAAATGATCCACTTACAAGTATGATATGGTTTTATGGACAATTTCGAGACAACAGTTCATCCTATATTTTGTTCCTGTTTTACTTAAATTCCTTCTGTCATGTAAATTGGTATTAAAAAGACTGCATTGCATTAAAGGCTGCTGGAAAGTGTGTTTTTTCCATATTATATGTTTTGACTTTTCTCTTATTTTCGAAATGGTTGTCATGAAAACGTTTGCTAAGACATATCAATGTACTGTTAATACTTTATTTTTCATTTATCTGAATAGTGTCTGATATGTACTTTAATTGTGCAGAATATTACATGTAGCCATGGTTACTATTGTCACCATGGCAATGTACTCTGTGTTTTCATGGTGATGTATATATGTTGCCATGGTGATATTTGTGTTTCCATGGTGAAGTATATGTATCTCCGTGGCAATGTACTTTGTGTTACCATGGCGATGTATTCTGTGTCTCTATGGTTACGCAATGATGTCTCCTACACACAGTATCTCAGGAATATATGTCAACTTTTTTGTTACCGTGGTTACGAAAACAAACTTTCATATAAATTTTATCAAAAAATTGATATTGATGTGTATTGACAATACCAGTTAAATGTCAAATATATAGATAGTCTATGTTACGTTCAATTTATTAAATAAATATATATTAAGTTAGGTTTGTTTTGCTGTTTTGTTTACATGTTGAGGACAACATATAGATTATGTTCATATACTTGGTAAGGACATGTTTGTAAAAATATAAAATCTAGACTGTGATCCACTTCACGTTATATAGTAGTAAACATTTAAACATAATGATCATCTCAATGTTTCATGTTAACGGTCAACTTGTTAGTCATGCTGATGTTGTAAAAACTTGGTGTAAAACATGTAAACATTGTTATATTGTACATTCGTCAGAGTAAGACATTTATTAGATGTTGGTGTGCGTGCGTGTACATCAACAATTTTCCTCAATGTTTGGTGTCGTTAGTGTGTCAATATTTGGACTGTCCCGTGTAGTGAGTGCAAACATGCCATGTCTCTCATATATGTGTTAAATTTATAATATAGAACTTGTGCCTAAAGGACAGTATTGTGATTTATATGACTAATGTATATGATTCAAGTTTTTCTTTCTTTTCATTTCTCATTTGTGAGAAATATTCATATATATATATAGATACATATATATAGTACCACACAAACTATGATGATATTGTTGCATTGTTGTCTGGTATGTGTTTATGTGACCAACGTACAGTGTTTGTCTTGTGCATGTTCAATATTACAATGAATGACAGACAATTTGTGTATTCATGTTTCCTGATTCTGATATATGTTTCAGTGGCAAATCATGACATCAATTTTCCAGTGCTTACGTTAGCTTAGTTACATGAATGTTATTATACTCATCCAAAGAACGTACAATTTACTGTTGACATGTGGAAGAATCATAACGTTCAATATTATATCATCTATCTCATTTTTTGAATAAGCAAACACTGGCATAATATTAGCAATTTATATCATTTAAATTTAATCAGTATATATTGCTGCATTTGGTTGAGTACCACAGAAGTATGATAATTATAAAATTCAACTTTTCGGCTTTTTTTTTCATTTTCATCATAAACACGCTTCTGTTAAGCATTTTTGTTTTCAAAAAGCAATAAATCATTACTAATTGTTTGTTTGTTTCTATCAATACTTCCACGCCATGGCCTCCATCCTACATTCCAGTTCGGGATTTTGCAATCAGAAAGTTATTTTGCTTGTTTTAACTTATAATATAAGCCATTTGACTTTTTGTCTTTTATTGTTAAAGTAAGTTATACTTGTGTGAAATATCCCAGAAAGTTAATGTTCAGTGTTTTTGTGGAGGTTGTTGCCACTGTGTCAATGCAGAAGTGAAATAAACTATATATATTGGACCTGGGGACAAGTATTAGGACACAATAAATAGACAGTTAGAAAAATATTGATGAAAATATAGGCCAAATGTCTGTAGCTGTTATAATATGGACAAATAGAGACAAGTCCAGTTAACTCATAGAATTGTTGATCATTGAAATGTATGAAATTCCATACATTGAATGAACATCGTATATAATCTGTATTGTTCAGGTTTGTGTACGACGGTCTTTAACCGACGTAGTACGACATGTATAATGTACGACGGCCTTTAACCGACGTAGTACGACATGTATAATGTACGACGGCCTTTAACCGACGTAGTACGACATGTATAATGTACGACGGCCTTTAACCGACGTAGTACGACATGTATAATGTACGACGGCCTTTAACCGATGTAGTACGACATGTATAATGTACGACGGCCTTTAACCGACGTAGTACGACATGTATAATGTACGACGGCCTTTAACCGACGTAGTACGACATGTATAATGTACGACGGCCTTTAACCGACGTAGTACGACATGTATAATGTACGACGGCCTTTAACAGACGTAGTACGACATGTATAATGTACGACGTCCTTTAACCGACGTAGTACGACATGTATAATGTACGACGGCCTTTAACCGACGTAGTACGACACGTATTTACTGATATATTGCGACACAAATAGCACTCAATCACACATATGTTGTTCATATTTTGCTTTGATATTTTATTTTACATGACGACTCATATATTGATAACGAGACTAAGCTATACATGTTAGATTATAGAAATAAAACTAGTCCTCATCAGTTTAAATCAAAATTTGTGTTTATATAATTATGTACAAAATCTCTTCATTTTATAGGTTAATGTGTACACACGTTGACAGTAGTGTATAATATACATTGTCTGGGTGGGTGGGGATCAAATATACAAGTTCGGGTCCGTCACTATGTAGGTAACATTGAAAGTCAAAATGGTAAAAAGGTGGATGTTTACCTTTTTTAAAACTTTAACATGAAAATATAACTGGATCATTTTAAATGTAACTCTTATTATAGCTATATATATAAATGGAAATAGATTCTAGAAGTATCATGAAGTAATGTATCAGTTGTGTTATTTAAGCTTGTCCAACTGGAATCATTGTTTTCTCATTTTGTGTTAGTTTTGTTATATTTCGTCATAAGATCATAATCAGTTTGCCAGTATTTGGTTGGGAGAATTGTGAAGAATTGTATTACGTTTCATGTCGTGAGTTACTATTGTACAGATGATTATGAAAATAAAAAGTATTGAATGAATTCATTGTTCTCTTTATTTTACTTTCCATGTTGCTGTATATGAGCCATGTATATATGTTTGGAAATGATACCAATTTCTATAATCACTATTCTATGTAGCCATGCAGCAATGGGAGTTTGACCTTCAACACAGATTTACACACTATTAACAAGAAGATGCAAGAGGAGGCTCATTCTATGAACTAAACTGAGTAGGAAGTTCAGAACTGCATTGATGAATGGGATGTACCTTGACATAAAAGAACTTGTCCAAGCCAGTAAGAGTACCTTTCCATTAAAAACAAGGATAGCTATGAAGTATAACAAGTTATGTCCTTCTTTTTCTTCACTGTCATACAAGAACACTACCAGCCTGGCCAAAGGGATAAAGGAAGTTTTCCAATGTATATGAATGATATCAATTTCTTGCTTCTTTTTCTATGGCTCATAGAGGAGACTTGTCCGAGTTCTAGAATGTGATTACTTTCAATGAAAAGAAACTCCTATATAACTCTAGCAAGGCGGGTATGAGTAGCATTAAGGTGACGGAACAAACTCTTGAATCATCAAGTAACACCCCATTGGAAATCAAGGGACTCAACTTTGTATGCCTTTATTGAAACTGGTATGAATGATATCCCTTTGAATTCTAGGTAATCAACTCAGTACGCATTTATTGTAGCGGGAATAAGTAACATCCCTTTGAATTCAAGGGATCTTTAGTACAATAATGTACCAGTCAATGTCATGCTCACCCGGAGTGACCCTTCCCAACAGGCAGGAATTTGACAACCTAATTGACTCCCAGTCCTGGAGGATATAATTCGGTCCGGTTCCAAGAGCCGGGAATAACTACATGATTTTGTGCCCCATCCCCGGGATTTAGACAGTAAGCATTGTCTCCTGTATGGGGATTTAGACATAAAAGATCGAAAATGTCTTATTCCCACTGAGGTGCCCCGGGCAGGTTTAACATTGACTGGTGCATAAACCGTTGTGGACAGGAACTATCTAAAGGTTGTGGACTTGCTCAAATTTTAATACATGTACTAGCGCACATCACTCCAACACTTGCCACAAGTTGTGAAATTTGAGAAGATCAATGGCACTTAAATTATAAGATCTCGAAAATCTCGAAGTTGCATACACCCTTGACAGGTGGAACATCATAACATGACGACCATGGACCATACCTGCCAAAGTATGCTCTCTTCTAGCACGTGCCAAATTGATACAGGGGATGAAATGTAGTCCTGTCTGCCAATGGATACTACTAAACTAGACAAGATTGACTCTTTTAAGGTCTAGCCTTTATTATATAACTTGTGTTTGATTACTAACGTTACTTCAACGTTTCCAAGCAGTACAGTTTTAAATATTTGTAGTAATTACTTATCAATATTTCCATTTCTCATAGGCAGTGGCTACAAACGATTTAGCTACTTCAGGACATTCGTTCCTTTTGAAATTTTCTGTACAAGGTATATAAAACCTGTGATTTTTATGAAGATCAGATCAATACCAATCATTTAGAAAATTCCAAACCACTAAAAAATGTATTTTACCGCAAAAGTTTTGGTTCAAAAAGCATAAAACTTAACATACATGAAATTACGCATGTAAGGAATCAAGCAGTAAAGTTTATTATATACTTCGTAAGTTATTTGTATTTTTAAATATGGATGTGATTTGAAAAAACGTTCCTGATTGTTGATACCTACATTTGAGGACCGAATGTCGAAGAAACATATCAGATTTACCACCAAAATCAACAACCAATAATAGTGAGTTACCTAATTCGTCTCGATCATGCCAATCAATATCAATAGAACCAGGAACCGCTATTACTGAAAAGCAAAATCTTACTTTTTCATGAATCTAACACGAATCTAATCTGAACGCTGGTTTCCATGGGTAGCCCAATGACCAGGGGAAGTCACAATATCAAGGGCGGTTGAACTGTTTTCAGCCCTCGAAAACTGGTAACATTTACAGTTTTCGTTTGAAGAGTTTGTTGAAGTTGGGCTTAATTTGTAGCTAAAAGATTTATCTTTCCACTCATGCAAAGAAAGTAAATGTTTGGCGAACCTTTGTCCAATTTGCAGCTGACTGTATAGTAACCACGAACTGATTCGGTATCATCAAATGTAGGTATCAACAATCAGGAACATATTTTCAAATCACATCCATATTTTTGTAATCACTAAAGTTTTATCACCTTTTTTGTTCCGACTTTCTTCAAAAATATAATCCAGTTGAAATTATGAACATGAACCCGTTACCTTCAAACACACTAATTTTTTAATGAAACATTTAATACAAACATTACGTGCTGTTGTCTGCTTTCTTCAACACTGACACAGCACATGCTTAATTGGTGAAAATGACAAGCACTTGGAAAACCCGCGACATTTGACATAGGCCAATAATATTAAACCTATAATTACTCATTACTAAAACGCTTCAAAATGCCAAATGTGTTTTGCCAAATGCCAAATCACTATATTGTAAAATTATGAGGCGCAACTTTCTGCAAAATTCCTGAAGCCATTGTCGAATCAGAAAACCCCAAATGAACATGTTTGAGGTAGCAACACGCATGTAGCTTTGTCATATTGTAGTGGCAGAAAGGTGTCATATGTTTGACACGTTTTTGACATATTACACGTGACAAGAGCCAAGCTAAGCAGAATAACGAGCGTGCTCACTTTTTTAGTGATATGTACATCGTCCGCTTTGAGTGCGGGGTGTCCCATTTAACAAACGCCGTGGTGGTTTAAAATTTAAATGGCATAAAAGTGAAATGCTTTCCTTATTTAACGTTCGATACTGATGACACAAACCAAAAAATATAAACAAGCATACGCCGTAATCCCCGGTATTCTTTTAAATGGGATAGTTCCCTTATTAGCATCGTTATTTATTTAAAGACAAACGTTTTTTATATCTAAGACTTGTAAGCGTTTTTACGAAGAAAAATAATATTATAATAACTGTTAATGTTAATTTCGTGACGTCATGACCTGTCAAATTAAGATAAAACTTGTCGCGTGTCTTAAAGGCCCAAAATGCAAAACAAACAAATTTAGTGAAAATTTGTCGAATATGAAAAAAGTTACTAAGATTCAAAAACGCGTGCAAAACTTTTGTGTTTAGGGCAACTACCCGGACTAGACTTAACTCAGTTAGACCCAGCTAAACCAAGATAAACGTAGTTGACGGATGAGATTATGTTTATAACCGTCTGATTTAACTTTGAACGGACTGTATCTATCAATCTGGACATTCGCATGAAAGTCTTTCTTCCTATCATGTAATCTACAGACCTCATGTGATATACAATAAATAAGTCTGCAAGTAAAAATATATAAACTAAAAGTTTAAAACAACGGTAAGTAACTTATTCTAATTCTTTGACCGATTTTCACAAGAAAAGTTCGCCGTTCAAGCCCATAACAAGCACTACCCACGCAACTTAATTTGTATCAACAGGATGTCACAGTTTTCCCCGAAACCGGCTAAACTAGTTCCATGCAATTGAGCAGGTTTCGGACATGAACTTTGACATGGGTTTTTTTCAAAATTATTAAACTGTATGGGTAGTACTGATTATCGGCTTGAGCGTCGAACTTATCTCCTTAAAATCGTTGTTTTAAACTCTATTTACATATTTTTACTTGCAGACTTACCAAAAAGTCACGTGGTTTGCCCATCCTGAAACAGTATGTATAGTTTGACTATTTTGACCTGAACCTGACCTTTATGCAAGAATACATTACAAGGTTCTTGCTTTGAATATATCAATTTTCGCAAGCAAATCGTGCAATTTCGGTATTTGAAAGTTGTGTTTGTATTACATCTCCAGCGTCTTCGTGATACTCCCCGACTATGAAAACATACAATCGGTCGACAATATATCGACTGTCAAATTATGGTAATCTATAGGCCAGGCCCATGTTAATGTGGCCAAGCTTTATACTCTTGACACGGGGTGAAAACTTACTAGTAGTAGAACCAGGCGCTGATTTGGAGGACTCTGAACGCCCCTCCTTATTCGTAGATAGTAGATCAAGAATTCGATAATTTTCACATTGATCATACAGCCTTTTTAAATATGCACTAAAGGGGACAGATTATAAACTACAATGAACAAGTGGATATGACGTCATTATAACATGATATAGATTATACATTCATAATTACGCCCCTCACACAGTCTAACATTATCACAATCCGTCCCTGAAAATACCATGAAATCTAAACTTATCTGATATGCTCGAGAAATCCGTGCTGATCAATCAACCGTCACTAAATTCCAAGTATTGAGAAATAATTAAACTGTGTTCAAACAACACACTGACAACGGGACGACTAGACGTGTAGAAACAGGTGGAATTTCACAGGTAGGGTTCATTTTGATTTTTTTATTCGGAAAATTTAATTGAAATTTAACACTTATTGATGCAATTTTAGTTATTTCAATGCATGTTAAAGGCTCCTCTTGTCTATTTTTCTATTTTTGCGCTGCGCAATTATTTTGATCATCATTGATGAACATTATATTTGATATTCGTTTTTGTGTAGATCTATTTAATTTCTAACCTGTATCTATTAAATTATTCCCCCCCCCCCTCCCCCCCTTATCATGTACGAGGTTGTATCAGCGCTGAATCCCGAAAATATTCATGATCTTTGCAATGGTACAGCTGATTTGCCAGTAACATATCTCAGACTATTCCACGTCTCGGTATGTTTCATACACTGCAACGATGTGCAAGACCAACTAGATTTTGTAATTTGGGGTAAACTAAATGTATGACAAGTGCCGATATTAGGAGCACCCTGCCTGGGTCGAATAAGCTCTATAATGTATATCAATGTATTTTTATTTGTTAAACAGTTATAAGTGTTTCAATAAGGGATAAACATAATTATTTGCTGCAGATCGCGGGATTGTGGAAAAAATCGTGTTATAATACTTATGTTACTATATATAGTAACAAATTTGCCTTCGAAAAATAGCATTATCGGCCTTTCAAAAGTATTATCAGCTTTTAATAAGTTTTATAACTTGCCAATTCGAAGTCAATCAGCCGGAGCAAACAATTACAATTCCAATTATTTCCATTGCGGGTTATTTTAGAAGACCAGGATAAAATTATCACACTTATTCGTAACAGACCATTGGAATGACATCACTGTTACTAACTGCACCGTTTCCTTTTCAGTTTCAAGCAAATTGTGATGATGTATGCCTTTTTTGGTATTCAACAATCTTGTTTGAAAACACGTGGTAACGTTACTAGGTTTTCTATGTAGAATACATGTATATATTACAGGTTAAGGTATCAGGATGAAGTCACACCCTCCACCAGCCCAGGTATATGCCCCGGAACAGCAACATGGTTACGCATATCCAGCATCCAGTCACCCACCCAGCTATCCACAACATCACTATCAGTCACAACCATCTCATAATCCTACACCACAAAATATCAACTTTGCTCCAGTAACCAACCAGGTAAGAAAACCCTCCTCTGCATTACGGCCCGCTAATTAGCAATCAATCTCAAGCCTGAAAATCCTGATTTCAAAGACTGAAATTCCACTCCATACCATTCTAAAATAGACATAACTTTATAAGGAAATTTCAGGATTAAAAACCTGAAACAAGACACAAGTCAAAAAAAAAATGGCTCGGCATTTGAAACACTGCATTAATTAAATATGAATTTTGGCCAATGGCTAAAAGGAGATAAATTATCAACAAAAATAGAACTGGAACATAATGACTAGTAGTTCAAGGATATATTTGATTGAATCTTCTCACACGCGAAACTCTTGATTCAACTTATAGAAAGTAATGACTCTTGAGGGACATTGAATGTTTGATACTGTGCCCTTACTTGTTACTTGTTGGAAACGTTTGTTTCTTTGACCATTTAATCGATTGAGTATTTTATATCTTTGAATGTATAGGGGTCTCTTTAAAGGTAGCTTCGGCTATAACATTGGAGACGGTTTCTTGTTAGCAGTGGATGTTTTGACCCTGATCTTGAAACACAAAAACACTTATAATGTATTTAATCTCATTGAAATTATGTGGCATAGTGGACAGTGAACACCAACTGGTATAGGGGTCTCTTTAAAGGTAGCTTCGGTTATATGAAAAAGATGACTATAATAATATTATTTATAATATTCTTTATTTATGTTTTCTGACCCTTTGTGTAATAAATCGTTACAGCCCGTCAACCAGTCTACGAATATCGTTGTGAATGCCGGGGGTGGTGGTGGTGGTGACGGCAAGTCGTCTTCGAAGCTACGTCCTTGGTCAACCAACATATTTGGTTGCTGCGAAGATATCGGATCGTGTAAGTTTTATTTATCATATATTCGTTAGGTTTTTATTACCGCCGAAAAAAAATCGACAGGGATATGGTAATAGTCTCCGTCCGCCCGTCTGTCAGTCCGTCTGTCAGTCCGTCCGTCAGTTGCCTGTTCGTCGGTCACAAATTGTGTCCGGATCATATCTTCAAAGCTATTTAAGACATTGACTTGAAACTTGAAATATAAATAGATGACAACATAGAGAAGTGCAGTGACCAAGAACCATAACTCTGTCTTACCGTTTGAAATATTTTCCCTTTAGTATTTTCAGAATCAAATTTTGTCCGGCGCATATCTTTAATACTGTTCAAGGTATGGACTTGAAACTTGAAATATAAATACAAAATGTAGATGGCAACGTAGAGAAGTGCAGTGACCAACCACGATAACTCTGTCTGTGTTACATTTTGAATTAGCTTCCCTTTAGTATTTTCAGAATCAAATTTTGTCCGGAGCATATCTTGAAAACTATTTAAGATATTGACTTGAAACAACTTGAAATATAAATGTATGGCAAGTTGGAGAAGTGCAGTAACCAACAACCATAATTATGTCTGTTTTACGTTTTGAATTATCGCCCCTTTAGTATTTGCATAATAATTGTTTGTCCGGAGCATATCTTGAAAACCATGGAAGATATTGACTTCAAACTTAAAGTAATAATAGATGGTAAGTTGGAGAAGTGCAGTGACCAAGCAACATAATTCTATATATCTTAATGTTTTATTATCTCCCTTTACGTTTTTACATAAAATAATTGTCCATAGCTTATAGGGATTTCCCCTTGAAACTTAAAATACAAATACACATGGCATCTTGGAGAAGTGCATTGACCAAGAACAACAATTATTCTATCTATCTTCATGTTTTAATGATCTACCTAGCAATTTAAATTTCAACTACTATAAATTGACTTTGTTATTTAGTTCTGTTTTGATCATCTCTTTTTATTTATCTCCTTTTTTCATTTCACGACACATTTTATTTAGAGTAATAATTCTGCTGTCGAAAACAAATGATCCCATTCAGTGGGGATGGCCATGTGATCAAGGTGTTCACATTCGGCGGGGATGGCCATGTGATCATGGTGTTCACATTCGGCGGTGATGGCCATGTGATCATGGTGTTCACATTCGGCGAGGATGGCCATGTGATCATGGTGTTCACATTCGGCGGTGATGGCCATGTGATCATGGTGTTCACATTCGGCGGTGATGGCCATGTGATCATGGTGTTCACATTCGGCGGGGATGGCCATGTGATCGTGGTGTTCACATTCGGCGGGGATGGCCATGTGCTCATGGTGTTCACATTCGGCGGTGATGGACATGTGCTCATGGTGTTCCCATTGGGCGAGGATGGTCATGTGCTCATGGTGTTCACATTGGGCGAGGATGGTTATGTGCTCATGGTGTTCACATTGGGCGAGGATGGCCATGTGCTCATGGTGTTCACATTGGGCGAGGATGGTCATGTGCTCATGATGTTCACATTCGGCGGGGATGGTCATGTGCTCATGATGTTCCCATTGGGCGAGGATGGACATGTGCTCATGGTGTTCACATTGGGCGAGGATGGTCATGTGCTCATGGTGTTCACATTGGGCGAGGATGGTCATGTGATCATGGTGTTCACATTGGGTGGGGATGGCCATGTGCTCATGGTGTTCACATTGGGCGAGGATGGTCATGTGCTCATGGTGTTCACATTGGGCGAGGATGGTCATGTGATCATGGTGTTCCCATTGGGCGAGGATGGCCATGTGATCTTGGTGTTCTCATTCGGCGGGGATGGCCATGTGATCATGGTGTTCACATTCGGCGGGGATGGCCATGTGCTCATGGTGTTCACATTCGGCGGTGATGGACATGTGATCATGGTGATCACATTGGGCGAGGATGGCCATGTGATCATGGTGTTCACATTCGGCGGGGAATGGCCATGTGATCATGGTGTTCACATTCGGTGGGGATGGCCATGTGCTCATGGTGTTCACATTCGGCGGTGATGGCCATGTGATCATGGTGTTCACATTGGGCGAGGATGGTCATGTGCTCATGGTGTTCCCATTGGGCGAGGATGGTCATGTGATCATGGTGTTCCCATTCGGCGGTGATGGCCATGTGCTCGTGGTGTTCATATTCGGCGGGGATGGTCATGTGATCATGGTGTTCACATTCGGCGGTGATGACCATGTGCTCATGGTGTTCACATTGGGCGAGGATGGTCATGTGATCATGGTGTTCCCATTGGGCGAGGATGGTCATGTGATCATGGTGTTCCCATTGGGCGAGGATGGCCATGTGATCATGGTGTTCTCATTCGGCGGTGATGGCCATGTGATCATGGTGTTCACATTCGGCGGGGATGGTCATGTGATCATGGTGTTCTCATTCGGCGGGGATGGCCATGTGATCATGGTGTTCACATTCGGCGGTGATGGACATGTGATCATGGTGATCACATTCGGCGGTGATGGTCATGTGATCATGGTGTTCTCATTCGGCGGGGATGGCCATGTGATCATGGTGTTCACATTCGGCGGTGATGGCCATGTGATCATGGTGTTCACATTCGGCGGTGATGGCCATGTGATCATGGTGTTCACATTCGGCGGTGATGGCCATGTGATCATGACTCTTGTTACAAATGTTCCCATTCGGCGGGGATGGCCATGTCTCTTGTTACAAATTCAACTTCTCATATTATAAAGTTGTGAGACAATGCCAAGCTTTCAAGTGTCCAACAACATCTGGCTGTCGTGTTAGAGAGATTCCCATCATATATTCTAGTGAGAATTACCGACCAAACATAATAAGAACATGTTGTATCAAGTGTCATTCTTTACTTTGCATAGTTATTTTTTACTACCTTACTGTTCATTGTTGAGGATCTTATGGAAAATTGATTTAGTATATTTTCAAATAAGTTTCCTCGTTAAATAAAGTATTATTATTATTATTATTATTGTTATAATTATTATTATTATCATTATTATTATTATTGTATTTGAACATGACTTGCACTCCAGGTTTGTGTGCGTGGTGGTGTACTCCATGTTTCATGGTACAGCTAGCCTCCAAGTCGGGTGAATGTTGTTTGTTACCGTTCTGTGTACCCGAGGCATTGATGGCCATGAGAATCAAACTGAGAGCTGAACAAGGAATCAAAGTAAGCAAACTTTCTTTGAGTTGTCATAATGTTTTTATACTACAGTAAAATGAGTTGTAATTTATTTCTAGGTCGATAGTGAAACACGTTTTCTAACTTATATTTTCACACTCGACACATGATTCTTGATAATATTAGCCACGAGGGCACGAGAGAGGAGAAGCTAGATTACCTTCTATATCCGGTGTAATTGCAAGCAATGGAATTCATTGTGACATTTCTATCACAGGCAGTTGTCAAAATGGCGGTTTACGGCGTACATTTGTTTATAAATTTGTTTGGATATTATTATTATATTGTCTTGACGTTGCTACTGGCAAATCTTGTGAGTTTTAACGCTTTACTTTCTACAATCAACTATCGTAATTATGTACATGTATTACGATTGACGAAGTTTTTGATTAGCAATGACTGTTGCAAATAGTATTCGTTTTGACGTACTCCGTTTATAGGTTATATTCAACGCTTGCAGTATTTCGTCCATATTTAGAATACGTACGGTCAAGCTATCCTGGCATTGTCTGTCAACCAGTCCTAGATCTATTCTTATAAATTGAATCTCAAACAACGGTGCAACACCATTGCTGATAAAATATACGCATCGCTGGCTTAGAATGAGAAGGTTCTCTCGACCTTATAATTTAATATATATATATAGACTCATACATATTAAGAGAAAAGCACCACAAGGCCCTTCTTATGGGCCGATTTTTATGTTGAACGAAATGAAGTTGAAAAGGCTGAAGTAAGGCGTAGTTTAAGACAGTTTTTTGTTCCATAGTCTCAAAATTTCACTTTTAAAGTATTGCCTTGAATTGCAGTCTAGAAATGAAGCTGTGACCACCAGACATTGTGCTGGTCCCTATGCCGTAATAATTATGTGAACATAAAATGACCATGTGGTATTTTCAGGGATCTATATGCAAAGATTGTATGTGTTCAGCCTGTTGTCCTTTACTCGTCATGTGTCAGCTTCATCGGGAAATGAACAACGTTGCTTTACGCAAACCAGGAACCGGATTGTAAATGCATGGAACCAGTCTGTGTGACCGGAAGTTTATGTGTATGACCGGAAGTGATGCTAGATGAACGTCATTCACAATAGTATTTAAGACAGTTAACGAATTGCAAATTCAGGAACCATTGTGATAGGCTTTAAGGATATGACTTTATTTTTTCACTGGATTAATTTTGAATTCGTATTCTGTGTTTTACACCACGATAAACACTTATTTTGTGCTCTATTTTTGAATTTTGAGAAATCTATATGTTGATAATTTATTTATATAATAAAATATTTCTATTACTTTATTCATGCACTTTCATTTTGTGTATCTTATATATGAACCGTTCTCCAGGAAAACCGGGCTTAATGACATTGTATTATTATGCGATAAGTTTAAGAAAAATGTCTAAAATGAGAAAAAAATCGTGTCCTTTGATTTCATATTTAGGTAATTGGATAGTATTGTACTATCCATAAGCTTCAAGTTTTCTTCTGTCGTTGCTATGGTGATCGTTTTCTAAAATGTACTCATATCAAGTAAAACAAGGGTTAAGTAGCTACAAACACTTGCTATGTTTCCCTGTAAGCAAACACTCACAAATCGGACGCGTTTTATTAAAATAAGAATATGATTCTAAAATGTGCCGTAATTTTAAAAGCTTACGTCAACAATTTATCAGATACTGGATCTTTGAAATGCCAGTTGACGTTACGTCAAAAACGTAGAAAATGACGTTCGCGACGTCACTCAAAAAGTAGGCGATAGTGGTTGGTTTAAAAAGTCTATAACTTTGTAAGTGTATGGTAACTGTGACATTTCTTCATGTAGTTTAATTCCCTTGTTCCGATCTAGGATGTAGAAATGATGGCACATTTTACACATACACTGATTTTTTCCAAACACTTCAAAGCTTTCCACTTGAATTTCACTACACTCGTGGAATGACCTACATCTACTGACAAGAGGAAGCGTATCCATTAAGCTACATGTATTCCCGTTTTCTAACTTAACGAAATCACTACACCAAAGTGTCAATTTTCCGACAGCTAAGACAGGCATCCCCTTGTAACTCAATTAAGTTATTCACCATTGTTATATTATTGCAATACTGGTGAACCAGCACAAAAGGAGACAACCTTGTTAACTTATGTTATTTGGTTAACTTGTGGAACTGTGTAATCATAGAGCTGCATACAGCTCACGGTATAACCGGATGCGCGGTCGGCCCAGTGATGTGTAACGGCCGAGGTAAATACTGATGACGGGTAAGTAGTGGGGTTATATTTCTTGCAAGAACTCATCGATTTCGATATTTCTTTTGGATCTATATGGAAATATAACCCCACTACTTGCCCGTAATCAGTATTTACCTCGGCCGTAACGCATCACTCGGCCGACCACAAATCCGGTTATACCGTGTGGTATGCAGCTCTATGATGTAATCAAGTGTGCCACCCGATCAGGCAACACACGAGGCAACAATGTCAGAAATAAATGATTCGAGAAAAATAATGAAAATACTTTAAGTTGTCGATGTATTTATTCCCCAATATTATCAGAAACATCACACCATCAAGAGTTCTTACTGACAAGAATGGTAACCCTTTGACCACTATTTATGAGTTATCTGACATTTTTACTCATAGAATATTCACATATGGGCGTCCAGCATTCGAAGGGTTGACTCTTGTTTTTCTAACAAAACTATACACATTCAGCAATTCTGAAGTTATTTGACATCACCCGTTATCACTCACTGTGTGGTAGCACTGTACTGCCTAAATGCATAGAGAATTCAAGATGGAGTACGTGAACGACAATTAAAAGTAAGCATGTTTTGTTTTCGACACGACCTTTTTAAATACATCGTCCTGTATGGTAAACTTATTTTGAAATGTAAGAGCTTAAATTGTTGATTCAACTGGGACTTACAGGATCTTTCTGTAAAGTTTAACAGAACATTATCAAAAGTTTAGCGAGAGACAACAGGAAAAAAGCGATATTTTCCCTAGACAGGAGACCAGTACATAAACACTTACCTAAATCTGTTTATATGGTCATTCCCCTCACATGTATCAATTATTGTCTTATTAAAGTTTACTAAAAGAGACGTTTGAAATTTTGGCTACTGTGCTGCACAGAGCAAAACGTAGACATTGCCCTGTACAGCGCAGAGAAGGCAATTTCGGTACTGCGCAGAGCCGTACAACTAGCAAAACTGTGTACAGCCGGAGAAATCAATTTGGAACTGGTTGAGTCTATAGCAAATATTCTTTCTGTTCTTTCTTGGTAACTAGGGCTGGAAGGTATTCTTAGTAAAGCACTAACTAGGGCTGACAGATATCTTAAGTAATGCACTAATTAGGGCTGGGAGGTATCCTAAGTTAGGCACTAACTAGGGCTGGCAGGTATCCTAAGTTAGGCACTAACTAGGACTGGCAGGTATCCTAAGTTAGGCAGGTATCCTAAGTTAGGCACTTACTAGGGCTGGAAGGTATCCTAAGTAAAGCACTAACTAGGGCTGACAGGTATCCTAAGTTAGGCACTTACTAGGACTGACAGGTATCCTAAGTTAGGCAGGTATCCTAAGTTAGGCACTTACTAGGGCTGGAAGGTATCCTAAGTAAAGCACTAACTAGGACTGACAGGTATCCTAAGTTAGGCAGGTATCCTAAGTTAGGCACTTACTAGGGCTGGAAGGTATCCTAAGTTAGGCACTAACTAGGACTGGCAGGTATCCTAAGTTAGGCAGGTATCCTAAGTTAGGCACTTAATAGGACTGACAGGTATCCTAACTTAGGCACTAACTAGGGCTGACATGTATCCTAAGTTAGGCACTAATTAGGACTTGAAGGTATCAGAAGTAAAGCACTAACTAGGACTGGCAAGTATCCTAAGTTAGGCACTTACTAGGGCTGACAGGTATCCTAAGTTAGGCACTTACTACGGCTGGAAGGTATCCTAAGTAAAACACTAACTAGGACTGCAGGTATCCTAAGTAAAGCACTAACTAGGACTGACATGTATCATAAGTAAGGCACTAACTAGTGTTGACAGGTATCCCAAGTTAGGCACTTACTAGGACTGACAGGTATCCTAAGTTAGGCACTAACTAGGGCTGACAGGTATCCTAAGTAAGGCACTAACTAGGACTGGCAGGTATCCTAAGTTAGGCACTAACTAGGGCTGACAGGTATCCTAAGTAAGGCACTAACTAGGAATGGCAGGTATCCTAAGTTAGGCACTAACTAGGACTGACAGGTATCCTAAGTTAGGCACTAACTAGGGCTAGAAGGTATCCTAAGTTAGGCAATAACTATGGCTGGAAGGTATCCTAAGTTAGGCACTAACTAGAACTGACATGTATCCTAAGTTAGGCACTTACTAGGGCTGGAAGGTATCCTAAGTTAGGCACTTACTAGGGCTGCAGGTATCCTAAGTAAGGCACTAGCTAGGACTGGCAGATATCCTTAGTAAGGCACTAGCTAGGACTGGCAGATATCCTAGTAAGGCACTAACTAGGGCTGGAAGGTATCCTAAGTTAGCACTTACTAGAACTGGCAGGTCATACCTCGGCATGGAGCAAAAAGAACAACAAACTATGAAGATAGAAAACTGTATATATAATTTATTTGTTTTATTAATAGGAAATAAACAGCACATTCTTACAGTGAGCACAAGTTGATTCTATAGAAGAGTATAAACTCTCTAACATTGCTATAAACATTTACACCCAAATTATTCACTAAATGATTTCTTTAAGCTGAAGAATAATGATAAATATAATATATTATATTGGAAGAATATGGAATATAATTCTACTGTAGGTATGTTCATACTAACTGTCATCATAGACAGAAACATTGAGGCAGAATCACGGATATTGACTTAAATTCCACATAAGGCTGCATTCCTTATCGACATAGCTTTATTGTTTTCAGCCTGTTTCGAAGGCAGCTTTTTGCTAACACCTGGTGTGTTGTAAGCTTTGAGTCCTGCTAAAATAGGATGTGCAAGTTGTCTCTTATATTAATGCACAGGCAAATAATGTAGCTATGAACATGGATTTTGTACTGAACATAGAGTTTATTGTAGGTTTACCAGAGATCATGTATGCCTGAATTGCAGCCAAATAATTGGAAATGTTAAAGTTCATGGTGAGCATTGATCTACTGACCTAAAATCAATAGAGGCCATCCAATGTTGCTGATCAACCTCTATGAAAAGTTTGAGGCTCAACGGCACAAATATTCACGAGTTGTTGAATTGGAAACAGTTTGGTCTAACAAGCCACATGCAGACTGACCGATCAGCTTGTGCAAGACACTATAACCCCTCATTAAAGACAGGAGCATACATATAGCAAGATGCCAGCAAGTACCGGAAAATTCAGCTACAGCTGGTCAGATTTATATTCATCAGTCATCTTAAGATATCAAGTATAGTGAAAATATGGTTAAAATAGAGTTTCACAATGTATATAAACCTCAATAGACAAAGTAAATAGTCCTTACAAAAACATCTACATGTATAATAACAATTGTTTTATAATCATCACAAATAATACAAGTCACTTTTTGTTTCCATAGCATTATCTTTGGTCATCCACATATAGTCTGTTCAAAGTTAGATGGAAACGTTTATAAACGTAAGCTTGTCTAGGTTTATCTAGCAGTAACTGAGTGAACTGTAGTCCCCGCTATTCTTTCGATTGGGACAGTTCCCTCATTAATATTGCTTATTGATTAGACAGTAGTAAGTAGTATACACATAATGTGTGATAAATACAGTATTACAGTTACTCAATCAAATTAACAGAACTAGTCATTATAGGCATGGCAACCATACATCCTGAGCTTGTACTAATTGTACAAAACCACTTTCCATCATTTACGATAGGTAAATATTAAACAGATTTGAAAGATTACAAGATGGCAACAAAGTAAATATGCAATAAAATTACAAGTAACAAGGGAGGTAATACAAATTGTGATAGATCCAACAGGAGTTGTTTCCATTTGTCTGGGAAGAGAATAAAATAGACATTTTACACAGTTGATAATTATACTCTTTAACTAAACAATATTATTGTTTTCATACTGAAATATTCAGAATTCCACCACAATCAGACAGTAAGAAACAGGTTAACACAAACTGTTGGGAAACTTACAGTAGAACAATGAGGTATCAAGCATATTACAGATATATCTATAGCACTATCAACCAACTAATGTAGGATATTACAAGTATTAACCTCAAATGAATTGTTCTGTTTGATTGGACGTATCTTGGCTCATATTTTTCAAAGTGTTTTTTGTTGTCACCAAGGCCAAACATACTAAACTTTTCTCCATAGCAACAGTATCTTAGTCACCAACTAGAATTCTATGCAGTAAAAGTTATCCAAATTTGACACAGATATGTTATGCATGTCTATCACCATGTGTTTTTGTTCAAATAACCAGAATTGGTGTGATGCATGTAATATAACTAGCCTATTAACCAAATATTTAACTCTGTATGTCAGTCAATCAGACAGGGGGCGGGGGGCTTATGGAGTAGAGGGCTTACTAAGTATGTATAGAATGTGATGTCATAAATAGACGTCCATCTTCCCACATTCATTATACAGCATTATGACAGGGGAGCTGTGAATCTATGCTCCAAAGGGGAGTAACAATGGCTTATGTCAAGTAAGTCACACTTCATGTAGAACTAAACATGCATAAAATGAGTAAAACAATCATATTATGACAAATGCACCAACTATATCACTATGGAAACAAAAGCTACTTCCATAGCCAAACAAACAATAGAAAAAGCATTATTTTAATACACAAGTGTTTTTAATATGTAAGTAGGTTTACATAACAATTACACAAAACATGAGCACAAATTGTGACAATACACAAAACATCACAGTAAAGTACGGATACATGATCTCAGCACAATCACCAGAAAATCTTTAACAGGTTTGTATATTTAACATGGTAGCAGGTCTCATGTTGTTCTCAAAGGGGAAATTTTGAAAACCATTATACTCATTTTTCTATCTAATAATATTGGTGCTTACAATCATTGAATATCATTTTACACTTGTTGAAACTAATGTTAAAATAATATATACAAAAGCCAAAGGAGTTGGAGAAATACAAAATGTAAATATTTATTTTGAAATAAACGAAGCCTAAAAATCCCACAATCAAACTTATGTTATTGGTATTTTGTATGAATACAACAAAACTAGTACTGAACAATAGGTATAAATGCCATCTAACTAAACAGAATATAGTTGAATGAAACTGGTAATATAAATGTGAGAATTGGTTCATACAAACAAACACTTCAGCTGTTCGATGTCAATGTCAGTACTAGGTATGCATGTATATGACAACAGATGCATGATTTGAATTGATTTCTTAAACTGTTTGGCCTACATCATATCAATATAATACATCATTGTATCACATGACACAAATACATTGTATCACATGACACAAATACATTGTATCACATGACACAAATACATTGTATCACATGACACAAAAACATTGTATCACATGACACAAACACATTGTATCACATGACACAAATACATTGTATCACATGACACAAACACATTGTATCACATGACACAAAGTATGATTGTGAAGGATAAATGTGCATCAATCTGAACATAGGAGATTTTTATATTGAAATGCAAGGTTATAAATGGTTGAACATATGACAAGATCAAACTGAGACTCATTTCAATGTTATAGGGAAAGTAGTATGTTGTGTAACTTGTGACTCACCTCACTCACCATTTCCTTTATTATAGGTAATAAAACATGACAACATTTCAATCCCCTAATTAAACCACTCAAGATAAAGTCTGTTCAAAGTTAAATGATAACAGTAGTAAACAAAAGCTGTTCGGTCAGTTTATTTAGGTTTAACTGGGTATACCCAAGTTAACTGTAGTCCCCGCTATTTTTTCAAATAGGACAGTTCCCTCCTTAGTATGACTTATTGAATTAACAGTCATTGTGAACTATGATGTCAACAAGTTATAAACGTACATTTTTCAAAGATTTCCCCCCATTACTTAGAATGTATTTTCCAATCAAGTTTATGTGGTTCATTTTATGCTTTGTTTCAATTCATGAAAATGGCAAATTTGCGAACAACACATTTTTTATACTAGAAATAAGCACTAAAATAAGATCAACCAATAAAATACATGTCCACGAGCACAAACAAGACAGACAGACGAACAATGAGAATGCATGTACATATGTTCACACAGGAACATGAAATGATATCATTATAATGGAAAATGTGATTTATTATTTGTCTGCCAAGTAATGCATGTTGTTATCTAGTCCTCATTGTCGTTGCTATAGCAACCATGATGTTGTTCTCTTCCTAACAAAATACAATATTTTGAAAAGATCACAGATTTCAAGTTATCCAGTAGAGTGTGATATATTATAATTCATCTATTAATTTAGCATTTAGTTCTGTTTTGAGCTTTTTCTGAGGCACCAAATCGAACTCAACAGGAAAAATAAGTGTTTGTGAGAACAGGGCAGGTTATCTGCAATCATTTGCAAGCCTGAAAATCCCGGTTTCAAAGCCTGAACCTCAATTTTTCAATATATATAATAAACAAAGAAGAAAATTCAGGATCTAAAAATTTGAAATGAAGCACAAGCATGAGAAGTTTTTAACACTGTTGAAGAATAAAAATTGATATTTTGGTTATTATCACATTGACAGTCAAATGATAACCACTTGTCATGATAGTCCTAGAATATGCTGATATGTGTGTATATATATATCTGATATTACGTGCAAAAAACATCTATGTACAAAAGGACAAAAAAATGTGATAACTTAAAGGACAAAATAATTTTTTTTGGCAAAATGCATTTACTGGGGTTTGTATGTACCTAGAGAAGTAGCCTAGGTCAGCTTACTATTACATGGTATGTGAAATTATTGTCAACTTCAAGTTCCGCAGATGATTTCTTCCCTTTTGAAACGGGATTTAAACACATTTTTCAACAATTTTCAGTCCTAATTGGTGGATTGTTGACCAAACAAGTTTACTTGCTATAAACCATTAATTAGAACCAAGTTGCTCTTTTAGAAATAACCAATGACTTCTCCACGTGTGATGGCCATGTCTTTAGATGATTTAATAGAAGAATGTAACTTTATTGTGGAACAGATTTTCAGAATTAGTGTTATGTATATACACAATGAGCAAGTATGAGTTTGTTCACAGGGCTGTTACTACATGATATATCCAGAGAGACAAATGTTGCCTTAATGTATATGTATGACAATTTACAGCAAGCCTTTGAATGGCTCGTTGAGTCGCCTTCATTCATATTTATGAGAATCCGAACAGGGAATTTGGGAGCCAAGTATGTATGGAAGTAGTACTCAATTATTCAAGTCACCTGCATTTATATTTGCCAGAGAGCCAAAGTACACAGTCAATCAATAAAAACATGTTTTACAAAATATTGACCACATTGAGTTTCATTGAACATACATGTATATTGTTGCTGTCCCGCTTTAGGTAGAATCAGTCTATTATAATATAATCTAACACAATAACGTACAAAACAACTCCCACTATATTCATGTACATTTTGATATTATGCACAGTACACATGTTTATCAACATAATAAGAATACAAACATAAACCTATAGCACTAGTATAATAAATTTTATAATTATAATGGAAAAATAAATCCGTAACAAAGTCAGATTTCATTTCAACAAATAACCCAAACTGATAAGGACAGATGGAATATCAAAGCAAGCATGACTTTGATAAAATCAATCAGAATATTCACTACTAACAAAATTACATATAATATAAAAATAAAGCAAATTAACAAAATAGCCACAGGGATCAAAGTTAGCACTGTATTATTGTATTAAACTTGAAACATGACCATACTACAAAACCCAGGTTTTCAACAACAATAACTTACAAAATGCACAAATTCATGTAACATCAAAAAAGAGATTTTATTTACCAAGTTCATTCGATTCACATGTTGTCAGAAGTTTAATACTCTTGCATTCATTTAACCTTGTGAGTGCTTCAGAATAATGTGTGTGTGTGTATGTAACATTTTTGCCTGAAGATAATATATGATTGAACAGAACTATACTTGAAGCCATCGGTCTGGTATCATGATGATGGATTCATGAGGCACAGTGTCGTCTAAACAAGTAAGTATCAAATAAAACTATACTCTATATTAGTTGCTGTATTATTTTAAATTCGTCTTACCACCAAATTCACCAATATATACATAGAAACAACCGTCCATGTATGAATGGAATCGGCCATGAACCACAACTGTTTCCTCTAACAATATTGAGACTGTAATGTGAGCATTTCATATAAACAAAAGTAATAATCATAAGCCTGTAACAACTGGATGTTACAATGTGTAGCATAAATATTCTATCTAATATGTTTAACATTTGCAGGGGTGGTATTAAATATTGATCTTACTTAATAATGATAAAGACAACCAATCAGATCACACCATATTCAACTCATGGTCAGCAACAGGAGATATGACAGGCTATCCTTATTCTCTAAACAAGAGGGCCATTGGCCCTTAAGCGCTCACCTGAGTTTGTTGCAATGTTGGCTTTGTTAGCAAGATTGTTGTAGTATGAACTCAAAATACTTATGTGGCCTAGATTTGAATTTTGTACTAAAATGTTTGTGAGTAGTAGGTAAAGTAGAGTTCCTGAAATACATACTTTGGTTTGACTGCTGATGGGTTTAGTACCGACTAGTTGTACTTGTGTAGAATCAAGCATTATTGAATTTGGAACTTTTTCCACATGACCCAGTTTCAAACTTGGCCCAGATTTCATAGAGATCATCATTCTGACCAAGTTTCATGAAGATACAACCAAAATTGTGACCTCTGGTGTGAACACTAGCTTTTCTAAGATTTGACCTAGTGACTTAGTTTTTGACCCCACATGACCCAGTTTCAAACTTGGCCTAGATTTCATGGAGAACAACATTCTGACCAAGTTTCATGAAGATTTGATAAAATTGATGACATCTAGAGTATACAAAAGGATTTTTTAGATTTGACCTATTGACCTAGTTTTTGACCCCACATGACCCAGTTTCAAACTTGGTCTAGATTTCATGAAGAACAACATTCTGACCAAGTGTCTTGAAGATTGGATCAAAACGGTGACCTCTAGGGTGTACACAAGGTTTTTATCAGATTTGACCTAGTGACCTAGTTTTTGACCCCGCATGACCCAGTTTCGAACTTGGCCAAGATTTCATGGAGAACAACATCCTGACCAAGTTTCATGAAGATTGGAACAAATTAGTGACATCTGGAGTGTACACAAGATTTTTCTAAGATTTGACCTAGTGACCTAGTTTTTGACCCCACATGACCCAGTTTCGAACTTGGCCTAGATTTCATAGAGAAGAACATTCTGACCAAGTTTCATGAAGATTGGATCAAAACTGTGACCTCTAGGGTGCACACAAGGTTTTTATCAGATTTGACCTAGTGACCTAGTTTTTGACCCGGCATGACCCAGTTTCCAACTTGGCCTAGATTTCATGGAGAACAACATCCTGACCAAGTTTCATGAAGATTGGAACAAATTAGTGACATCTGGAGTGTACACAAGATTTTTCTAAGATTTGACCTAGTGACCTAGTTTTTGACCCCACATGACCCAGTTTCGAACTTGGCCTAGATTTCATAGAGAAGAACATTCTGACCAAGTTTCATGAAGATTGGATCAAAACTGTGACCTCTACAGTGCTTACAAGTCAAAATGTTGACGACGTACGACGGACATTTTGCGATCACAATAGCTCACCTTGAGCACTTCGTGCTCAGGTGAGCTAAAAATGAAATCAATATTAAACACCCACCCCTGAACTAATAGTGAAGTAGCACTTGCAGCTATTAGTAATTATTTTCTGCAAAATATACATAAATTGATTACAAAACTGTAATAATAAGCTAAGCCAATTAATCAGCCTATGGTCCAGACTTAGACACATATTGCCCTTAAACATATAAGTAAATATAGCCCAAAACATTATGCAAATTCTCTTATATTCATTTATGGTTGTACTAAATTTACATATCAGGTAAGCTTACACTGGTCACATGACATTGGTCACATGACCATTACATCAGTCACATGACATCGATCACATGACATTACATGAACAAGGTAAATGAATGGAAATCTGTCACAATATTAGTGTCAATTAATTACATACTAGTAGAAACATGTATATCATAGTAACATACAAAAGGTTGCTATTAACACGTAGCTGCCAATATCACACTGCCGTTGAACTCTTTGGTCGTGCTTTTCCACGTCGCTGAGCTAGGAAGGAAGCCCCTACGGGCTCCAAGGAGGGCACCTTTGGCTGGGAATTTAATGCCTTGAACGTAGCTGCCATTGCACCCTGTAATAAACACCATCAACTCATTCATACTATAATCATAATGAATAACTGAGTACATGTTACCAAAGCAGTTGCTTAAATGCTTGCTTTATCAAAGGCATTTTCCAGGGGGAAAAATAGATATATATAAGTGGAACTCACTTTCATTTTATTAGGTAGGTTAATTTTTACATGTGGACAAACGACTGAACGCTGAACGGATGGGATAAACCATTTGTTACATCCCTCGAAATATCCTAGTACACAACCTAAGTCTGTTTATAGAGAAAATAAACAAGAGCTCAAAGAAAAACAAAATGTGCATTCCTCAAGAAATTAAGCTTAGACCAATGTCCCTTACAATTATTGATATTCCTATCATCCAGACACCATTTGGTCTACAACAACAAATTGAGAGACACTTAAGGTTGAGTAAATGTATACAATACCTTGACAACATGAGCTTCCTGTAGTGTTAGTCTCATGTGAGGGAGATTATCACGCATGGCAACCCACGGGTGTTTGAGAACATCACCTGCTGTCAATCGTTTATGTGGATCAACATGTAACATCTTACTCACCAAATCCTGAAACCATCAAACATTCCATTAAATACACAAACACTGATCTGTGCCGTGCTAACCTATCTCAGTCATACATAGAGATGGGCTTCCCTATCCTGGGTCTTAGCAGGGACTAGAAATCTGTGGTTCTCAGTTTGGTATATTGATGGCTTAGTATTGGAAGGTCGTAACTACCAAATCGATATTTTGAGAAAACACTGTCTGACATTTACTCTTAACTTATGGTAAAACAAACTTTTACAACTTCATTTTGGTCAACATGACAAGTTCAGATTTTTATGAAAATGGGCTCATAAAAAGTGTCTTGTGATGCTTATTCTAGATATGTATGAATCTTAAAAGGTCGTAAGTGGCACTTACGACCTTCTAATTCTAAGCCATCGATATATACATGTTTTTAAAATTTGTTATTTATTACTGTGTGGAACATTATTTTCTTTCAGTGAATTTCTAGAAAGGTTATTTATATTAAAGTTGACTCGTTTCAACCCAGTCAGAAAGAGTTCCGAAACTTCTTTATAGTGGAAGACCGAAGATTAAATGAAGATGCACTCTCGAAGTAAAACTGAAAGTATTGCAAAGTGCTGAGGAACAGTGGAGAAAGTTGCTAAAGACAGACACCGGAAGATGTGATATTTTATATTAATTATGATTTTATTTCATGCATTAAATCTGCCATAAATATTAATGATTCTATGTTGTAACATATTGCTTTATGGGTAATGTATCCTTGAAATGACGTACCTTAGCTGCTGGTGATACAGAATCCCAATTTCCCCCGCTGAGACTGAACTTGCCTTCACCAATTCTACCTAGGATATCATTTGGTGTATCATTTGGTCCATTAGCGAATGGTGTGTGCCTGGAAAAGGAATACAATCACACTTAATATATCCAGTAACAACTAGCGTGTGAACAATATCGTTTACAGGGACTCCACTAGGGATGGTCATTTTGATCACTTTTTACATTAAGTTGCAGCAACAATGGGACACATCAGAGGAAGCCCTGCCCAAACTATAAAAATAGTTAGTACAAGGACACCAAGCTATCTGACAATAGATACAGACTTCCTGATTAATATGCAATTATTACCTTCAATAATTTTGCAGAACAAATTTTACTGTTCACAAAAGGGAAAATGGAAAGTCCATGCAAGCAACCATTTTTCATAACATAAGGGTTGCTATGGATACTAAAAGACATAACAATTGGAAACTGCATATATATGACAAACATTGGACTTACCCTGCCAACATTGTGTAGAGAAGAACTCCTAAGCTCCAAATATCACAGGCAGCATCATATCCCTGGCGTTTTAATACCTAGAATGATACAGTAACATAATACATACTTGCTCTACATACCTTCTACAGATTTACATAGTTTGCAAACTATTGCTCTATTATACTGTAAAATCATTTATATATGAGGGGGATTTCATTTCAACCACGAAATTAAATTCTCATGAATATTATTAATTTCTATAGTATATGATTAAGTTGATAATGTATCCTTGAAATTACATCCCTGAGAAATGGTCTTTTTCACCAAAACCACAATTTTTCCCAGTGAATTTAAAATATGTTATAATATAGTACATGGTAATCAGTTGACAAGGTTACAGACTAACTGGTGAACTGTGTAATATATTCGAGCATCAGAATCACGTAAAATAAAATCAACAAGGGTATAAAAAAGATTAGGGGTGACAACAGGGCCAAATTCAAAATCAGGAAATCCTATGTGGATGAACATTTTTGACAAGCAAGAGGTCTGCCACAACATTATTTCCATACTACACTCTGTTTGGACAAATCAAATTCTTTAGAGCAGATTAAATTCACCGTAAGTTAGCCATTTCCTGAGATATTTTCATCAAATAACTTTTATTTAAGTCAGAAGCCATTGCTCTTGCAATGAATCCCAGATTATTCAGGAAAATAGACACAGCGATATTTCAAACTATGTGAATGGACAGACAAGCTTAATTATTCAATTTGGATCATATGAGCAATGTGTTCTATAATCAGTGGTCCTTATTCCAAGCTTCTCATGGTCAGAAACTAGACACATACCTCAGGTGCAACAAAGTTTGCTGTATAACATGGGGTCATTAACAGTCCATTGTCTGCACGTAGCTGCTTAGCAAAACCAAAGTCACATATTCTTAGACTTTCAGGACTACCACTTGTGTCCGCATATAATATGTTAGAGGGCTTGAGATCTCGATGCACGACCTGTAATATAAGGTAGTCACAAGTTAAACACTTGAAAGAAGAAAACATCTTTTCAGAACAATGTTCATATCGAAATTTTTGCTACGATTCTGGATTAACAAAAGTATGGGCAATGCTTGGTTCTTGGAAAGTATACAGTACTCCTTTTGTAACATATCTAAATGGATGATGAATTTTATGGTTGCAGTCTGTTTTGGTGGAGGTATTCAATAGACTTACCCCATTTTGGTGGATGGTGGAGGTATTCAATAGACTTACCCCATTTTGGTGGATGGTGGAGGTATTCAATAGACTTACCCCATTTTGGTGGAGGTATTCAATAGACTTACCCCATTTTGGTGGATGGTGGAGGTATTCAATAGACTTACCACATTTTGGTGGAGGTATTCAATAGACTTACCCCATTTTGGTGGAGGTATTCAATAGACTTACCCCATTTTGGTGGAGGTATTCAATAGACTTACCCCATTTTGGTGGAGGTATTCAACTGTTTTTGTAACAACCTGTAGTACCGCACTAGCTTCACGCTCAGAGAAAAATCTTTGTTGTAATATCTTGTCCAATAGTTCTTTACCTTGTAGCCATTCTGTTACCATGTAAACTTTGTTCCCATTATCAAATACCTAAAATCATTAACATAAGAATCAAACATACAAACAGGCAGCACTAGGTATATAAGCTGATAGTTTAAGTTATCTTCAGATTATTGTGAATTTGAGATGCAAGTTTTCCGTTTTATATAATCACACTTAACACCTCATTATTGCTGGTATCCATAGCCAGGAAGGTAGGAGAGAAGGGAACCCTGTTGTCTTTCTATGCGGAGTGTCTATCAAGGGTAATACTGGTATCATTTTCATAACGTCTTCGGCATCCAGTCACATCAACCACCGCACTGCCGTATTTCATACAAACTTACGTCTCGTAATGTAATGATGTTTGAATGATGTTTGGATATATACTTACGTCTCGCATTGTAATGATGTTTGGATGATGTCCGAACCTCAGTAAGATTTCCACCTCTTCTGATGGATCAACTTTCTCTTTGTCCATTATCTGTAGAAATACAAGAAGTCTCTATAGAAATACAAGTACAAATAAACTTTCTTAAGACGAGCTTTGATATTACGGGCACCCAGCTATTTCGAGCAAATTTCAATTTCCCTGCAAATTTGCTTTAAATGTTGTATAGTTATATCACACTGCTATGTCGAGCTCCCGGTTTATTTCGATCATTTGGCTTGTCCTGATTAGTCCTCGAGATAACAAGGTTTTACTGTAGTCTCTGTAGAATACTTCAACAAGAGATGTGGTAATACCATCAACACGGTAGTCTCTGTAGAATACTTCAACAAGAGATGTGGTAATACCACCAACACGGTAGTCTCTGTAGAATACTTCAACAAGAGATGTGGTAATACCATCAACACGGTAGTCTCTGTAGAATACTTCAACAAGAGATGTGGTAATACCATCAACACGGTAGTCTCTGTAGAATACTTCAACAAGAGATGTGGTAATACCATCAACACGGTAGTCTCTGTAGAATACTTCAACAAGAGATGTGGTAATACCACCAACACGGTAGTCTCTGTAGAATACTTCAACAAGAGATGTGGTAATACCACCAACACGGTAGTCTCTGTAGAATACTTCAACAAGAGATGTGGTAATACCACCAACACGGTAGTCTCTGTAGAATACTTCAACAAGAGATGTGGTAATACCATCAACACGGTAGTCTCTGTAGAATACTTCAACAAGAGATGTGGTAATACCACCAACACGGTAGTCTCTGTAGAATACTTCAACAAGAGATGTGGTAATACCACCAACACGGTAGTCTCTGTAGAATACTTCAACAAGAGATGTGGTAATACCATCAACACGGTAGTCTCTGTAGAATACTTCAACAAGAGATGTGGTAATACCATCAACACGGTAGTCTCTGTAGAATACTTCAACAAGAGATGTGGTAATACCACCAACACGGTAGTCTCTGTAGAATACTTCAACAAGAGATGTGGTAATACCACCAACACGGTAGTCTCTGTAGAATACTTCAACAAGAGATGTGGTAATACCACCAACACGGTAGTCTCTGTAGAATACTTCAACAAGAGATGTGGTAATACCACCAACACGGTAGTCTCTGTAGAATACTTCAACAAGAGATGTGGTAATACCATCAACACGGTAGTCTCTGTAGAATACTTCAACAAGAGATGTGGTAATACCACCAACACGGTAGTCTCTGTAGAATACTTCAACAAGAGATGTGGTAATACCACCAACACGGTAGTCTCTGTAGAATACTTCAACAAGAGATGTGGTAATACCATCAACACGGTAGTCTCTGTAGAATACTTCAACAAGAGATGAGGTAATACCATCAACACGGTAGTCTCTGTAGAATACTTCAACAAGAGATGTGGTAATACCATCAACACGGTAGTCTCTGTAGAATACTTCAACAAGAGATGTGGTAATACCATCAACACGGTAGTCTCTGTAGAATACTTCAACAAGAGATGTGGTAATACCACCAACACTAAGCCAGCCTCTACCACATTAAAATTGGGCACATAAGCATACAATGGGCAATTGGTTAACATTTTCAATTAGACAAATGAATGGATGGACAGGACAATAATTATGCCACTCTTAAAATATTTATTTCTGTGATCACTTAGTGAAATAAAATTTGATATTACATCAAAATCAACAAATATCCTCCATATTTTAAAACAGCTATTGTAAGAATGAAGATAAATCTTACTTTGACAGCAAAACTGTTTCCTGTTAGTCTATGTACACATCGTTTACACACAGAATAAGATCCAATACCAATGTCCTGTAATATACAATATATACAATATATACATGAGCACCACAAGGTCGGGGCTGTATACACCAGAATTTGTGACACACATATTGAGACACTCGTCCTAATTACAATGTACATGTATTTCATGATCTAGCATTGTAGTAAGGCTTCATTTGAATAATGAATGAAATTAGTATAATTTGGACCATGGGTTATTTCTTATAATGAAGTCATCTTTAAACCCATGACCCAAATAACGCCTAGTACTGAAAACCCATCATCATATGAACTGAGCCATCATGTCGATTACCATCTATTTATAATTAAGTTATCAATTTTCATGGTAACCGAATATGGCAGTTTGGAACAGCTTAAACTTGGATTTTCAGCCGTTTAGAAATAGCTTCATGTCCTTGTTTAGTTTAGTGTTTATTCTGTTTTCTGTGCCTGACAGCGTTCCCACAAATATTCAGACAAAATTCCCTGACTTTTTCCTGATGTTCCCCAGACCAGATAGCAGTTTTCCCTGACCTTTTCAAACGATCGGGCCTATTTAATAAAGCAAAATAATGCAATAGAAACGATGAAAAGGTGTTTGTATTTGCTTAATATGGATTTGAAAATGTTTTATGTAGCAGTTTTAGGGCTGCTGGTTAGAAATAAAGTAATCATAATTTAAAATTATCCTGAGCGAGCATAGCAAGCAAGTATTTTTTCAGATTTTGGTATATTCTTCATAAAGAAATTATCTGTAATCTGTCAACATCTGTAATGAAGAATTCCCTGACTTTTGCTCAATTTCGCAGACCAATTTCAAAATTGCATGTTTTCCCTGACCGTGGGAACCCTGTCTGACTGTTTGAATTCATTGCTGCCTTCCCGGGCAGATTTGTCATTATCATTTTTACTTTTATCACTTTCAGATTAAAAAATAAATAATACAAACCTCTTTTATATCATATTCATCGGTAAATAAGGTACTTTTCACACCAGGAAGCTGAAACATGACATAAATACTGATCAACATATATCAGTACACAAAGTATCATTAACAGTCATCAGTTGTTAAACATAGAAACATATATACTCGCATCAGCATCAAATGACACTAAATCAATGCAAATACTTTTGTGTCAACCATAACTACGATAATATTTTTTAATTAAGGGTCAATTAAAGAATGTTTTTGGCAAATCATACATAAACAACTGCAGACACTAAACACCAACTGTAAGAGTATGAAATACACTCTTTTTAAAAATGAACCATTGGAGAACAGTTCCTGACTTTACAAAATTTCTAGACTGTGTTAAAAATTAACCGATCAGAAACTAGGTTTTTTTACCTGTGCCAAGCACACACTAATCAGGGACTGTATTCTTTAAAGTGAACTAAAAACCAATCAAAGACTGTTTTCTTTAAAGTGAACTAAAACGAACCTGCTGGAGCTAGGCTGCTCCCAATGACTCATCCATAACGTCTAACCTAAGAATAACACATAATGGTTTCTCATAATGAAATCATTCTACTTACATTTTTCACCTTAGATGTGGTAACTTGATTATCAATAGGGTTACTAGTGTGTTGTCCACCGTCCAATAACGCGGGAGCAACAAAACTAAATCCACGGAACAATTCATGAGCTGTAGCGCTAGGAGGTATACCCGGCGAATCTGAAGCAAACAATGCATACAATACACATCTGGTTAAATGTTGGCTAAATCTACACAATAATCATTTTTCTTTTGAAATTCATGACGATAATGTACCAAGAAATTTTTTACAGAACAGTGCAAACATGGATACCACCTTTTTTTTGCTAAATCCGACAGGATTTGTTTTCTTCCTACTTTCTTTTGCAATCCATTATGTCTTATGTAGGTTTTAAGATACGTTAACAATAAATGTGACCCCTACGGTGTTAACAAATATATAACATTTTCGCATTTTAAGTCACCCATGAAGTCCATATTAAGGTTTGGAACCCTTTCGCAGGTACATAATTTTGCGAATTTCAACCACAGGCTTATCTAGCAAATAATTCTGTGGTTTACAGTAATGATGCATTGAAAGGATGGGAACTTGCACACACTGTTTTCCACTTACCTTTGGGTGTTTTAGATGTAAATTCAGGATCAAAGTAGAAAGCATCATCTGTTTGAACCACAGCAGGTTTAAAAGGCGGGTTCACTTCTCGTTTCATTAAATTTTCCCAATCTATCGTAGAAAAGAATGGGTGTCGCTTCAATTCTTCAATTCCACTATTACTGGATCCTGAAATAAAGAGACGAAAGTTTGTAAAACATGTATGCTCCTATTGCAGTCAAATAGTATTTTAGGTCATAGCAACCTTGAACTTTAACATACTGACAGCAAAATCAATGGAGGTCATCTAATGATGATGACCAACCTCCCTATAAAGTTCTGAGATCCTACTCCAAATTTTACTGATAGGAAACCACTTGATCTAGTTCTGGGTTGTTGACCTAAGTTTTTGGGTTGATAAGCAGTGTTGCCGAGTTTTGACCTAAGTTTCTGGGTTGCTTTGCCTTTTGCATTGCAAAGCTGGTTTGTTGACCCCAAGTTTCTGAGTTGCTTTATAGTGTGTTCCCAAGGTGCAGACCTAAGTTTCTAGGTATTGAAGCAGTGTTCCTTATACCCAAGACAGTATTGAATAGTCAGATCATACATTATTCCAACCTATCAGAGATTGTTTCAGATAATATAACTTTTACACAGGAAATATCTTTCCAATAAAACTCAGGTTTCACACCAGACATGTCTGCACATGGCAATTAAATGTATAACCAACATAGATTATGGAAGTTCAATGACTTGTTATTACATACTTTCCTCTAATCGTATTACAATCATTAAGAAACTGGATAGGATAATTGGTATTTAGAAGCACATTTATCAATATTAACCAGATAGTCAACTAATTACTCTCACAAAGCTCAATTAAAGCTTGTATATCAGTCAACTCTTCCAACACACCCATTTTTATAAGTTTTCTAAGACAAAGTTCCCTGACCACAGAGCAGTTTTCCCAGAGTGATCAGACAACAAAGCATCTTTTTGATAGAGAAAAATATGGCAATACAAACAGAGAAAATGATAAGGAAATGACATTTATTGACAGCTATAATGAAGAATTCCCCGACTTTAGTTAAGCTCAATTTCAAGATTTCCTCGACTAAATAAACAAGAGCCATGATCACATTGACATCCCCGCCGAATGAGCTTGCTTGTGTATGGGAACATTTGTATTCTAGAGCAGAAGCATTACTCTAAATAGTCAGTATTTTAAATGATTTGCAAGATATGCTCCAGACAAACAATTATTATGAAAACACTAAAGGAGTTATGATTGTTGGTCACTGCACTTCTCCAACTTGCCATACATTTATATTTCAAGTTTCAAGTCAATATCTTGATAGTTTTCAAGATATGCACCCAGTGTTCAATCTAGGCTGCGCCATTGGCATATTTTTGTGAATTTGATAGTTAAAATCATTGAGGCTACATGTAGCTTAACATTTTGAACAGGAATTATTTTATAATGTTAATGCATTATGAATACAGCAAGGAATGCTTTGTTAATATTTCAAAGGCCCCTATTTTTCCAAAATGGCCCCCTTTTGCATAATCTATGGTCCAGAATGGCCCCCTGTCATTATGAGCTAGATTGAACACAGTGCACCAGACACAATTTGATTCTGAAAATACTCAAGGGGAGATAATTCAAAATGTAAGACAGACAGACAGACAGAGTTATGGTTCTTGGTCACTGCACTTCTACAAGTTGCCATCTATTCATATTTGAAGTCATATCTTACAACAGTTTTGAACATACACTCCGGTCAAAATTAGATTCAGAAAATAGTAAAGGGGAGGCTATTTATAATTCCAAGTTTCAAGTCAATATCTTAAATAATTTTCAACATATACCCCGGAAAAATTGTGACGGACGTACATACAGAGACTATTACCATATCCCCTGCCAAAAACTTTTTTCGACGGGGATAAAAATTCCCGCACTGTTCCAACTTTGAAGAAATCATGTTTTCCCCAGACATTTCCTGCTCATGTGAGCCCTGTTTAACTCTTCCAAGTGACATAATGCTTCCGAGGTCTGTAACTCCTTCAAGAACTACTACCTCATCAAATATTCAAGCTTAATTAGTGCATGATATTCCTTTGTTCAGTATGACTCTAATGCACCCTTTCTAAGTGAAAAGAAGAACAGGGCCCAGAATTATAACCAATACTTACACTCTGCACTCAGCCATCAAATATTGAATTAAATTATTTTGATGTTCATAGCCACCATTTTTTGAGAACAATAAGAGGTAAAATCGTTAAATAGGTACAAAAATTATTTCCAGTCTACTTTATAGTGTAATTTAGTGTAATTGTAAGCTATATGTGTAATTTACCAGTCTGAGTGTACTCAGATACAATATATACATTTTTACCTCATAAATAGTACAACATAGCAAAAATATGTTTCAAATGTTATTTGCAAAATTCAAATAACAATGCTATACATTTCCCCCACTTACATTAGCAATCTAGAACAAATAATAACTCATTAATACAGGGGTCGAATTTAGCGATATTTTCTACTAGCTAAAATTAGCATGTGCCATTTGGGTTCACTAGCTAAAAGGAAAAGCTACTAGCTAAAAAAATTATTAACCAATTTAATTGAAAATTAACTGCTAACAAGAGCACCGCCATACGGGGCAATATACGCCCGAAGGGTTTTGTTTCAGGTTTTGGTACCAAAATTTTGACAGTTGAAGGCAAAAGGACAGCCCTGAACAAAAAATGGAAGAAATCCCCCTCAAGAGTGACAGAGTGGAAGGGAAACAAAGTCAAATGACCTTTAACCCCTAAGTGTGACCTTGACCTTAAAGCAACCCCTCCAGAACATGCGCTCTGCACGTCATCTTGATGTGGTGAACATTTGTGTCAGGTTTCTTTAAAATCCTTCAAGAGGTTCAAGAGTGACAGCGCAGAAGGGAAACATAGTCATATGACCTTTAACCCCTAAGTGTGACCTTGACCTTAAAGCAACCCCTCCAGAACATGCCCTCTGCACGTCTTCTTGATGTGGTGAACATTTGTGTAAGGTTTCTTTAAAATCCTTCAAGAGGTTCAAAAGTGATAGAGCGGAAAGGAAACAAAGTCATATGACCTTTAACCCCTAAGTGTGACCTTGACCTTAAAGCAACCCCTCCAGAACATGTGCTCTGCACGTCGTCTTGATGTGGTGAACATTTGTGTCAGGTTTCTTTAAAATCCTTCAAGAGGTTCAAGAGTAACAGAGCGGAAGGGAAACAAAGTCAAATGACCTTTAACCCCTAAGTGCGACCTTGACCTTAAAGCAACCCCTCCAGGACATGCGCTCTGCACGTCGTCTTGAGGTGGTGAACATTTGTGTCAGGTTTCTTTAAAATCCTTCAAGAGGTTCAAGAGTGACAGAGCGGAAGGGAAACAAAAGCATATGACCTTTAACCCCTAAGTGTGACCTTGACCTTGAAGCGACCCCTCCAGAACATTCGCTCTGCACGTCGTCTTGAGGTGGTGAACATTTGTGTCAGGTTTCTTTAAAATCCTTCAAGAGGTTCAAGAGTGACAGAGCGGAAGGGAAACAAAGTCATATGACCTTTAACCCCTAAGTGTGACCTTGACCTTGAAGCGACCCCCACAGAACATTCGCTCTGCACGTCGTCTTGGTGTGGTGAACATTTGTGTCAGGTTTCTTTAAAATCCTCCAAGAGGTTCAAGAGTGACAGAGCTAAAGGGAAATTGCTAACGACAGACGGACAGACAGACAGACAGACAGACGGACGCCCCCACAATTGCTACCTTAGGTGGTCATACCATTGTTTAAGATCAAATGAACGACCACTTAAAGGACAAAAGAATTAAGTGGTCACGGAATGAATTGAATAGATTTCTATTGTGTTAGGCCACACCTCCGACCACCTAAGGTAGCTTTCGTGTGTGCAGACAGACGGACACAGAGGCCATAACATAATATGGCCCTTCGGGCGTGTAAAAAGGGCTAAGCCTTGATCACTGTGCCTGAAGCATGAAACAGATAAACAAAAAATCAAGATACATAAAAAAGGAAACTTCAGTTCACATATGTGTTAAATCATTTAAAACTTAAAGCTTCAACATTCATGCATCGATTTTTGCTTGGTGCCAATGTCGGGTACGAAAATTGTAAGTCTGTTACGTCGATTTCCATCGGTGTCGCGGAAACAGGTGACATTTCGATTTGTTACTATTATTGCATGTTTTGATGCTCCTCTTAGTCGTAAATCGATTCATTGAATTTATAACTAACTGTAACAAACTTGTTTTTGATGATTGTTGGTGTATTTTAGCGGATATCTGCGATACCGATAAAGCAATTGGCCTAAAATAAACAAGAGCTGTCTCCATAGGACGACACATGCCCCCGTGCATGCTTTGATAGTAACGTAACGTTAAGATATCAGCACCGTCACAGATGTGTCATAATATATTGGGCCAATGTGATATTGACATATTTTTCTTTGTGTAAAGGGCCATAACTCTTAAGCGTGTAGGTCAATTTGAAATCTTGTTATCTAACATGACCTAGATCTTATGGCCGTACACCTTTTCATGTTTCAAAAGGTTTGACGAAGATCCGATGACAAATGCTTGAGTTATTGAGCGGAAACGGGAAGAAACACCATTTTTCTATGTGTGAAGGCCCGCAACTCTGAAGTGTCTTGGTAAATTTGAACGGTTACCGAACCTGACCGAGATCTTATGGCCTTACACCTTTTCATGAAGTTTGGCGAAGATCAGATGATAAATGCTTGAGTTATTGAGCGGAAACCAAAAAAAAACGCCATTTTCCTACGTGTCAAGGGCCGTAACTCTAAAGTGGCTACGTCAATTTGACTGGTTATCAAACCTGACCTAGATCTCATAGCCTTTCACATTTTCATGAGGTTTGGTGAAGATCCAATGACAAATGCTTAAGTTATTGAGCGGAAACCAAAAAAAACGCCATTTTTCTATGTGTCAAGGGCCGTAACTCTAAAACGGCTAGGTCAATTTGACTGGTTATCGAACTTGACCTAGATCTCGTAGCCTTACACATTTTCATGAGGTTTGGTGAAGATCCGATGACAAATGCTTGAGTTATTGAGCGGAAACCAAAAAAACGCCATTTTTCTATGTGTCAAGGGCCGTAACTCTAAAGTGGCTACGTCAATTTGACTGGTTATCAAACCTGACCTAGATCTCGTAGCCTTTCACATTTTCATGAGGTTTGGTGAAGATCCAATGACAAATGCTTGAGTTATTGAGCGGAAACCAAAAAAAACGCCATTTTTCTATGTGTCAAGGGCCGTAACTCTAAAACGGCTAGGTCAATTTGACTGGTTATCGAACTTGGCCTAGATCTCGTAGCCTTACACATTTTCATGAGGTTTGGTGAAGATCCGATGACAAATGCTTGAGTTATTGAGCGGAAACCAAAAAAAACACCATTTTTCTGTGTCAAGGGCCGTAACTCTAAAGTGGCTACGTCAATTTGACTGGTTATCAAACCTGACCTAGATCTCGTAGCCTTTCACATTTTCATGAGGTTTGGTGAAGATCCAATGACAAATGCTTGAGTTATTGAGCGGAAACCAAAAAAAACGCCATTTTTCTATGTGTCAAGGGCCGTAACTCTGAAGCGGCTTGGTCAATTTGACTGTTTATCGAACTTGACCTAGATCTCATGGCCTTACACATTTTCATGAAGTTTGGTGAAGATCGGATAAACACTGCTTGAATTATTGAGCGGAAACGAATCCGGACGGACGGACTGACGGACGGACTGACGGACGGACAGACGGACGGACAGACGGACGGTGCGATTTTAATATGCCCCCGAACCGATCATAAAAATCGCAATATCTTGGTCATAGAATATCAAGTAAAAGTGCCGAGCCATTCCGAATGTGGATTTCCTGTTTACTCGTTTGACAGATCAATGCAAGTTTCACCGATAGTTAGCGACAGAAAACACGTTGTTTTGTTGAAATTTATATTTGACCATAAGCAATTTGTTAAGGAGGACTTTTATTGGTGTTTGCTCCTTTTTTTGATACTCGCTTAAATATGCGAGTGACTTTAAATGTCACTCGCTATTCTGAATTTCTACAAGCTATTAGCGAGTATGCAAGCTTAAATTCGAACCCTGTAATATGATTAAATTCAATATTTGAGTGCGGAGTGTACGTTTTGGTTATAATTCCGGGCCCAGGTCTTTATAGTTTAATAGCTAAACTTACCTAATCTGTTCTGTGGGTTACGTTTAAACAAAGCTCTCAATAAGCTCTGTGCTTCAGGACTCAGGAATCCAGGCATACCTAGTTTGGCTCTAAAATAGAACATGATAAAATATAATTATCGAATTCTATGATATTTGAAGACTGCGGGTTAAAGGGAACTTAAGTAATTGAGCAAGAACAGTTTTAACATTTTGGGTCACCATGACCTTCACCTTTGACCTGCTGACCTACAAAATATGGGGCTAACCTACTCAATGAGACCAATCATCCTATGAAGTTTCATGACTGTAGGTCATGTGGTTCTCAAGTTATTAAGCATAAATGATAAGTGTGACCAACGGACAGGGCAAAAACAATATGTCTCTGCTTCCGGCGGAGACATAATTATAACTTGGCATATATTTCCATGACAACTTACCTTGATGATTTCCACCGATATAAATGTTTAACTGGTAGGAAAATTACTTTTGGTAAAAAATATGGAATCACCTCGGCAGAAATATGAAATTTTACACCATCAATCATTGAAGGTCAAACCCCAATTGGACCAATATGGTTGGCCTCACAAATATTCCAAAAGCTGCTCATCCTACTGGGAAAACACGTTACTTGAAAATCCACTCACCCTGCAGCAAAAACACCCCCCTCCCCAACTGTGACAATTATTGGAACCTGGAGTAAATCAATCACTGATCCAGGTGGATGTTTCGTTCACCTTACCTCAAAGATTAGAAAATTCATACAAGTGATTTTTTAAAGGCATGACAGTATTTGAATAAATGAGGCGTACATAGATAGTATCTGAATAAATGGTTAGTGTACATACTTGAGAATTTGTGTCATGGTTTCCTTTCTGTTTGGGCCTTGGAATGGTAGAGCACCAGTCAACATCTCAAACTGGAAAAAGATAAGTATTTTAGATATAGTTAAATGTCCCACTGGTGAAAACAGTATTTCAGTCATATGGAGACTTATCAATTATCACATTATTCTGACACCAGTAGTGTTATTCTGATTATCGATTATATTCGAAAATCCTCGCACAACAGATTATCGATTGTGTTTTTTTGAGAATCTATTATTTAAGAAAGAAAACTCTTGAATTAAAAAAAATCTTTTAATTCAATAATGAAGCATCCTGCTAGTATTGAAGAGATGTGGCTAAATCAGCTATAATAAACTATTTAGATTAAAGCAATATTTGATTAAACAGTTTATTTTAGGCTATTTACCACTGTGAAGTCATGTCTTAAAGAGCAAACCTAAATGGTAGTAAATGGTTTAAATTCTTCATTATATATATGTTGCAACAAGCAGAATTCAAAAGACAACTAAAACTATAAATGGACTAGTAATGAATAATATCTTAAATAGGTAATAGGCAAGAAATTACCACATTTTACATACATTTTGGCATACAATTTGTGTTGGGAAAAATAATCGATTATAATAGATAATAGATCGGTTGTGCCAAACTGATAATCAATAATGATTTTTCCATCCGATTCCAATCACTAGACAGCAGGCAAATGAGCTGTTACCTGTAACTTATCCAGTTGGGTTTCAGGGAAGGGAGATATACCAGCGAGTACCATATTTACAAACAATGGTATGTCTCAGTCTGGCATTCACACTCTTACACTTGAAGCGGACACTCTACCACTAGGCTGGCATCCAACCTCTTACACTTGAAGCGGACACTCTACCACTAGGCTGGCATCCAACCTCTTACACTTGAAGCGGACACTCTACCACTAGGCTGGCATCCAACCTCTTACACTTGAAGCAGACACTCTACCACTAGGCTGGCATCCAACCTCTTACACTTGAAGCAGACACTCTACCACTAGGCTGGCATCCAACCTCTTACACTTGAAGCAGACACTCTACCACTAGGCTGACATCCAACCTCTTACACTTGAAGCAGACACTCTACCACTAGGCTGACATCCAACCTCTTACACTTGAAGCAGACACTCTACCACTAGGCTGGCATCCAACCTCTTACACTTGAAGCAGACACTCTACCACTAGGCTGGCATCCAACCTCTTACACTTGAAGCAGACACTCTACCACTAGGCTGACATCCAACCTCTTACACTTGAAGCAGACACTCTACCACTAGGCTGGCATCCAACCTCTTACACTTGAAGCAGACACTCTACCACTAGGCTGGCATCCAACCTCTTACACTTGAAGCAGACACTCTACCACTAGGCTGACATCCAACCTCTTACACTTGAAGCAGACACTCTACCACTAGGATGACATCCAACCTCTTACACTTGAAGCAGACACTCTACCACTAGGCTGACATCCAACCTCTTACACTTGAAGCAGACACTCTACCACTAGGCTGGCATCCAACCTCTTACACTTGAAGCAGACACTCTACCACTAGGCTGGCATCCAACCTCTTACACTTGAAGCAGACACTCTTCCACTAGGCTGACATCCAACCTCTTACACTTGAAGCAGACACTCTACCACTAGGCTGGCATCCAACCTCTTACACTTGAAGCAGACACTCTTCCACTAGGCTGACATCCAACCTCTTACACTTGAAGCAGACACTCTACCACTAGGCTGGCATCCAACCTCTTACACTTGAAGCAGACACTCTACCACTAGGCTGGCATCCAACCTCTTACACTTGAAGCAGACACTCTACCACTAGGCTGGCATCCAACCTCTTACACTTGAAGCAGACACTCTACCACTAGGCTGGCATCCAACCTCTTACACTTGAAGCAGACACTCTACCACTAGGCTGGCATCCAACCTCTTACACTTGAAGTGGACACTCTACCACTAGGCTGGCATCCAACCTCTTACACCTGAAGCAGACACTCTACCACTAGGCTGGCATCCAACCTTTTACACCTGAAGCAGACACTCTACCACTAGTCTGACATCCAACCTCTTACACTTGAAGCAGACACTCTACCACTAGGCTGGCATCCAACCTCTTACACTTGAAGCAGACACTCTTCCACTAGGCTGGCATCCAACCTTTAACACCTGAAGCAGACACTCTACCACTAGGCTGGCATCCAACCTCTTACACTTGAAGCAGACACTCTACCACTAGGCTGACATCCAACCTCTTACACTTGAAGCAGACACTCTACCACTAGGCTGGCATCCAACCTCTTACACTTGAAGCAGACACTCTACCACTAGGCTGGCATCCAACCTCTTACACTTGAAGCAGACACTCTACCACTAGGCTGGCATCCAACCTCTTACACTTGAAGCAGACACTCTACCACTAGGCTGGCATCCAACCTCTTACACTTGAAGCAGACACTCTACCACTAGGCTGACATCCAACCTCTTACACCTGAAGCAGACACTCTACCACTAGGCTGGCATCCAACCTCTTACACCTGAAGCAGACACTCTACCACTAGGCTGGCATCCAACCTCTAACACCTGAAGCAGACACTCTACCACTAGGCTGGCATCCAACCTCTTACACTTGAAGCAGACACTCTACCACTAGGCTGACATCCAACCTCTTACACTTGAAGCAGACACTCTACCACTAGGCTGACATCCAACCTCTTACACTTGAAGCAGACACTCTACCACTAGGCTGGCATCCAACCTCTTACACTTGAAGCAGACACTCTACCACTAGGCTGGCATCCAACCTCTTACACTTGAAGCAGACACTCTACCACTAGGCTGGCATCCAACCTCTTACACTTGAAGCAGACACTCTACCACTAGGCTGGCATCCAACCTCTTACACTTGAAGCAGACACTCTACCACTAGGCTGGCATCCAACCTCTTACACTTGAAGTGGACACTCTACCACTAGGCTGGCATCCAACCTCTTACACTTGAAGCAGACACTCTACCACTAGGCTGGCATCCAACCTCTTACACTTGAAGCAGACACTCTACCACTAGGCTGGCATCCAACCTCTTACACCTGAAGCAGACACTCTACCACTAGGCTGACATCCAACCTCTTACACTTGAAGTGGACACTCTACCACTAGGCTGACATCAACCTCTTACACTTGAAGCGGACACTCTACCACTAGGCTGACATCCAACCTCTTACACTTGAAGCGGACACTCTACCACTAGGCTGACATCCAACCTCTTACACTTGAAGCGGACACTCTACCACTAAGCTGGCATCCAACCTCTTACACTAGAAGCAGACACTCTACCACTAGGCTATCAAGGCAAAGCAGACTGTAACAGGATATATTCATACACTTTCTAATTTGTAAGTTATGTCCTCACCATAAGTACTCCGTAAGACCACCAATCGGCAGCGGTCCCGTGACCCTTTCTGTTGACCACTTCAGGGGCCATGTATTCCACTGTACCACAGAATGAGTAAGTTTTCTTATCTTGAAACAACGATTCCTTGCTGAGACCAAAATCTGTGAGTTTTATATGACCATCTGAGTCAAGTAATATACTGAAATACAATTATAATACAGTCAATATCATGCTTTGCCATCCACGTATTTTTTAAAAACTAATTTATTTTAGGTTGATTGTGAAACAAGTTTTAATCATTTATCAATCACTCTCACCACCTCAATCCTGATGTTATCCATCGGCGAACTGAGGGTACGAGAGAAGAGAAACCATATTAGCCTTTTAAGCCAAGTGTCTAGTTAGTGACTTATATGTGCCATTTGTTTGATATGGTGTGGCCTGGGATCATACACGACACCTCCTACACTTGAAGCGGCCACTCTATCCCTAGGCTATAGAGGCAGTTGCACTGTATAATTCCCTCTACACTCCCCCAAATCCCCAGTGCCTCCCATGTACAAGAGCCATAACTGGGATAAAACCTAGTTCAAGCATAAACAGGCCCTATGTGTGCAACTTCACTCATTGATATAATTTCTAACAAAGGTTCATTCCCATAGCAAAGCAATGCTTTATAAACAACACTTAAAATAGGTGTTGGTAAACCTACCTAATCAATAATATTTTATTATCAATAAATCATGTGTTTCATATAAAGAAATCACATGTTTATATTACAAATCACAGGCACATATAATAAAGGTCAGGTAGAATGTATTTCTGATCCATCAGAACATCATAATGCCAATAAATACCTGCAGTATGGTTCTATATCAAAGTTAAGGCAAAACCAAACATTACTTCAGTTGTTCAGATAAGCCTTACAACTCTATACCCGGCCTATACCCGGAAATATTTTGCTTGGCATTAAGCAAAAGCTAAACATAATCTGACTTAAACTAAAGATTGCATTGTCACGGCTGATTTCCTAGTACATAAAAAATCATTTTTAAAAATTCATTGTTTTTCCTCACAACCTATCTATTTTTTTTTCAAAATAGTATCATAAACACAATGTCTGTTTCTTTTGGCGTGAAAGTTAACTTAGGAAGAGACTCCCATCACGTAAAACACATCAAGTTTGTGATGGTTTGCTTTCCCTAGTGTAATAGTGGAATAGATTGTCTCTAATTGGAAGATCATTTTCCTCTAAATTAGATTTAGGGCCATCTTCCTATACTACAAGTCAATTTGTATCATCCCTCGAGACGCCAACTTCAATGACAGTATTCCGAGGATATTGTGAGACTTTGTAGGGACGATTAGCGCGTCTATAAATCATACCATCATAGGACAATGTCGAGTTATCCGCAAACTTTCCCCCACTGCTATAACATAATGCTATTTCTTGAAGATTTATCAATTTCTACTCAGCTAATAATTATTTTTTAATCACAAACTCTGACCGAGAGCTATGATTGACACACACACACACATGAAGCTTAGAATGAGTAAAACAATTAACAAGAGCAGAGACAAAGTGCTTGCAGGAATAAGTTTACGAGATTTAAAATTAATTTTTCGACAAAAAACCCTCTAGCAAATCTAAGAGATCAGGCAATTTTAAATGGAGTATAAAAACCAGCCCAGAACAATGCTACTCACATAGCAAATATATGGTGAAAGTATTTCAGTAAATGAACTTAAATATTTTCTGCCAATATGGATTCAAGAAAATACAATTAATTCTTAAACTGTGACAGGGACCTGTGTTTAAGGATAGCAAATGGTCTTTTGAAACTACATATAAGGAGCGGGTAATGCAGGAAAACTGGTTTAGTGAATTGGGTGCTGTATATAATTGAAAAATAGTACTGTAAGCATGTTAAACGGGAGAATAAACAATTAACCAAACACTTACTTTTCTGGTTTAAGATCTCTGTAGACAATGCCAACTTTATGTAAATGATCGAGAGCCAACGCCAACTCTGCCAGGTAGAATTTTACATCTTCTTCCGTAAACATGACCTATAATAAACAACAACACTGGTGTTTTCCTTCCTGTAACCCAACAACTCACAGTCTACAAGTGTTTCTGTATATATACTAATCAGGAGTTTTCCTACATAATCTGATGGCCCTGTGCTATTTGTAGGACCCATTCCAAAAACAAAAGGACCCGTTCCCCATCAAGTATTATTCATTCTTCATATACTAGTGCATGTTTACTTGCACTTTTCAAAACAGAATTTTCCAAGGGGCCAGGAAAACCCCTGATTTAAAACTTTGTCAATATTCAATTCCAACTGAAGCCAGCCCTGAAGTGAACTCACAATGAACTTTTTCTAGGCTTAGATATTATTTCATATTATTTCTATTAATTTTTCTGAAATGATTTTCTTACATTTATATAATTCAAATTTGTCCTAAAGGGGTGTTGAGGGGTTGGGATGGGGCTAGAGGCAAAATCTCATGGAACGAACACAACAGCACGTCAGAAGTGGGCTATACCAAGTTTACAAGAAACAAAGGGGGTACATATTGCAGCATTCTACTCATGCCATTCTACTTACTGTCCTACACTTATAATGCTTCAAGGCTCAGCCAGTCTATCTAGAATTTGGATAAACTATTTTAACAGACCCGGTTTCAAACATTCGACCATAAACACACTACAACCAATGGCATGGTGGTAAGAAAGCCACACAGGGTATAGACATTCACACCACCTTACAAATCAAGTCATTTTTTTTGTATTCAATTAAATGACACATAACATGCTTGAAACATTTGACCAAAAACACAGCACAATGGATGACATGGTATCAAAGTCCCGACTGGCTGACGGACGGATGGCAAACCTAAAGCCCGTCCGGTTGAAAACTGGTAGGGGCATAATAACCCATTGTAGCAGGTTTCGAACAGTTAACCAAAAACACTACACAACGAAGAGCATGTGTATGAAAGCTACATTATAAGGCTACAGTCAGCCACACCCCTATAAATCAAGTAGAAGCCATTATATAGGCTACAGTCAGCCACACCCCTATAAATCAAGTAGAAGCCATTATATAGGCTACAGTCAGCCACACCCCTATAAATCAAGAAGAAGCCATTATATAGGCTACAGTCAGCCACACCCCTATAAATCAAGTAGAAGCCATTATATAGGCTACAGTCAGCCACACCCCTATAAATCAAGTAGAAGCCATTATATAGGCTACAGTCAGCCACACCCCTATAAATCAAGCAGCAGCCATTATATAGGCTACAGTCAGCCACACCCCTATAAATCAAGTAGAAGCCATTATACAGTGTCTGGTTTTAAATTCAATTCCATGTCACATTGTCTGGAAGTGAGGGGAATCAGAAACCATAACAGAATAAGAAATACGTATTCGCAAGTCGAGCGCTATACACCACCACTTATTGATTTATAATTGACAAATTACGAAAATTCTCCATATGACACACTATTCCCTAGTAGCGATAAATCTGTAAATTGTTATTTAATTGAATTAAAGCGAACAGAAGCTCTCTCAACCAACAGATCAAACTTGACAACTTGGCAACACCTCATTTCAATATTAAACTGTAAAGTTGCTCATATATTTTGGTGACAATTTTCGTAATTTTTTAAAGATGAACGCAATTAATTTCCAATGATTATGTAATGGGAAAAGCAGAGAATATTTGACCTGGCACAAAAGTTCACCAAATCCACATTTTGATTTACTGAACACACCAAATTTATTTTTTATCAAAATAACCTTCTTACCAAAATCTATGCAATTTTATACCCATGAATTTGAACAGTTTACGGTATAAGGACGATGCAAAAAGCATCACTTTGAAATAGGAGACTGGCAGTTATCGACTTGTAACACATATATTATAGTGCCAAGCAGAAATCGTATTATATTATAGTGCCAAGCAGAAATCATAAGTAGGTGGGTGACAAATGTGTTTTTCAGTGCTTTTATGTGTATCTAAAACTACCATATAGTATAACGGGGTGTAATCCTATTTAGCTGCTTTAGTCAGTATCTTAGGCGGGCACACCCAACATGGTGTAATTGGAAAATATAGCCATGGCGTCACACAATAAACGTACTGAGAAAATTTATAGAATATAGCATGAACTGCTAGTTGGAGTTAAGAGAATTTTGTTGCCTTATATGGTCAGGGTAGTCAGACTGTGGTTGCCTTTGCCCAGGTCCTCAAGGGAATTTGCAAAATCACAGCAATCACGCATTAAACAAGCTAAAGTAATGGACAACAATAAACAGAAGTACTAGAACAGACAACTGGGCTACACTTATGGATAAATGGGACTTCAACGGATAAATGGGTAGTACAATGGACAACAATGGCAAACTAGATTACATTATGGACATGGACTCTACAATGGACAGATTAGTTTGCAAATGGACGACAGGCTAAATGGGCAAATGGGCTGTAATGGCAAAATGGACTACAATGGACAAATGGACCGCAATGGACTACAATGCACAAATTGGCAGCAGTCATTGGACAAAAGGGCTACAGTCATTGGACAAAAGGTCTACAATGGACAAATGGACTACGATAGACAAATGGACTACAATGGACACAATAAACAAATGGACTGCAATGGACAAAGGGCTACATTATGAACAAATGGACTACAATGGACAAAGGGCTGCAATGGACAAATGGGCTACATTATGGACAAATGGAATACATTGAACATAGGGCTGCAATGGACAAATGGGCTACATTATGGACAAATGGGCTACATTATGGACAAATTGGCTACAATAGACAAATGGACTACATTGAACAAAGGGCTGCAATGGACAAATTGGCTACAATGGACAAATGGACTACATTGAACAAAGGGCTGCAATGGACAAAGGGCTACATTATGGAGAAAGGGTTACAGTATGGACATATGAACAACAATGGACAAATTGGTTGGATTGGACAAAGGGCTACATTATAGACAAATGGACTGTAATGGACTAATTGGCTACAATGGACAAAAGCGGCTACATTATGGACAAATGTACTGAACTACAAACAATGGATAACAATGGCTACAAAGAACAAATTCAATGGACGACAATGGGAAAAGGCTTCAATGGACGTGTCGACTAAAATGGACAAACAGAAAGAATGGAACATAATTATGGACAACAATGGACCAACAACATATCAATCTGGATAAGACAGAATTGAACAATGAGAAGACCATACATAACATTATAGCATAAAAGTGGTGATTTTGCTCATACTTAACGGGGGGGAAAAAGGTACGTTATTGTAAAGATTCTCGCGCCCACACGCTGTTGATGTTCAGTTTTAAGTATGCTCATTTCGGGACACAGCCGACGAAAATAAATGATTTACAGCGTTATACGAACTGTAATTCACATTCTAATTGTAACTACTAATCCATTTTCTGTAAATGTAAAATAATAAACATAAGCAACCCCCCCAATGTCACTGTTTTCATGGTATTTGCCGATACCGGAAGTCAACGCTCATAACAAAAACTTGTATGTGACGTAACATTTGCTAAGCGACGTCGCGTTTGTTTTCCCGACGTCGCCAAAAATTTCTCGCCAAAGTATCATAATTTTGAAAAGCACCCTCATAAAGTGTTGTTTATATGCTATAATAGCGTTTACGCAAGCTTTTTCGAGCTATTACATCTGCAGAGTCCCTCGGGAGTGTTTGTGCCCTCGCCCTGACGGGCTTGGGCACCAACCGTCCCTCGGGACTCTGCAGATGTAATAGCACAAAAAAGCATGCGTTAACCCTACATTGATACACATTGAAAATTATAGACACAATTTATAACAATTTATATAGTCATGAATTCACAATAATAGATAAATACACAATAGATAGACAAAGCTACATCCTGACAGTATATAGATAAATCACAATGTAAACCAAGCTAATGCATAAATAATCACAAATTCCCCATGGACTGTCTTGGAGAAAAAACCTAAGTGCACATTAATCGAGATGAATATATTGCTCCTAGTTTTCATTTAGTTATACATTTTTATACACATTGTACATTACAAATATATATTCGAGTACTGTATATATAGTACCGAGTATAGTCAAACTAGTCCAAAGCCTCTCTGGCCCCATATCATAAAATGATCAACTGATTCTCAAACTCTATCATTCAATTCAACTCTATTCATTGAGATGTACCGGATTATAAAGTTTGAGAATGACAGCCATTTGCTGAATCCAGGGCCAACAAAATCACTCAAAAGGTGGTATTTAATATTGATTTTACTTAACTCAAGGATAAGGACAACCAATCAGATTACACCATATTAAACTCTTGGTCAGTAACAGGTGATATGATTGGTTATCCTTAGTCTCCAATTAAATAAGATCAAAATTGAATACCATTGCCTTTTAACAGTTCACCACTATTTAGGGGTCTCTGGCCCCTAGTTTATCTCTGGCCCCTTTTAAATAATATCTAGATACATGGATATATGAGAATTTGGTGTTGTGGTGTATGTGTAAACACAAGGACACTAGTCTACTGAACGTAACAATGTATGATTACAGAAACATCTTTCAACCGTCTGCTAAAATACATCAAACTTGTACATGTATTCTCTATGGATATGCAGTATTGTATCAACTAAATTATTACCAAAACAAAAACACAATCATTCAACAAGACACATGCAGTTACTCATTATTCTAACAATTGCACAATCATGCAGTAACTTGTAGGCTACCAAGACTTAACACAAACAAGATTCCATTCAATGAAATACTCTACTGGTACTAAAAGCTCACACAAACTGTTTCAAAGACACAACACAGCCAGCTATTGAGACCTTGATTAAGACAGACTGTTTAAATAACATAAATGATAACTTAGCAACACATCAACACCTTGAAAAAATTAACAAGAGCACCGCCTACGAGCGATGACACTTGACTTTCTCATACTTGATAGTACCCTTGCTCACCAGTGAGATGAAAATTCTAAGAGTAACAAGGGCGGATAACTCAACAAATATAGGTCACAGGGTTCTTAGCCCTGGCAATATTGACTCTTCTTGTGATTCAGATTGTCAATAATTGTGTCAATTTTCAAGTGGATACTTTTGATAGTCATTGAGGAAATGACTCAGAATACAGATCTGATGCACACGATACCGTGACAGCAATAGTTTGACTTTTTTTCTTCCAAATGTCGAGCTAAAAATTACATAACCTACAACAATCATGGACATGTTGATTGAGAAAGAATTTTCAACAACTTGACCCATCAAGACAAAGAGTTCCTGATTGGTGTACGGTATTTAAATGATATATCAAGAGGTTTCCTGAGTTTTGAGCTGTTTTGGATTGGAGAGGTACCAATATAATAAACATACTCTAATGCATGTAAATCCTCCCTGATTTTATCATACTCAATTCCTAGAACTTTAAAATGCTTCAAGCATGACAATGCATAGATTGGTATCATGTTAAGATTACACTTTTAAGAGATGCCAAGTGAAAAATAAGCCTGAATTATTGTGACAAAATTGAAAAAGATGAAAGTAGAAAAAACATTACAATATTTGTACAACAACATCAACAAAGAAACATTACAGTACAAAATACTAGAGCTGTCGCCATTTGGCAGGCTAATATACCCCCTGCCATCAAAAGGCCATAATTCTGGCAAAAATAATCACGCACATCAACACTGTACATGTTGAGGTTGTTCATGTGTGAAAGTTCGAAGGAAATCTTGCAAACACTGAAAATAGTATACCCCCTTTCAGACATACGTGCAGAGGGTATAACTACAGTAGCTGAAACAACAACTAGAGGACCAAAAGCTTATGTCTCGATGGATGCCTTGTCACTACAGAAGATAAATCAATCAGGGGCCATAATTCTGATCAAATACTGGATAGTGTTAAATAGCTTTGACAATGTTAGTTGCTTACCAGTATGTTTGTCAACAAGAATGCCTAGTTTGAAAGCAATGCATTGACAAAATATGAAAACATTTGTGTTTCAACAACTGGAAAGTTTTGGTCAATATTTTCGAACGTATGGCCAAACAGGAAAACCACTATATGCCTGCCCAATCAGTAGATCGGCGTATAAAAAAGACGACCTCCTAAAGGCTCACCCTGTGCACAAATGAGGCTTAATTGTTCATTTATAAGAAACAGTTTGGTCTACCAATGAACAAACAACCAACGTATGCCAACCAGAATACCCTACTTTTTCAAGGGGAATTAGTTTTGTTATCTTTTTTTTTTCAAATGCAAATATCAGCAGAAATTCTTACTAACACAATATAATTTCATAAATCATCATGTACAAAGAGTTTAATCGTGTTTGTTTCTAAATGCACTCTGACAGTTGGGTGTGTTCAATGACTTGAGTCTCAGGTGCAACCTGAACAATTATTAAATAGTTGACATAAATACTTAGCATCACATGCCACATGTAGAGAATACCAGGTAATGTATCAGATATATACCCTATCAAATACCAGTAGTGACATTTAGTAAAACTTATATTCATACCTAATAATCAAGATGCCATAGATGGGTATTTGTAAATTTGTAAATTTGTATACATGATACAGGTTTTTTAAGGAATTTACTTCCACTTGCCCCAGGGGCCAGTTACATTTAAGAACTTCAATATTTGCCTCCAGTGAAAACAGGTTGACCCATTTTTCACATATTTTTTTCATGATAGATAAGGAATATGTGTAGAATTAAGTGACATTGTACATATTGAAAAAACGCAAATACTTCAATACGAAAATTCACTTAGCCGGCGGGCAATCTTCTTTAAACATGGCATGGACAATCGGGCGTCCGGTTAAAAAACCTGTGGTATTGTGTATGTGTGATTTTTTGTATGTGAAATTGTGTATTTATGAAACAAATTGTGTATTTGACATTGTGCATATGTGCATTTAACAATGTGTATTTGACATTGTATACTTGAAAAGATATGAGGAAATCGGACAGGGTATGCAGCACTCAATTTAACCAGCTGATCACAGAAAGCAGTAACATCACAACACAACTACACAGAGCAATGTCCACATACAACCTAAATAAATTATTAAAAGCCCAAGTCCCACCCATATGAAGTTGACATTGTGTAGCAAGTCTTGTGAAGTTAATATTGCATAATACTTGCGCAGTTGATATTATGTATTTATTTGTGAAGTGAAACAAAGAAAACATAATATGTTTTTATTCTGTACGTTATATTTGGTAACATTTTAATACATAACACAAGATAAAATCTGCTTTACTTATAAAAGCCATGCCACACTAAATCACGGAGAATAAATCCCAGTGATTTTCCCCTCCAATAATTTATGAGAAAAGTGAGGACATTTCTGTATTGTAACATGACAAATATGTTTCCACTGGATGTATTTGCAGCAATTAGCTACTCTAGCATTAAGACATGAGATAAAGTTAATACCACAGCAATAAGACACAGGAAGATACTCTACGTCTTTATAAGGTGGCCAACCTATATAACATCAATCTTTCTTTCCAAAAGTTAATATAGAATAATGAGCCTCACATTCAGCTCATTCTACACACAATATGAGAACATGCAGTGATAACTCTAACTCATTAACACATGAAATTGTATGCATTCAGTTGTTAGTTGTCAAACTGAATATAGCTCAGAGACTTTAACTTGATCCTGACCTTTCAGGGTTCGAAGCATACTCACTATACTCAATATCACTGGTTTCGCGTCATCATTGAAGTCGCGGCATTTTCAAAACTCTATCATCGTGTGTTTACCAAAGTTAAACTTCCTGTGGTTGTTGTTGAAATAGGTCACACACCACTAAAACAAGCACACATTCTGACAATTTCACGAAATGAGCCCACGTGGGAGTGCTAACGAGGGACAGTCCAATTATTGCTAGCACTGCATTGAACATTATTTATTCCTCAACATGAAGTTTTTAAATTGTTGTTAATTCGTTTAGCAGCCTTAAACTTTTATTTTTAAAATTATTGATCAACCAGAAATAGATGTGAATATAGCGTTGGTTAACATTTAGTGGTGTTTAACCTTTCAGTATACAAATAACTGCTTGGAATTGAGTCTTACCGCGAAACCAATGATGACGTCTTTTGACTTAAATGGCCGATACCTATCGTAAACAAAGCAGCAATACTCTTTATTTTTGCTACTTTAGTGGCCTATTTGCGGAGTATTTATCGTAAATAGGATGGAAAAGTAAGATTATATCAAGTTTTGTTAAATATGCGTCGATTTTTGCCTTTAGATAACGGTTTTACTGTAAATACCGCGAAACAACAGATGGCCAGTATAATACCTTGTAGAAATTCAGAATAGCGAGTGACACTGGAAGCACTCGCATATTTTAGAGAGTATGAAAACAAGGAGCAAACACCAATAAAAGTCCTCCTCAACTAATTGGTTATGGTGAAATAAAATTCCAACAAAACAATGTGTTTTCCATCACTAGGTATGGGTGATTCAAACTTGCATTTCATTTTGTATCAGTCAACGAGTGAAACTGAAAGCAAATCGTGCAGGAAATCCATATTTATTCAGAATGGTTCGGCATTGTTACTTGATATGCTACGACTGAGATATAGCGATTATGACAACATACAGCAGGGATTATAAATATAGACAATATATCAGCTGTAAAATTATGCTTATATAAGGTCGAGAGTCGTGTCAATTTCTCGCAGCTATAATAAAGCAATATCATTGATATTACTGAACTCAATGAATGATGATCAAGGCATATGATAGTAGAACGTTTTTGGACACTCAAATCTAAGTTTGTCTTCCACAAAAGGGTAATAACTCTGGCAATATTAATTTAACATACAACTCCTGACATTATACACAACTATACTCAGAACAAAGTATTCATGTCAAGTTTCATCAGAATCAGAGCAATGGTTAACCTGATAAGGAGAACGTAGGTGGGCAAACTGTGAGATCCATCTAGACGTCATTAAATCAATGTCACTCCCACTGCATGTAGGAGACGTAATAAATAGCTCTGTCACAAAAATAACCCTTCCTCAAATACACAATAAGAGTAACTATGGTAATATAATTACAGAAATGAGTTGATAATGTTAGACAATCTAGACATGGTCCTCCTCCACAAAGATAGAAACATGAACTTGAACAATACAAACTCATTGTATATGTCAATCCTCCTATACATGGAGTTTTCAAAGACATGCCAGGGTGACAGGTTGGATCATCTGCTTTTTTTCAGGAAGTGGTTGTTTCAAAGAGGGTCACACTGAAAGGAGATCTGGACAGCACCAATTCCACCTCAGAATATTCACTGGATTGACCAATCACTTTAAGCTTCTTCCTTTAAGATACAGCAATTTTGTAGATGTTTTTAATTTTTTAATGATGTTCGTCCAGGTACAATTATAAATAGAAATGTCAGAATCTCGGAAGCCAACAGCAGTTACCTGTAATACTAAATTCATATTGTATGACAGAAACCTTATTAGTTGATCTACAGACACATAGCCCTAGTCAATGATACAGTACTGTATTAACACTCAAAATGGAGCACTCACACACAAATAAAGTGAAACACTTTCATGAAGATTTGACAATGATGGAAGGACAATTAAGTAGGTACTGGTAAGGGCACAGGAAAAACGGTCAAATATAACTGATATGTTTAAAGAAATGATGTCACTACCGAACAAACAAACACATACATGATTCAGGATGTCTGTGCAGAAAGATATATCCTCTAACAAACCTGTGAAAATTCACCAATATATTCATTTGATATGTTTACTGTAGTAAGTGCCAAGGTTAAAACATTAAAACAATACAATAAACCTAATTGATTCAACAAGTTTGAATAATTAACTTGATTGAGAACAAACATGCAACCATAAAACATGAAATCTATTCAACAAACAGTGCACGTGGCTACCATTAACAATCTGCTTCAAAGTTGAAATATCCATATTTGACTTGTTTAGCTCGAACTTCCATAGGCATTTGGTGTATACCCGTAACAGAATTAAAATGATAAGTCATTTGTATGGTGTATACCATTTCCATACTTGTTTTTTAGGTCACTCTAGGGCATGATCACAACCTGCATTCTGACCGACTAAGTGTCAAGTAAGATGTAGGTATTAGGAAATTGTGTATGAGACCATTGCTTTTATGAATAGAGATGTCTGCATACAGTACAGGGATTAAGTAGATTTGACTGTCTATTCTTTCACAATAAATAGATAGACACAAGATGACAATTTACCATTTCCATTAGGTCTGCCCTGGATCTCAATAGTGTAACAAATCAAGCACCGGTCAAATAAGATTCAGCAGTCCCTAGAGAAACCCCTGTTTATTCCTGAACAATGTTCATAAAGCCAGTTTATAAACAATTATCTCAACTATACTGTTACCAATTATCTTTGGAATGCACTTCACTACATTTGCATAAGCAGTGCTTGGATATTATGGAAGCATTTCATCAAGTTTACCTGCTTTTAAATCATGAAATGCTGGCATTGATTTTGCAAACTACCATTTACAGCCATGTTGTGTTTTTCATAAGGAGATTTATTTCAATACATTCTGATTAGTCCGTTAGAAGCATGATCATATTTCAACAACTGATTTTCCTGGATTATGTTTTAATACAAACCTTATAATATTAATTTGGAATTTTCCTAATTAATAAAAAGCAAGTCACATTTCAACATGCTGGTGGATTAATTAATTTCAGCTCCATCTTTGACAATAAAGATGAATGTATCAACATGCATGTTACATGGAAATATCTGTACATCACGACTACAATAGTGTGGCAGTTTCAGTTGTACTTGTAGTAAAAATTAGAATCTTATTTTGTTGCCTCTATTTACAGAATTAACTAACTAAAAAGTCTTCTTACCACCACTTGTTCGATTTAGGCACACATTTCCTACTTTTTTTTGCCTCCTACCCTTGTATTTTTATTGGACTTATTTGAGAAAAAAATCAATATCTTTTAAGTTGACCAATTCTATCAGGGTCTTTCGGTTCTTTCTGTATGTCTTTACCAAGGAAGGTGTCTGTGAGTATTCTAAACATATAAGTGGATGAGTATTTTTTCTAAAAAAATAAATAATTAAAATATAAGAAATTTATTCCCTACCTTACCAGGGTTGGCAATTACCCGGGTTTTATGAGTATTTCCCAGCCCGGCGGGTTTTACCGGGAAAACCCAGGTTTTACAGGGTTTTATTGGGCAATACTGGGTAATACTGGGTGATAAAGTTCAGTACTGATTTTGGGGGGTGAGGGTCATGATAAACTTACATAATTATTATAAAATATGATTAAAAGGATCATTAATTCAATATATACTTTAAATCAATTTAAAAAATGTTAAAAATGACTATTAAAAACATTTTCCAACCTATTTTTTTTCAAAGCTGGGAGCAGAAACAAGCAATTTTTTTTCTTTATTGAACAACTTTTTTTCATCTCTACTAGCTATAGGCATGTATAATACTGAATATCTGCACTGTACTGTTACACACTTAGGCCTACTTCATACACACCACCAATGTTGATGTAGGGAGGCAGAGGGAAACTATCATTAAATTATTGTTAAATTTACTTTATTGGTTGCGCATACTTAACCAGCCTCATCATCACTGTATTCACTTCCCCCAACGAATGATGCACCTCACTTATTTTATCATGTACATCATCTACCAGCTAATTTAATTGTGAAAATAAGATGGTATATGTATAACATGGGGAATCTACAGAGGCATTAAACCCAATCCTAACAACGAGTTGCAAGCTGTTTCAGGTGCCATTATCACACATCCCTACACCTTATTTATGACCCAAACATTGTTTTATAGTTTAAATACAGATTATGGAACTTCAAATGACCATAACTTTGTCAATTTTTATTGAATATTTCAATCAAATAACTTTTATTTTGTGCAGAAAATATAATCCATTCTTGTGCACCTTTTATTGTAGGACCCCTTATGATAGGAGAGCCATATGACAAGAATGCACTCATCTGAGTACACTGAAATTCTGGCTCAATTAGCAAGATTCACATGTCCAGGTTATTTTGATTATGACCCTAGATGACCTAGTATCTAGCTTGGCTTAGGTTTTACTTGAAACAAATATAGCGAGAAAAAGCTTCAAAAATACTTTGTCAATCAAAACTGACCTCTATAGACTATTAGTGTTAACAAGGTTTTCTTCTTCTTCTTCTTCCGTGTAATTTGCAGGGCCAACTCTGGGTCATTATCGCAAATGTTAGAGACAGAGTTGAGATACAAGGAATCCGGGTGCGATACCCTAGCTCGTTCCGAAATCGGAATAGATTCCTTGGTTCTTTCTTTCGGAATAGATTCCTTGGTTCTTTAACGTGCCCAGTGTAAAGCACCAATACACGCTAGACTACCCCTGGATTGCCAACCAGGATCATCTTGAGTTTTTCTTTGCACTGTCCAAGTGACTTGGTTTTTTACTTAAAATGAGCTTGTCTTGAGTATGGCCTAGATTTAGTCAAATATAGTAGCAATTTTTTTAACTATGACCTCTAGACAGGTACCTGAGTTTTCTTTGAATTGACCTACAGTCTTTGACTTCACACAACCCAGTCACCAACTTAGCCTTGATTTTACATAGGGCCAAAACTCTTGAGTGTTTACAGTGGAGTAGTTGATGAGACATGTTGGATAATGCTGGATAATATACAGGATGATCAGTGACAATGATATATACTCACACCTCTGACAAAATACTTTGACCAGACACTAGTACTTATTTGATGTTATTTTCACACCTCTGAGGCAATACTTTGACCAGACACTAGTCTAGTATGTTTTTGATGTTTCAGAATGATGAATATATGAGACAACATTGTGTTGTAGCGTACAGACAGTACCAGGAGAGAACACAGAGGATTATAAGAATTGATTATCTCCCGCTTAATCCAAGATCTAGGGGTATAGCTCAGTGGTTAGCGCTCTTGCCGTCTCATCTGGAGACCGCATTTCAAATACAGGTGGAGGCACTAATATGCATGCCATATTTCAGCAGAAATTTGTGGCATAAGAAAGATATTAATCAAGACGTCCGGCACCAATTCAATTTGTCTACCCCATTATCACAATCAGATCCCCTCAAAACCAACTTCCCTTCATACAGGAGGAAGGGGGGGGGGGGGGGGGGGGGGGCACTACCGACTGCAAGGAAATTACTTCACAATATTTTGAGGGACATATCGTCGAGTAACAGGTTAGACTGAAGCTATACATACGACTATATGGAACTGACAGTGTGGACAATAAACCTTACAGATGAATGAGTGAATGTTGAATGAGTGAATGTTGAATGAGTGATGATATATGTATGAATGTGATCAACAACATCATCAAGTGGTGTATATGACAGTATGTATAATGGTGTAATAATGTTGTTGGTGAATTACAGGAGCCACATTCCTGTCACACAAACACACGCCCAGAGTGAAACATCCAATGGTGTACGATCCTCATAACATAAACAGGGTTCCCACAAATATTCTAAGACAAAATTCCCTGACTTTCCCCTGATTTTCCCCTGACCAGACAGCAGTTTCCCTGACTTTTTTTAGTGATCGGGCCTTTTCGTTAGAACAAAATAGCACAATAGAAACAGTGAAAATGTGGTTATATTTGTTTTACATGGAACCAAAATGTTTTCAGGTAGCACTTTTGGGGCTGTTGTTTGACACAAAGTAATAATAATTTGGGATTATTCTGAGCGAGCATAGCGAGCGAGAATTTTTTCTTGGTTTTAGGTATTTTCTTCATATGAAATGACACTGAATGAGATCTTCAATGAAGAATTCCCTGACTTTTTCCTGACTTTTACTCATTTTCCAAATTTCCCTGACTAATTTCAAAATTCCCTGACTTTCCCTGACCTTGAAACAATGGTTTTCCCTGACAGTGGGAACCCTGATAAACAACAACAACACCAAAATGTTTGACACACAAAACAACATCACAGAGTAGAAGCAGTATATAACAAATAGTTAAATGCACACGTAAACAAACGCAAAATATACAAAATAATACACAATATGCCTAAAATAACTGGCTATGGCATACAAAATATATGAATAATAAGTAAAACAATGAACAAACTGAGAACTAAAACCATGGCATGCTAAAATACAATACCTGCGGTAAATATCCATCAATTTGAAGCTAATTGAAGAAAATAGTCAATTTCTATGTAGCTCTTTGTTTTTCTTAAGTTATAACTATTTTCGAAGCGTTTAAGTTGGGAGTTTTCAAATAAAGTTGAAGAATTCATTTATTGACATAAGTCTGCTATTGAAAAGTTTGATAATTAACATCATGTTCGTCAGTAACTGTGTACTATGTGTGATACTTTTATTTTCAATATCATTGAAGACGTGAGTTTCTTGTAAAGTCAGAAATCTGCAAACATACGCCTACATAACAGCTAGACCTATCCTGGGACCTTCCCCAGCAATTTTTAAACCACAGTTTGTGAAATATGACTTTTACCAAAATTTGCAAGACATAAATCGCGCTAATATAAAGTGATTCACATTATTCTGTACACAGTAAACTTTGTTGAAAGCTGTGCAGGGTTGGAACAGTATGCAAATGAGCAGATAAGGTAAGATTTTGAACAAAGACTGTTACATATGAGTTGCACATTCACCACCAGTATATATCAACAACAATAACAACCCCTCATTCACCGTAGTTATCATAAAAATTCAATATTGAATGGCATCAATGCTTACATACACCATATTCACTCAGCTATACTGTATAATGCATATTAAACAATTGTTTGATCGCGATGGAGTGAGACACTCAACAGTATGAGATCAGTTTTTTCCTTGCCAGATTGGTAAATGACCTCTGACTATAAATGTAAAGATAGGTGTCAAGGAATCTAGAGGAATAGTCTGGGGGACTTTCCTAGCTCTTTCGAAATAGACTCCTTTGTTCTTTACGATACATGGTGTATAGCACCAATACACGTCAGACAATCTCTGGGTTACCAACCAGTTCATCTAAAATTTTGTTGGAAACACTGAAAAGCACATTGAAATTTCCAGTGCCTTGATCCAGACGACTTCAAGAACTATTTCTTAATTTATACAATCTTAAGCTTCCTTGAAAGATATTTAATGCTTTTTTTTATCAAATTAAAGCTCATTTAACCAGAACATGTTTAATGCTTTTTGTCAAATTAAAGCTCATTTTACCAATCATATGTTTACTATTTATAAATTGTCCAATCAAAACACTGCATATATTAACATATTTATAAGCATCCAATCAAAACTCAGCTTTTATTAACTGCCCATATTTTCAACCAATCAGAATTAAGCTTAACTGATTTAGAGTGCCTGTGTAACCATACCAACAACCAAATTCTCTCAAATAAAATCAACGTAGCAAAGTCAGAAAACTAGAACTGATCTTTACAGTTAATACACAAATTATTTGAAAATCATATTTGAAGAAATAAAATTATCAATAATAGTTTGGGGTGGGACGGTTAGGAAAATGCAAACAGTTAAACCCATGGACCAACAACCTATGGACCGATATATTGTAGAGCAATAGGCAACTGTAAATGTACATGAAACATGGTCATTGATAACTTCTTCGCATAGGATCAGTGCTTGTATTCAATATTGATCTTGTTTGACTTAAGGATAAGGACAACCAATCAGATCACACCATATTAAACCCTTGATCAATAAAGGCAATCTGAATGGATATCCAAAGGTATCCATATTCTCCATTTAAAAGATGGTGGGCATAATAAGATCAATATTGAATACCACCCCAGGACTTAATTTATTATTTATTTCCCCATATTATGACTATAGGCAACAAAGTATGTTCCAAATCATTAACTTATTAATCTTATTCCCTTTAAAAACCCCATGTGCACCGCCTACTTCACACAACTTTACTCAGTTGATAAAAAAACATTTTATCAAAATAGACCAACAATGCTTTTGGATTATATAGTGATTAATCAAAATGAAGCACTGTTACAAATGTCTTATCATTTCAAACAATTTGACGATGACCTTGGTTGACATCTTTCACTGACTTTAATCAAATTTTGCTGACTATATTAGAAATTCCCAGACTATGAATTAATATCAAATTCCCTTGAATATTTCCTGACCACATAAATTCCACTTGTGGTGGAAAGAAAATGAGAAGAACTGTAGTATATAGTCATGCAGCAGTAATTTGCAAGGAGATATGGGAAACAACAGTAAAGGACTAGGGTCTGTTTACAAAATACACCAATGAGTCCTAACTTGTACCCACTTTGTATGAAGTATCGGTTAAACAGATAAGATGAAGATTAGACGTCCCACCCCGTTGACAGGACTATACAACATATGGGAGGACAGAAGATGTACAATATTTTACCTCCTTGGATAGCCGTGTGAACAAATCTCCACCACGTAAGAATTCTAAGATAAGATATAACTTCCCTTCCGTCTGAAATGCTGCAAGATTAAAATACCAACCAATTAATCATCCTTAAATATCATTGTAAGATTCAATATGTGAGCAACATAGGGCCTATTAACTTAGTGTGTCTGCAAATATTGCTGAGCATTTTAATATTCACTAGTCGATCTATGATTAGATCCCCAAATAGGCAGTGCCTTAGTTCATATAATACAGTAGGACCAGGACGATTTCAAAATTATGAAACCGGTTAATCGTCCGTATAAAACCGAATCGAATCGTTTAACTGGCCGCCATTCTGAAAAAGGTGATTCCTCTTGGCAACCATATCACCGCCATTCTGAAAAAGGTGATTCCTCTTGGCAACCATATCAATGTACTTTCAACAGCTGAACTTATTTGCATTGTTTTTATTATCCGATGTAAAATGTATAATTTTTAAATTACAAGTATTACGTTAAATACAATCACAAGATGATTGATGTATCATAGATTATCCCTGTGTATCCAGCTTTTGTACCTGCTGTGTGTTGATAAACACATTCGAGTACACATTCATCAAAATATAATTTATACATGCAGTGATACAAATTTTATTGACATTCTAGGATGTGCATTGTTTTAGAACGATTAGCGGTTGTGCAAAATTGAAACCGTTACACCTTGTAATCGAATCGTGTCCGATTAACCGAGTAATCGTCCCGGTCTTATTACAGTGGAACTCACTTATAGCGAACTCACTTATGACGAAAGCTCGGTTATAGCGTAAGGAAAAAAATCCCTTCTTTATTTCAATGTTATACCACTCGCTTATAACGTAATCGGATATAATGAAAAATAGGTTATAACAAAGGCGGTAATTGTGTGAAAAATGTTTGTGCAAACAATCTTAAAAGGTGTTAAGTAGTCGCGTCACGGGCATTTATCATTGCAAATTAACTGACCTAACCAATAATTATACCCCTTAACTTTGTTGACTTAACATCGTTATTAACTGTTTTAAATGTAGCTGCAACTGTTACTATAAAACGAAATATTAGTTAAAGGATGAAGTATGTGGGGCCTTCATCAACCATGTCACATTCGCCATTGTTACTTACTTAATTGTTTTGATGGTTTAACGGCTCGTACTTAGAACTTGCTAATTAGTGGACTTTTCATATAAGCATATCTTGTCAAACTGCTCATATATTGCATTACTTCGCCCAGAATACATTTTTTTTCAGTTAATTATTTCAAAACATTGTTCATCATCATGTTTACTGTTCTTTAAACATTTCGAAGCAGACTGTGCATGCTGTACATATAAATGACAAACACAACGATTTTAATATACAGTGTATAACAAATTATGTTATATCCAATCTCATATAACGAAATTTCGTTGTACTGATATAGCGAAAATCGGATATAGCGTAAGGAATCTCTGGGTCGCCAGGATTTCGTTATAACCGCGTTCCACTGTATATAGTATATTTTATATGTATTATTTAAAACTGACAACTTCTCTGTTAAGGACAAATGTCTAATAAGAGCATAAACAGCCCCAACCAGGATTCAAATCGACAACTCATGCGTGGAAATCATTAATTATTGAAAAGTGAGCGTCAGAAGTCATTTTGACTCTTCACTTTGAAGGATAATGACAGTCCTGCTTGAACAGAACTAGCCAGACAGTGAAGTGAGGCCATCTTTAAAATATTGTATGTTTGCCCTAACGCTACCTACTCATTGAAATCCCCCCTACTCAAACTTTTTTAAGCCTATTTTCTTATATAACTACATCGACTTAAATTTTTTACAGGTTCCTCAAAAACTATTTCCGTACAAAAACATTTCATCTTACCTACCCACCTGAAAATCTAGGGTCTCGCAAGCAAACAATATTTTAAGGATGGGCGCACTAAGATTGTCATGAGAAGTCAGCATACAGTAATCTATTAAGATCAGCTGACAGTTCAGAATTCTGTATAGGAACTATAACGTATGAAGAGAATTACCATAATGTAGTTTGACAATATAAGGATGGTTAATATCAGCCAATATATCTCGTTCCATCTTTGTTCTTTGTCTGTCACGCACTGAAATATACAAGCTCAATAAAAATATACACTCAATAAAAAATATACACCCAATCACACTGAAATATACAAGCTCAAGAAAAATATACACTCAATAAGGCCAAAAGAAAATAATTGTGTGGTTCTGGTTTCCTATTTTTGCACCTTTAAAGGACATGTCCAAACAAGATGTGTTTCATAAACACTTATGCCCCTGTTGACCTTTGACCTCAAAACATGTGGAGGTTGAAGATCTCAACTAGATGCATGCACATGAAGTTTGAAAAACCTAGGCCAAAGCGATTTCATTTATTGGGCAAGGTTCAAGTTATTGGAGAGACAAATAAACAAACAGACAAACCAAAAACAATATACCCCTGAATTTTTCGATACGGGAGCTTAAAATCGGATTTGGACAGCCACAGTGTGACAGAATTAAATTTTAACATGAATCAGCCTCAAAGTCTGACACTTTCTTATTTAATTATAATAATAATAATTAAATTTTTGTTGCATTGTCTGACAAGTTTTTCATTTATATTCCACAAAGGTGATTTATAAAGCAGTAGTAAGAATGACATGAACAAGGGGGCTTGTGGGTTGCAGGTGATGGGGTCAGGATTTTTCCCCAACCTTTGGCCAGGGCTTTCATTTGACTCTTGAAACTGCATTTTGACTCTTGAATTTGTCAAAAGTGTCTATTTTGACTCTTGAAAATTTAAGCTTAAGAGTCAAATTTACTTAACTTATAATACGAATGTTCTTGCAAAATTGAGATGACTCTTGAAAATTGAGAGTCAAAAGTCATTTTGACTCTTCATTTTCGGAGCCTAGTCAAAGCCCCGTTTTGGTACAACAAGGTTGTATCTCACTCTACAACATATACGTAGTAAGATACAACCTTGTTGCACCAAAGGGGACGAATTACTACTTGATCCTACAACCTTATTAGACAGATACATATATAAAATCGGCATCACAAGTCAATTCTTATAAGCCTGTTTTCATGAAAATCAGAACATGTCATGTTGACCAAACTTAAGTTGAAACAGCTTGTTTTACCAAACGTAAAGAGTAATTTTCGGACAGTCTATTCATGTTTTCTCAAAATATCTATTTTGTAATGACTCATTCTAAGCCAGTGAATTATCAAGAACAATAAAGTGACTAAAATTCAGTCATAGAGTTATGTACTAAATGAGCCAAATTGAATCATTTTAAGGGCATTAACTCAGCTTTTACAGGATACATCTTACACAAAATACTCAATAAACATACAGATCCCATGTGGCTTGTAATCAAGTAGTACAATAAAGTTTCCTCATAAAACCAGGAATTATTACACTTGCAGTAATAGATAACTGACAAGAAAACAATGGCAGGTGGCGTTTAAACATGTTTAATATCTGACTATAATATAGACTTATACCGCACCTTTCAATGTAGCTTTCTTCAAGACTTTCATGGCAAATAATGTTCCAGCATCTTTACCCGTAACTTTTCTCACCAGGAATACCTGAAAGTACAAACACCGGTTACATCACCATCATCACTTACTCTAAAATCAGTACTGTTCGTAAAGGGTTAAATTACATGGTTACTCTCAACCACGAAATCAAATCCCATCAAAAAATAATTTTGACCCTTGTATTGTATTTATTACCTGAAATGCAAAATCAACAAATTACTGTCCAGGGATTATGTCCCATTGAAATAGTCTTTTTTGCCAAACCAAGAAATTTTGTCCCATCGATATAAAATACAGTACTTCAAAATACAAAATAGTGCCACAAAATGTTTCAGCGTAATGACGAAATTAAGTAAGGCTAACTAGAACCAAAGTCAGGGTTACCATTCAGATTTAGCTAAGCAGGCTTATTTTAAATTTGAGACGAACAAAAATGAGTTTTAGACAACTGAATGACGTTAACTTAAACTGGCTTAGTTTGGAGGGGGCACGATTGCATTCATCAATGATTTTGTGTTTATAAATCTGACCACACAAGTAGTCACACACGGATTGTGCGACCATCACACGGATTGTGCGACCACCTAAGAAACCAGTTCATGTTTGCAAACTGCACATTATCCTAGGCCCACTATACAGTTGTCACTTCATGCATTATTCTGTTTTGGCCTAACAGTGAGTTGAGGACTTCAGGACATTATAATGTTTGGCCTAACAATGAGTAGAGGACTTCAGGACATTATAATGTTTGGCCTAACAATGAGTAGAGGACTTCAGGACATTATAATGTTTGGCCTAACAGTGAGTTGAGGACTTCAGGACATTAAAACCTTTGGCCTAACAGTGAGTTGAGGACTTCAGGACATTATGTTTGGCCTAACAGTGAGAAGAGGACTTCAGGACATTATAATGTTTGGCCTAACAGTGAGTTGAGGACTTCAGGACATTATAATGTTTGGCCTAACAGTGAGTTGAGGACTTCAGGACATTATGTTTGGCCTAACAGTGAGTAGAGGACTTAAGGACATTATAATGTTTGGCCTAACAGTGAGTTGAGGACTTCAGGACATTATGTTTGGCCTAACAGTGAGTAGAGGACTTCAGGACATTATAATGTTTGGCCTAACAGTGAGTTGAGGACTTCAGGACATTATGTTTGGCCTAACAGTGAGTAGAGGACTTCAGGACATTATAATGTTTGGCCTAACAGTTCGTTGAGGACTTCAGGACATTATAATGTTTGGCCTAACAGTGAGTTGAGGACTTCAGGACATTATAATGTTTGGCCTAACAGTGAGTTGAGGACTTCAGGACATTATAACGTTTGGCCTAACAGTGAGTAGAGGACTTCAGGACATTATAATGTTTGGCCTTACAGTGAGTTGAGGACTTCAGGACAATATAATGTTTGGCCTAACAGTGAGTTGAGGACTTCAGGACATTATAGTGCCCCCAATCCTCCTACTGTGAAACAATATAGTCTTGGTGAATATAAAAAGGAAATTATATAAGCAAGAATATAATTATTTCCTTGTTTAACACATGGTTTACATTAGATCAGTAACTAATGCACTCAAACAGCTACTGTCTTATCAGTCAAGTTGTTTTGATATTTCATAGGATGTCTTCCTTTTTTAACTGCTATTTCAAGCCCCACTAGACAATGGACAACATAGACTACCTGACACATTATCATTACACAGAGCGTTCAAGCCCCACTAGACAATGGACAACATAGACTACCTGACACGTTATCATTACACAGAGCGTTCAAGCCCCACTAGACAATGGACAACATAGACTACCTGACACGTTATCATTACACAGAGCGTTCAAGCCCCACTAGACAATGGACAACATTAAAGCAGTTACCAGGAACTAACTATGGTGAGCATCAAGTTTAAGAGACATATACCATACAAGTACAATTTTAACAACTACTAATATTGTACAGTTAACCAAGTTACTTTCATGAAGACTAACATTTGCCTTATGCCAATGGTCCCCGATATTCGCGACTAAAAATGTTCATATTTTAAGTATCTTCCGATGTCCATATTAATGATTTGAATTCTTTTGTGGCTACTTAATCTCACAAATTTCTTCCATTTGTTAAAACAATTTCTTGGTTTACTGTAGTCACAACCTTGGATCAAACTTAATACCTCTCACACTTGAAGCAGACACTCTACCACTATACTATTGAGATGGATGCACAAAGTTTTCTGTCAGTAAACTAACTAGTTTTACTTCAGTTTTTTTTCCTGCATATGTGTACTAAGGTAAAATTTGGATCAACCTCAAGTGAAGTAAATCATCAACTTGAGAACTTGTTTTAATCACGACTAAAAAGTAAGAAGGTCACAAACGTTCTAAGACTGAAACTCAGACTTAGACTTAAAATTAACAATATTATTAATCGCTGCCATTTCTTTGCAATTAGATTTAATCACATGAAATTTTATCTGATTATTTGTTGCTACCCGATGAACATGTGTACCAATCTATATCAAAATTGGTACATTTATAACAACTTGAGATCCAATAAAACATTTGGCAATTTAAAGTCTTAGTCTGAGTTTCAAACTTACTATGTTGGTGAATAAGGCCCCCGGGTAGTTTTTTATCAAAGCACTTACAGAAATTATAAATTAAACTTTGTGTGCTTGAATTTAAACAAATTTCACGGATTTTAAAACTACAAATATGTGAAATGCATTACCTTTCCAAATGAGCCTTGACCAAGGACTTTGAGCAACTCGAAGTTTGATGGATCTACACGCTCACCATCTTTACCCAGCGTGTCACTTCCTATCTCAATCTCCTTGTCCATATCATCGTCATTCTGAAAGGGAGGTAACAATGGTTACATTGAAAATCAAAGGGAGGTAACTATGGTTACATTGAAAATCAAGGGAAGTAACTATGGCAATAACTTCATAGAATGAAAGAAATGATCCTGAAATCAAGAGCTTTGAAATCAATATTTCTTACTAAATTTTTCCTTATTTTAAACATAAATACCTTTGCTCACATCCTAATGTGCAGGGATTCCTTTTAATTTGAGATAAGGGGTTTTGACCATTGAAATTTCCAAAAGCCACATCTTGACACTTTAGACTTTGGCTTGCAGAAGCATTTTCTCTTAAAATCAAGGGTAGTTGGCAATAAAATGACAAGTTGGGTCAACAGTATCACAATGACCCTTCAGATTCCCCAAGCCAGTGGAACCCCTGATGTGGCTTTAGCCTTATAACTTGGATTAAAATAATACTCGGGGTGAAGGATCATTTTAACGTCAATGGTTATATGGAATCTGTGATCACCTGTATATTGCAGGTTAATTATGTATGAACATCAGGAAGTGTTTGATGACATGTGCTAGCTCTATATAAAACACTTGATTGATGGTAGATCAACTTATTATCTACATGACACGTTTCTAATGGAAATAGTGCTGACTATATCATCCATCACAACAATGTGAAAATGGCAGCAAATTGATGCCAGGAATATAAAAGGGATAGTTTCCAATAAAATAATGTCAGTTGATTGTAGAAACAAACATAGCCATATATAAGGTCACAACAATATAGTAAGAGACTATTAGTGCTGCTCTGTGTCTAGTGTGATAAGCTTTTACACGTTCTAAGAAGTAGGAATAAATGATGTTACATACCAAATATCAAAGCTCTAGGCATTGTAGTTTAAGACAAGAAGATTTTCAAATGTTCCCTGTATAAGTCTATATAAGATTGACGACCCTCTGGCCAATTTTCATCCCAGGGACATAATTTGACAGAGTTCCACTAGTTGATGCTACATACCAAAATATATGAAAGACCTGTGCCTTGTGGTTTCAGACAAGATAAAACCCCATGGCCTTATTAAGCCACAGACCGGAACCATTTGAACAATCTTTGTAAAGAACTACTAGATCATGCTACATACCAAACATCAAAGCTCTAGTCAATGTTGTAGTTTTTGAGAAGATGTTTATATGTTTTCCCTATATGAGTCTATGTAACACTGGTGACCCCCCTAGCGGTACCAATTTTCACCCCAGGGGGCATCATTTGAACAATCTTTGAAACCAAATATGAAAGCCTTTGGACTGGTGGCTTCAGACTAAAAGATTTTTGAAGTTTGCATTTTAAAACCCCCTTTTAGAGCCTTGCGGCCTTATTAATCAACAGACCGGAACCAGTTGAACAATCTTTGTAGAGGACCACTAGATAACTCTATATACAAAATATCACAGCTCTAGGCATTGTAGAGAAGAAGTTATACATGTTTTCCCTATATAAGTCTATGTAACACTGTTTGCATCTAAAAAATTCTTTTAGGGCCTCATGACCTTATTAATCAACATTCTTGAACCATTTGAACAACTTGGGTAAGGTCCACCCCAAGAACATTCCTGCAAAGTTTTAGCCAATTTGGCCAAGAGGTCTAGGAGAAGAAGTCATTTACAGAAATTGTTGACGGACGGACGGCGGACACAGAGTGATCACAAAAGCTCACCTTTTCACTGTGTGACAAGTGAGTTAAAAACTGAACCTACCTGATCATCGACCAGCATATCCTCTTGAGACCCCTGAAAAACAGAACATTACAATTAATTAATTTATATCAAAAATTATTATCAGCAATTCTCTAATTTTGACAAGGCTGTAAATCTACATTCAAGTTCAAGCAATGGATTGGGTATTTAATCAAGGGCCTTTGTTTGCAGTGGTCACATTCTCATTTTCTTGACAACTACATATACATGTATCTACATAAATTGACTCAACCATGGTTCATACACAATTTTTACAACTAAATTAAAGGGTTTTTCAAGGTAGAATTTGTATTTTCAAGGCCAATTTCAAAACATTAACCGTCACAAAATTGTATAATTTCAAATCTTTTTGCTGGATATACATGAAAATTCTGGTCATCACGACATTTGTTTTAAGTTATAGTTCAATTTTGAACCCTGAGCCATGACCTTTCAGACGAGTCAATTTGGGCGGGTAACCTGTGATTTATTGCTTACAATTGTCAATCTCATGATTTTAAGATATGATACTTACTAATTTGTGTAATTTATCGATTGACAGTTTAGCGCAGTTAGTAACGTTCAGGAACTTCATTTCGATTGTTATTGGTTCGTATCCCGAAACTTTCTTTTTTAAATTTTCGGAACTTTTTAAGGATTTTTTTCAGTGAGAAATTCCAGGACTTTTCAAGGACTAGGCATCAAATTCAAGGACTTTTCGTGTTCTGTACGAACCTTGTCATAACTTCTTTGATGTTCTTAGATGAATTAGGACCAACAATGTCATATTTCAATATTTGAAAACTTACTTTGAGTTGGAGCGCTATACAGTCACAAATGAACGTGTGCTGTTCATCACTCTCTACCTTTTGGCAGAAACTAAGTTGACACATGTAAGCTCTGAACTTCTGCAAGTAGTCCAGACCCCTCTTCCAACTTATTAAATATTGATAAACAGCCCAATTCCAACCCTACCGATGCCTGCTCAATTCCAGGTCCATCAAAGAAATCAAAGCCTTGTATTTTCTAAAACTCGTGGAAAAGAGACTGGCACTGGCTTGAAACTTGGAATAATGACTGTATGCTTGGTTTTGACCCCCCTTGTTTTAGAAAATCCCCCCTTTTTTCAAGAGGACAGAGGATAATCCCCCTAATTTCTCATTTCTAGAATAGACACTGAATACCTAACGCTTAACTGTCACGACCCCGGAGACGCACAAATACAACATACTTAATGTTGTACATGGCCTGGTGCACGGTATTGTGTCCATTTTGAAAAAAATAGATGTACAAGCTTATTTCTCAAAAACTATTTGCAGTGTTTCAAAAAATATACATGTATCAATTTGATTACACTAAGCTGCAGGTGTGCACAAAATTTCATGAAGAAATCTCTTTCCGTTTGAGATTTATGAAACTTTGAAGACCCCAAAATTGCCCGATTTTAGGTGTAATGTGTTAGCATCAGATTTTTCATGCATTTTCTAAGCAAAACTATGAAAAAACCAACAGTTGATAGTGCTCTAACATGTGTTTTTCCATTAAGGAATTTTGTGCTTGTCAATTTGGTATAAGCTATAATGTTCTAGTAAAAGTACTTTTAGATTTAAGTATGAAAAACCAAAATAGGTACCGGTGTAATGGTCCCAATTATTGAATTTTTTAGCCTTCTAATTCTCTTATCAAAAGCATTTTAGAAAGAACAAAAAACAATTTATTTTACATTATTCTAAAGGTAACAAGATAAACATAATGATGATGTAGCAGAATTTCCATAAATCATTACCGTATTTTATGATTTTACAAAAAAGTGAATTTTTTGTAAGTTGTGTCAAAAAAGTGTAATGTCCGTCCCCCTGTCAGATTTTTAAGAATTTGAAGGAAAATATTGTAATAAAACATACTATGCAATGCATTTTATAATGCCATCACCATATAAGTTCATATTTAGACTTAAATCCTAAGTATGATGGAATTATTGAGAAAATAGAAATTTTATGTGTAATGTCCGTCCCTGTAATGTCCGTCCCCCTAATGTATGATGTTGCTTCAATGTGAATAAAAGTTATTTTATGCAACTTATTTCTGAAAAAAATGATTAAATGAAACTTAATTTAGTTCAGAAATGAATAAATATTTTTTTAATATTTATTTTTTTTCCTCATAGGGCCATATTATGTAATATTTCACTAAAAATGAACAAAAATTTGAGTTTCTTTTGGTAATATTTCGGTACAAAATCCTTTATTTTCATACAAAATGTTTTATAATCATGGGTCTGTATGCTTTAGAGTCTAAGTGTTAAAATCTAATAATTTGAATGGTACAGGTGTGTATAAAATCTAATAATTTATCAGCATGGTTATCTGTAATGGTTGTCCCTGTAATGTCCGTCCCCTACCTACATGATGCTGTTTTGATGCAGATAAAAGATATTTTATGTATGTATTTTTAGAAAAATATGTTCCTCTGCATAAAATCAATGAACACAGATAAGAAAACAAACAAATTATGTTTAAAATTTAAATGTAGAGACATATTAAGAGTACTTTTCATTTAAAATTTACAATATTAGTACACTTTTTTTGGTAATATTAGTTTATTAATTCAACTGTTTTCTTCAAATTGATTTATAATGTTTGTCTGTATGTTAAGAGTCAATGTCACATTATCATTTTATTTAAATGGTGTAAATATGTTTAAAATAGAATAATTTAGAAAGGTGATTTACAGCACAAAAGAGGGACAGACTTTTCACTAAGTTCGGCTGGTGTAATAAATAGATCTAATAATTAAACATATATTCAACCAATTCAGAGACTGTAATAAACTTAAAAATTACAGCAACAAACCAAAACACAGAAACATCATCCATGCCAAAATTGTTTTATACCATGAATTAATGACAGACAATAAACAAAACAGATCGCCACTGTGCAGTACCAGATAAGAAATCCAGATTAGACCCTAATCAGTGTACACAGTGGGGTTCCAATAAGGTCCAATATACAACCAATCAGTGTATGCTCTCACCATCTGTCACATTTATACAGTAGCTTTGATTGTGATCAGTAGCTTATTGTAATATATGTTTGCTATTTAACATTTAAAATTGATGATTTAGTTGTACATTATAATATATTTGATATCAAAAGTAAAATACTAAATTATGCACAGTGCCAGTTTTAACAGTATGTGGTATATTGCTTATTTAACTAGTTATACTTAATTATAAGTTAATATTTTAAGTCAAATTTTAAAATGTGATTATCAATTTTACAGAAATAGTGAAGAAATAATAACTTTTCTCCTTTATACCAATTCTTATAGACCCATGATTCACAGTGTTACTATTCAAATCTGGTATATCACCCAAATACTTAATTTTCTTGAAATTTCATTCAATAGTGTGCAAATTTTATTTAAGATTATTAAAAGATACTAGTACAATGCTTTGATATTATATTAATTAATATACTATTCACCAGAATTCAATTTATTCATTTTTGATGATATAAAATAAGCATCCATTACAATCTGATTATGGCATGGTTTTAACAACGGAATTAAATGCTAAAATACTTCATTAAATAGAAATTAAATTATATTTTTTTTTAATATTAGAAAATTGATTCTACATGTCTTAAGTATACACATTTAAAATAACATATATCAATCATATATTATGTTTTACAACTAATTGAAACCAGAAAGTCATAAAGGGATAATTAGGTTAAAAATAATGAGACTAAATTTAAATTATTGCTCATCAATGGCAAAATTCAGAATTACTTCAATAAAAAATTATTTAATTTACTAAAGTATACTATGTTTTTCATAAATATGTAAAATAATTACATTTTGGAGGTATATTTTGCGTTAAATGGTCTTTTAAAAATAGCCTTTCTACTATTTTGTAATGTCCGTCCTCTCTTAGACACAAAATATTTAATTGTAAAAATTTCAAAATTTAAGCAAAAACTTATCTTTTTATCAATGACACATGTTTATATATGTCCCATAGTACCTAAAAAAGTAAATTTTATAAAAATACAAGAAACTTTATTTTTTGCATTAGATGCTAACAAAAGTGGGACATTTACTGTGCACCAGGCCACATGCCTTAATTGGCGAATGGATTAAACTTTAAAAGTGCAGTCACAGCTCAATGCTCGAAATCAAACTATAGTATTTCATCTATACATAAAAACATTTTAATTTTGTAAAACAAATAATGTTTCTTCAACATTTTTATGCAGCGTATGTGACAATTTAACAACATCCATACAATTCTATGTATATTCAAGGCTCTGTGCCTAAATTCAAGGATTTTCAGTTAAATTCAAAGAACATTTTGGCATTTTTTCAAGGCAGTATACCTACTTCAAGTACTTTTCAAGGTGGAAAACAAATTCAAGGACTTTGCAAACCCTTCAAAATATTTAAAGTGACTAATACATGTATGTCAGACGTCTAGACAATTTATTAATCAACACACTGCTGGATTTTCATTTATGTAACAGAAGTGTAAGAATGCTCCCAAATGGTTGGGAAAAGACACCCTGGCCTGTCTTGTCCAAGATATTGGAGATACATGTCAAGTCGCTTGTGGATGCTGGCATGTCAATAGATTTAGGCCCCCTCCAAGACAAAATCCTGTATCCGCCTTTGAGTTTAATCAGTCAATACATCAATTTTTGGCCATAAATGATAAGACCTCAACTAAATGGATTGAATGGAGCGATACTAACAAACATGTATAAATCTGCTGGTGGTTTATGATTACCAGTAATGCACCAGTCAATTGAAACCTCGTTCCCCCAGCTTGGGGAAGGGCAGGGATAAGTGGTTGAATAGTCCCAGGTTTTTACCTTTTTGATATCCCGGGTGACTGCATGTATCATTTTGTTCAGCATCAAAATAGAGGGGAGACATAGCCCTAGCAGGGACTAAATTTCACAGGTTTAGGGCGGGGATTTTTATCTTCTGCTTGGCTCTTGGGCTTGGGGGCAGGGATTTTACCTAGGAGTTGAAAAAGCAAAAGTCAAAATCCCCGCCCTTCCCCAGGGTTTGAGTACCAGGGTTTCAAGGATGGTAAAACCTCTGGACCCATTGACCTGGCCCTAAATATGGTAGTTAAGGTAATTTTATTAGCTGAAATTGAAGTCACGAGTGTGTTATAATGTCGGAAAACAATTTGATTTTTCAAGTCTGCAATATAATTTTCAGCTGAAATCATTATGCTACATTGAAAAATTTACATCTACAATGATTATTTGTAAAAAGAAATAAAAATGCAGTTTGGAAAAAGTGTTTTATAACACATTGAGAATTGCCAATTTTTGTGTCAGAATCCTGAAAAAGGTACTCACTCAAATTCAACATAAATCGCATTGCTATGTTCTCCAATCCATTATCAAGGTGCTCGACTATAGAATTATTGCATATTAATCACATTTTATCCATAAAACACTAAATATTTAACCATGTAAAATTTATAATATAAATCAGATTTGTATTACACATTTGAAGATGACCAGTGTGTAGAACATTTCTATTCATGGGATTATGTTGCTATCAAAACAACTCATGGTCAAATCTATTGAATTTAGACGGTCATCTATTGTAAGAATACACACTACTTACACACTTACAATAATCAAATATGTGTAAATGTAATTTTTCAAATTTGGTAATAAAGTGACCAAACGTTTTGATTCGATGTGTGCATGTCATTAATTAAATTGATAAGTGGAATAGTCTATCACCTGGATAATAGATTGGAGAACACAACAATGTGTTTTATATTGATTTCGAGTGAGTACTTTTAACAGGATTTTGACACAAAAAATGACGAATTTCAATTGTAGATAAAACACTTTTTTATAAAATATTTCTTCTTTTAAAAAATCAATTTCATCAATGTAAATGTATAATTTTAATTTAGCATAACAAATTTTGTAATAAATGCTGTTGCAGACTTGAAAAATCTAATTCTTTTCTGACACGGTTACACACTGATGGGTTCAATTTCAGCAGGGGAAGTTACCTTAACCAGCGAAACAGTTGAAAACGGATACTATTTTCATCTCGGCTATTTTGATGCAGATCAGCAGAAAGTTAAAAACACAGGGCAGTTCTCTAGTCCTGTCCCAAGGTTGGGGGTCGCAGTTTCATTTGACTCATGTGTTACAATGTAAAAGATTTGTACGGCATTCAAGGTGCGTGAAAATTCAGTTAATTGTGTATCCATTATTAAACGGGCATTATCGTCAGATTCTATTTCTTAAAATTTAATCTTCAAATTTCAAAATGAAATTTTGTTCAGCTTAAATGATAAAATCAAGGTGTAACCCAATTTACTGCCCTGTCATTACTGCAAGTGCTAATCCCACTGGCGGAAGCAGAACCTACTAGTTTACGTTACGGACCGGTTACTACACCCAAACCCGAGAGCCACTGGGTAGGTCCGACACACAAAACGAATGACAACTGTATCAAATTACCAAACAAGCAAATAAGTATTTTTCCTACAAGCAACAAGCACAAACTGACAAACGCTCAAACAACGAGCAGCGCAGCAAACGAAATTGTTTTAGTAAAGCACCTGCTAAAATTATGAATGAAAAATATAAGAAGCAATTAACAACTTGACCTCGTCGTTGGAAACGTCCATGGGCCTCCATGGGTCCGCTAGCTGTGCCAGAGGCATCTTTCTTTGTTCTAGAACCAATGAGCAGCTGTGTTAAACCAGTTCAAGTAACTGCAGTGCCACTTTCTCTCAAAGATTTCCTGTCACTTGTCGCAAATCCCGACAAGATGGCGAGATTTACGTCAAAACGAGGCTAGATAAACTTCCGGCAATAATAATTTCCGCGGGAAATTTAAACACGGTCGCGTGCCAATTATAAAATTTCGATTCGCTGCCAAAAGTCTTGGAGACTAGAAATGCGAAATAACACCAGGAATCCGGACAATATCCCCACTGGACATAATACCCACCGCTCATTTTGACAGGGTGGACATAATCCCCACCATGACTTTTACAGGGTGGACAATAGTCAAACAATCTCGACTTAGAGTATCCACTTCTATGCGATGGAGATAAAGGTCAGAAATTAAAAAATCTCCCAGCAGATTGCCCCACATCTAGGTGGACAAAATCCCCATCCTGCAATTTTCAGGGTGGACATGATCCCCACTTGGGTGAACAAAATCTCCAAGACAGATACATGTGTTGAAACATTAATGAAGGTGATGGCACTTTGATAATATTGCAATTTATGTATATTTATATATAAACTTCTGTTCATATATCATACAGTTCAGACAAGTCTGGTAATTAGGCTGGTAAACGAAATCTTGAGTAGCATCATGTCTCGGACTAATTGCAACAAAAACTTCTCCATTGTTTTCGTAAACTACAATATGTGTAGTAACACAGGAAAAAAGTTGCATTCACATACAGTAGACCTGGCATTACTGAGAAAATGACCTTTCTTTAAGGTCATATGAAATCTTTTTAATAAGCTCTGATCGTTACATGTTTTGGTCGTTTAGTACCTACCTTTGATACTATGGGTTATTTTAAGCTGTACTGTATACACCATGAAATTAAGATATCTTTTAACGGATTTTTGGCTATTTTCTACATACGATGTTATAAACAACGCATTAAATATCCTTCTTGGGGGTGAAATTACCCCACCCACTTTTAGGTCTATACTTAAATTTCATAAAAATAACAAAGACACACCATTATGTTTGTTAGTTATTATTTATTTGACAATGTCTTTTATTTGCCTTATTTATGACATATCAGATAGCACCCTTGTTATCCAAATAATCCTTAATGATTGGATAATCCAAAATGATGGATGTATGTTTTTGAAAACAACCTATTTTTGTCCAATTTCACTAATTCGTAGTGATTTGTTAACGTACGAAGATACAATTGTTAATAGTTTTCATGAAACTGAAACTATTTTACAGCAGTTTTGTGAATATGATACACGCTATTTGTAGTGACCCATGTGTGAAAATGGATAATAGCCAAAATTGATCGAGGATAAGTCACAAAATGATTAACCTAAAAAAGAACTGAAGCACCAAACTGTTAAGCAAATCTACCATCTGCGGTATACATCGGATCTTGCAAGTCAATTTAACAAATAGCATTACTTTTCGCGACATTGGACTGGAAAAGAGTGTAAGTTCAGTCACGAGATCCACAAGACTGATTCCTTTACGCATCTTAAATGGTTTATGCATCTTCATATTTTATCATAGTCATAAAATACATCAAACTATAACAGGTAATGTTTAAGTGTTTTAAATCCCTTGTAAAGAGCGACTGCTCACTATCAAGTAATGGTCATGATGCTGCATATGTCATAATGTGTCTGGAATTATTGCATTACTATAAGTATCATTGATTTTGAATTGAACATTCTGTTAATGGTGATCCAAAACAAACTTGCTCCAAAAATCATAAGAATGACGGAAGTACAAACAGATCCTAACTAAAACAGGTAAAAGTAACTGTACAGATTATTGATTTTACTGTACTGACAACTGCCAACTGTCATGTTTGTGTACGGAGTATAGCACTACATTATGTCTACATAACTCATTTACTCGCAATACCCAGTGTACACGTGTCCAAAGTGTTAGTGTAACTGCACACCTATGCCTATTTTAATGGTACCAAATTGGAGGAGTGAATGCATGCACTATATCATTTATATATGTGTATATTTACTATATAACTTATTTGTTTTGCTGATTTAAATCAGTAGTATCCCCACCTAAATGATTAGTCACAATGTATGTGTATATTTCTTTGTAGACGAATCAGTAGAAAATGATGAACACAATGAACATAATTCTGGATTATCTATGTCGTTATTACATGTAATATAAAATAGCTAAAATTTGGATGTTGTAGTGGGGTAACTGAACTGTCTTCCGTAGGTTGCTTGCATCACCCAGAAGCATGGTCTTAAAAGACGTGTATGTTGGTAGAACCTTCTGTGATGCTTCCTCCAGATGAACAATTTGTTGAATAGTGTCTAAAGATGACTCCATGTGATTCTGTCTTGTAAACAGTGTCCACAAATCACTGTCTTTAAATGGAATCTGATAGCTTGGCTTTGTACATTAAATATGAGGCCTGGCATCTATTCAAACTCCTTAAGAATCTGGCCATTTAAAGTTTTGACATGTTTGGCATTTCATGGAACCAGCAGCTTGAAGATCAGTTATGCTAGTGACTCTTCCAGAGTTACATCTTGTACATAAACTACTAGTATGCCAAATACGCTCAATGGAATTGTGGCACGTATGCAATTATGTATCACAATTCTTGTTTACTAGCATTAGAATTACAAGAAATGTTTCGATTACAGATATGGAATTCATTTAAAAAATCATTTTCAAAATAAATATATATCTTAATCGAGTAGCCTATAGATGGCGTTATATCCCTTAAATGAGATCACAATAATATTTGTTAAAGACCTGGATTTTGGCTCTGATCCAACTAAATTTGGTCATTACTTTTCAGCATGTGGTTCCAGATTTTAAAGATATCTGACCATATTGTACCCTATTACATAATATTATGTAACATTGCACAGCATGTTAATTAGTTTACAAGAGGCCCTGGTATTAGAATATGATACAACAAGAGTACTCCTCTTTATGACATGAAGTTATAAAATATGCCTCGATATTTCGACCTCACGGTCTTCGTCATATATCTTAATAGATCTATTGCATGTTCATTAGTCAAGCATAGTGGTGATTAGATAGCAGAAAATTGCACTAATTCAAAATAACAATTACGGAAAAAATCGACCATGTGAGGGGACACCCCTCCCGTAACCATCCCCAAGTTGAGTCCCCCTCTGAAACATTTCTGAACACGACCCTGTATGATATATTAGCCTAAGGGTATGCTATTTTAGAATAGGTCACAAGAATATGAAGAAGTTGGTGCTTGTCCAGCTTTGTGTGTTTGCGGCCGTTTTCATGGAAAGGCATTGTGTTTGTTATTATGGAAATACAGACGTCAAAATCAATATCAAATTGACGAAATCAGGAACAATATATTTCTAGGTTAGAATTTTATTGTTCCTATAGCGAAATTGAAGACTGTGGTCTATGTACAAACCGTTTCAAATCAGGTTTTAAACAAATACAACTCTACAGCTACCCCGTACAGACCAGTACGATACCGGAGTGCACTCCAGTCTGCACGTTACGATGCGTTTTCTCCATCTACCCCGTGTTCTATATGTTGATATTATGAAACAGACTATACTACGTCATCACGCTTTACCATTTTAGATATTCAATGATCCTATGTTAGGCACTTGTAAAATAAACTTAGTCGTAGAAGCACACTAGTGTTCTCTCTTCTTTGCCTTATTAAACCTGTCATTATAAAACATGGTGTCAGAATAAAAAAAAATATTATTACGGATATATACGTCGCACAAAAAGTGGACTTTAATTTCGCACAAAAAGTGGACTTTATTAAATTAAACCAAAGTTATCATTTCATAATTGAAAATTGACTCACAAAACAAGTATGGCTCTATCTGGAATAACACCACCAGTGATGAACTGGGAAAGTTCCAACCTACCCACAACTTGGGAGAAATTTGAAAGGCATATAAAGCTAATCTTCTCCGGACCTCTTAAAGAAAAATCGGAGGAAGAAAAAGTTTCGTTCCTGTTAATATGGGTGGGAGAAAAGGGCCAAGACATCCAACAATCTTGGACATTAAGCAATGATGAAAAGAAACTATTGGACACATACTATAATAAATTTCGCAAACACGTGCAACCTAAGCTTAATCCAGTATTTGCAAGATATCAATTTCATAACGAGAAGCAAAACGAGGACAGCATCGAACAATTCGTGACACGATTAAAGCTAAAAATTGTCGACTGTAAATTCCAGGACAATACCGTGGACGAAATGATTCGGGACAAAATCGTATTTGGTGTTAGTAACCAGAGGTTACGTGAAAAACTCATCAACGAAGGTGAAAGCTTGACACTAGAAAAAGCCATTCAGCTGGCACAGAACTTCGAATACTGCAAACACCAAATGGACGTGCTAAACGCCAAACCCCAGGACGTAAATTACGTTAGAAACAGAGGCCGTGGACGTGGACGTACAAACCAAGGACGTGGACAAAAACCAGCAAACGTCGGTGACCTCCATAAAAACCAAGGGAAAACCAAGTGTGGTCGATGTGGTACATCTCATGACATGTCGAGTAAGACAAAATGTCCTGCATTTGGAAAACAGTGCAACTTATGCAAAAAGTATAATCACTGGAAAGTAGTTTGTAGAACAAATAAACACAATTCAAATATTCACGAAGTGCAAAATAACAGTGGGAATGTAAGTGAGAGTGATGACTGGATGGATACCTATTTCATTGATACGGTAAGTCAATGTCAATCTCCAGCCCCGGATCGCGCTTTTGTAAATATTGCAATCGGTCAAAAATGCACAAACAGTCGTTTTAAAATCGACACCGGGTCAAGCGTCAACACGTTAACAAAACGCCAGTTCGAAGCGCTTAATGTTGAAATTACTCTGGAGACCCCAGACTCGAAATTGACTTCATATTCCGGAGACACAATTCAAGTATATGGCAAGATCAATTTAGAATGCAAATACCGATCAAAGAAAATAAACGCTCCGTTTTACATTGTAAATAATAGCGCTCCGTCGTTACTCGGATTACAAACTTCCATCGAGCTAGGATTGATAAAATTAACCTATTCCGTTAGCGAAGGTCAAATAATGACTAAACAATCGGTTCTGTCCGAGAATAAGGACTTATTCACGGGCGTAGGCACACTTCCAGGAAAGAGCAAATTACATCTTAAAGATGATGCGGTTCCGGTAATTACGCCACCAAGGCGAATACCGGAAGCACTAAAATGTCGGCTAAAAGCTGAACTGGATCAAATGGTCCAAGACAAAATAATAACACCTGTCACAGAACCAACAGATTGGGTTCACCCGATTGTGGTCATCGAAAAGCCCAGCGGAAAATTAAGGGTTTGCTTAGATCCAAAACCATTAAATGACGCGATACGCCGACCGCACTATGCCATGTCGACACTGGAAGATGTGACAGCGAAATTAGCGGGTGCTACACACTTCAGTTTGCTCGATCTTACACATGCGTACTGGAGCGTACAATTAGATGAAGAGTCATCGTACTTAACTACCTTTGCAACACCGTTTCGAAGGTACCGCTATTTGCGCCTTCCGTACGGCATATCGTCATCATCAGACATTTTTTGTCAAAAAGTGAACGAGGCATTTGAAGGTCTACAAGGTATGCATCCCTTAGTAGATGACATACTAATTTGGGGACGCACCCCCGAGGAACACGATAAACACCTAAAGCAAATACTGCTACGCGCCCGCGAACGCGGAATCCGCTTCAACGCACAAAAATGCACGATAGGTGTAAAATCTGTACCATTCTTTGGTCACGTGATAACTGACACGGGACTCAAAGCAGACCCGGATAAAATCAAGGCTATCACGGAATTGCAGCGGCCAGACAGCCGGGGAAACGTTGAAACATTTTTCGGATTGGTCAATTACCTCGCAAAATTCGCACCAAACCTTGCAGAAATCACAGCCCCCATCAGGAGCCTCTTGAAAAAGGATGTTGAATTTCTGTGGGACGCCCCGCAAGAGCAAGCCTTTGCAAAAATCAAGCAAATCATAACACAGTCGCCGGTTCTAGGTTACTACGACCCCAAAAAACCGCTCGTACTGGAAACTGACGCAAGCAAATATGGCCTAGGATGTTGTCTTATGCAAGACGAAAAACCCATCGCGTACGCCAGTAAGTCATTAACGCAGACTGAAATAGGGTATGCTGTTATTGAAAAAGAACTACTAGGGATATTGTTTGCACTAAAAAGATTTCATCAGTTCACATACGGTAGAGAAGTCATTGTGCACTGTGATCATAAACCAATTTCGGCTATAATGAAAAAGCCATTATCTGCCGCACCGCCGCGTTTGTCCAGAATGCTACTAGCACTGTCAAAGTATCAGATTACTGTTAATCATGTGCCCGGTAAAAGCATACCTGTCAGTGACTGTTTGTCGAGACAATCGTTACCTGATACATTTCCATGGATGATCGAAGGTATGGACAATCATGTACATACAGTGAAAAAACAATTACATGTCACAGACAGTCGGCTCGAAATTATTCGCGCGGAAACTGTCAAGGATACACAAATGTCAAAATTGAAACAGGCTATACTTCTAGGATGGCCAGAATGTAGAACACAATGTGATCCTGACATTTCAGAATATTTCAATCATCGTGATGAAATAAGCACTGAGGATGGTCTAATATTTCGAGGTCATAGTATTATTATCCCGAAATCTATGCGAAATGAACTTTTACAAAAAGTTCACTCCTCTCATCTGGGAATTTCTAAAACGCTTGAACGAGCGAAAGACTCATTGTTTTGGCCAGGAATGTCTAAACAGATTACAGAATATGTAACAAACTGTGCAACATGCCTCACACATAGAGACGCGAACGCATCAATGCCCTTAGTCACTACTGAATTCCCGGATCGCCCGTACCAGAAAATAGCCACCGATCTATTTCATTTTCAAGGGAATGAATACCTCTTGACCATTGACTACTATAGTAGATTCTTTGAAGTTGATTATCTGTCTAACACAAGGTCACAAACAGTCATTACCAAACTTCAAAAACACATGTCGCGAATGTCAATTCCCGACATCGTCGTATCCGACAATGGACCGCAGTTCTCTAGCAACGAATTTAAGGACTTCGCGAAAGAATGGGGATTCGAACACAGGACATCATCCCCAGGTCACCCGCAAAGCAATGGCCTCGCCGAAAAGGGTGTAGGAATTGCAAAAAAGTTAATGCAAAAAGCAAAGGACACTGGTTCGAGTCCGTACTTAGCATTTCTAGAATATAGAAACACACCATTAGAATGTGGTTACTCTCCCAGTCAATTATTGTTAGGTCGAAGAACAAAATCAATAGTGCCAATAACAAACAAAGCACTAAAACCAATATTAGTTGATGCCGAACAAGTCCAAAAACGAATGCAACAATCTAAGCGAAGACAAAAGTTACATTTTGATAAGTCAACACGACCGTTGTCAGCATTGTTAGTAGGTCAATCCGTGCGCGTAAAGTTTGGAAAGTTATGGAAACTAGGGAAGGTCATTAAAATACACAGTGATCGCTCGTACCTAATTCAAATGTCAGACGGTAATATATATCGGAGAAATAGGTCAGTAATACACGAAACACGCGAAAATACGAATGATATTCAACCCTTCGATGCGCAAGTTTTACAACCTGATTTAAAGTCGAATTTCCCCGTGGAACCTCAATCAAATAATGAGTCAATCCCAAACTATGAAACAGGATACCGAACGAGGGCTGGACGATTGATAATTGACAACCGAAAATATGCTGGGAGTGAATGGGTGAAGTGAGGATGAAATTTGATATACTGAGAGTGAAAGTTGATGTACTGTATTCATTGTGTATTGTTTATCATGTTTATTAAAACTTTATTGCTGTGCTGAACAAAACATTATTAAAACATAATATTTGAATGTATGTAGAATCTATCTATTATAAAATACTTTTTGATTACTAATTGAGTATCTCCATTTCATTCAAGATTGGTAAACTGAATAAAAAATATAATATGATATTAAATATGATATTGATTATTGACAACAAATTATTTCACCATGATATATGTATCGTATTTTTATAAAAACAGGGAGATGTTCTATATGTTGATATTATGAAACAGACTATACTACGTCATCACGCTTTACCATTTTAGATATTCAATGATCCTATGTTAGGCACTTGTAAAATAAACTTAGTCGTAGAAGCACACTAGTGTTCTCTCTTCTTTGCCTTATTAAACCTGTCATTATAAAACACCCCGTATAGACCCTTATTATACCGGAGTGCAATCCAGTCTGCACGTTACGACACGTTTTCTCCAGCTGCCCCGTACAGATCAGCTACCCCGTACCGCAACCTGCACGTTACGACACGTTTTCTCCAGCTACCCCGTACAGATCAGCTACCCCGTACTGCAACCTGCACGTTACGACACGCAAGTTCCACATGCAACACTTCCGAGTTGCTGCATGCTGGAAGGTGCATACAAGCGGACTACAGCTTCAAACCCGGCGGTTTCACAGGGTGCTGTCTACGACTTATATATACAACCGGCAAAAGGATGGTACTGCCTGTACGCAATGTTATTACTCAAATCATAAAAAATGAAACTGGTACGGTGACCGGTTAGATGATAGTTACCACCCTAATTTCTCTGGACAACTCTATAAAGGTCAAACGTGTCTTAATACACCCACTACACACCATATCATATCGGCTCTTTTAATCACCATTAAAATACCACAATGCTAAGTATGGAGTGACATATTTCGACAAGGTTTAACCTGTCAAAAATAAATCTACTTGTTTATTTTGTGAAAATATGCTATTGTTATATTTTGTATTTGCTATTAAATTTTACAGATATGCGAATCTTTAATCACTTGTTCATATAACATGATACAGAATTTAACCTGTAGCCTATCTATTACTTTAACTACCTGTAATGCTGGAAAGTGTAAATGACTGTTTTTAGCTGCACTGTATAAAGAATTTTTTAAAAACGCAGGACATGTAAATAAATTTGGATTAAGAAGAAGAAGAAGAAGAAGAAGAAGAAGAAGAAGAAGAAGAAGAAGAAGAAGAAGAAGAAGAAGAAGAAGAAGTGTGTTTTGTATGCATTTTCCGCGGAAAAGCGTGTTTTAATGATTAGTCCCAATATACTGACTGAAGTTGGTAAAATTTCGCTTTATGGAACAGGTTTTTACATTTATATTTCTCACACTCGACACCTCATTTCTGATGGTTTCTGTCGACTCGAGAGAGAATACCGTCGAAAAGACATCTAGTGAACTATCGGTATTATAGATAGTGTTATATGATAGACAACTATTGTCTTACTACAATGTTCCCGAACGACGAATACCTTAGTTACCTCCCTTATTGCATAACATGCAGAAAGAACAATACTGATGAATTAATTTTGAAAAGTAAAACTAGGTTAGGTCTTTAATAAAAGGAATCACCAATCAGCCGAAACAACAGGACTGGAAAAGCATAAAAAGAACGCACGGACAATAAAAAGCATAGATAAAAATACGAGCGACAACTGAAATCATGGAAAATGAAAAGTAATACTCAATACTGAGGTCTCAGTCAGTCAAATAGTAGCCACTTGTGCGTGCATAAGCATGTGTCAGAATTGTAAAAGGTATTTGTTTGAATTTTCACATAGTTAACCATTTAGTGGTGTAATAATTGTCTTCATGGATCGGATAGGATCGGTATAACTTGTATGGCTTTTCATATCCTAAAATAACTACCAATGAAATAACTTTGCCTATTTATAGACAGTTTATTTTTAACTTTCGGTTCATAGATGTATATAAACATATTTTACAAATGCAATCCAAAGCAAATGTGAATATCGATACGAGTAAACCAAATCGATAATATATATTATTTATTAATCACACTAGTCATGGCGACGTGCACTATAGATGTCTATGTGAAACTTCCCAATGGAAAAGCTATTTCGTCCCAGCACGTACCGTCAGACACAGTTCGTCAAATCGCCGCGCACGTCGCCAGCGGAGAAGGGATTACTGAGACGCGGGTGCGTTTAAAATATCAGGGGAAAATACTTGACAAATCGAAAACCATTGGATACCTCGGGATTTGTGCCGAAACGATTCTCAAAGCGGAGGTAAGACTTAATTTATAATATTTATCCTGTATACAATATGAATCATTTGGTAATACATGTGTTATTTTATACACGTATATGATAAATACATACCCTAGGCTACTTTCCACATTTCTGGTACGTAGCCAGATAAAATATTACGCACAATTATCCACATACCGTTCATCCTTGACCAGTTTAGACATATTTTCAGTAGATCTACATGTATTTTCTTCCAAAAAACACACACCCGTTCATGTTGCAATATGTCTTAATTGGCAAAATAGTTCATTTGCGTAGACAACCAGGAATTTTACAATAGATCCTACTTCTTTTCAATTAAATATCGTTTGTATTTTTAAAATGAATTATATATACTTATATTAATATCATGCAATATGTAGTCCGTATATATGCATTTAGCGTATTACTTATAGAGTGTAAGTTAGAGTTAGTTCTTAACACTACATGCACATAAACCTTGTCGGGAAATTGATAATGAACATGCTATTGAAAAAAAGATAAAAGGACAGTGAAGGCACAACTCAACAGAACCAAAAAAAAAAAAAAACAGAATACGAAGACCAGAGAAAGGAATACCCTTTAGTTGGATTGTTCATTCTTATCCATTCCAAATTTGACTCGTACATTTGTGAGATTATAAACATTGGTTCAATCCGTATGCAAAATTTCACGATTTCATTACTAGATATGTTGGGGGAAATTCTGACCTTGTTTTTTATTTATTTTTTCAGGTTTTATTTCCCAAAGATATTTCTGTGATAGTGACTTTCCCTGACGGCGACTGTCGGTCGTTACGTGTACAAAACTTGGATACTCTTCAAACTCTCAAACAACGTATAAAGGATCGTTGTGATATTTCAGTGTCTGTACAAGTCATTACGGTAAGTACATATGCACATACATGTACTTTAATAATAAAAACACATTTGAGATGAAACTTTTTATTGTTGTTTTATGATTATTATTGGTATAACACAAACTTATTTCACTACATTTTGACCCGGAACATTTGTAATTTTATATTAACACATATATATTATGAAAACTGTGGTCTTAAGCACGCATGGGTGCACCCAGTATTACTTCAAATGTTGTTAAGTAGAAAACGAAAATATATTACAAAATTACCGTACAATAATGTATTTAAGATATTCATTTTCAAATATATTTCACATTAAATCAACCAAAATGTCCTATACAATGTAGTAAGAAACGTGAATGTAGGCTCACTAAATTTGGTACATTCAACAATTACTGTATACATGAAATATAGTTGGGTAACAAATATACATGAAATAACCCCAAATGTCTAAGTTACCAAACTACTCTTGGTATATCATCAGCTGCGCCATGTTTTACTCCAGGATTCTTATTAGATAACGTTAGTACTATTGTCAACGCTGAAGTTACTTTCAGACATTGTGTCTGCTATTTAACCCCAATCATTGCCGATAGAAAGCTGAGAACAAAATCAAACTTCTTTATGCTTCTGTTTATTGCAGACAAGTAGCGGACAGACATTAACCAACAATGGCAGTATTCTATGTGACCTGGGTATCACAGATGAGATGGCACTTACAGTTTCAAAAACTGTCAAATCTGAAACCAAAGAAACACAGGGTACGTATGCAGACAATACATCCCCCCAGTGCTCCCTTCTATCTCCGCGACACGAGCGCCGGCTTCCCTTTGAGTGTTGAATCACTCTCACTTATTTCTTTAAATTTTATTTTGTTTTATGTTTAAAAATATAAAGAAGTAATATTCTCCTCAGCTATCAGAGCTATTTGTAAAGCCATTGATTCTCCTCACCATGTAGCAACCCGCAATTGTTGCTCCTATCCGAAAGTGACCATGGCGCAAGCAGGTCGTTTAGTACTTTACTATAAGATCAGCTTCTGATCACTAAAGTCACGATAGAGGAAAGATAAATTACTTATAGCTTTACTTATCCTCTTCGTGCACACTGGCACATACGGCTGCTACCAGGCCCCTCCATTGAAATATGCACTTTACAATCTTATTGATTTCGCTAAGAGTTTTCCCCATACGTTTTCGCCTTCCTTGATGTGTCTTTTGCCATATGAGGGTTCCACATAAGTGAGATCCTTGTGATGTGATTGTTGTCTTTTGTACATGTCCTAACAATCAGAAACAAAAATGGAATACTATTATTTGTATGACAGTACCTAGTATCCATCATATCATAACTGCATGTAACTTGTATGTTCTTATGAATTTTCAGATACTGTAGATGATGAAGAAGTTAATGAAGAGAAAAAGATGGTGAGTTTTGGTCAGTGGTGTATATAATATAACCTACCTTCCAAAACTTCATCCTCACTTTTTACCGGAATCAGAATTTGTCAAGTTGTCTAGATATCTGTCTTTGGGACTTTTTGTGATTATCTTGGCCCGACATTTTTATTTTTGATTGACTGGTTTGCTCAGTTAACCCAATGTATGTTCATTTGTTACTGTTTGTTGTAAAATTTTGATGCATCACCTAGATGTTTTTCCCATGAAAAATACGAACAATGGAATATCAATTTTGTAAGTTGTACATACTTAAACTATTGTATGTTTCGTAAATGTAAACTTAACATAAGTGTTATACCATTTCACCAAATTTAGCAATCAAGACATTTACACAAATTCTAATAATATATTGGAATATTTCAGGAATTGTTGAATACATTTGATGCTGGTGGTAGGAACGTGGAGGTGGTTTTCTGTTTTGATACAACCGGGAGTATGTATAGCTGTCTCAGCACTGTAAGTACTGTTTGCTATTCTACATTAATCATTTCACATGAAAAGTAAAGAGTACACATACCAATATGTCCGGACATCACAAACAATTCAATTTAAAAAAACCTAGCCCACTTCAACTTTCGATTCCCCCTCGTTAAGTAAACATACTTGAAGCAATTAGCTCTTTAATAACTGTTCAAGTATATTCGTTCATACATACATATATATGTAGCTACTGTAGATGACTTCACATACATAATTTATATTTGCATTATTATGTTATGTCGAATACAAGCTTGTAGCTTATGTTTATTTTGTTAACCAAAATCAACGTTAAATAAGGTTTATCTCATCTTAGGTTACATACGTATACATTGTTGTCTCCAGTGGATCATAAGACTGCAATGATCTCTCCATTTGGACCAGTCTCTGGCTACTGGTGTGCATTACCCAACGATAAAACCATAGAAGAATTTATCATTCCACACAAGTCTGCGTCATTTTTATGTAAATGATTGAAACGGTTCCATACAACACACGCTTCATAATTGATTAAAATGTTTTCAGGTACGTGAAAAACTTCGTCAAACGTGTCGTCGCTTGCTGAACGATGTAGCAAATATGCGTATAGGAATCATGGCCGTAGGGGACTACTGCGACTATAATGTTTATGTTGTTCGTTATACGGACCTTACTTCAGATGTTGATACTTTAGTTGATTTTGCTGATAATGTTTCATCCACTGGAGGTGGGGATTCTCCTGAGGTATGTACACACTTTAGTATAGCTGTATCATAGACATAATAACATACTACTCGACAGAAACAACATAGCACACAAGACAGCTCGGAAAGACAAGGAATACGCAAACAAGAAAACAACATACCACAAATAAAAGATACAATAATAAGATATAACTATTTCATGTTAACCAATCAGTGTGTCATTCACTGTAAAAGGAACTGGCGCAGTATATAGGCATGCTTGAAATGTCATTTTTGGGGGAATGTAGATGACACGTATTGTATCTATCTCTTGTGTGGTGGTCGACAAGGCACCGTCGGCGTTTCTGTATATGTCTTCGAGTTTTCTGTGCATGGGCATTACGTAATTAATATGAAAGAACTAAACTGGGCGAAACATGCAGCTGACCTTTCCAGGATCGTCATGAAATACCAAGTATACATTGTACATTTAAATACGATTGTTATTAACCTAATGATAAGTATTGTGACTTTGACTTTTTCTATTCACTGTCAACGTATCGAGCAATGAAGATACTGGTCAAACGTACTGGTGCAGATGATAATACTTTAAATAGCGGGTAGTATATTAAAAAAGGAGAGCAAATTCTGAAATTGTCACGTGGAACGATATACATGTATGAACTTAAATGTATTTGCATATGTAGGCATACGAATGGGCTTTACGAAAGGCACAACAATTAGATTGGTCAGAAGACAGTGCTAAGGCGTTTGTGATGATTTCTGACGATATTCCACATGCTCCATCTTATACAGATCAGAATATATTCTGGAAAGATGAGCTCGATGTTCTTGCTGGAATGGGAGTTAAGGTAACTTGATAAATATCTCAAATAAAGCACTACCGTGTTTTGTGTACGGTAAATGACCTAATTTGTTTATATGAGTATATATATATATATGCATATATATATATTGCATAGTTACCTTTTGGAAGATCGAGTACTTTAGTTACATTACCTAACTCGATTAACCATCTCTCCATTAACACCTAATGACTTTCTATCATGGCCAAGAAATGGACGGAAAGACATTTGGGAATACAACTTATTGCCACGAGCATACCCTGATTTGAAAATAAAATAGTTAGCTCTTATTATTTTCTCTCCAAATATGTTATAGTGCTTGGTATTTCCAGTTTGTCTTTGTTTTCTAATACCATGAGTGTTTCTGTTTTCTTCTTCATGATTAAAAATCTTAACCATGGAGTGTGTTATTCATTTAATGAATCCTATGCCTGCTATGTATGATTGATTGTGTGTATGTTTGTAGGTGTATGGTGTTCAAGCATTGAATAGCACACATTCTGTACCATTTTATGAAGAACTTGCGGAACGTACTAATGGATATTACCTTCAACTCAAAGATTTTAACTTAATTACAGATATGTTCCTAGCAGGTATGTTCTTATAACTTATTAAAGTGTATCTCCATAGCCCAGTGGTTCTTGCCGTCTAACATAGAGACCCAGTTAATATAGAGAGGGAGACACTAGTATGCCTGCCATATTTCAACAGAAAGCTGACTGCAATGCTATGTTCGCCATTAAAAAATAGCATTCGGTTTCTCTAGTAGTCAGAGGTATAATTTTATGTTTATTGAATACATGTGCAGATTCAAACAATATGTGTTTTCTGTTTTCTGATTTATAAGAATGTTTATATGCTGATACGTCAGCAAATTCCATTTTCTGGGTCCTATCAGAAATTGAGATGCAATGGTATTCATTTTGGTTCATTTATTTCAGTGTGTTATAGAGAGGCAGATCCTGGTCAGCTGGATGCGTTTCTAGAGGAAGTTGAAAACGAAGGTAGAATGACTGAAAATACTAAACTATTCTTGGATAAATTAGATGAAACAAAAACAGCCGAGGAGAAACCTGAAGAAAGAAGAGAAGTGGTAAGATACAATAACATCTGGAAATGTTTCTAAAACAAAATGTGTCCCTTTTTGTGATTAGGCTGGCTATATGCGTTAAAAGAACCATTGTAATGAAAATAAAAATGCAACTAAAGATATGAACCTGTCACACTATTATTTGATAACATTACCTGACAAAATAAGTAACATGTTTTATTTATTTGATACATTTATGCGTGATATACATGTACATATACCCCCAAACTCTAAAACATAAACACAGTCATGTACAAGTGTCTTTTTGTTTAAACATTCGAATATTTTCTTAACTGTTTTCTTTTCTCTGAAAATGCATATTTTATCAATGGTTTGCATTATTAGTTAGTGTGAAAAGTGAACAATACTATGCAAAAACAGTCCGTATCTTGCCTGTGTCCTTTGCAAAATGAACATGTCTGATGCAAGTGTGACCTCATTGACACACATTTGTTGAAACATTTTTATTTTTTTACTTTAAATGCTTTTGGCACTGTTTTGTTGGAGCATCCATTAGTGGTATCACACAGAGTTCACTTTTGTATATTAATAATTGAATATACGACGCACTTCATTACGAACCTCTTGATTTCAGCGATATGTTAAAGAAGAATGGTGGGATCCTAGTCTTGCACCAGAACACACTGCACCATTGTATAAATATATACAAGACGATGACAAATGGAGACCGTATAGATCTAGTAAGTGGTCGATCTTGTTGTAAGCTACATTGCTTCTTCACATACCATAAATGATTCCGAATATGATATAAATCCACATCAATAGGAGGCAAGCGATCGCAGTCTGCACCTGTAACCATTTAGCTTATGGTGCTCCCGTATTATAATCAGCAACTCACGTTTGTCGGGGCTGTTCATCTTACATATCGGGGTTGTTCATCTTACTTGTCTTACTTGTAAGATAACCAAGAAGTCCATACAGAAACAGCTAATGTGTCGTATCCTGATTCCATGGATCACACAACTGTTCTATGTCGGAGGTCATTGGTGAAACTAACAGAAAATAAACGATTGACTACGCGTTTACATCTGTCTCAGTTGAACACAAGCACAAAAACACCAACGATCCAGCTTCTATCTCAAACAACGCCATACTGTTCTTGGGTTTTCGCAATTAGACTAACCACAGGCCTAAACAATTTTATCAGAAAAAAACAGACTTTAACATCCCCAAATGTTCACGCATTCATTAGATAAAAGAACAGGATTGAAAAGCCTCATGAATATACCATGTAACGCATAAACGGGCTAGAAAATCTTTTTGGTCGGGACTAATATGTTTCTACCATACAAAACAATCAACATATATACATTTATTCGTGTTTAAGTTATAATATCTGGTACTTTCGACGATGTGCCATTCCGGGTTGGAAGCCGTTGTCACGTTGTTTTGATATTGACAATGGAATCCAACCGGAACGTTGCAAACCTGTCCAATATATACTATACTGAATGGATCAAAACTTGGGCAAGTAAATACTGTAGTTTGTGATACAATGTACAATTTCTTAGGCCTGTGCACTAACAAGTTTCATCGGACAAATGTTTGTCTTTTTTCTACTCTTTAAATGTATTTCAATTTATTTCTGTCCTTTTACAGAGGGAACAACATCTACATCGTCGTCAACAACATCTTCGCCTTCATCAGTCCCGCCTATCCGTGAACCTGTTACATTAAAGAAATCTTCAAAGTGGAGAAAAGTTTTAAGAAGATTCTTTAGACGAGACTGAGCATAATGGAATTAATGAATCAAAAACATGATGGATTTATTTGTCCTCACCAGGGGGATTTCTCACATGGACGAGCTTGCAAATTGATCAATGATTTGGTATCATTTAATACCTCGTTGACCAATCACACGCGAACGACAAGAGACTCTGTAAAACGAACCAAATCATCCATATACGGTTTCAAGTCTATTTGATCAAGCTTTCCCATCAATTCTATTCACTCCTCTACATTACGAATAGATAGTTCCAGTGAAACTATGAAGCAACCAAGTTTAGATTATTGTCTAACTTGTAAACTTGTTTTTTTTTCAAACACAATGTTGGTTGTTGTCATGGTAGCGCATGTTAGGTGTTCTTGGTGAATGAAAACACACCTGATCACCGTATTGAGTGTAACTCTGTATGTAGCAAACCATCATGCAGTAAATGTATATGATGCATAATACGAACTACAATAAATATGAGTAAGTGTTTGTTCTGAAAAAGATATTTTATACAAAATATATTTTATACATACTACGTATAATTTATATCATGTATTGTTATATTTATTATTAAATATGTTGTCGAAATGTCATTTGTGCAATAATCGATTAAAATAAAATGTATTTGTATTTTGTCTTTTTTTTATGTCTTGATAGTGTACGTAACATGTTATAAACGTCAATACAATATAAACAATATGGCTGAAGTTAGGGCTGCCCTAACCAGGTTAGGGATGAAGTTAGGACTGGTCTGCCCTAACCTGGTTTGGGCCGAAGTTAGAGCTGTCCTAAGTTAGGGCAGGTCTAATTTAATTGACCCTGAATGTACGCCATAAATATGTGTACGTGTTATTGTTGAATTCTCAAATATTAATGAAACCTGAAATATACAATAAAGAATTAATAAAGAAAAGAGACATACTAAGTTTATTAAAGGCAAAAAACATAATAAAGTTTGAATACAAAAGAGGACCGGGACATCTTACTAAGAATATGAGCCGTTCTCCAGGAAAACCGGGCTTATTGTCATAACAATAATAATGATGTATGGCTATTTCGAAATAGGTCTAAAATGAGAAAAAAGTCATGTTCAGCGATTTAATCGTAAGTAGTTGGATAATATAGTACTATCTTAAAGATTTACATTTTCTGATAAATTATGATAAAATTGCTTCCGTCGTTGCTATGGTGACCGAAAGCTACCCTAATTGAGAAAAACAAGAGGTCAGTAGTTAAAAATAGCAGCTACTTTTTCCTTAAGCAAACACTCACAATTGTGTCATGTTTTATTATAATTAGAATATTATTCTAAAATTTGACAAAAATGTGAAAAGTTTACGTCAATATGTCATCAAATACTGGGAGTATGAAATGATGGTTAACGTTACGTCAAATAACATTCGAATGACGTTCAGAAAGTGTTCATAAGAGTCTCGTCATTCTAACGATTTATTATCATGATTTTAGTAATTCTGAAGTCTAGTTCAAAAGACATGGTAAATAATAATATAAAAATGAATAGGCAATGTTTACAAAACCAGAAACACTCAAAACACTGACAATGAGAATAAACATAGAACTTGAACTACTAGTATGCCATTAATCTGATGAAAGATTTGAATCCATACATTGCATACAACTCCACTGGGCTAGTTGCTATAAAAAGGTATGAGCAAAGCACTCAACCCAACCAGCCGAGCATAGAAATCAGAAACACCACGACACAACTACACTGAGCAATGCCCACAGAAACCCATACCAAAACGGCGACCAAATGAGGCACAACAACACCGGGGCGTGACCTAGTTTGAAACACAAGGACAGTGACCTAACGTTATGCGACCAAAAGAGGCACAACTTCGACTTGACCTAGTTGAAACAATGGACAAAGTAGGAATGGGATGGGAAATAATATTACATCTTCCTAGCAACTACATTGAGCAATGCCCACACATAAGCCGAAGAATTAATTAAAGATCCAAGTACCTGCCGATAAAATGCAGGAAGACCCACATTCACAAAGAAATTATATAATAGCGGTTATTGCCTAATGAAACGCAGCCAATACTCGACCGAGTTCCCCAAGACCCCACTGCACGGCGAACCAACCCCACAAACATGTGCTAAAAACGGCGACTAAATGAGGTACAACCACCTCTGACCTAGTTTAAAACACCAAGGACAGTGACATAACGTTAGTACGTCTTAAAGAGGCATTTTGGGACACTAAATGGACAAAAAGAGGGCGAAAATATATATGCTAAAAACGTTTATCATAGTGACCAAAACAGCACAGTGACCTAATTAAAAAGTATCTCATCCAGCATCTCCGCAAGATACAAATGATGAAGGGGGGGGGGGGGGTTGTGGGCGTTACCGTAGGACTTTAAAACAAATGGTAGAGGAAATAAACTTCCAAGGATACGTGGAAAATACAAGTTGTAATGAATATGCAATATTGAAAATAAAACGAGTTGGTGTCATTTGTGTCTACACTTTTCCCTTTGATGTTCTGTATAGTTAGCACGTTAATGATCGTTGAAAATCCACAACACCGTTACAGTAATCCCATTGATAAGTGCTCCTAATCTATAAAGGACATTTGTTGATTTGGTGTAAACTCATTTCACCGAGTGATCACTGAAATAAATGTTTTCACGAGTGGCTTTTTGTCACTCATTTTCTTGTCTACGCAGGAACATAGCATAAATTGTCAAAGTAACTATTGGTTCAATGGGTGACCTGTCACTCTTTGGCACTGACATCAAGCTTTATTAGCTACCTACTTCCCATTGGCTCAAAACGGGTCGATTAACCTGTATTGTTAAACCAGTCATAGCTCTATGCGTAACTGTTAGGCTATTCTGGGTCCATGGTATGACAAATACGGTCAAATAATACATTAAAATGTAACGTTGTCAATATAGAAGTTAAGTCCGATTCCACGGCGCCATGTAGTATCTGTCAAGTTGGGTAATTCTGGGCCCTAATAATACAGCCATTCCTTGTGATATCTCAACCTCCAGTAAATAAATTCATTTACATGTACATTCAAACACAACTTTAATCATAATAAACATTTTTATAAGATATCATACATGTTTATATACAGGAGTTCATAAACAAAAATGTGCCAACCAGTTAGCTATTATTATTCACCCACATAATAGATTGCCGATGAGCACTTCTTATATGAATAGGAGTGCTTTCCTATATGGTATATACAGTAACGTTCGTTGAACTTCAAATCGTGAGTTAAATATTGCAAATTCCACTTATTTTGTTAAATGAAAGGTCAAATTAATTTCACCATGTGTTAAATCATTGTAGGTCATTTAATTAAAGCAAGTCTTATCTTATCGTTTCCTTCCAAATGATCACTTAGTTTGTCTTAAAAATAGGGCGTGTTGGCTGCTTGTACATTATGTGTACTCTTAACTAGTAACATTAACACTAAAACGTGTCCTTAGACGTTAGAGCATGATGCTAGTTTGATCAACAATATGTAACATAGCTGTCAAATCTTACAGTTATGTTCGTTTAAAAGGTGGAGTGATTTTGACAATCTAACTTTGGGTATTCGGGTCACTTAGGAAACTTTTTGAATACTATCGGGAAGTTGTCGATTTACATAGACATTTTGTCTCTACCTTATTTCCCTTTATTGTGTATATATACTGTCATGTTGAATGTTCGTTGCATTGAGGGCCTGTGTGATTCTGACATGTTTTGTATCTCTATTATGACCATTGCCGAAATGTTTATGCAGCATGTCTGTTGATACCATTCCACATTCCCGTGAAGAGGGCGGGCTTTTTACTTTTTCAAACCCCTGGGCAAAATGTCAACTTCAACGTAATACTTTTCAATGCCACAAGGGAATGGTTTAGCTCACGAAAATTACCCCCCCCCCCCCCCCCCCCCTGAACCAGTGAAATAGTTAAGGCTATATTTTCCAGGTATATTCGTGGACACTAAAGCCAGCGTTTTGGGACGTCGGAAAGGTAAAAGCACTGCCATATTAAACGAAATATTATAAACATTAGCAAGCTCACTACTCTTGAAACCATGTGTCATATCGTACGTTCCATAGTTTCATGTAGAAATCATACGAGTCTTTCGTTATCTCTTGAATTAACCAGGTTACAAGTTATAACGTTCAGTAGGTGAAACGTGTACCATACAACAGGACCATTGACTTGACAATATGTTGCAATTAATTCTACTTGTTGCTTGCAGTGCTACTGCATTCGCAGCCCTTCCCCTGATGCTGACCGACTGCAGTAAGTTGTATATTCTTGATATATTCGTGATTTGATACATTTGTTTGGAAGTTACAGGTAATCAATTAAGAACACCGAGGACATGTGACTTAAGCATGGTCGATGTCACTGAAAACAGCTGTTACCTATATCACTAAATACTCAATTTTACTGGTAATAATTTTAGTCTTTTGACACCAGTTGTCTGTATTTTTTTACCTACGTATAAGATGCGCGACAATAACGAGTCTTAATTGTTAGGAAACATAAATCGTTATATAAATATTATCCATTTGTCTCCGTTAGTTTGTGTTCATTTGACGTTTCTCGTCAGTCATTATATTCAGAGAAATGTTTTGTCCATGTTTAAAACACGCCAACAAATTAAAAGTACATGTACAATAGAACCTGTTGGACGAGACTTATATTCTGGTATAAGCGTATATGCGTTTTTTTTGCGATCGAGCTTTCCTTGTCCTGTATTTGTCATGTTAATATCCGACAGTGTTGTGGAAACACACTCGTGGTAACAGGCGGACCGTTGCTATTGTATCATGTGTTAAACTTCTACATTCTATTTATCGCTGGCTTAGAATGAGACGGTTGTAACTACAAAATCAATATTTTGAGAAAACAAGAAAAACTGTCTGAGAATCACTCTTTACTAATGGTATAACAAACTTTTTCAACTTCAGTTCGGTCAACATAATAAGTTCCGATTTTCATGAAAATAGGCTCATAAGAAGCGCCTTACCATGTAGATTTCAACTATACCTTAGTCTTATAAGGTCGTATTAAAAGTGCCACTTACGACTCTTTCTCATTCTCAGCCAGTGATATATACAATTAGACACAGAGGGAGTCGCTTGATACAAATAGGCAATGAATGAAAACTAGAGCACTTTTGTTACAGATAGCAGCCCTAACAAGATAATCCACTTCGAGAATTATCATATTGCTACGGATCCCATCAAAATTCCAGGAAGTAATTCTGGCGATATTGACGTGCAAGTCTTACAGCCAATCAGTGGAAACCATTTCCAACTTAAACTTACAGTCACCAAAAAAGTCTTCCTTGGTTGGGTCATTGTACCGTGCTTTGAAGATCTCAGTAAAAACTTTTGGTAAGGTTTTTTTGTGCAGCGCTTTTATCCCAGGATGATCCGATCAACATGAAATCATAGGTTTATTCCAGTGCATTACTGGGAGCCGGGTGGAAGGGCTTCCTAATTTGAATGCTATGTTAAATTAACACATGTAGATGATAAATATTTTGGAAAAATATTTTATTGAAAAAAAATCATTAAAATGAACTAAATGATGCTAAAATTGTATCAAACAGAAGAAAGCACTTTTCGTAAAAATATTCACTAAAATGATTTACTAAGTATTACGAACCAGATTTGTAAGTTTTTAATGACTTCTCCACAGATATGACGTCACGGCAGATTTGTAATTTTTATTACGCTCCTATACGCTACCGTATGTTTTCATCTGGAACTTATTAAACGAATGATTAGCCGCTCGTTTCTGTTATTAATCTGAGGAGTTCATAGGTTGGGGGTTAATGTGGTTATCTTATACATACCCCAGACTATAATTCTGGATTCGTGCATACTCAAAAATTTTTAATGTGTTATCCATGTGATGCAATGTATTTTATTGATGTGACATAGTGATATACATGTATTGGCCTGAATTTTTTTGCCCCGCGCGACTTTTATCTAAGCTATTTCTTGCAAAATAAGGCACCATCATACTCATTTGAAGAGTTTTATTTATTAGATTACTTCATTTATAAGCAATACATGATGTTGAATGGGCATACATTGTATTTATTTATCCTTCTTACATAAACAAACACATTGGCTTCCTGGTGAATAAATTCCTTATTTTTACATGATAAATAGTTACTCCACCCACTTGCAAACATGTCGAAGACTATGTGATTTTTGAATCGAGTGTCAAAAAAAATTCAACGATCGAAAAAAATGTATATAAGTAATGTATTAATCAGTCAATCACTTTAGTAAAATAAACAATAGGAGTTCCCAGACTGCTGTTGCATCTATTCGCCGAAAAGGCACTGCTTTTGAATAAATTAACCGGCTGATTTGCATAATGGGGTGAAACAAAATTTGAACAAAAATATTTCGAAACGTAGCACCTTCATATACCTAAAACATAGTGTGTACAAGCACATGCATTTGAACAATTGTAATTGCATATATTTTAGAAATATGCCATTCCCCACCCACTTTTCTTGGATGCATAACAATTAGAAGTTAAAAAACTATCCACTTTGTGCACTTTCACTTTAGTTAATATGCACGAGTTAACATTCATATGCGATCATACGAACTAAATGTTATGTTTGTTCTTATCTAAACCCATTTTGGATTTTCGCGCATGCGCACACGGTGGCACGAACCTACATAATATGCAACGGTATGCTATTATATCCAGTAATGTATTCTTTTTTTATTTTGACATATTTACGTTTCCTATTTCAATACGCTTCCAGTAATTTTATATGGCAATGCTATATTTTCAGCACGTGGGATCTATGTACCATTCTAAGTGGTCGTAGTTACAACAATACCAATCATTGTCCAACAGAAGTGCTGACATCAACCCCAGATTTTCCCTGCTCATGTCCATTCGCACCTGGCCAGTATCACCTTAACCCTACCACTGTTGTCATCGATCATCTTCAACCCTCTCTACAATTCTTGGCACAGGTAAACTTACGTTTGAGCCTAAATGATAATACTGTATAAGTTAGCGACGTGGAAGTGTTGTCGAATATCATGAAATTAATATTTCGCTAATATTTTCTCTGACGTTAGTGTAATTTAGCATAAGAAACATAAATAAGCGCTAGATTTCTCTTTTTTGTCCACATGCCATTTTTTAAAAAAATTTGTTATCCTAACAAACGGAACATTCCTAACTTAGCAGTTCCATATACATGTAATGCGCCTCAGTCTCCTGGTCGCTGCGCAATGGTGAAACTCGCTTTGTCTGTACAACCCTTATTGTAATACGGATATTTTCAGGGTGACTACAAGGCCCATGCTACAGTTATTGATACGAACACAAACGAGGAAGTCGCTTGCTACAATGTCCAAGCATCTACATTGTCAGGAACATGCACTGGTATTAGCTGTTTGATTGGAAAGTAATAAACACGAATTAAACAGTTTAAGTTACTTTTTACTGAGTTTGTGTTGTTGACGCAGCAATGTCCGTTGCCAGCATGATTTAAAACAGGTTGATCAAGGCAGTCAGATGAATCCCGGTCACGACAGGATATACCCCTCCATAAAGATTCGGCAACCATGATTTCCTCCACATGTATTGAGAAATCGTGGAAGAGACCGTGAGTATTGTTTAGGATAAATCAGGAAAACTAGTGAATTAGCCGTCGTATATACTACAGTCAGGTGCCAAATTAAAGTTCACAAAGTAAAAAATGCATGAAAAATTGGACAGATTTTTTCACTTTGAAATTAAATAACACAATAAATATAAATCTAGTATACTATAATTTGGTATCATATGATAGAATAGTTAAAGAATGATTTGATACTGTTCAGAAAATAATTAACATTTATCAAATTTGTGGTTACTAGGCAATTTAAGAACATCAATGAAAATTCTTCATTGATGGAATAAACCTGGTTGCCATGGTTACACACTTATAGTATTTTGTTTGTCAATCATACAGATATAAAAAGGAGTAATTTACATTCTTAAAAACCAACTTCATTTGATTTGTTCTTAAAATGAAAGTTTGCAAAATGTTAAGTCATTAAATCTCGAAGTTGAATAACATAAAATGTAGTTCCCATTGACTCCCATGTAAATTTTGTCACTTTGACGTTAAAAAATATCAAAACAAAATTCAAATGTTTGTTATTTTCATATTAGAAATCCGTTTTCCTTCAGATAAAAATATTTAAAGGTAAAATCTACTATGGTAAAAGTCAACATTATTTTAAATATTTCAATTTATCTGTGTTACCATGACAACATTGTCAAATGGACTAACCATCGATTTATAGTGGTGTTCTAGAATTGCTTAGCAACCGAGAATTGACTGTGTAAATGCGTACAGTGCGTGGCGGTTTTATCAGAAATTGATTATCCTACTAAATGATAGTAAACATAGTCTAATTGTTCTTATTTCACAATTGTTATGTTCTTCTAACTGAAGAAATTAATGAAATCATTTTGTGATTTTTGCTCTTTGTGAACTTTAATTTGGCACGGGACTGTAGAAACTGAAACAATTTTGCTAAATGGCGTTAAATCCAAAGAAACGAAGACCCTTCTACGACAAACATATAAATTATTCATTTATTCGGTACAAACATTTGTAATGATGAGTTTGGTATGAACAGGTTTTTTGCAGATAAAACAAGTACAGTCAATCACTGGCTAATTGTAACCAAACCCAATAAAGGAACAGAAAGGCACTAACCTAATATAAATTTTGCCCTACCAATGAAATACATTCTGTCACGCGATAGAATAGCGATAGCGATACACGAACTCGATATGGAAATAGGTGAATGCAGTGAATGCAGTGGATCAGTTTGAAAAATCCGCCTAGGAGACTAAGATTGGTATGGATGTCAGTCGGGGCTTTATGTTAAGTAAACAGTCTCTTTCGGACCCAAAATACTCTTAACTGGTCGTGTTAGTTTTATTACTCAGTAATCCCCCAAACAAACAAGACTTACCTGAAAGTTGATGTTTGGTTTGGATTCTATGTAGTCATAAACAACTGAAGGGATCAAATGAGATGCGCGCACACCGTGACCGCAATTGTCAGTCTTTAAAAGCTTACGCAATAAAGTTTTGTTCAAATTAGGATCAAATGATCAACAGATATATAAATATATCATACACCTCGTAAGCCCTATAAAACCACAAAGGGAGGGTATCAAGTGAGTGGGTGGGCATTTGATCCCTTCAGTTGTTTATGACTACATAGAATCCAAACCAAACATCAACTTTCAGGTAAGTCTTGTTTGTTTGGGGATTCTATTACGTCATACAACTTCTGGTATCAAATGAGACTTTAAAGCAAGGACAAAACTTTCTTGCCAAAGTTGATCGAAAAACCCACATGTTAAATCAAATGGAAAAATATATAAAAGTACATTACCATATGATCTATTGTAAGACAGCTTGATCAAAAGTCTCTTGCTCCACAGGCTTGTCATAAAACTTGGAAAATGTCTCTGCACATGACCATCCTGCTACTTTCATAATTTCCTCAAGAGTAACACCAGTAAGTTTGGCTTTAGAAGAAGCTGCACCTCTTGTACTATGGGACTGATATTTACTAATGTCAATTCCTGAGAGCTGCATAACATGCTTGATCCATCTGCTTATAGTAGTGGAAACAACTCTTTTATGAGGCTTAATATAACTGATAAACAACCGTTTTTCTTCCCCACGAATATTTCTAGTCCTTGAAATATATTCATTTAAGGCACTATGTTCACAAATTCTCCTATCTGGAGAATATTTATTAAACACCGCAACAGGATTTTTTCTCCCTCTTCTACATTGTTTCAATAATTCACAATAATGTAATGAAATAACAGAATCACTTTTCTGCATACCGAATAAGGTTAACAAGCTTATAGAATGTGAACGACTTGCCTTAGTCAAAGCAATAAGCATTGCCAACTTGAAACTTAGAAGTTTTAAACTAACTGAATTGTCTGGTGACAACGTCTTTAGGTAACAGAGAACCTTTGAAACACCCCATGTCTCTTTATACTTAGGAATGGATGGCCTCAAATAAAAAACTCCAGTCATATATATAACTACAGTAGGGTGTGAACCAATGGAAAAACCATCATGTACATCACATAATGCTGACAAGGCACTTCTTGCTATATTTAATATCTCATAACTATAACCAGTTTCAAACAAATATGTCAGAAATTCAATCACATTAACTGGAGAAGGGTGAAATACACTAATTTCCCTTTCATTACAGTATGAAACCCATCTGTTAATCTGCGTGGAATATTGCTTCTGGGTGGATTTTCTCCATGAAGCCATGAGAATTTCGACAGACTTCTCTGATATATTTCTGATTTCATAGGATTGCCGGATATATGACATACCATGAGATGTAACTTGTTTACCAGTGGATGTACTTGGTTCGTCCGCTGAAGTTGTAATGTATCTTGCCGAACTTGGAGAATTAAAGGATTCTCTACGAGTATTTCCATCAATGACGTGAACCAATTCTGTGTTACCCAAACAGGTGCCACCAGGACTACCTCCGCTTCGTCTTGTCGGTCCTTCTGAACAAGCCGACCAATTAGACCGAAAGGAGGAAAAGCATACATCAGTTTATAAGACCATTTTAACGAAAAAGCATCTATCTGATATGCCTCTGGGTCTGGTAGCCATGATACAAATTTTGTCACTTGTTTGTTCAACCTGGTTGCAAACATATCAATATCAGGCATTCCGAAAATTTCTACGATTTTAGAGAACAAACTCCTATTAAGCATCCATTGAAATGCCTAGAGCTAAAGTCTGCATCATTTTGTATGCCTGGTACGTGTGCTGATGACAACCAAATATGTCTTTCAATGCACCATAACCAAATAGACTTTGCTAGTGAGTTACAATTCTCAGTCTTACCTCCTTTATTCTTTATGTATGCAACAGCACAGGTATTGTCTGACCTAACCTGAACATGAATATTTGTTACAGTTTTACAAAAGGAACGGACTGCATGACATATAGCTAACAACTCAAGATAATTGATATGATATTAAGCCTCACAGTCTTTCCATCTGCCACCAATTCTTACATCATCACAAACAGCACCCAGCCATGTGAGCTAGCATCACAAACAATGGTTAGAACTGGGTTTGAATATGTAATCCTTCTAGATTGATACTGCAAATTATGAATCCACCATTTCAACTCCTGTTTCATATCCTCGGAAACAAGCATAACTGATTCAAAGTTACCACAATTTTTACCAAGAGCAACAATTTTGCTTCTTTCAATATTCCTAAAATACAGTGGACCATATTCAACGGCAGAAAATGAAGAGACCATGAGGCCCAATACCTTCGCTACATCTCTTATTTTTACAAGTGTCTTGGTATACAACTCCAAACATGCTTGGACAATGTTATGTATTTTACTGCCTGGTAGAGTAATAATCATCTTTTCTGAATCAATTAAATTACCCAAATAGGTAATCTTCCTTGTAGGCACTAATACTGACTTTTTCTCGTTAATCATAAAACCTACATTGTTTATAACGTTAACCGTATCAGAAACATTTTTCTGACATTCAGAATAAGTATCTGCTAACAATATAGAATCATCTATATAACCAGAATTGCTATGTCCAAGCATACGAAGAGAAGCATAAACAGGTTTCATTAACTTCGTAAAAAGTAATGGCGCACAAGAAATTCCATTTGGAAGGCACATGAACTGGTAAATCTTTCCAGACTTTTGAAACCTTAATTTTACTTGTTGTTCTACAGCTACTGGAATGGCGTAAATCAACAGAAGCCATGTAACAATTGGGCTTAACAATTTTAAGTACAGTTTCAAATGTTTCCATCTTGAAATGATGGTACTGAATATACTTATTGAGATATTTAAGATTCAGAATCATTCTGTACTCGCCATCTTTCTTTGGTACAATGAAAATTGGAGAAATAAATTCATCAGGGTGATGATCCACCTCTTTGATTACTTTCATACTTAATAATTTTTGAATCTCCAAATCAATAATTTTTTCTTCTATTTCATTGAATTTGTTTCTATAACAATGATGATTAATTGGATTGACATTGTCAATAAATTCTATATGACAGTGTTGAACTATGTCCAAAATACAGCTGTCACTGGTTAGTTTTCTCCAATTTTCAATGTACTCATTCAATCTACCAGCAATGAAAGAAGTACCAACCTGTGAATTTATTTCTTGAGCGCCTGTCTCAAGTTTTTTGAGCCATTATCCCCTCTAGCAGCTGATCGTCCGCGTCCGCGGAAATTGCCACGTCTAAATGAATAAGGTCGTCTGCCACGAAAACCTCTCTGGCTGTAACCTCTACCATAACCAACATTACGTCCAATGCGATTCATGTCGTTTATCTCACGAACAATCTTGTTGACGTCTCCGTCATCACCATAAAAATACTCAGTAAAGGGTAGAGAAGCTGAAGCCAAGTAATGGTACTTCGGATCGAGATCTGCTTTGTGCATCTCTTTACGTCTGCTATTTATGAGCTTGTTGGCCTGCCCCAATAAAGCTACTGAATTGGTGCCCCACTCCATATCCTGAGTGTCGAAGACTTCACCATTTTTATCAATCAATTTTACAATGTTAGTTGTAGCTTTAACAATCAAATTTTGAATTGACTGCATTCTACTGTCTTCAGTTTGTGTATGCATCTTTAAAAGTCGCCAAATACACTGATTTACACGGGTTTTGGTCAAAGACTCACAGTTTTTGGGGCGATGAATATCTTTCAACAAATCACTCATCTTCTCATCTGAGATACCATTTCTAAAGGCATTGTTCACAAAGATTGACAAATCGTCGTCAATTTCATTATCAACTGAATCTATTTGTTGAAATTTTTCTGACAATTGTTTGAAAATAGAGGTATCACCATTATGCCTCTTAGACGCCGGATAATCGACCTCCTCAGAAATACATGGTTCAGACTGAACCTCAGATTTACAAGAATCATTCTCATAGTCATACTGGTATTCTTCATTGGACCACGAAGTGAATACAAACGACAACTCGTCAATTCTTTTATCCTGCTTTTCTAGTCTAATATTTTGTGCATTCAAATTGGCATTCAATTCTTTCATTACCAACACCATCTCTTTGTTGAGATCTTTGGATGCAGTTGTTGATCGTCCCACGGTCGCCTTAACATTTTCATGAGACGTCGAGGGTTTAGATAAATTCCCACCTTCAATATGTATAATTTCCTTCGCATGGGTGGAATTTGCTCCGCTTACTGCGTTAGTTTTCCCCATTTCTTTCTTATTTTGGACCTCTCGCTGCGCCATGTTTCTTCACATGTGCTGAGAAAGTGCGAACGATTTACGGTATGTCGTGAAAGACTACCGTATGCCGTAAAATATTTTTTTACGACAGTCACTTTGACCGCGTCAAAATGCGAAGGATAGTTCTGTATAAACTAAGTTTATTCTTGTGTATAAATTTATCAAACAATGATAAATAAGACTTGTTACTACCTCGTAGCAACTGGACTATATATAAATATATTATAACTGACTGCTGTACATTCAAAGTACTGCGGTATATTAACTGACGAACCTCGTTCGTCGTATCGAGAGAGACAAACTTCAAGTACGGTAAGCGCACTGACAATTGCGGTCACGGTGTGCGCGCATCTCATTTGATACCAGAAGTTGTATGACGAAATAGAACCATACGTGTCTGAATCACAAACAATGGCGCCAAAATGAATTCTTTCCGAAGAAGAAACAAGGAGAATACTCATAAACATGGTATTATGCGACACAACATGACATACAGATACGGACGTACACCATTTAGCAAATCACTTTTACCGCTGGTCCTTAACAAAGTCAATAGGTGTTTTGTTTTCTTCGATCGTAGGCTATTATTACCTCTTTTAATTATTCAACAGTATACATTATTAATAGCGACAAATGACGTGTCAACATAACGACTTCTAGTCTAGCGTGTCTATGAAATTACCTGAATTTATAAATTCATCGGTAATTGCCGATTCCTATCAATTACAGAATGCTCTGCGTCGTCGCTTACTATCGATCCCAGCCCACTGATCTTCATTGCCCGATATCGGAAAATCTCCCTCTCTCTATCAACGGAAAAATCCGAAGTTATCCGATTGCAGCGCTCCTAGTTCTTATGGTGCCATCGATTTTCAGACTTGGAATTGAAATTGTCTCCATATGCTCCTTACAATTGGCGGTTTTATGTGCTAATGTTTATGGTATACTAGAAGCCTTTAAAGCATATCTATTTATTTGCAATTCGTGATTTATGTGGAAATTTAGCGGAAACATTTTTATGTGGAATCATTAAGCGTACATAATCAGGAATACATTTTGTTTATCGATTCTGGATGACTATATATGTTCTGTAAGTGGATAAACATGACACATTGTGTCCCATCATTGTGAATATCGTAAATTTGAACTTTGTGATATAATTCTAATAAGGTGAGTGATTGTTGAATATTGTGACGGTCGTAAAACGTCGTCCCGTAGACATACATGCTGACAGAGTAATACTCCGTAATTATCAACCGATTATTAATGTGATGTGATGTTGTCATATTGGTACTGGTTAATTGTGAACTTTTCCTTGGGTTTTTGCGATAGCCGAATAGTCTTATGAAAAACTTCGTATTGCATGGCGATGGTGCCGTTCGAATCCTTGTAGACCTAGGTACAAGCTTGTAAAATGTTTTAATTTGGGACATGAAAGTTGGCCAACGCACACAGGTTCTACATAGCTAGAACACAATTCTGAATTGACATGTAGATTAAGACTAATGTTTTTGTTTATTGGTACCAGCAATGATGAACATACAGTAATATACAATAATAAAACATTATGACGGCGTCTCTTACTGAGCCAAATTTACCGTGACAGGGGGTCTTTATTGATTGTTAAGAGCACATAACGTGTCAATAAACATTGTATTTTGGTCCCTTCAACAACCATCACTATGGTCATGACGAATACAGTCCCGCTCCTGATACTCTTAATTGACAAATGTCAACAATGATTAGCATTTCTATTTATTTACATCTCCGAATTAGTTTTTTACGCTGGTTTATCTGCTCCGATGTGTTAATATGGTGAGAATGTGGACAAGGTTCCCAGGAGAACTAGTTGTAAGTCTCCATGGTGTCGTAGATCACGTAGGATGCTTAGAACAATCCCCGTGTAGATCGTCATATAAAACTTGGGATGATGTTAGGTGGTTAGAGCAATCCCCGTGTAGATCTTCATATAAAACTTGGGATGACGTTAGGTGGTGAGAGCAATCCCCGTGTAGATCGTCATATAAAACTTGGGATGACGTTAGGTGGTGAGAGCAATCCCCGTGTAGATCGCCATATAAAACTTGGGATGACGTAAGGTGGTGAGAGCAATCCCCGTGTAGATCGCCATATAAAACTTGGGATGACGTAAGGTGGTGAGAGCAATCCCCATGTAGATCGTCATATAAAACTTGGGATGACGTAAGGTGGTGAGAGCAATCCCCGTGTAGATCGCCATATAAAACTTGGGATGACGTAAGGTGGTGAGAGCAATCCCCATGTAGACCGTCGTATAAAACTTGGGATGACGTAAGGTGGTAAGAGCAGTCGTCGCTGTGGAAACTTAGGATTACTAGAATTTCTTTGAAGGAGCCTTTAGTACGGATAAAATTGGTTGCTTTGGCTAAGACCTCTCTTTACTGAGTAAATTTAGCGTTACAATGCGCGCGACGTCATGCCGACGTTTGTATTATACTTACGTCACAGGTCGATTCAAGGGACGGATTGGCTTACGTTACGTCATCCTGAACCAACCAACCAATCAACGTCAAGCTAATTTAAATGTTTAATGAATGGGCTGGGAGTGCATTACGATATTTCCGTCACGGCTTTAATGCACTCACAGACCGCAGGTTATGTGATAATTAGGTATCGTACATGCTGGTAAAGCGACATGTTTTTCACTAACTTGGAGTGTCTATTTATCACATTGTCAGCTTTAGTGAGCACGGTTTACCAATGCTTCAAAGCTTACAAATTAATATCCGATCGAACTCCAGTCATTTTGTTTCTAAGCAACCATTAGCAAGTTATTAGGTTTGGGTTAATATTCGTCACAAGTTATCTTGAAGATAGATAATAAGGAGTGGCCTGTGGCGTATCGAACCCAAGTTCATGGGCATATCAATTATCATGTTTACGTATTCCTAATATGATAAGAGTCAACAACGTTCCTTGTTAATATTTTGCAAATTGAATATGATAGACTGTTTTAAAAATGTTCATTAATTTGTGTTTTCAATATTCATTATTGTGAACGCAAATAAATGGCTTCATGATTTGATGTCTAAGTTCAGATGTGCCCAACCTCATGATACGTTTGTAGGTCTACATTCAAGGTAAAGGTATGCCGTCTGGCTTTTTGGCATTTTGGGGCTTAAAGGGTCATGATTTCCCATGTTATTCTTGTCATTCTAGTCCTTTCAAACACGGCTGATCAATTACCTGATACAAGACGATATTATGATACTGTATATCAAATGTATCACGTGGATATTTAGAAATTAAATGACAATTTGATATCCGTGAAATTATCATAATCGAGGCCAGGCCCGGATCCAGAAATTTCTGAGTGGGGGGGCACGAGGTATGTACGGGATTCCGGGGGGGGGGTTTGCTTAATATGTGTGTGAAAATGCACAGGAAGGGGTACATTTGTAGATGTGGGGTAATCCATAGTTACCTTTTTATGTTATCAGCGTCAACATGTACATTGTGTATGTTCGTGCATATTAGTAAGTGTTCAGATACAGTATATGTATATACCAACTTTCAGCCTTTTCGCCATTGGATTATTATAACATAAGTAGGGGGTTCCGGTGGCATACTCCCCCTGGAAAATTTTCAAAGCAATGGATGAATCTAGGGCATTCTAAATCTATCTGGGAGCCCTGAAATATCTTTTTTTTCTTAATTCTGAGATTTAACCTTAATGGTTTAGAAATGATTATTTAACAGTCAAAAGGTAATATAATGAGCTAGGGAAAAAATTGTCTTGTAATTGATTTCTGTGATGCAACAGCTACATATTAACATACACATGTATATTAAAAATATTCTGCGAGCGAAGCGAGCACGAAAAATGCCCAGCTTACAAATACTTTTTCATCTAGAACATAAGAAAAAATACCCATATTATTTAGAGATATGTAAGACTAGTTTAGGCCGAACATTATACATTTGATCTGAATTATTGAGGAGGCAAAACTATATATGCCTCCTTGTTCTGACATCGGAGACCTGGCCCCTGCAGGTCCAATGACTCCAAGACCCATGAATTTTGACATTCAGAAGCATTTTTCGTATATTTTAAGTGCTCATTCGCTTAGTCAAAATAGTCAATAAGTGCATTGCTCTTTCTGGTCAAATATTTTTCAAGATATATATTTAACTAAGTATAAGTTTTGTAGACATACTGTACGTCAGCTAGTTAACCAACATAATACGATCGAACAATGATAACTATGCTGTTCTATGTACATATTTCTTTCAGACAGAATTATATCCGTTCAGTTTTTAGAAACGTTGTTTTTATCGCCAGAGTCATAACATTCTTCAAAGGGCACAGAATAAAACACATTTCAAACAGTAGTAATTGATGTACACCTATAAAGTCTGTGACAGTCGCTTTCAACACATTATTCTTTGGTTTTTTTGGGGGGCCCCCGTGAATCAGTGTAACGGCCACCAGTGGTTATGTTGCTGTTGTCACCACAAATGTGACATAAATGTTTGGCAATAATGAACATGAATAATGGGCTCGTCGTAAGAAATACCATTCGCAAACTTTGATTAAGGTGGGAATATGGCGTATTAATTACTTCATTTTCTGTAGGCTAGTCGTAATATTTATTTAAAGTTATTTTCTTTAATTTCATTCTGGAACAAAACAAAGTGTGTCTGTTCAATATCTGTTTTATTATTTTATTAATTTTTTTTAAATCTCAGCCAACTGGGGGGGGGCACGGGCCCTCGTGCCCACTGCCTGGATCCGTGCCTGGAGGCTTTTGAAGCAACTGACAACTTCTCTATATATACGAGGTATATGACAATAACTTATGTCACGGAATCTGGAACCCCTGTTGTATTGGGTAAAGAATGCTTTTGTACTTTTGCATTTTACTTGCGCAATCGAAATACACGAAATTAGGAGAGGGGACACACGCAACCCGTGACTGTTTAGCATTCTACTCCACCAATCTAGATATTGAAAAATTTATACTGTTACCCCAAACGGGGCCATATACTTGTTAGATAGGATGACACAGACGTGTAGCCAGCTGTTCACTCGATACATATCTGACTGCGTGTGGATAATTTACTTCCAATAGACGAATCAACTTGCTTATTATTGTCTTAAGTTTTAGTTATGCTTAAGATGCTCAGATCGATTGTGAAAAAATAGTACAAGTTATATAATAGTAATCACTATCGAAACCCCATTACTGTTAGAATCCAACACCAAGACGATCGAAGTTGGGATCAAATATTCGAATAGAAACTCGATAAACATTTTCCTTTGATTGTACCGATGCATTTTTGATGATGCTGCAAAACAGCGGAGTCAAAGTTATAATTCCAGTGGTTTCAGATATTACCATTGGACCCAATGAAAAAGACAGAGCCAGTCCGATTGTCAAATTCTAGCAAAACTTTGACGATCGGTTTCCGGTTCCCCTCGCAGATATAGTTAGTCGGGTTCCCGTTATATTTTTATTTCATTTGCCTTAGAGACGTTTCACCTATGTTTCCATAGAACAGTGATAAGTGTGTTGTATTACAATGCTGGTCCAGGACGCGTGCCAAAAATTTGCATCTCCGTGCTGTATTAGGCAATGACAACTCATAATTACCACTCATTTAAAAACGTTAACATACTCTCCTTGATGATCATTACCTCATACAACCTTTAAATCTTACAATTATGTAGATGTACTTCGATGCCCGTATATTCATATTTAAAAAGCATAGTCCCACCAGTACTGTCAGTACTTTGATTACAAAATATTGCGCATATGAAATTCAAGTTAGTTACCAGTAGCTGAAATGGACTGGTAGTACAGTATTACAAATATGTGACTTGTGACACGTGATAACTCAAACAGGATCATCCTATTCAAACCGCAGCACAGCACAATTTGTAACAATGATGCTAATCGCTAATTGAGAAATCTAGCATCGACGTGACGGAAGCTAATCGCTAATGGTACTATTCAACTATATCAACATTAAATCCAATAAAATAATTGAGGGAAACATGACAACATTATAATGAGTACTGACTATATTCGGTGTCGGATGATGATGCTCGGCTTATTGATCCTGCTAGCCATTAGTCTGTATACATACACGCGATATTATCACATGCTTATATACACCGGTAAAATGCTAACACGACAAGTTCAAGAAGCCGGAACTGAGAGTCGTTCTTGCCGGGTAGTTATGGTTGCCGTAGTTGCGATAGGCGAGTGGTCAAATGCTTTTGCACTGCTAGGCAATAATATTTTACTCGCATTCTTATTGAACTGGTCTTCTTAATCAGTGACAATGAAGCTTAGTTTAGGTAAATGTATGCCTTAACTATCGAGGTGGGCATCCAGTAAGGTTTTACTGAGGAAGCACAATGCTATGTTTCAAGGGTTTATTATAAACCGTTACCCTGTCATCATACACTATGTATCTGAAGCAATCGCAACATCTGTAGCATTAATAAAACATTCAGTGGTTTACACATAGTGGTCGTATAGCAGCTCAAGCGTCGTCACTCATATCATACTTGTTACATTCAATAACAATAGAACCATACATGAATATTTAATAAAGGAAACAAGTGTTGTGTAACATATGGAATATGTGTGTGTACAGTGTCCCGTTGTCATATTGTGTTAGAATATATACGAGTTGTGTTACACACATCATGTGCATGTACTAACGGATGTGATGTTATTTGGAAGTTAATGTTTCCTAAAACGGAAGTTGTAGTTACGTTGAGTGCTGTCTTCCTTGTCCTAAGGTCAGTTTATAGGTTAGGTTGTCGTGGAATGTCCTATCCAGCCAACCTCAGTTTATAGGTTAGGTTGTCGTGGAATGTCCTATCCAGCCAACCTCAGTTTTATAGGTTAGGTTGTCGTGGAATGTCCTATCCAGCCAACCTCAGTTTTATAGGTTAACTTCTCGTTTGGAATACTAGAACCCGGCCCAGCAGAATTCAGATTTGTACAGCGGCTATTAGATTAGTTAATTATTGATTCAGTTATGGTAACCAGGTACAATCATAGGTGGCAGTATCAGCGTTTGGAAAAGAAAAAGAAAAAATCCGTCACTGAGCTAATACACTACATGGACCGTATATATATAGATTGTCTATCTAACTCCATGTAAACTATCAAGGTATAAAGCGTAGTATATGTCTATGTCCAAAGATTGTGGAACATCGCATAGGCTTGGTTCCCAACAATAATTACGATACTGTGAACGCAGAGGGTAACCAGTGCATAAATAAAATGACCTTGAGCGAAGTTAAATAACGAAAGTAACACTGTTTTGCTGTTTCCAGTTATAAGATACAATTGAACGAGATTTTCGGTAAGAATGAGTATCTTATAGTTTATTTGAATGACTTGTATAGCGATTTTTCTCCAGCGGCCGTATTTTATGTTGAAACAACGAGATGCAATGTTCCACAATCTTTGGCATATAGACATATAGTATGCTTTATACCTTGATAGTATATAGGCTCAGCACGGAAATGTTTTTATATATTTTTTTTTTTTTTTAATCGTTTGCGGACAAAACAATGATACTGCCACCTGTGGGTACAATGGGCATAATCAGTGATCTGTCTGGGATGCATTACCAATACAAGTTAGCTACAGTCGTGAAACGTCAATGACATAAATTAAATATGTCTACGAGTCGTTTCAAACTGATGTAGAGTTAAATCTATAATTTCTTTGAAACAGAGTTGATGGAGTTGTTAAATAGAGCACAGGGTACAGTATCAAGAGTAGTTTCCCTGATGTAGTAATATATATACATGTATTCCTTGAATACATGTACATGTATATATATTACTACGTAAGGGAAACTACTCTTGATACTGTACCCTGTGAAATAGAGTACTAATAGTACTACTAGTGTGTCACTGTAGCTCAGTGAACAGCGCCATGAGCGCGCTTGCCTCCCTCACCCAATCGAGCGACCCATGTTCAAATCCGGTTGGAGGAACTCATGCCTGCCATATTTCAGCTGAAAGCTGACTGGCTACGATCGGCATATTAGTAGTAAAATAATACAATTTCTAAAGGTACATAAAACCCTTAGTCGATGGCGACTCGGAACAAATTTTGTTGATATTACCTCAAAAGATGAGTCTGCTGGCAAGCCTGCTTCATCAATATATCATAAACGTATCCTGAGGCAGGGCATATTAATGATAAAACAATATATCAAGTAAGCTGTATTGAGAAACTCATGACATATAATTCATGTTTAGTACAATATTAAAACTCTATGGTTGGTAATAGGTTAATAAATCTATGATAGCTAGAAGGGTAAATGGAAAGTTTATTCAGCAGTGAATAATTACATCTCATAACGAGGGGTGTTCGAATAGTTTCGGGACAAGGGACGTATATTTTTCTTGATTTGTGTAAATTTGAATCTATATTCATCAAATATTATAATATAATGGCTACGGTAAATTGTCAATTTTAATCTGATCAGTATATTACATGGTAACGGGCATAGTTGTGTTAGCAATGTGCCTGTTCGCATAAAGAGGACATGTAGTATGTTTGTTTTGTTTTGACGGAATATTTTAGCCACACACATTTACAAACCTTGGTAATGGAATCAAGTACAAACCTCGTTACATTCAATCATTATTATGTTAGTCCTGTTTTAAAGCGACTAAACGTAATTTCGATGACGTTTAAATTACATAACTATGTTTTACTAATGCATGAAGTATTCTTACAACTTACATTATGATCAAAGGCGATATTGGTGAAAACTTGAGTGAACGAACATGTTTTACCGTCCGTTACGGCTTTTCTAGATGTGTAAACCCTATTACGCTTTAACAACGTTAAATAATATGCTTCACTGCGTAAGCCACGCAATTACTATAGCTTTTAAGTGCTTAAAAGGTTCTAAACCGACGTTATGCGAATATTTTTCTTCTAGATGAATAAGTCCAGATCGTAATAGGTCGGTCCAGCCAAAAATGCGATTTAAACAATGCTTTTTGATAAAATTTGCAATTTTCAACTTGAGTAGAGTCCCGTTTAAAAGGGGTATACGTGACTGTATATAAAGGACTAAAGTTGTACCATGTTCAAATACCTTTGCACTTGTTTGCTTATTTGTAACCAAACACACGATATGAAATCAAGCCCGCCAGACAACAAACAGTATAGGTTGTATTCTAAACACATGTCGAGAAAAACCGTTCACTAATCACATTACCGGGCCTGAAGCTACAATATAACACGCCATGCATAACAATGTCTGTCTAAAACATGACACCAGTACCATACATAACCAAGTAGTTTCCTAAGAGATTTGGATGTCATTAACTCGGTAAAGGCTTGAAGGAAGGAACTCCCCGGGGCGTTTGTGTATGTTTTGTCTACAGTAAGCAATGTTTTCTGGAGACTTTATGCCGATAATTGAGCAACTGTGTCTAATTTACTTCCCACCTACGTCTCGATCTTTGAGAAAGTATATGTAATCATTACTCAGGAAATGTACCATTCTTATTTTGTGAACACGTTCTTAACGTATGGTTGAAACTGTTCTCTAGTTATAGTTAAATAGAAAAGTTGTTAAATTTTGATATGACGAGGGCAAGAGGGAACAAATACTATTACACGTACAAGTAAAATCTTAAAAAGGCAGTGTCATTTACGACATGCAAAGGTTAGTTATCTGATTTCAGTGATGATGTAGTTCAGAGTAAAGAATAGGTTTTGCTTTAGTAAACCTTTGAAACAAGTTAAAGATACAGAACGAAAACGCAATTTTGTCTTTTTTGTCGAGGGTTTCGCGAGACACACGAGTATGAATTGACAGTATAACTTCGATATCTCGATGAGTAATCGGGACAGGTAAATTGATCGAGATAAACAGGGTACTCGAAATAACAAAAGGGCATGTATTGATAATACAAGCGGATATTATTTTAATACTTGCTCGAGATAGACCGGGTGCTCGTGATATCGATGCTCGTTATAACGAAGTTTTCCTATATTATAAGTGGCATATTGATAGAGAACATGCATTATTTACTCAACGTTGCACTATTTCTGAACCATTGAGAATACATGTTGATCCATCACTAACAGTTTTGTCGATTCCATTGTGTTAAATTTCTGTTGGTGGAAATACTGATGAGGTTTCGGAAATAGACGAGGTAACATTTTTATTGCTGACAAAGACAGTCGATTAGACAATCATTTCTTAGCTTTGCTTCAGTAAGGGAATTAAACAGAACTTAACCAGGATATTGTGTAGCAAATTTTTAAAGTAAGTAGTTTATTTATCAGAACCATAAGGAATCACCATGGTAACCAATCAATTTTTAAAGAATTGAAGTTCTTGTCAACGTCTTCCCTTGATAGTTTCATTTAGCTGTTTGTATCGATTAGAAATTTGAGGAAATATGTAAATAACGTAAGCGAGTTCGTAATGACGAGTAATGACGGTTCTATCGCTGATTCGTAATTATAAAATATACATAAAGAAGTAGTCTTGGTCTCTATAGACCACACGTTTCAGTAGCTAGCCAACAATCGTACTGAAAACTGTTGAATTAATCCATATAAAATTATATAGCAGGAACGATTGTTCGTGATATATACAAAGAGGAATTAAAAACGTGGGGTTATCGTACTTAGCCGTGGGCGTACCAAGAGAGGCTTTCGCTATACGTATATCTTTTTAGGGTCTTACGAACTGAATTATTGCAGTTGTCGCAGGACTTTTAAAAACAATGCATATCCATACAGCACAAATAATTTCACTGTCACACTTTGAAGAACATTTTGAAACATAATTATAACACATTACAAGGGCCAAAATATCAAATATCATTCATTACTTTGCATAGTTATTTTTTATAGTTCACTGTTCATTGTTGAGGATCTCATGGAAGATTGATATAACTATTGTCAAATATTTTCATTATTATTATTATTATTATCACTTACTCACTCACCCAAAAACCCACTCACTCACTCACTTACTCACTCACTCGTTTACTTACCAGTGTAGTGTTGCAGTTATAATCACGTAACAAGGACTTGATTACTGTACGGACGACCTGAAAACATGCACTCAATGATCAGCTTAGATGTGGGTGTTGAATTAAAATTAAATCACATTCGTATCAAGATTACCTAACAATATGAGGGAATAACGTATTCCTTCTCTCTACTATATTCTAAAACTACTCTTTAAAAGTACACATGTTCTACTATTCGCATGACTGTGCCTCTGTCTCTGTTTAATATTTTGTGCATAATAGTAATAATCAGACTGAACAATTTACAACCCTCATAATCTGATTAGAAATAATATGCTTGGCTATATGTTTTTTCACATCGCATCCAATCAATTCTGACAACCCAATGTTCACATACATGAGAATGTTCATATACATGAGAATGTTCACAGACACATGAGCATGTTCACAGACACATTAGAATGTTCACAGACACATGAGAATATTCACAGACACATAAGCATGTTCACAGACACATGAGCATGTTCACAGACACATTAGAATGTTCACAGACACATGAGCATGTTCACAGACACATTAGAATGTTCACAGACACATGAGCATGTTCACAGACACATTAGAATGTTCACAGACACATGAGCATGTTCACAGACACATTAGAATGTTCATAGACACATGAGAATATTCACAGACACATAAGCATGTTCACAGACACATAAGCATGTTCACAGACACATTAGAATGTTCACAGACACATTAGAATGTTCACAGACACATTAGAATGTTCATAGACACATGAGAATATTCACAGACACATTAGAATGTTCATAGACACATTAGAATGTTCATAGACACATGAGAATGTTCACAGACACATTAGAATGTTCATAGACACATGAGAATATTCACAGACACATTAGAATGTTCATAGACACATAAGAATGTTCATAGACACATGAGAATGTTCATAGACACATGAGAATGTTCAAATACACATGAGAATGTTCATAGACACATGAGAATGTTCACAGACACATGAGAATATTCACAGACACATGAGAATGTTCATAGACACATTAGAATGTTCACAGACACATTAGAATGTTCACAGACACATTAGAATGTTCATAGACACATGAGAATGTTCACAGACACATTAGAATGTTCATAGACACATGAGAATGATCACAGACACATTAGAATGTTCATAGACACATTAGAATGTTCATAGACACATGAGAATGTTCATAGACACATGAGAATGTTCACAGACACATTAGAATGTTCATAGACACATGAGAATATTCACAGACACATTAGAATGTTCATAGACACATTAGAATGTGAACAGACACGTGAGAATGTTCATAGACACATGAGAATATTCACAGACACATTAGAATGTTCATAGACACATTAGAATGTTCACAGACACATGAGAATGTTCACAGACACATGAGAATGTTCATAGACACATGAGAATGTTCACAGACACATGAGAATGTTCACATTACGTCTCTGAATGAGATTCATACGAACATGCTCCGTATGTAATTTTTGCGAATTTCCACAAATAGCAATTGCATTTATTGGATAGTCGCCAATCATATTATCCTGCCATTACTTAGCAAAAACTTTCCCTGGATTTATTTACCCTTATGTGCTAATTAAATTAGCAGTATCAATGCATGTACTTTCTTAACGACGTTAACACCTCCAGGATTTGCTCGGTATCTGACAAATTAGGTTTCTTTACTGTAGGCTAGTCTATACAAAGCATCTAGGGTGTTGTCATTAGTATGTGCTTGTTCAAAAAATGCATCTTGCATTATAAACTATAATTTACCGCGTAGAAGGCACCTGCTTGAAACACCCTGGAACTATCTGTTTTTATTAGCCCTCACTGTTTTGACGTTATTCGTCATTTAAAATGGATATTGAAGAAAATTGTTATTAATTAAGTGCACATAGAGTGCAACTCCTATGCTTAAGCACGCTCGATAATCTATGATAGTTTTTGCATGTTCTGTTTTCCAACATACTCTGTATCCATATATAAAGTATGGAACAAAACCGTTTGGAGGTTATATTGGCCAATCCCTTATACAAAAAACTGTAGCATGTGCTTTTAATACTGAGTTAACTATATTTTCACTGCCCCCCCCCCCCCTCCCCCCGTAATTGAAATTCGTGTTACGTCTTAGAAAACTGGTCATTTCAGATATGTTCTCGCAATTTCTGCTACCAGTGACCGTTCTAACAGGACATGCAATGCGAAATTGGAGATTGGCTCCCGACCAACTGTTTGCAGTTCTAAAAGCTGTTTTTTATCTGTAGTCTATTAAAGGTTGGATTTTGTTGTAGTTTATAATCCATGTATATTATATTCTATATTTCAGATAATGAGTGATGTTGGAATAGCTTTGTTGGTTATTGCACTTATAGTTGTTGCTGTTGTTGTTTTGGCCGTACTCATTCGGATATTCGGAATATATCGTATAACATCGTGTTTCGCATCCAGCGAGGAGAAGGCAGTACTCACCAAGAATGAACAATATAATGGATACATGGTAAGTTTGCCAACGATTTGACAAATAATTTTTACACGAGGGATGTTACGATAATCCCGTAATATTTGTATTTCTTGATATTTTTCTATGAACCTCCAAAATTTCCGAACACCCCTCATATGCTGATTTGCCCTTGTTAGAACTATGTGACTGGGTATAGTGCGCCCAGGATAATGTGATATTTACAAACATTGACCGGATTGGTCTTCTGTTGCAAAATGGTCGACAAGTGGATAAAAAACTTGGAGTAATGTTTTCTAGCGATTGAAAAGTTATATGGCACGCCAAGACTGTCATTTGTCAATAAATAACCCTTGTTCATTTGGACGATTGTCCAATTCTTGTCGGTCGAACAATTCTTTGCGAGGTTATATAATTATGCAAATGTGTTTATTTGTTGGAGTATTTTATGCCGTTGTCTAGCATTTTATGGATGTTTATAGCCAGTATGCTCCATAAATTAATATTATATTATGTTACATATGATTTGCACTACTGTAACTCTTAAGTCAGGTCTGGAAACACAGAATGTTCATGTCTTGCGTTTGAGTCTTTTCATAATGCACCAGTCAGTAACATGCACGTCCCCAACCCCCGGGATGGACGGAGATTTTTACTTTTGGGTTGACAAACCCGCACCATTTCCCGCCCTGCGGATCGTCCCCGGTTATTGGTTCGGAGAAAAATACCCAACATTTCCCCGGCGGTACCGCGGAAACTGGAAGGTAAAATCACGACTGTTTTCCCCAGCTACCAACAGCCCATACCCGGGGATGTAGCGATTTTAGTCAGATAACTGGCTCAAGGTTCTATCGAATGGAAGTCTTACGCTCTATGAAATAAGCCTTCCAGCCAGCCAGTAGTAACGAAAAGCTCTAACAGCCAGGATAAAAGTTGCTAAAACGTTCTCATTCGATTTGTTACAGGTCGGTTCCGAGTCATCTGAATTCAATGTGGACAATAGAAGTGGTAAATTTGTAGAATATGACACAATACAGACTGATCCCCGATATGTAGATCTTGAGAGTCATTCCCCACCTAGAGAGGAAAGTGCTAGAAGTAGTCCAGTCTCCATGGGAACCGGTTCATTAGGTATGTATAAGTAAATGTCTACCACAGCTAACTGTATCATTGATAAAGAGTAAAGCTTTTTTAACTTTTTATTATTCTATAAAAGAACTATACATTTTGCAAAAAATATGCTTTTTTATCAATGATACAGTTACCTGTGATGTGTGCTATTAATAAAGAATCTTCTTTTGAATCGGTTTTGAACCTCGCATAATATGTAAACTCCGTAGTGTCTTTATGTCCCGAAATAAGACCCCATTTTCAAAGAGTATCGTCCCTTAATTATTTTGTCTATACTAGGTAAATTTCTTCTGGATTGCTTCCCTTGAAACTTAATAGGTACGACCTTGTTAATGCGAGTATCGACTGTATCGATCTTGTTGGAGTTTCGGGGCCTTTTTAATAATCTGTGACCATGGAATGTGTGCACGTAAGACATTGGAAGGAAACGACGCATAACGAACTCTAGATGTAGGATAATCTCGTTTCTTAGATTTCGTGATCAAGTCTATTCTATTAAAGACATTCAAGAATTGTACTCCCTTCTAGAGTATGAATGAATTGCCATGTACATCACATTCCTGAGAGCATATACAGAACATTCATTCCTGCATATAAATAACACACTTGATAATTATACTATGACATCAACTAATGATGAATAATTTTGTGAACTTAGAAGCTAGTATGATATTAGATCGTGATAATGCCGATGCTCTACTATCATGATAATTACTCTTGTACAACTTTAATTAGCAGTATCTAGAGGGTCTCAGAGTGGGTGAAGTTCTTGCTTTGATATTAACGACAAGTAATGCTTGCTCTGTGTGTATCATCAAAAATATCCACGTATAGATGGCTGCCAGGATCGATATATGCGATGCATGTACTAGTATGCGTGGGTACAAATTATTTGCCATCATGGAAGTACTTGCTAAACCCCTTAATAGTATATCTAATCCAAATATCATGAAAGAGACACCGGATTCTTAATATGTTTTTTACTGAAAATATTTTGGAAAAAAATCTAATAAATAATGACCCCTAATGGCAAAATTATGCAAATTTGGTAAACAAATGGGCATAAAATGACAAAAAGCAATACGAGCACAAGCACGTACCAAGGCCATGCTCGGCAACTTCTGCACTCTTTTTCTGAAATTTGAAATTCGCGAACATTCAATGTATATTTGAAGAATAACACAATTGTAGGATTTCTGCCTCACGGTCAGTTATTTCATTGCAAGACATTGCAAACAGTAAAACTAATGTGTGTATGTCGCCAAGGTATATCATATTATTATGTTTTGTTTCAGCATCTGACGCGGAGTTTAGTCACGGAATTAGACGAGCAGAGTCATGTGACAGTGTAGCTTCGGATTCCTCGGTCCTAGAAATGCAACCGGATATGCCAAAAATAGGACAATTAGAATTTGCACTCGAATATGATAGGTAAGGAATATTACAAGTATATAAATATCGAAATAAACGAATTTCGATTTGAACGATAATATATTACTAAGGTTATTCGATGGTATTTGATCTGTATGTACAAGGTATTTTTGAACTCCCGCTCAACTGAAACGGATTATCTATCAACCGCGGACCCAATTTGTTCGTTCCCCAGCGTATTCTTCAGCTTATATCATAGTTTGATGGTTTTAATTCCTTGTATAGATTTGTTTGATGATAAATTAATTTATGGGACGATAGTCTTAAGCCTGGTATATTTTTTCACAATTTTTTTTTACTTTAACCCATTACTCCATATTGACGTCTTTTTCACTGTTTTCTTGTAACACCAGAACGAATCCACGTTTTGACTGATAAACTGACGGCAAATGATACCACAACCGAAATACAATTAAGTAAGGCTTGAAGTGTGTTACATACGTTGCCACTCTTTTAGGATACAGAACATCCTTGTGCTATTGACGTTTTTTAAACTGATAATTAACGTTTTCTCGAAGCAAAGTAGTTTAATTACCGTCTGTTGACGATACTACGACTTGTGTGGTGTTTTTCAAGAAGCAGTTAACACCTACGATTGTCTGAGTGAGGTAAACTGACAATAAAAGCACGAACACATAATGGCACCATACCCATGTTTATTTAAAGACACCACTTCCGGTCAACAAATGTTACTGTTAATACATATAGCTTGAAGTCAGTAGAGCGTAAGATTTAGAAAGTATGTTTAAATATACATCCCGTAACATTTTAATTAAAGTTTATTGTGGTCCATTTAACAAATATCACACAATGCAGCATACTATGCTGAAAGATAGGCAAACTCTTATTGACAGCCTATGTTACGACTGTGGAGATCACTGTATTTTACTGATAAAGCTAAATCTGAAGACAGACTCCGATGCCCATCAAAAACGGCACCATCGTCCAGAAACTTCAGAGCGTTAAGGGGGTTATGTTACTTACCACTAAATGAACAAGATTGTGACTTTTACTTTTCTATCACTGCATTTCATGGTTCGGTTCAGTGACTTCTCAAACCTTGATTACAATAACGTTTGTACATACGATATTTCATGTGTTGAATGCACATGTTGCCAAGTTTAACAAAAAATTGAAGCACCCTAACTGACTAAAATCTTTTGAAAATCCACTATTGTGTTTTTAAATCGGTTAAGTATGTAGTCGATATGACACATTCTTGACATTGATTTTATAGGCTTATTATTGTTCTGAAATATGTAAATCATTTCTGAGCAGGATCAAATATCTTATTGACGTATTTAAAACAACCCGGTTTCAAAAAATGTAATATTGAGATATTGAGCATTCTTTGCATAATTCTTGTTTAAGCAGCCTTTGTAAAATGGTTTCGTACTACACAGACACAGAGGAAACTATTTTACTTGGGATAGGAGTACAACATCTATCATTGTGATCGTTTTGGATGATCCTTTCTTTCCTATCAATCATTTAACATATAGTATTGACAACATCCGACAGTTCACGATTTATTGGCAAAATTGGACTTTTTTGTATTGGACTAACGTTACCCTACTTTTGCTCAAAGTATTCTTGAACTATTTTCTTAAATGCGATGTAGCTCTTGCGACAAAAACCTCAACGACTGTATTACTGCGAACATGTTATTACCAGGAAGTCAAAACTTTCGTCGAGTAACAGGACACTTTCAATAAATTTAGTTTTTTTCGCGAAGTTCAAATTGAGTAAAATCATGTCCTATGGCTCAGGATAGAATAGAATGTATTAGGGATGGCTGAGTACAGTGCGCCGCATATTAGCCTTTCCCTAAAGCAGGCTCATTAATTTATTCCAATATGGTGATTTCCTAGCTTCCGGGGTATGATTTATTAACACGTGAATACACTGGTATAATGAATAAAACAGGAGAAAATGTTTGGTATTTCACGTACCGTGGCCACGTAGTATGTGACGTAATAAATGGCTAAGAATGCAAGAAAAAATGTATCAACAAAAAGTTAAAACAACCGTAGTATTTAATATTCTTCGACCGATTTTAACTAGACATCCTCCGCGCTCATGTCCAAGAAAAGTACTTTCCATGTAAGTTTATTGTTTCAACCGTTCAAGGTTACAGTTTGCCTGACACCAATTTTGATCTATACATTGGCACAAAATACTAAGAAGCATGGATAATACTCTTGGGTTGAGAGTCGGAAATTACTTGTTTAAGTCGGTCAAAGAATAAAATGAAGTATTCTTATCGTTCGTTCTTTGCCAAACAATATGCGTCACAGACCACGTGTTATGTCCGTACTGCGTATATTTTCAGGAATCTTGTATAGTGAGATATTAAATTTGAAATTATGGAAATGATCAATTCTGTCATTGTGCTCTTGTACCTTATGCATTAATTAGAATGACAAGCTTCTAATCCTCTCAATATGACCAATTACCCCCCCCCCTTGCATGTCCTTGCTCGTGCGTTATGGCGGGAAATTGTGGCTGAAATAACCAACCATTCAACGCAAACTTCCGCGACATCGGGGACTGCAGTTTTATTTGCTGTAACTTCGATTTGCCATAAATCTTAAAGCTTGAATATATTGTTATCGAGAAACATAAAGTGTCTTTATTTGAAAGTAATAACAAAACTCTTTCTCTATAAAAGCCAATAAATTGTGAATATGTCGAGCCTAGAAAAGTTATTACGTCACTATTTTATTACATTGTACTCTAGAACAGAAGACAGAAAAAGAAACCGAAATCGATCAATATTATAATACAATGTTCATACAAAAAATGAACCGCTCCAAGAAAACTTTATCATTAATGTATACTCGACAAAAAAGTTCAGCGCATAGCGAGTATTTGTTATTTCACCCAACAAAATAATGACATGGCATAACACGGTCTCCCTATTAACAGACAAAAACCGACACGACCAGACATGGGAGGATTTTGGGTTAAATTGAGAAATTTGAAAAAATATTAAACAATAACTACATCGGTATATGCATTATAAACGTATTAAAACGGTTAAAAATAGCTGGCATTAATATTATGACCACTTTCTGAACCGACCAGAAAATTTCATAGTCCGAGGTATTCCGCAATAAACGACAAGATATTTTACTCTGCGTACAATAACAGACAATAAGGTATATGAGCCATATTGAGTATGTCAGGCAGGTGATGCTTAGTATTAAAATGTATAAACTTTGATGTTATAACGTTGAAATAATAACAAAATTCATAGCAAGCAAATAAGACACACAATCAAATGGCCGCCATTTTGTTCGATTCATAACATTTGTCCTCCTGATGTAAGTTAAGAATGCTGTGCCTATTGGTTTTGTAATTATGTTGCCGTATAATCTACTTCCTTAAGCAATTATGTCATATTTCAGAAAGTCTGCGTAGTTATTTGATACTGATTCATTCTGGCCTACTTAATTGACCAATGAAATGCTCGAAAACATATCCGCATTTAATAAAAAGTATGTGTGCTGTTTTAACAGGTTGCACTTCTGTTATGCAAACTGTATTGTAGTATATCTTCAGTCTGTCATACGCAACCGAGGTCAAACGTTTGCCACTGTGGTTTGGTGGAATGTTTTACAAAGAGAGACACAATCTCATAATCTAGGTGTTCGTCAAGTAAATAGTTCATGATTCATTCCCTCCCTGATTCTGTCCATCCTATTGCATAGATAATCTAAATACCCTATAATAAGGATAATGTCGTTAAGCATATTAACCAGGGAGTTAATCAAATCATTCGGAGGCTCAACAGGTCGAGAGGCATTCATATTAAGAGGGAACACATTATAGAGAATGTTTCGGAATATAATAACAGATCATTACATAGCTGAATATGAGAAATATGACTTACTGCAAAAAGCTCTACAATAGCATGATTTATTCGACATTAATCACTCGGTCCCTAGACATTCTATTGGACAGGGGAAATATTGACTGGCGTCTTGTATCTTATCTCGTCCTAATCTAGCATCAATAATAAATAACTCTATACAATTTGTCACGGAAATATCCGAATGAAACAATGATAATTTGAAAGCAGATACAAACGCCGCCTACAATATTTCTGACTATTTCCATTACAAATTGATAAATTGTGCTTATCGGTTGGTAGCTGACAGCAAGCATTGCGTATAAATAATAAAATATAGATCCATTGCCAAAGGAAAGCGATTTATAGCGTGTAAGGTCATCTGACCAGGGTGTATGCTAAAACCCAAAATGTCCGGTCCGTTGACTGGCTCGTCTTATAGCAGAGAACAACTTACGTACGTGTATATACGATAGTTAATATCTTCTTAGTTTAATCGAAAGTAAGGCGACCTAAAGATAACCGCTTGCAAAAGGTGCTTTGGTTTATTTATAGTAAAACTTACTCCTGATATCACACACGATAAGCATAAAACTATGAAACAAACGCTTCTTATACGTGTATACGAGGGGCATTTCCAGGAAAAGTGCTAGATATAATGTTTATTGCATGTTCAAATTACTTCACACTTTTCATTTAAATAAAACAATTCATCTCACATGCTGTACCACGTCAGCAATGGCTACCCGGGGGCAAATTTGACGTCACGTCGGATAAATCGTCAAACTAACCAATTTACTGCCCCCTAACCAACCAAACAGATACCAATTTATACGATTTGAAATTACTGCATTCATCCTTTGTGAAAGGCAGTATAACATCATTTTGGTAAACCTATGACACAATTTAAGTATTTCCACTATTGTGTTTAAATAGGATTGTCGCTGTATTAGAATCGCCCGTCAAAATTCAGTAAATAATTGGAATTTGACCAGTTCTTGCCTTATGGCAGGAAAATTAAGACTCGAAACTGTAGAATTAATAATCACTTCCTATTAAGAACGTTGGATGTCATTCGGTAGGATGTATGAATAGTATGAACGCTTCCAGACTGCCAGTGGTACTGCTGCAGATGATCACCGGAAGGTACGGTCTGTTGTGAATCAGACGTTAGACGTTGCGTTTGACGTTTTTGCTTGATTTTATGACACTTTAGCAGGTGAATTTTGTGTACCGTTTGACTGACTGACTGAGTGAGAGCTAGTCAGAACATGCTAATAACGTACGGCCAGAGATAACGTTACCCCGGGTAGCCATTACTGACGCAACTATGACTGCCATTTTGCACGCCGTGCCCTCGTACAGTCGGTTCATGGTACAATATGTATCATCAATTGTTTTATTTAAATGCGAAGTTTGAAGTAATGTGAACATACAATGAACATTATAGAGCACTTTTCTTGGAACTTTTGAAACGCAATTAAATTTTATTTGTTTTTGCATATTATGTAAATTACGGAATATAAACCGTCATTATCCCAATGTAAGACAAATTATGTCGCCAAGGTTACTCATCCTGTCATATCTCGCAAATGTCAAATTTCTAAAATAAAAATGCATGCCATCTTAACTTTGTTTTTTGATAGTAGTTCTTCGTCATTAATGAGAATATTCATTTGTCTGAGATTCTGATACAATACATAAGGCAAATGTCAGATAATGTCAAAGTTACAAAGATTGCATCTTCTCTAATGTTTAGTTACACCCAATACAAAGTGATGTCAAAGTGGCACCCATTAATCATACATGTGTATGAGGCTTCTGAAACCTATAACACTATTCAGTAGTTTCTCCACACATAGCAATCGTAACTACTCGGGCATTTCCGTAACTGAGAAATACGCCTCGTACATAAGAGTGGGGTAACAAATTTTGGTTATGCGGTTTCCGGTAATGGCCAATCATCCGTTTTTCAATGCTACCAAAAAGCCCTTCAATTACCGGTCTCCTTTTAGGCGTTGATACCTTCTCAAGAGTAAGTAACCGTTGAGTTCTCTTCGATTCCATCGTTTGAGTCTCATGGGCCATGATGTAAAGTAGTCCGTAATAATGGCGGCTTCCCTATTATGTCCGAGGCACTTTCGTTAGATAAACGCCGAGGAGTTCCGATTGCATACATTGTTGTTGTTTAACTAACTTAGTTGTATACGAGTACAATTTATACAATGACATGTACGCAGCTTGGCAGCAATAATTGGCTTAGTCTGTGCGTACATCTTGCAGGACATTCTGATCACTTCGGTTTTTATCCAATGGAAAATAAAAAAATGGTGTATTTACCGGAGACAAACGGAAATAACGGAGCTGTCACGATTGCTTGCAGGCAAGTCCATGTGAGAGCACATTGTCCCTATACGGTTACGTACATCTTGCAGGCAAGTACATGTGATAGCGCATTGCCCCTATACGGCAATAAATCCACACGCCATCGACCTGGATGCAATATCAATTACGAAAGTCAGTGGGGTCGAATCGAATTAGCATCAAATATGCGGAGATAGAGACAGTGCCTCAACATTAAAGTATGATGTGATTCTCCCGAGACTTGATACCATAAAGCCTCAATGCAAACAGTAGATACGAGAAGCATTTTACATTTCATAAAATATCCATATATCTTGACGTATCAAACGTTACAATCAAGTTGTTTCCATATGAAACTATACAGCTCAGTGGCATATCCCAAGGGGAGAGCTGTATATACATTTTTACCTGAATACAATATTTAGATATTCGTTAACTCTGGTGAAAATACAAACACGTATCCCAAAGGTACATTATATATGAGCTGATAAGCATGCGTCGTAATTGACCGACGATTGCAAAGTGCTATATTATCATAAATGTGTAGATGTATGACCTTCGTCTTTTATACTATATATAAAGCACGATAAACAAAGGTTATTTCAACAGATTTTTTCACAATGTTCACATTTGGCATTTTCTTGCTTCTCGTACATGGCATAGCAGGGGAGCAGCTGGTGAGTAGGAACTAAATGCTCATTTATCCAATCTACTAGAAACTATCCATTAGCATCTTTGAATGATATAGACATTCGGGCTTCGGAAAAAAGGTGGAGACCAGATCTGAACAACTCTTGATTCAGAGCTAATTTGTGAAGACACGTGATATCCTATGTTCTAGTGAAGATATTTTGTTTATAAATATAATGCCACATATTTGCATGGGTATTATTCAATTGAATATTCGATACCAATGTATATCCAATACAACATAACAGTCGTCGTATTTGAATTATTTATAGAGTCACAAGCTTAAAACCATGATCAATGTGAAAGCCATCTTGCATGCTCCTGTGTTTTGAATCCGAAGATATCCGCATGCATTGTTTATAATTATATCCCCTAAGCGTATTGCCAATAGCAATAAAATGTGTCCCTGTTGATAATGCAGAGCGGTTTGTTCTTTGCCCAACCGTCAAACAGATATCATGTAATTGCACTATATCGCGTATTTTATGCTGAATGATTAACTTTATATTACAAAGATACGCTCATGTTTATCCTGATTACTAGTATAGCCTGGCTATTTTGACCTGAGCCTGACCTTTATGCAAGAATTTATTACAAGGTTCTTGCTTTGAATATATCAATTTCCACAAGCAAATCGTGCGATATCGGTATTTCAAATTTGTGTTTGTATTACACCTCGAGCGTCTTCGTGATACTCCCCGATTATGATAACATACAATCGGTATTGTAAACGTCGAACTCGAGTCAAATTGGCAAAGCTATAATTACACAAATAGACGGATTGTTCGTATCTATATAATAACCCCAGCTCACTAAAGGTCGTGCAATGACTGGAGTTAACACACATGACATCTCATAGAAACGTTTTATTTAGAATTTAGAGGCAAATATATGTTGGGCGGGTCCAATGGAAGAATTTTTAACACAGATATGAAAGAACATTTCGTTGGTTTCCGGACTAGAAGAACAGTTTACATAAAACACGAATAACAAAATTGGTGCCACCATATTTGTCCGTATTAAAGGAGATTCTGGTTTAGAAATTTCCGGAGAGGAGCGGTTCTTTCCACAGTACAATAAACCATTAGGGTCCTTGTTAAGTGATCGTCATGTTTAGTTGGTTTTCATGTGAAGGTATGTCAAACAAGTTAAGTTAAAAGTTACCAATTTTCTAGGGCTCTTTTCAGCTAATAAGCCGCTTTGACATTTAACTTCCCCTGGTTATTGGGTTACCTATGGAAACCTAGACTCATGTCTCCCTGGGAGACTATTTCTCTCCTGTGTGTATGGCAACCAACATCGATCTGCGGTGCCCAGGAATAGACTGCCATCACAGGTACCATTTTACACCATGCATGGTGGAGTGGAGCATCTGGGTCTTGCTCAGAGAAATTAACCAGTGATCCAGTGGGGAGGATTGAACCTGGGACCTCTCGATCCCGAAGCGCACGTCCTACCTCTAGGCCACCGCTTCGCATTCAACATTTCGACAATCGTTTTTCACAATTCAAGAACCATCAAATAGCATGATTTCGTAAATTAAAACTTGGAGTATAACCATGCAATGTACGTATCTTATGTATCAATGTACAATAAGATCTCATATTTTTGTCCAGAATTATAGTTTTAGCTTCGAAATTAGCCTTTCATCCATTGAAACGTTATTAGTAATGCCATATTTCTACGAACTTCACAATATGTACAGACTTTGCATTTGTGTATTAACTTTGCGAGTTTCGTTTAGGGTGTTACTGTTCTTAGCAATAAAATACAGCAAAGTTTCGTTTATGTAACCAATTCAATGTTGCAAATCCAAGACCCTAAGTGTTTTATTGATATGAAACACAAATGATCCGCTTATAAGATGATTCGCTTTTAAGACGATTCGCTTATAAGATGATTCGCTTTTAAGATGATTCGCTTTTAAGATCATGCAACGTTGTCGCGTCTTGTTAGCGGAACTATGCGATATGTTGATAACAGCACTGATAACTGTCATACAGATGTACTTCGTGACTTCAACAATCAATACACAGTTGAAATCTCATTCAATATTATTTGATTAGACATCCAATATGTCTTTATATAGTTTCTATCGTGATCGGCTGATTATTACCGGAAACGTTTTGCGATCAATGTATTTGTTCGAAATATTTCATTTCTGGTTGGTTAGTATAAACGATATTTTCAAAAATAGATCTGCGACACCCACATTATTCAATATAACTCTAAGAAACAATATTTCTAAGCCGCACCTTCATGGAGACTGGTGATATTTCTAATAGGCCGCACCTTCATGGTGAATGCATGGTAATATTGCCACTTTTAGTCATTAGCACCAAAATGTTAAACCGTAAGTCGATAAATACCATAATATATTATATCGCTGGCTTAGAATGGAAAGGTCGTAAGTACAAAGTCACTATTTCGAGAAAACAAGAAAAAACTGTCCGAAAATTACTTTTTACTTATCGAAAAAACAAGCTTTTTCAACTTCCGTTTGGTCAACATGACATATTCCGATTTTTTAAATATAGGCTCATTATTTCCGGTTTTCTCAGCTTCCCGCTTTGCTAATGAATTATGGGTTAAAGTACATTGAAAATATGAATATATCAAAGTATGAACACATATGTTTGTCATCATGAATATCTCCCGTTGTTATTTCTGAACATTGAAAACGGTAGTTACAAATTGTTAGACCTATACAGTCTTTTATCCGATTATAAAACCTCCTTAATACTCGAAGGGATCAAATATCAACAACTGACGTCATCAGAAAACAATCTATAGAAACCATATGTGATAGCACATTGTCGTACTGTATTGTATTCGTCCGTTACAGAAGTAACCAAATATGTTCACTTTACGCTTGGCAAATTTGAAAAAAAATGTCAAAACAATAAATTAATAATGGATTTAACGTCCGCATTATTGTAGTTTATCTGGTTTTGACGCGTCTGGAAATACTTGGGTTCTGTTTTTAATACAAAATGTACATGGATAATATGATTTACGTCGGGTCTTTTTGTTCATTTTTTGTCACGTCCAGTTTTCCTAGAATTATTTATTTACTTAGACTGACAAGCTATGCAACGTGATTCGTCACACTGGTTGAGTACAGTCACTAGTTACCGTATGTCGGCTATAGATACTTTTGTTGGGTCAACGTGGCACATTGCAAGAAAGGCTTTATTACTTGGCTATTGAGTTTCTTTTTATTTTAGTTCATTTAATACTTAGGATGTTCACCTATGTCGCTCGCATCTTATTACGTTTCTATCAGTTTATTGTGATCTCGCTTTAACCACTCCATGGGGTCACCATATCGGCATTCTTAATTATTGCCGTGCAATAGTTAATCATCATTTCATGACGTCACCAAGGATAGTAACTATGGTAACAAACAATTAAACTTCTCCCTGACAAATATTACGAACGACATGATACCATTTAACTATTTGCTTAAACTATGTAGAATATTATCATTGTTAACAATGAGAAAACTAATTTTCTAAGCAATTATTCAGACACATTGTATTGAAATTCTACCTACATATTAGTAGTTAGTAGGGTTTGCTAAACGACTTCTTAGAATTGATTAATTGGTAGATGTTTGGTTTAAGAAGGGGTTGTTATCACATCGTTTAACAAAGAGAAATATTCAATCCTGTGTGTGTATAATTGCCATTGGGTTCACCAAGATTGCTTGACAAATGCCAAGTATAGTCAGTGTTGTCAGTCAGAATTCTGCTAAAGCATGGCGGGTATATGTGTGCCTCCACCCGTATTTGATCCCGGGACGCCAGATTAGACGGTGAGCGCGCTAACCATTGAGCAATCGGCGCACCTCAAACAATTCTAAGACAAATCGTCTCTCGGGCATGATAGAAACGTCAATATTATATTCAAAAGGTTCTTAACACTTCTAAGTAAAGACAGGGCGGTTTTGTTAACAGATTTAAAATGGAACTTGCGGCACTGATTAAACATCTCGGACATAAATATACTCTTAACTTAGCATGCTTTATATCTTTATGTTCTTTAAATCGTCGTAGCCTACATATGCGATGGTTATGTTAAGGTTTTATTTTCTTGTAAACCGCATCACACATGTGTATGACCGCGTCACTAGTATGATACCATTTCCACCGCATACATCCGAGGGAGCTTCCGGATTCATCAATGAAAGACCCGAGTAGATACGATCGACCACTGAGTAGCCGTTTCCAAATGCACTAAGCTATAACCTTGCACTTTTGCAGCATGTTCTTTTCCACGTATGATGGCTAATACAAATACAATACCGAGTACAGATACGTAAATTTTCAGAAATTGCACAAGAAAACTCATTTTCTGCCCTTTTTGTGGTTTGATTCTCTCATTTAGTGTAGAAGCGTTCACCATTAATAACGCCTGCGCAGTCGTAAGGCATCTGCTACCCTATAGAATAAAGTGATCAGTTACACTATCAGAAAATATTTTTTTTTCTCGCTATTTCTGGTGTTAGAAATCGTTTTGTTATACATAGACGTTTTGTTATATTGGATTTCAGAAGATAATGTTTGCAACGTCTATTTATGTGTAAAATCGCGGAGAAAAAATATTGTAACAATATAGAAAAAACACATATATATGTATATATACAATGGAATTTTTTACGACCTCGGGGGTTTTCCGGAGCGTTGAGTGCATTTTGCCGGCAGAAATAAATGATAGTCCTTAAAGGTGCTTCCTCACAGTAAAAGAAGCTAACATTTTTGTTTAACGTGATTTACTATAGATTTGCTATTTTGACGTGAGCCTGACCTTTATGCAAGAATGTATTACAAGGAATATATCAATTTCCGCAGGCAAATCGTGCAATATCGGCATTTAAGATTTGGGTTGTATTACATCTCGATCGTCATCGTTATACTCCCCGATTATGAAAACAAACAATCGGTGTAGTGTAAACGTAGACAATATATCGACTGTAAAATATGGTAATCAATAGGTCAGGCTCATGTCAATGTGGCCAAGCTATTACCTAACCAAGTATTTATGTGATAGAAAGTCACTGAACTTTGCTTTATGGCAGACTTATGGCTGATTATCAATTTTAACGACTTTCGCAATACATGTATATCGTTCTTGGTGTTTTTTTTGCTCTTTTAAAAATGGAGTTTCCTTCGAGCATACAATATGTAAATCACACATTAAAAATGTACCTCGGTCCCCAATCAACATTTCTTCGTTTAGATCTAAATAGTAGCAGAAGCTAAAGTGAGTTTGATCAAGGTTTGTTCTAGTAGGGTTAGACTACTGAGTGTTGTTACATGTCATTCGAAGTTCCTCATGTTTATGTGGTTACGTGTAGTTCGAAGTTTCTCATATTTATGTGGTTACGTGTAGTTCGAAGTTCCTCATATTTATGTGGTTACGTGTAGTTCGAAGTTCCTCATATTTATGTGGTTACGTGTAGTTCGAAGTTCCTCATATTTATGTGGTTACGTGTAGTTCGAAGTTCCTCATAGTCAAGTTGCGTGATTCACCTAATCTAGATTACATTACATGTCGATAAAATTAGTAACCATTAAATTCATCCAAACTATTAATGTTCTTCCTAATTAACTAATTGAGTTCAATTAACAAATTGATATAGTTAGAAATATGACGTACTACGATTTTGCGTGCGTATGCACCACTAAAGACAACCCTGCAAATGTTCAAACCGGAAGTATCTAATATGTTCAGAAATCGGTTCAATGATTAACGCGTTTAGTCATGAATAACAACATATTGACAAGAGGGCTACTAGTTTCGTAACGCAATAACCACATTATTCTCAACAACGACTGTCCGCAAGTGTTTCCTTGTTGTGCCATTTTCGTCTCTGTACTATTGTTTTTACGCGCACATTGTATGATTGTCGCTTGCAGAATTGCCATGGTTGTGTTTTTGTTTTGTGATCAGGAAACAAGAGCGATTAACGCTGAAAGTGTTATTTTCCAGACAAAAATAGTGCGTTCTGAGAGCAATTATAAACCTCAACATTATTGAATGATTTCCTATATTTTCAGAGAAGTCACCGAGTTGGTTGTGAGCATAATACAAGCACGTGACCTGACAGCCAATCAATATACGGGCACTTTAGATTCTTACATCCGGGGAGTTATATTACCAGAATCAGATTATTCAAAATTTCAAACGAAGGTTAGTCAGTACATTACCTAGATAATGTTAACTAGTATTTCCCTATTGGGTTTTGCGACTTTAACCCAATCACATTAGTTTGACAATTAGCAAACTTGTCTTGGAACTACTTTGATGAACAGAGAGCAAAACAAGAGCTCATCTAGCTCATGGTAAACACGATAACAACTCGTACCAAGAAGCAACTAGGATCAGTAAACACAATAACAACTCGTACCTAGAGGCAACTAGGATCAGTAAACACGATAACAACTCGTACATAGAGGCAACTAGGATCAGTAAACACGATAACAACTCGTACCTAAAGGCAAATAGGATCAGTAAACACGATAACAAATCGTACCTAGAGGCAACTAGGATCAGTAAACACGATAACAACTCGTACCTAGAGACAACTAGGATCAGTAAATACGATAACAACTCGTACCTAGAGGTAACTAGGATCAGTAAACACGATAACAACTCGTACCTAGAGACAATTAGGATCAGTAAACACGATAACAACTCGTACCTAGAGGCAACTAGGATCAGTAAATACGATAACAACTCGTACCTAGAGGCAACTAGGATCAGTAAACACGATAACAACTCGTACCTAGAGGCAACTAGGATCAGTAAACACGAAAACAACTCGTACCTAGAGGCAACTAGGATCAGGGGCCTTATTCACCAACGTTGTAAGTCTAAAACTCAGACTTAGACTTTATATTGACAAATTCGCTTTTGATATAAATCGGTATACATGTTCAGTGGGTCACAACAAATAATGAGATAAAATTGCACATACAACGTGTCGTTACATCTAAATTCGAAGTTTTAGACTTACAATGTTTGGTTAATAAGGCCCCAGTACACACATATTGGTTCAATGGTGTACATAATACGAACAGGCAGTTCTAAGGCAATTCCAAGCGCATTAACTTGTTTGTTTGCATTTTCAGATTCAACGGAACACGACAGATCCAATTTTTAAGGAGCGATATTTGTTCAACTTTGAACCGGAAGTGTTAGATGACAAAATATTACAGTTTCAACTATTTGCTATCGATAAATATCAACGTCATAAAGTGGTCGGGGAGACCGAGCTACGTGTAGGGGATGTGGATCTCAGGGCGCCAATCAAAATGTGGCTTAATCTACGAGATATAGACGATGTAAGTGGCTTATTTGGCATTAAATGTGTCTTAAAACAGTTCAGTCCGGTCGTACGATACCCTGTCCCATTAATCTGCCTACCAGTCAACAAGTCTAAGAACTTCCTTTACAAGTACGACATTTCAATAGGTGTCGGGATGTTTGGTGACCTTATGTGCTTCTCAGCTCAGAATGACAAAGTAATAGTTATATATATGTTGTTAGAATATATAGAGGGTATTTGTATTTTTCCGTGTATGATCGGCTGATAATTCACCGAGTGAGCAGCTGATGTAATATTTTCACGAGTAGCGTAGCCACGAGTGAAAATACAAATCAGATGCTCACGGGGTGAATTATCAAGCGATCATACACGGTAAAATACAGATATTCTATTGATTTCATGCTTCAAATAGATTAAATGATGTAAATACTCCACTATATACCTGAAATGTTTTGCCTGACGTCGTTTTCTCGCCATGCACGCGTCGAGTTGCAATCAAATAGGTCTTCTGCAATGGCTTCAATTTCGTCCATTTGTTTTACATTTATGTACATATAATATTCTGTTATTTGTTAAAGATTAAGAGAGCCAGTGAAAATGCTTATCATTTTATTTTTGACGGCGGGGAATGTGTTTTTGAAAAATGAGTCCGTTTTCGTGAAATTATGAACTGTGAAATTATGAACTGTGAAATTATCGGGGAATAATCCACTGTTACTCCGCCGTTAACCACCGATAAGCATGAAATAAAAAGGAGTACTTGCATGGTACATGTATATCATGTATAATTAAATTCGCTTTTGCGGCGACTTCCTGAGCACAGCATAGGCGAAATTCTGCGACTTTCTCATTATGACCAAAAACAGTGCTTACTGTGGTTCAAATGTGATTTTCTCAACATTAACAACACTTATCTCTCTGTTGCTATTTATAATTTCTGAACAATCCAATTGTAATGAGTCTCTAGATGGATGTAATTGAGTCTACTGTCCTGTATAACCCACAGTACAGTGGTGATTCTATTAGGTAATTATAATACGGCTCCTGAATGATGGAGGAGTGCTATGTCGGTCATTTGGCATCAAGAGAGATGAATCAACATCCCACTGACCTTATTGTCTACAAACAATCTATATACTAGAAGCAGTCACTTGTCGTCTAAAATATTGCATTTGACGTATCGTATTCAGCGTCTAGACGGCATGACATTATTACGCGGGATTGGTGATGCTTACGATCTAATTTGCATGTACGTATGCATGGGTCAGTTTTGGGGATCATGTGACTAAAATGGTACTTTACATAGTGAAAATAATTAAGGAGTATTTACCGAGTATCAAAGAACTGTCCGAATATGTTCGTGATATTTTACGCGTGTCGCCTTATATTTATTTGATTTTGCACAACGACTTTATTACTCTCCTACTGTATAGCTTTTAACAAGTATTGTAAGAATAAGATACACAGGGAAGAGGTAAACTTCAGTCTAATATAGTTTGTTCTGTCTTGTATTTCAGAAGCCTACAGAGTTCGGTGATATTATGTTTTCATTGAGTTACCTACCAACTGCAGAACGCCTAACTATAGTTATTGTAAAAGCTCGAAATTTACGATGGTCGGATAGCAGAGATTCCGGGGGTAAGGTCATTCCTTTAAAAATAGTTTATAACCCTCTTTCTATTAGTATAGCTAGTAAATAAGGAGTGCAACTTAAGCAGGATTACGAGGGGAATGGTCATATGTTCTCACAATTAGTTAGACCATTCCCGAATGTATTTGGAGCTATCAATATTTTGCTTCCTGTGGATGTACCAAGGTGTAATTGGCAGCTCTTTGACCAGACAGTAATCGACTTATCGTCGGTCGCTGCTTTAGTTGCTGGATGAGCATTTTTGGTCAATGAAGAAACAATTCTATACTTCCATACTGTTACAGCACTTCGAGCCATGCTGCCAACGTAATAACTATCTGTAAACTTGTATTGGCCATAGTCAAAATTCACAAAATACCCAAGACAGCTTTAGCAGTCCTTTCTTATCATACAGATGCACCCGGTTGTTAAAACTCTTTCATGGTCAGACATCACTAATTGGGTTGGAGTTATGCCACCTTATAGTCTGACTGTCAATTCTTGACTAGAAATATATTTAGCGCTTATATTGTTATTGTATTATTTGTGCAGACATATACTTAATCTTGTTTGGCATGCAGATGTATGTATTTATCCGGTACTCGCCAATCATTCCTAGACCATTGTCAAATCTGTCTACGATCATTGTGCAATATGTCGGTCAGATGTACAGCGCAAACTACGAACAATTACGTCCGTTTCTAAAACAGACTGATAGAACCAAATGATCAACCGTCTACTTTACTCCTATCGACATTTTTGGAAAATCTGTAATAAGACAAGTTAAGTTGTTTAAAAACCTTGTTGCGTAATGCAATTGTATACTTGTATATCGGTTCATGCAGAAATTATTTCATGTTGTCATGTGATTTCGCTTGAGCATTGACATGCATACTGCAACATAAACTACTTCACATACGATAACATGAGTTTGTAAACAAGTCTAACAACATTATCTGCGAGTATACATGTTCATATAGCAACACGTGCATAAAACCAAACACGATCGTTTCGCAACTGCCTGGTTGTCGCGGATGTACTGCAGTTTTGTTGTATTGTTTTCAGATCCATTCGTGAAGGTTTATTTATTACAAAATGGCAAAAAGGTGAACAAAAAGAAAACGACGGTGAAGAGAGGAGAGCAAAGTCCGATATTTAATGAAGCTATGATTTTCTCCGTTCCTGCTACAGCACTTCCGGTTAGTAATTTATACATTTCAATCGGAACACCTCGTACAATTCTACCAATCGTGAAGACTCGGTCATTTCCGTTTGTTTCAGGTACATGTTGCAATGCATAAGGCCCACGGTGACAAGGCGATTACCACAACTTTTCCGCTCACCGTCGAAATTTCATACTTCTGACAAATGCACCGCATCCTTATGACGAAATCACAAATGGCGCAGGGGCCTAATGCAAGTAAGCGGGTGACATAATATTTTATTATAAAACATTGCAAAATGATTGCCACTTATGAAGGACTCCATCGAATTTCTGAGACATTATGCCATCCCTTTGGAAGTTTATCAGTCGTAAAGTATGTAACATGACTTAGAAATAGTGTTTACAAAAAGTAGTGTAGCGCTCGACACAATTCGCACTCGTAAAGAAAATGTAATATTCTGATGATTATCGATGTGTCATACCTGATGTGACCGTCTTACATCATTGTGTATATAAGAGCGCGTATCACATGAACCTGCTTGTTTCTACTTCTCATTGAAAGTCTTGTTTTTTTTATGAAAACATACAAGTAAACAAAAATATTGGAGCACCGCACAACACTGATAATAAACACCGCATCTCGATTCCGTTTCACTGAAATCGGTGGCACCGCTTATTTCTGCTTTTTGTTTTAAACGATGTGCTCAACACGCTCTAGATAAGCCACAGTTGGCTGCATTTACTTACGGTAATCCTCCATTTATCTTAGCTACATGTCCAAGATTTTATCTTGAAAATAATGGCATCAAAAGGGTTCCTGATCACGTAATCGCAATCACAGGTAACTGTATCGTTGAAAACGAAAAAAGAAACGAAAGTTAATTTTAGGCTTACATTCATCCCATAACATTGTTTGTGTAAACACACAGCCTTATTTAGATAATTGGTATGCATAAAGCAGTTTGTATTATTAAAAACAAAGTGCACCTCTTGAATCGGCTCGTGGATTTCTCTACAAATGGACCTTGGAAGAAAAATATACTTTTCGGGTTTTTTTCATTTTCACCGATACTGTACAGTTACCTGTGATCGCAATGGAATATTTTGTCTTGTTTTCCGGTAGGGATACATGGCAGGCATATGAAGTCTCGTGTATTAGTTTATCTATTTTTGTATTATTGAATGAACTAAGCGTGTTGTTGTCAACGCATATCTCTTGTGAAGACTAGTACCTAAAACTAGTCAGATGAAGCTTTTTATCAGTTTTTGGTGTTTATTTAAGGACCATTCACGTTACAGTGATACGTTTCCATAGTTGCATCCATACCCCCTACCCCTGAGGATAGGTCGGGATTTTTTCTTTTTGGTTGTCACAACCACCGCATGTGGGAACAGCTAATCGTAAAAGCACAGGTATTTCCCCGGCCCTTGGCAACTAAATATTGCCCCCGGGGTATTGGTTTGGAGGTCTCAACATTTTCCCGGGAAGCTGGGACGCAAAATATGACGTTTTCCCGACTATCCCCAGTGGACCCGGGGTGGGGGAGTGCATGCTGACTGGTGCGTAATAAGAGAAATATTTTAGTCCATGGATAGATCTTTATTGCTTTGAGGTACTGGGCTTTAGGTGTCTCTATTACAGAAGATGAACTGGTCGACGCTGATTTACGTTGACTGTAGACGCACTGAAATCATCGTCAGCACCAGTATGAAAAAGTCGCATTTTCTTGCCTTTTGTCCTTTTCAAAGGTTTAAACTTCTCTTTTTTCTGAAAGACAAATGATCAAAATTGCACGGTGCCAAAATTCATAAAGATGCAGTGCTTTTACGGACATTGTTGAGCGGTGCTTATATTTGTACAATGTCAGTGTTGAGCGGTGCATAACTGCGAACACGTTTTCATGTAAAAATAGCAGTTATATACAATAAAGCATGTTAAAATGTGTTGTAATTTGTTTATTCTTCCATAACATACTATTTCGCAAACGGAATATTTCATTGAAAGGGTTTAAACTTTGCAAAAATGCGATTTTTCGCGTCATGAAAGTCACTTCTTTCACGACTTGCTCAAACTGTTTTCACTATTTTGAAGTTAATAGCAACTCAATTTCGATGCGATAAACGGCAAATAGATCTTAAATATATACTTCATTCGATGGAATATCATTATATTACTAACATACCTGCTTTTCTCGTTTTTGGGTGTGATTTCGTTACTTGCCAAAAATGTGCATCCATTATTTTGACAGAAGGATGCGGTGCATTTGTCAGAAGTATGAAAATTCGACGGTGAACGGAAAAGTTGTGGTAATCGCCTTGTCACCGTGAGGCCGAGGTGATCAGAATGAGAATTCTACGAGTCACGTGCCATATTCTCACATCAGTTACCTCCCCTTATTGTTACATTGTACGTGTAACCAATGACATAGCGACTTGTTTTAACCGATTTTGTTCAACATCCATTTGTAGCATCGTGCATATCTAACATTCATGATTGTTTCGCTTATACATATCAGGGGAATATAATGGTTGGTGTCGAGAAGAATTTATGAATATATAAACAGTCCCTTGGTAGTTTTTTTGTAAATCACCTGTCAAAATTTCAATAACGTCAACAAATAATTATATTCCCAAATCAAAACGTACAATTTAATTGTTCAAACCACAATGGCGTGACAATAAAACAACGAACAGAAATAAAAAGGAAAATATTTAAGCCAATCTAATTGAGTAATTTTGTAAATAGGCTCTAAAGTCTCCACTCGATGTTTCCCACATTTTCGCATGGTGTTCTGAGACAGCAGGTTTTTCATCCTTGGTGAAAATAACGTCATTGACCACACGTGATTTGTCAAATATTCTTTTAGATATATATAATGTGTTTAAAACATGAATGGGTCCATCATGAAATGCATCATTGGATCCGTGGTAGGTAATGGCGCAGCGGTCGTAGTTGTAGTAACAGGGGTACCAGCGGAACCTGGTGAGCTTCCGGTTGAATTGCGTCGTTGCAGCACAAGTTTCATCAAATCAGCAATGCTAAAATTAGTTTTTGGTGATCCAGGTGTTGCTTCGGCGGCAGCTGAATTTGGTGAAGCGGCTTTTGCAACGGGCTGTGTGTTGGCAACGGGCTCTATTTTTGCAATCGGCTTGGGAGTGACAACAGGTTGTGGATTAGTAGCTTGTTGTGGATTTACATGGAAGGGATCTGAGAATGTTCCGTACTCTGGAGTAAAGGGGTCCATAAAGGGATCACCATAAAATGGGTCAATTGTAATTGAACCCGGTGGCATATTTTTTCCAATAACACCAGCAAGTCTTAGTTCATGGTCTTGCTGTCGTTTGAGAGCGTCTAATTCTGCTTTACGTTTTTGTTGTTCCTCTTTTTTCTGTCTGGTTTTTCTTGCTTGTGTTGCCGCGTCATATTGCATTATACGGTCCATAACGTGATTATCAAGCTTTACTTCATCAATTCTCGGCACTCCTTTTACGGTCTTTATAAACTTGGTCACCAGTGCTGGTGTTCTTCGTGCAGCTCTCTGTAACATTTCCAGATACACGTCTTTCTCACCCTGAGTTGTAGGAGCGGATCCCGCAACAACAGCAAAGTTGACCATTTCTGGACTGGGCGTGGCAGTTTGTCCCAGTACAAATTTGACGATATTACCGAGTGCGCCTTTAGCCTGACTTTCTCTCATTCCATTCACCATTTGTGGAATCCCGTTCATCATTTGCATTATCTGCTGCATTTGTCCGTCAACTGAAAAAAAAGATCCTATAGTAAAAAAAGTTAAGTTACCAATTTTCTAGGGCTCTTTTCAGCTTTTAGGCCGCTCAAGCACCCTTTGGCATTTAACTTGCCCTGGTCATTGGGCTACCTATGGAAACCTACACTCGTGTCTCCCTGGTGAGACTATTTCTCTCCTGTGGGTGTAGCAGCCAACATCGATCTGCGGCGCCCAGGAATAGACACTGCCCTCACAGGTACCTTTTTACACCATGGTGGAGTGTGGCATGAGGGTCTTGCTCAGAGAAATTAATCAGTGGTCCAGAGGGGGTTGAACCCGGTCCCTCTCGATCCCGAAGCGTGCGCCCTACCTCCAGGTTACCACTCCCCTCAACGGAAAGCATCGTATGCTAAAACGGCTTAATACGTTTAAAATCAAAGACGAAACGAACAACGAATAATAATACTTGTTCGAATTGGAATGTATCTAAGCACATAGAAAATGTATCCTTTCAGCATTTCATCTCGTGCAGATTTTATCAAAAAAGTATGCTGATACACTTCCAATCTTCGGTCGGATAAGTCATTTTCAAATTGCGATATTACGTTTGTATTAACAGTCCCATGTATTCTGTGCACTATTGGACAAAGGTAAAAAATATTTGAAAAACATAACGTTCACACATTGTCCATTTTATATCTCAAATTGAATGGATAAAGAATAAAAAATGGCGTATATTCCTACTGACTTTCATTGTGCTTCTTGGTATGCAGATCTATTTGGGTTTTTTTTTCTACATTGTCCATTTTTGGTAATTATTCCGTATCGAGTGTTACAAAATGAATGCGCGTCTTATTGGAAGTTGATTTTCAAACGACCAACTTTTGTATAGAAATAATCATCAACCAATTTGCGATAGCCTTCGTTCGTTATCAATTAAAAAATATAATATTGCCATTAACCATGTAGATGGCACATGGGTTTATCAGTTGAGCTACAAGTTCCAAAACCTCCCATATGTATTTACTTTCAGACTGTCTAATTAAATAAACAATATGGCGTCCAATATGGTCAGATTTTAACAGGTATACGAGTAAGGTCAGCCAGCAGTCTTTTCGGTCAATCAGTCATTTTTGTCATTCAAACGAACATTGCACAGACTGAATCAATCAGTATGCTGTTTGTTGTGGATGCAGACATGTTTTGAACGTATAATACATAAATAGCATCACTCACCATTAGCAGTAAATATGGAAATTATTCCGACAAGAACAAAGAATTTGAGCGTCATTTTGGATGGAGCTTCCCCCTGGATACACTAACAACGACAAACGAGCATTACAAAACACACTGTTTATGTTGGTAAGGTGTCTCATTCAATCGTTACAATACATATAACAATCATAAACATGTCATACTGTGTATGACTAAACATCGACGTATGCAATAAAAGTCACACTTCTGTATGCCTAATAGTTTTCTACTTTCACGCAGTGATAGCAATTTGTGCACTGCAGTCAACCAATGTCCAAACTACATTACTAGTATAGGTCCATTCTGTTTTTGCCCTTCTGAAAAGTCGTTGTCCGGTGCAAAGCTATTTCGATTCATTTAGAAGTACATGTGGAAATGAATATTGTTTCTATTGACAGTCGCTTTGTAGTTTGTCCTTGTGGTGCGTGATAGCCATTGTAAGTTATGTTCTCGTGTGAGTCCGTGTTAGATGATGTGTCTGTTATGTTCAGACTTCCCTATTTCCTTGTACTACTGAAATGAATCTTGTAGATCCATCTTGTATTGTTCGATTTGTTAAAATCTTTTTACTTGAATCGGCTGTTTCATTTTACCCGAGTAACCACACAAGCAACTGTATCATTGAAAACAATTAACAGTAAAACATACATTTTACCCAAAAAATGTTTTATCAATGAAACAGTTACCGGACGTGTATGAGGGACCAGCATCATAAATTGAACGGCATTCGAACGCATTCATGTGATTCATAGATTTGAAACATTATATTGTCATTACGTCGATAGCTAAGTATCACACGGTACTAGTACGCGTGTACTTCATGTGAACTTCTGTGCGTGTTAGCACATTTATCAACAGGTTACCTCAATTGATATACCGTTTTAATAAAAACGTTACTTTGTCAATTATGATTAATTAAGTTGTACTTTGCTGTCGTTATTCAATGTTGCTTATTGGTGATTAACTGACACCATGTGATACTTACATCATCCTTATACATTATGTAAAATAATTGCAGATGTCGCAGCTCAATTAATGGATTCATGAATGATCATATACTCTAGAAGGAGCACTTGCAAAATACTAGTAGAATGATAGACAATTACTGGGACAAATCCAGAGTAAAATGAATCGTGCATTTATGCGACATAAATTCATTCGAGAAGCATGACCATACGAGGGTTTTGACGCAAAACGTTTGAAATCCTGATTGCTAATATTCTTATTCAACAAAGCAGTAAAAACATTGCACTCATGTTCGGGGAGTTACCTGATGCAGGTTTTCTGCGTCGCTGGTGCAACTTTGTAGCTTGGTACCCTCATTTCTGCATTAGTGTGCATCATTGGGACCCCCTATAGAATCCTTCGAATAGACATTTTCGTTTTTTTTCGCTAGGACATTTTTCTTTCTGCTATTTATTGCACTTGTGGTTCATTGAGCAATCTATTGTCTACATGCTATAATAAGTTACAAGCGTCTTATATATACTCTCTTAGCAGAACCTTTCACCAATTTGAAATTGATATAAAATTATTATCTTTTTTTTCATGTTCAATTGAAATACATGTAAAGCAATCAACTAATGTGAATTTGCTTTTTATTATCTTGATACTGTAACAATGAACTTGAAATGTGTACGGATATATGATGGGACCCCCGCAATTTGTCAGGGATTTGTTATAAATCTTAAGTCTCCTGGCTGGGTCCCTTATTTGAAAAATCCTAGGGAAACTCTGACGTTTAGCCCGGTTGGTAATAAAACAAAATGTAAAGTCGTGTCCATTTATTATTATTTTATGTTTCTTTTATTTTCAGACTGTGCAGCTTCGAATTACGGTCGCCGAACTTCTGCCTGATAATCGGACGCCATCTTTAGGTCACGTGATTGTAGGTGCTAACACTTCCGGTACGGAATTGTCACACTGGAATCAAATGATGACGTCATTAAGAAAACCCGTGGCAATGTGGCATTATTTGAGAAAATGAACATATTTTTACTATTATGTTTAGGTTCAATTTTACTTCCCAGTGAGAAAAATATCTTCCACATAGAGCATATCATTTTAATGTTCCTTTTATGGTAGCGCATTTATTACCAAAGCCGTTTATTTGTATATGTTTGATGTTTTAGAAATGCATTATGTCTAAAGCCAACACAATTGTTTTAACTTTAAAATGTCCAAAAGTATCTGCTCCTAAGACATTGTTTTTCTAATACGCTATAACACTTGGGCTCACCTTCTGCGTTTATTTGTCATGTTTATGTATGAGGAGAGGATTTCAAAATAGCTTATCCGAAGAGCTGGTTAGTTAACCTTCCAATGAGATTAGCCAATCAAAAGAGCTGGTGCATTTAGTTCGAAGATTAACCAATCAGAGTAGCTGATATGAATTGCAGCTCCAGCTCTGAAAAATTTACTATACAATGAATATCATTTCTTTTAAGTGATGCTAATTTTGAGTACAGTCTCACCTGGCAAAACAAACAAAGATGTATGCCAATATTTGAGATTAGATCTTGCTCAGATTGAGATGCTTAGGGGATCGGGGCATCTCGGCGTTACATTCACAGAATCATAAAAAACATTAATTGTATACAGTTCATTGTATTAACAAACTCTCCTCCACTCCCATTCTCAGTAGCCAAATTGATGATGATACCATTTTAACCATCGCCATTGAATATGCAGGTGTATGGACTATTGCTGTGACCGGGTAATTACCCGAGCAAATAATACTACATGTACTATATGATTGCATATTATACTAGCAACACATAACATTGGGATATATTAATCAGTTCATTACTATTTAGCTCAATATCATATTTACAATATATATACATGTGTGTTCAATTCATTGAATGTGAATCAATGTTATATTCCATACGCAGCTCCAGAGAAATCTGGACCCCTTGGAATTTTGACAGACAAAGGTTATCTTATATAGTCAAACGAGTTTGTCGGGCAATGGGGGAACTGATCAGGAATCCACTTTCCTTTTCTGGGCAGTATAGCGGACCAGCATCCCGTGCATCAAGCAGGTATTTACTAGGAAATTGAGAAGACACTTGTTGGCCTTGAGAATGTAGGGCCTACTGTTAAATATATTCAAGTTCATTTCTTCAAATCAAGACATATTCCAATCGTACATATCCTCTTCGTTTCGGTTTTCTCCAGTTTCTTTTGTCCGCGACTTCTTCCTTTTTATTCTTCCTTCTTGTGTTCTTGTGGCCGCAAAATAAACAATGTTTAGATCTTTCTACAAAATACGTTTTATTTTGCTTGGTATATATCGATCAACTACGTGTGTATATCCAATCTCCAATCAATATTAGCATGAGAATTGTAATGGAATGTAAACAGACAATACAAATTGTAGCATGGCAGCCTATTAACTTCAACATACAAATGTACTACATACAATGCACGTGATCATGTCATTGTACAACTAATTTGTTAAGAATCATTGCTAGTAATGTTAAATTGATTGATTTCGTGGATGAGATTAGACTGGTTCCCAATTGAACATTGGAAATACATTAATTTCGATGGTCAAATTGGATCGGTGTATCAGTCCAAGATTAGATCGACTACAAAAGATAAAGTTCCAGAGAAGCGATTGCGGGTGTGTGTAAGTGGGTTAAATACAATGATGAAGGCACAAGCACTCCCAATCGCGAAAGCTCGGCCATTTCCGTTTATTGCAATGCATAAATGAAACATCCCAGTCGTAAATTTTTTATTAGTTCCGTTTTCTTCGTTAAAAATCAACTTGACCGAGTCTATGATTCTACTACCAGAAAATGAGACACGGTTTGGTTCCAATCTAAAACAAACGCGAACATGTAGTATTGTAAGCAATCCATAAAGAATGGAACACGCTGCAAGCGTTTCCGGTTCCGTCTTCATGTGCCAAATGTTTCTAACTTTGGTGTTCTGGTAATTTTATGGATTTAATCTGAAGGCAACACAAAAATTTAAAGAATAGGGTTCGCAAATATTTCTGGCTGTTGGTTAGACATTCATTAAGATTCATGAACGCATATATTCATTTTATACATAGTCCATAATTTTAAATTCACAGTTCAGCTACACTTGTACAATTTTACGTGCCTCCCTTTTTCTAAACTTGGATATCAGCCCTGTTATGTTTGCCATCGTTTTACATTGCAGAAAAGCACAGAAATTGCGTTTAATATCATCATAATATCACGTGTGTGGCCACATTGGTGTATTTGGACATCCTCCACGTCCATTTTAGTCTTGGCACATAATCAAGTTTTGAATGCGTACCCACATGATTCCGACTCTATCCTCGAATACATGAAGTTCTTCCCAGTACAAACACATTATAGCAATACCTTGTGATTGGCCAGCTAGTAGGTAGCGCACTAACTATGATGGTCATAATACAGCTCTTGGTCTATAATGTTGTTATGTTTAGCATGAAACATTGTTACATTCGTTGTGTCTTAATAAAGTGTTCCCATGTTTATATTTCGAAGGCATTCCAACTGAATTTGTGTCGAGTGTTGAGTTTTCTGTTTTAATAAGAATTTATGTTTATGTTGTGTTTCAAACTTGCTAGATGTTTCATACTGTTTTTCGTCATTGCATGAATGTCAGATGTTAGTTTACAATTTACTGTTAATTATACAAGTTTATATATTTACGATTTATGAGAATTAAAGTGTATATGTGGACGTTATTCTGTGTTATTTTCATTATAAGTCCAAAAATACTACATTTGTATATATGTATTAAGACCAACACGCCTTTTTGGCAGCAGTATCTAACGTTCGCAGTAGCAAATACTTACTAAAATGTTTCGGTTGAAACCACACACCGGCAACATAACCAATCTGCACTACCTTGGTATGATATGGACAACATATATCTGGCGACAAGGCCAAATGTTGCTGCTTTGGAAGGGAGCAACATACCTTGCTGATAGCATTACCAACGAAACTTCCTTAAGAAAACCTCACAACAAAACGTAAATGACGAAGCAACTTAGGAACAACATTCGCCTACAAAACCTGATACACATACATTGACAACATTAAAACAATTACGAATACTTAAGTTTAGGGTACTAGAGGGGGTGAGTATAAAGGAACATGGGACTTGAATGATTGTGTAAATTAAAAATAAAACATTCAGACACTTCCACTAGAAAAACCTACTATTAGTACCTACTTTATCTCCTAATACCAATCCTGAAAATTCCAGAACTAATCATGAAAACGAAAATAGTTCCCAACATCATGATTTGACTAAGATCAAATGTGAATCAATCACTGTTTGCAAAAACTTATATAAAGGTGTGCTGTATACATCCAAGGTCAGTCAAATACAAGAGTCTTGCCCTTTCAGATTACATATTATCTTATTATATAATTATGATATTGTTTCTGTAACTGAAACATGGCTGGGTGGGGACCCTCCGATAAGTCTTGCATTGCTGAGCTTGTTCACAGTGTTTACAAAATAAAACATGTTTGGTACGGTTCTTCGCTGTGGACGTGGTGGGCGTTGCAGTTGTGTACAAAACTTCTTTAGATCTCGATATTCAACTTCTTACTTCTACTAATGATAAGGTATTCACTTCTATTGGAACACTTGGACTGCACAGTATCCATTAAGAACTATTCTCTGCGTCTAGCTTATGTACACAAGGCTTTTAAAAGCTCCAGAATAAGAACACTGATAAAGAAGTCAGGCCTTGATCAAAATGTACTGAATAATTATAGACCTGTGTCAAACTTACCCTTCATTTCCAAAGTTCTTGAGAATGTAGTCGATGCTCAACTGGAAGAACATTTAGCACTACATGATCTCCACGAAGAACGACAGAAGAACGTCAGTCAGCATACAGAAAATTCCACTCTACTGAAACGGCTTTTCTTCTAAGCTGTGTATAACTGGTACAGGTTTGTCATGTCTCCATATAACAAAAGTGAACAGGCTATGTTTGTAAAATATGCATGCCTATGACAGCCCAATAGTCAGAAATGATGAAAGGCCATGGTGACCTTTGACCTCAAAATCGATAGGGTCATCTTCTGCTACTGGCAAACCTCCATGTAAAGTTTGAAGTCCTAGGGAAAAGCGTTTTCGAGTTTGGTCTGCCGACTGACAGAGCAAAGCAATATATACCCTTTCATCAGATATGGGGGCATAAGTACAGTATTATGTTCCTGGTTGTGTAGTTACCAGGTGCAAGCAGACAACAACACAGTGGTACATGGGATAAAACAAAAGTTTTATTGACTTGAGCAAAACTGACGGAACTCAAATGAAAAGATAAAACAAGAATAACATAAAAATGATACACGACTCTAACAAACCAGGGCATCTTTGCAGAACATTTTAAGACAGGCACAGAAAATTTTAAGATGGGCACTCAAATTGTGCTTCAATGACTTTATATACTGACTCTAGTTTTCAATAATCTTGTCAAAGTCTATAGAAACTTGTTACTGGTTGTTTTTAGATGGGGGAAATTTATTAGTTTTATTGATACAATTATAATCTTTAGCAGGCAGAAAAGCGTACAAAAAGGCATGTTTCCAGTAACATGTATACCACTCCCAGAGTTTTTGCTCTGGTCAGAAATGGTTTATCATTTTTTTTATAATGTACATGCTTTTTGATAATTATTCAAACATTAGACCCTGTGCAAACAAATACAAAGTCTTCGTACACACATTAATATATTGAAAATTTATAGATAACAAAAATGAATGATTAATACTGAACAAAGTCACAGTATTACAAAATAATATATTTATAAATGTACATATAGGAAGAAATTTCTACAAGGTCACAAATACAAAAACATGTAATGCATGATTTTTGGAATTAAAAAACAGGAATTCTTTTTTAGAAAAGCAATGTAGATATCACCACAAAATTACATGTAAAATTTAACACCTAGCTATAAAAAATGTATGTCTTTATTTCAATTTATTTTTTATGAAAGGTCTCCATTATGGCACCAAACAAAACAATAAAAGTCATGAATTTCAAATATGAGTTAAAACTGTTGCAGGAACCATTGATGTTGCATAGAAGTTTGGACAATTGGGCTGGGCTTATCAAATGATGATATTTCTATGATGTGTAGTCATTTTTATTTTAACACACAAATAAAACATAATATGAATGATCATAAACATAAAGTTCTGTTTTGTTCAGTTAAAACTCAAAACACAATATAAAGCAGTTTGGTTTAATATGAAACATGTATATAAAATGCTTATGTCTAAACAATAGTTTATCACAAATAAAGTATACAGATATCTCTCACATTCAGCAGTTACACTTAATGTATATAATACTTGTATTTTCCATACATTCGAATCACAGACATATTTATCACAACATGTGTCTAATACATACATATTTTAAGACTGAAAACCATACTTGGACTCTAAAATGTTACACATTTCCCTAAAAGTCAGAGGGCATTGGTAATCAGGCACAGACAAAACGAATAACCGTTCACTTACGACAGACTGATTGTTAACAACCAAATTTTATAATATTCATTTAGCTCCTGTTTTGTTAGAACAGGAGCTTTATTCACCAACATTGTAAGACTGAAATTTAGACTTAAAATTGACAAAATGTATAATCACTGTCATTCTTTTTAATTAGATTTAACCGTGTGAAATTTTATGTGAATATTTGTTGTCATCCACTGAACATGTATAACTATTTATACCAAAATCTTTACATTTATATCAACATTAGAGTAAATAGAACATTTGGCAATATAAAGTTCAAGTCTGATTTATAGACTTACAACAATGGTGAATAAGGCCCCAGTATATACTTTGCAATGTAGAATGGACAGTCATTGTTCAGAAAAAAGTAATTTGTTTAAATTGCATTGATCTATTGTTATTTGGTATTGTTTTGTGACTTTTAAGTCTTAACCTGAGCTTCAGCCTTAAATACTTGTGGAAAAGGCCCAAAAAAATTTATCAGTAAAAACACACATTAACAGCAGTATAATTATGCAAGTAGAATAAAAATAATTATATTATAAGTATTTGTATAGCTTGGCTAATTTGACACGAGTCTGACCTACGTTTACAACACCGATTGTATGTTTTTATAGTCGGGATTATCACAAAGACGCTTGAGATGTTATACAAACACAAATCTGAAATGCCGATATTGCTCGCGGAAATTGATATATTCGAAGCAAGAAACTTTAATATATTCTGGCATAAAGATCAGGTTCAGGTCAAAATAGCCAAGCTTTATATATAAATATGTACAACAGAGAGTATAATTATATAAACAAACACAACAGTGGTTAAAAAAGACCATTACAATATATCACATCTATAAAACATGTAACAATAAATTATAACAATTGTAAAATATACTTAGTATATTATCACAGACACGTATAATACAGTTTATGTAGCAATAGCTGACTCAACAAAATACGAAATCCGACAAAACAAAAACAAGCATTTTTTTCATTTTATCTAATTTTGATGAAGAATTGAATCAGCAAGTCCTAAAAATGCTTTTTTGCCAAAAATTGAAAAACGATTTGTGAAATATAAAATCACTAAAAAGTGGAAATTTTAACAATACACAAGAAAACAAGTGGCAGAATAACAAGCTGTTATTTCAGCACCGGAAGTTAATAGATTCAACAAAGACATTGGTAAAATATCAACTTAAACACAGCCGCAATATTAACAACTCAACAAAAGTCACTACCACAATAACAAAAAGGCCTCAAAATGAACATAATTTCAAATCCATTTTCAATTCACAGTATTTGGAATTGAATGAGAAAATAAGAATATACAAGGGTCAGTCAAAAATAACTATAATCAATCACGGAATTCATCAGAATATCCGCAATGGATAATATTTGACAATGATTGATAGTTAATTCAATTGTAAATACATTTTGAATGCTTAATTTAACAACTCTCCGTTATTTTTGACCGACCTTTGTACATATATTTTTAAGCTAATATAGGCTATGCCTGTTTCCCAATCCTATTTCTTTGGAAATAAAATAAATATTAAATTAAATCTTGATTTTTTATTTTTTCAAGCGTCCCAATGGCAGTCTTGATTTTTGAGATTTTACCATAAATGAGGGATTTTATTTAAGCATTTCATAAAAAGTAAAGAAATAAAGTAGGGAATATTGGAGGACTCCTATCTTCACAAAAATCATCTTGAAATATTCATACAACATCTTAGTCTTGGGACAAACTACAAACAATTGACTAAATTAATGTAGATACATAGATTAGTATCACTATACAAATACTAGCTGTCAGGCAAGACCAAATCAATGTTGACACTCACTCTATATCCAGATAAAGAAAGGGAGGTAAGTCAAAAACAGTTTTAAAGGGAGACAACCTCATATTACTTGGATAGAATCAGAAGATTGTAAGCATAACAAAAGCGTTATTTTGAGAAAACAAGAAAAACTACTCTTTTGGGCAGCAGAGCAACCTCTTTAGAGCAACCCTCTATAGAACAACAATCTTTTATAAGCAACATTTTCATTTTGTTCCAGAAGTAACCATTCACTGTATGTTTTACATTGCAATATCCTCTGTACAACATCCAAGCTTAGTGTTTCTCATAGGGTGATGCTGTAGAGAGGGTTTTATTGTATACATGGGTGAAAGTTAGAAATTTTTAAAAACCTGAAATTCTTAAAAATTGACAATTTATATAGGGAAAATAAAGAAAAACAGACATCTTGATTCACTCAAAAAGCTGAAGTTCAGACATATGCCTAAAAACTTTCACCCATCTGTATATACAGGACCAAGAGTAAAGTGTTTTAAAAACACAGCTTTACATTGATAACAACAGAATTAGGCAATCAACAATCAGAGTCAGAGAATTATAGTTTGTATGAAAATAGGAAAGATGCAACAAAAAGCTCACCCTGTATGGAAGCAACGATCAACATGAGGAAAGTTACACAGACATCGGAGACAATAGAGGTGCCAACATATTTAATACTCTATTAATGGCAATACTGTTTCTGCGAGATGTGAACAATTGTTCAAACACTTTCAAAGTTCTATAAAATTCAATAGTCAAATTCATCCTAATTAATGTACTAGTGTGCGATTACATTTTTCAGCAATATCGATCGTCCGGGTATTAAATGAACAACCCTCGTATATGCTTCCTAAAAGGCATTTGAGTGAGCATAAAGTTCAAAATTTGCCAACTTTTCAACCTGTGGAAATATCCACTAATACAGTGAAGTAATTTTGGAAGAGATTCCATGCTCTATTTTCATTACTCAATGATTAATGTTGCCATGGTGACCATCAGCTGATGAGGAATTGACGAGATATCATTTATTTTTTCTCATCTATTTTTTCTGGTTTTAAAGGTGTAGCAGGTCTCCACTCATCTAATGCCTTAACATGTTTCTTCTCCAGCTCTCTCTCTTCCTTCCTCGCCTTCACTCGAAATGGTTCCCTTAAATATACATAAACAAGGTACCAGTCAAACCTTCACTCGAAATGGTTACCTAAAATACACATAAACAGGGTACCAGTCAAACATTCACTCGAAATGGTTCCCTAAAATATACATGAACAGGGTACCAGTCAAACATACACTTGAAATAGTTCCCTTAAATATACATATACGGGGTACCAGTCAAACCTTCACTCGAACTGGTTCCTTAAAACATACATAAACGGGGTACCAGTCAAAGCTTCATTCGAAATGGTTCCCTAAAATATACATATACGGGGTACCAGTCAAACATTCACTCGAAATGGTTCCCTAAAATATACATAAACAGGATACCAGTCAAACCTTCACTCGAAATGGTTCCCTAAATAAATATATAACAATGATGCAGTCAAATATTTTTTTTTAAAAGAGTCCACCAACAGAATTTGCAAATATCTGTTGAATGTTTTCTGTATAAAATTGACTCATTCATATTAATTGAAAGACAGGAGGCTCATTAACAAGGCTTGGTGCAAATAAATCTCTTGGCCACTTAATTGCACAGGGTCTATGAAAAATTAAACAAGAGGGCCTGAAAGGCCCTAGGGCGCTCACCTGTTGCACATTGGTCTAGGTATCAGTACAACCTACATTCTGACCATAAAATTTCATGAAGATTGGATTAAAACAGTGACCCCTGGAGTGAACACAATATTTTTCTAAGATTTGACCAAGTGATCTAGTTTTTGACCCTACATGACCCAGTTTCAAACTTGGCCTAGATTTCATAGAAAACAACATTCTGATCAAGTTTCATGATGATTGGATCAAATCCACGACCTCTGGAGTGAACACAAGGTTTTTCTAAGATTTTACCTAGTGACCTAGTTTTTGACCCCACATAACCCAGTTTTGAACTTGGCCTAGAGTTCATAGAGAACAACATTCTGACCAAGTTTCAGGAAGATAAGATCAAATTGATGAAATGAGTGTACATGAGATTTTTCTAAGATTTTACCTAGTGACCTAGTTTTTGACCCCACATGACCCAGTTTTAAACTTGGCCTAGATTTAATAGAGAACAACATTCTGACCAAGTTTCATGAAGATTAGATCAAAACAGTGAGCTCTAGGGTGTACACAAGGTTTTTATAAGATTTGACCTAGTGACCTAGCTTTTGACCCCGCATGACACAGTTTTGAACTTAACCTAGATTTCATGGAGAACAACATTCTGACCAAGTTTCATAAAGATTGGATCAAATTGGTGACATCTGGAGTGTACACAAGATTTTTCTAAGATTTGACCTAGTGACCTAGTTTTTGACCCCACCTGACCCAGTTTCCAACTTGGCCTAGATTTCATAGAGAACAACATTTTGGTCAAGTTTCATGAAGATTGGATCAAAACTGTTGCCTCTGGAGTGTACACAAGCCAATTGTTGACGGACGACGGACGGACGAAAAGTGATCACAAAAGCTCACCTTGTCACTATGTGACAGGTGAGCTAAAAATCTATGTTGCCACAGGTGCATTTATAGCAGTTTTCAGACTAAAATTGAGAATAATTATGAAACACAGTACTGAAAGTAAAGGATAGGAGCCTGTTGCAAAACCAAGAGCGCTTTTTGGAAGTGCTTTACTATGTCTATGCAACGAAATGCTACCATTGAGCATGGTTGCTGATAGCAAACCTTTTCAACGCTTTGCAAGACGAGGGCTACAAAGCGCTTTCTTATGCAACAAACCGCTCTGTAGCACTTTGCTGTGCAAACAGTCTGTTACAGTCAAGAAGCATATAAATTTTTCACTTTACATGTAGCGCTTTTTTCTTAACATACTGTTTGCTCGGTAGGGTTTTGTCTATGCAATGGACTCCAGGTAAAGACAATCCCCTACTGTAAGAGCTTCCAGTTGAGTACTCCTATACACCATTGATTTAAATTGCAATGTTGCAGACAAAAGGAACGCTACTGTTTGAACTGTATAGGAACTTAACTCAAATTGACAAGACTTGGTAGAAAACAAGCAAATTGTGGTCAAATGGACAACAGACAAAGAGTGATCGCAAAAGCTCCCCTCTCACAAAGTGACAAGGTGAGCTTTTGTGAACACTCTACATGTTCATCACACTATGTTCAGAAAAGGACTTGTGCTGTCTGTGAAACCAGACAGGTTATAAACATTACCTTGGTACAACAGGCAAGGGCTGTAACGGCACAAACGTATCTGGAACTTTCTTCCAAGGACTGTTAGCACTGTAAATCACACACAATTGTTAAACACTGATTAGTGACATCAAACACACATTAAACACTGAATAGTGAAAATAACATCAAACAAACACACTCAAACACAATTTATTTCATTCAATAACGCTTGGTTAATGGAAGATAGGTGATATGGTAATGAGCATGCAGTGTGGAAAGTTGACAATCTCACATTTAGGCTTATTGCAAAAATTAAATAACTCACAAATCATGCTTGAAGGAAAATCTTATTGATTTTTAACAAAGATAAAACCACAGAGGGTGCAATGCAATATTGAGAGTGCTTGAAATTGATTACTTGCATTAAAAAACAAATTAAAGCAATAGTCAGCAACTCTCTATTATAAATACTTGGTTAGGTAGAAAAACCACCCCAAGCAATTTGTTTAGCTCCATCTGTGTGGCAGCACCTTTAATCCTGTTCAATAGTAGCAGAAAACTGGCTAAAAATAGCACAAACAAATCTATCCCATTACACTAAAACATACAGAAAGCAGCTTAAAATAGCACAAAACTCTTAATTATCCCATTTGGAGATGTAATCTGACAGAAAACGACAGTCCCCTGCAAAAAATGTAATTACAGGCTGCAAGCTACTTCCTGTTTCATACTTTGAGAGAAAAGCTACTCAGGCAGTCATTAACGATAGATTAAGTACAACCATATAAGGATGCCCTGTTCATAGCATCCATTAACCAAGGTAGCTGATTATATGAAACAATCAATGTTATACATATTAAATCATCATGTACTGAACATACTCACTTGTAAGGTAACATGGATTATATTTTTACGACAATGAAATCTTTTTTTTGTAGAAATTCGCCGGTAAATGAAAACTATATTATGGGTCAAAGTCTACCCGAATGAAATCTCCTCAGCTAAATTTCATCTATAGATGCTGTTTTCGGCGATTAAAACAAGTTCATTTTTTTTTGTAAAAGTGGGGTACCTGTAAGCATACTGGGGTCAGTGAAGTAGTACCAGGGGGACCTTGACCCATTCAGCATGACAGAAGGCTTTAGATAAGATCCATCCCATCAGTAACAGAAGCATGGACCCATCTGAGACAACCTTACTTTATGTCAGAGGTATAATCTTCCTGTATAGAAAGCAATACGTAGACAACCTAACTTTATGTCAGAGGTATCCTCCTATATACATAGACCCTTGTATAAGTCAAACCACCTTACAAGTGAGTATTTACAATACACGTAATGTTATACACAAAAACAGTACTCACAGTATTATATATACACAGTCAATAATACACAAATATGAACAGCTGTTTGATATTAGGGTGACAAATTATGAAATTGCATGCTACACAAATACTCATTTTTTCATCAAATCGAACAATGAAGTGACACATGTACGGTAATACAAACAAACATGGCAGTAATCCTGATACACCCTTTCTCCGTTCTGTCAGAGAACTGTTCTGTTTTCATAATATGGCTATGATGGAACTGAAAAACTGATGTAATGCTCTTAACTCTTGAGATGTCATGGATTCTGAATTTCATCAGAGAAAACAGTACAATTCTTGTATGGATCTGAGAAGTGGTGTTTCGTGATATAAACTGTGAAAAAACAAGGGGCACTAGGACATACACAACGACATATATAATCATACAGGGAGATACAAATAGAGTACATACTCTTCAGGTAGATAGCTGTGGAGGTAGAAATAGCACATTATGTATTGTTAAAAGAATGATGAGCTGGAATACGTACATAACTCATGTGCAGCTTTTTGAGACAAATATCAAGAATAATCTCCCTTGACAAAGTGTCTTGTCATCATTATTTGAAAACATTAAGTAATATGGACATGGAAAAGGGTGTGAATCGTTGTATGTATGGAGGAGGTGGTTAAACAATATTCTTCTATACCAACAGTATATATGACTTCTTGAAATACATATATCTAAAATACAATATGGTGGCAAAGAAGATAAACCAAATATATATGAGCCATTCTCAAAGAAAACCTGCTTACTTGACATTATGTAATTACTGTATAAAACAAGGTTTTGTAAAGGCTCTAAAACAAGTAAATAATGTACATTGATTGGTACTACTGTAAGTAATTTATCCATATATGGTAGTACTTTGTCTGAGCTTTAAATTTCCGCATGAATTATGTTGAAATCATATAATATGATGCCATTGTTACCAATTTCGGGAAAGTACTGAGAGAAAAACTGAGAGTAAGCTCTATAAAAACAACAGTAGCCTTTCTCTAAATGCAACAAGTTTCTATTCTGATATATATTTTAAAAATCAGAACATAATTCTAAAATGGTGTAATTTTGAAATACTTTTTACAGTAACTTCAAATGACGTTCAAATGATGTTCGTGGCGTTAGACAAAAAAACTGAATATGGACTTCAAAAAAACAGCTGTAACTTCCTCAAAACTCAAGATATTTACACAATTTCTTTTACATTATGCTTCATTGGCATTAGTCCTTATAACTAAGAAAACTCTCAAATTATTTTTCATGCAGGTTTTCCTGGAGACCGGCTAATAAATAAATATTCCAAATAACAAGTTATAATAATTTGTCATGCACAAAATTTCATGCAATTAAGACCTTAAAATTTCTTTGTATGGAGTTTTCTTACCTTTTCACAGTTTTAGGTAGATAATTGGGGGGATGGGGACTTTTTCATACAATATAGTTACAATCTCAGTGTAAGAAAATATCTTTTGAAAGGCCAAACAAATGAGATATTTGATTCTAGTGAGTAGGTAATATGGTAGGGTAACTCCAAACAAATCATTGATCAAGGTCTGTCAAAACATAACATGCAGATTTAATACATGCATTGCTGATTATCATGTATAGCACCAGCATGCGATCATGCACGCTACCTCATTATCACGGGTATAGCCAGTAACATCGGACATTCGTCCTCATGACCAGGTTTTGATGGTTTCTTGCGTATTATTCTATGAAATAACATTATTATGTGAAATAGACATAAGTCAGGGTTATGTAATCTTCTTGCGTATTATTCTATGAAATAACATTATTATGTGAAATAGACATAAGTCAGGGTTATGTAATCTTCTTGCGTATTATTCTATGAAATAACATTATTATGTGAAATAGACATCTTGAGTCAGCGTTTTGTAATCTTTTATAAGTTAATTAGCAAATAAAATGATTTCCAGAGTAACAGTCAATAAAATATTACATCGAAGTTCTAAATTATGTCATATAGCATGAATATAAATCATAATAAATGCTGTCAATTTACTGTTAATGTACATACACAACAATAAACAAAGATAAATTTACTGGTAAAAGCCTTCCATGCATAAATGATACTATGCCATTCAAAATGTAAAAACTCATATTATGAGAAAATAACTAAATTAATCAATTTATCATATTAAGAAGATAAACATGAAAATGCAGTTTTATTTATGTTCTCTATTTTAAATTTGTGTTTTATGTTATTTTAAAACATGAATTAGAAAATTATTTTGCAGTTTTTGATAAACGTAACAATAACTGTAGCTGATCAAATAAATGATGAAACAATAACTGTGGCTAAACCAAACAAAAAACATGTAAGTTCAACAAATGCCAGGCTATCAAATAAGAGTCAATACTGAAACTTCCTTACATGATGAATCATCTCCTAAATATGGAGCAAAAATGGTTTCTTACATGTTTTGTAATCAAGGAACTAACGATCAAACAAAATTACCAATTTATAAGAATTCACGAAACTTAATGCCAATGTAAATAAGTATCTGTATTAAAAATATTGTTCATTTAGCTCTGACTGAATTTGCCAGTCAAATAATCAACCATGGGGTGTTTTCAATGGTTAACAACAAAAAATGACAGAATAAGAAATATGTTTAAAAACGGTAGATTATAAATTTTGTCTGTAATATATAGTACATATTTGAACATGCATACTGACATGTATTTACCTTTTCTTTCTGGTTTCCATGGTTATACTCTTAACTAAAAGCCAACTTTCTATTTTTAATATTTCTCAAAATTAAAACCAACTTTCTATTTTAAATATGACACAAAATTAAGATTTCCTTGTCTGTAAATTTTCTACTTTATAATAGCTGAGTTGTAAATTATATGGAAGTCATAAATTACTAAATAAGTGGTTAAATTTATGAAGTCAAAATGGTGGCAAATTATTCATGCTAAATCACAGGTAACTGTATCGTTGAAAACGAAAAATAAACTTTTTTTTTAATTTAAAGACCTGTGGGTCATTATGTTTAGGCGGTTTATTATGCCCATATAGTTCAAAATTTCGTTTCTATGAGTTTGTAATGTTTGTTGTATATATTGTATATATGTTTAAATAGTTTACCTGCTTTAATAAAAGCCCATTTTCAACATATGTATTGTGTCTGTTAAAATCTTGTCCTAAATTCATTTGAGAGCCATAATTATTTTTCTATAAAAAAAATATAAATTTTCAAAAAAAAAACAATTTTCACAATACAGTTACCTGTGCGCTGAATATCAGAAATTTCAAATTTGCTAACTTTTCGAGCCATGGAAATATCCACTTCCACAATATGATCAAGTTGATTTATTGAATCAATGAACATTTATGAACACAAACTATTTGAGGGTATGAGATTTATGGCTTGAAGTAGATATAAATATCTATGGTTGTAAATAATGAACCAACAAATAGGAGGACAATATGAATGAACCCATATAAAAGTAATGTAGTGAATTTGTACTTGTGATATATGAATCATGATTGTAGATTTCATGCTTATAACCATATACTGTAAAATCATTTAATTTCGATGGGACAAAATTTCGTGGTTTTGGTAAAAAAGACCATTTCGATGGGACGTTAATTCGTGGATTTTGAATTTGAGGTAATAAATACAAGGGCCAAAATTATTGTTTGATGGGATTAAAATTCATAGTAGAAGGGGAACCACAAAATCCACGAAATGTAATCCCCACGAAAATTACTGACTTTACAGTATTTAGAATTAGGTACTGTTGTATTACATGAATAGTCCGATGACAGCTGACCTGTCAATTATGATTTAAATATTGTTGATTGAAAATGTAATGCTTGTGAAGATAAGTATATCTTAAGTATCAAGTCAGCTGCTGTGAATTTTTTTGTTCAACTGACACAGTACTGAGTGACGAATCCCTGCCTAATTGGTCAATGTATCCCTGCCCATATTATGTCACCTTCAGGTAGAAAAGAGCTATGAAACAAAAACATTTGAAAAACTTTTGTGACAACTTACCCAAACTCCACAATAGGTAAAGATGAACCGAGTTTATGAAATGAAGGAGAATATTCTGGTGTTTTATATGCTTTATCTCCGGGTGAATTCTCATCTAGACCATTCCTCTTGTCTATATAATCACCTACAACAACACAACATCATTAAAGAGGCGTTTCCTATAATTCTGATTGTTTAAATTGATTCAGGAATATTATACATTAAATAAGAATCATTATTGCTTAAACTCCTCAAAGCTTCGACAAAAAACTCCCAACATTACCGATAAAAAATGAAAGTATATTTCCGTAACGAGCCAAAATAGTCACAAGTTGTTTCCCTTTGACCACATAATAACAAATCGCTGGAAGCAAAAAAATTATTATTGGAGATTTTAATACATTTTTGACATTAAAGAGACATATTTGCACCCTCTTTCTTCTGACAAATTATGATAATTGATAGTGCTTTGTACATTTAGCTCATTTAACACGATAGTAGAGAAAAATATGCTAGTTATAGGGAATGCCTCTTTAACATCTATGATATAAGCATGACATACTAAAACCAAAAACATACATACAATAGAACCACCTCCATAAACAATAACAAGTATTGTATTTTTCTTTCAATGATGATTATTTATAAGATATACATGTATGTACTAGAAATTTGTCCATATATGGGCGGAGTTCAAAATGTCTATTTTGTCTATAACTCGCCAGGTTATTCCATGGTAACATGCAAACTCTAATCACTTCATACAAAACTACATATTCAAAGTAATGTTCCTATACACAACAGTGTATAAACAAAATCACTGTTACAGTATGACTTATTGAGATACTACAGAATTCAAATTGTATGATCAATTGTAATTAACAGCACAAGCCACTTATGATCACCATATGACTTATTGGGATACAATACGTTTCAATGTGTATGTCTTATTGTGATAGCCAGAATTTTACTCATTTATACAATGTAATATAATTGGTAAAAGGACAAAATCTTTTAGATCATTACATACCAGTTCTCCCTTTGCCGTACAACATGGTGTGTGTGATTTCATCTGCTGACGTTCTGGTCGCCATATGCTGTCCATTAAATTGGCACCGCATTCCTTTATTTGATAATCCAGGATCTAGCAACCATTCATTACGTGTATTCATGTAAGTATCTAGAAATGAAGAAAAATGGAATAGTTTTAATCACAAGGAATGTTCCAACAATACTCAAATACTGAAAAAGTAAAACAAGGGATGTTCAAACAATACTCAAATACTGAAAAGGTAAAACAAGGAATGTTCAAACAATACTTGAATACTGAAAAGGTAAAACAAGGAATGTTCAAACAATACTTGAATACTGAAAAAGTAAAACAAGGAATGACATTTCAATAGTCATATTGCTGGCTTAGAATGGGGAGGTTGTAAGTAGTACTTATGACCTTATAAGACTAAACATATTTAAAATCAGCATCACAAGGTGCTTCTTATGAACCTGTTTTCATGAAAATCTGAACTTGTCATGTTGACCAAACTGAAGTTGAAACAGCTTGTTTTACCAGCAATAAACAGTTTTGTCTTGTTTTCTCAAAATATCAATTTTGTACTTATGACCTTCTCATTCTAAGCGGTATACTCAGAGGCACAATTATACTCCCTTACTGAAAGGTAAAAACATGAGAAGAAAATACATTAGTCTTATTGAAAAAAAGTTGACCTCCTGTCCCCCCAAAACAGTCAGGGTAGTGTAATGACTTCTGACATAGATATCTATGTTAGACCATCAACTTGGATGACATCTTCACTTTGCAACCACTTAAAGTAATTAAGTATCAATGGAGGGAGCTCCATAAGCATCGTGTTTTATCATAATTCCTTCCTAACCACTAAATTCAAAATCTGCAAAACTGCCATTAAATTAATCAGTCATAAATATCAATACAATAGAAAATCCATGACATTGTGCTTTGTTTGCAATTCAATACACTTATAAACAACTGCATAAGAAAAAAGTTCATGAACATTAAGTTATGTTTAATTCTAACACTGTCTATTTTTAGCTCCATGGAAACGTATAGGACAGTACCGTGGTTAAATATCCGGTTTATCACAGTTTATAGCCGTACTACTTTTTGGCTGTTGAAATACCTCCCACGTACAATTAACACTTTTTATGAATGGAATTGACGTCTTGTTTATCACATGACGTCACGAAATGTATGACGTTTATTTGGCGTCAACGTTAACGTGACGTTGTGCGAACTTTTATTTTAGTAGGGATTTTTCTTAATTTATTTAATTATATCCGTATTATTGACACAGCAATTGTATTGATCGATTCATTTCAGTTTTTATGAAATACATAGTTTGGAATGAGCTCTAGTTATGCGTTTGTTTAAATGAAATGAGCAAAAAACGATATTCCAGGGGTGGAGGTTTTATACTTTAAACAGCGGGAGTGTTAGAATGCAAATAGATCTTAGTTTTCCGTGATATACCGGCCAATATATACGGCCTTCGTGATTAATTCCTACGCATATGAACTCCTAACCGTGATATATTGGCCGGTATATCACGGAAAACTAAGATCTATTTCCTAATTAATCTGCTCAATCCAAATATATGAACTATGTCTTGCAGACACCACAGTTTAACTCCCTCATTTAATTCTCCCCTTAATGAAAACCACCCAATTTCTTTAAAATATATTAAGAATATAGTTTTGTTTCTTAGCTTAGAGACAACTAATGAAAACTAAAATCAATTAACTACTTACTAGCAGATGCATGCAGTTTGAATATTCTTAATTTATTTGCTAAAAACTAAATTTTAATTATTCCATATAATCATTCCATATAATAATCCGACATATTCTACAATTTTCATGCACATCTAAGTCCTTACCTACACTCCACTCTGTGTGACTATAATTCACCAAAACTAGATTTACCTCTAATATATCTCAAATATTTGAGATATAATTCTATAATTCTATATAAACATGTATATTTGCTGATGGTATTCACAAACATTGATTTTAGCCTATTGTGCTTAAAAGATATATCCATGAGACTTAAGATAGGAATAATTTGAATATATTTCTGCCGAGATTTGTTTAAGATATGAGACAATGTTATCTCATCATGACCTCCGCGACACTAACAACCTTTAAGGTAGGCTACAATAAGATAAACACCTCAATATACAAAATCAGTCACCAAAACAAACAATGAAGCATGGTCTAATCAATATAGACACCTAGCCTTGATCTCCCTTGAACTTCTCAATCAGGAGTTGTATTCAATATTGATCTTATTGGCTTAAGGATAAGGACAACCAATCAGATTGCTCCATATTAAAATCTTGCTCTGAGTAACAAGTGATATGATTGGCTATACTTATACTCCAATAAAACAAGATCAATGTTGAATACCACCCCTGAGCAAAATCTCTAAATGACACATATAACTTAAAATCTTTGAGATTAATTTTCCATTTGAGATTAGACTCAAAATTGATATCATATAATGTAAACTAAACAAATAGACATTGTTAATAACAACAAACAATCAAGAGCTCCAACATGCAGGAGATCACTAATTATTTTACTGTTTGTACGCCAGCTTTGGCCCATGATTGAAAATAGAATTATTCTACTCTATACTATTCCAACTTGTCTGGTTCCCTGTCGTACTATAAGTATTAACATGGTGATCTAGGGGAGGTAATCCAGACTATATTCCAACTTGATCATTTGTCTTTCCACTCTCTTTTGCTTTCTGATTATACATGGTGGATAATAATCTAGCACTCATGATTTCACTGTACCGTAGTAATCTGCATGTACAACTTTTCAGTTCCGTTGGAACTTGGAGAATTTTACTGATGGTTATAGCTAAAACTGTTAAAATCCTCAAATGACTCGAATGTCATGTATCCTTAGTTATGTCAAAGCGTTTTATAAGTTTTCTGTTCCATCAGGACATGATATACAAACAGTAAAATTTTCATGACAGAACTGAGAAGCAGTACATCGGATTTACTATTAGTTTATTCAAAATGATCTAAACTGAAAAGAAAGTATTTAAAAATAAGTTAGGCCTAAAAATAGTTTGTTTCCATTCTTATATAAATCAATGTATTTAAATAGGTCGGTCAAGCTAAAAAAATGTGATTTTAAGAGAGCTCTTTTTGATAAATTTTGCAATTTAACAACTGGAGTTGAGACCCTTTAAGGTCACAGCAATATTTAAGGAAAGGTTAGGATACTGGAAGCAAACACATTTTCCGACCTCAGATAAACAACAACTACTTGATGAGAGAAATAACTGAGCTGGGAAATCTACCCTAGCTTCTACAGGGGTGTGGAATTACTGTGTATGGCTTGCCCAACTTGGGCTTTTTGACCATGGGCAAGTGCAAATGATCATAAGAAAAAAAAAATGTCCTACTTTCCCTATATACACAAAGTGATTCCCTTGATCCGGACTAGAATGATCAAAATATCAGGTACACAGTGCTATCAAGCTTAGCAAGATATATATAGAAACTGAAATTTTGTTGCTCTTTATGTTTTCCTGGGCAAAAAGATTGTGTCTTAGGGCAAGTGGATTATTCAGTCCAACTTGCCCATGGGCAAGGGAAAATGGGACGGATTTCCACATCCCTGTTCTATATCTTTCCTGTATAACCTATGTCATCTTCTAAATGATCTCTGTGACTTGTTTATGGCAACAGAACATGCATTATGAATATGTGTTTGAACAGCATCAGCTGGTGCAATTTTAATTTTCTGTTTGTTTCACTATCATAATAGTCATCATTTCAAGACTAATGCTGCAAAATTAAATGTTTGTGATTGTTTTTCTATGGTTAATTACATATTTTAGAAAGCACAGTCATCTTTTTGCATTTTAGTATGGTAACATCAAAGTTTAAGGCCTTTGCATATTTTTGGCAAATTTATGAAATTTTAAAAAATGTTGAAAATTAAATTCCTCACTGAATTAAATTCCTCATAATGCAAGAATCAAGCAAATACAACGTCACCCAGTTGTCATCTGTTCAAACACACTTTTTTTAAGAGTTTCTAGTAAAATTTACCAAAAATAAGAGATGTGCAATGTCCTGTAAAACAATATTATAAAAACATAGTGAACAATAATAATAAATAAATATGTGAAAATATTCCTTTAATTTGACATAATGACCTCAGCTTTTGACGCCAGATGACCAAATAACAAACTTGATGTAGATTTTAGAGAATCAAAGAAAGTTACAAAGTTTTATGAATACCGAAACAAAAACTGTGAGCATGAGAGAGCTTAAATTGTTTATGATGGATGGCAAAAAATGCTTTCTGACAATTTAAGGGCAATAATAATAGCTCACTTGAGCAATTTGTGCTTACATGTAATACTAAAATCAAATGTTAAAAAAAATAAAACAAATTAGCCATCATTTGTTAACTAAATGGACAAACAATTTTGCAAAAACATATAAAGCACAGGGCTCAACACTAACACTGGGCCCTTGGCCCGGGGCCAGTAAAAATCTTGAAGGACCAGTGAAAATCATGAAGGACCAGTAGCTATTTTCTTTATAAATTTACCATTTTTTTACTGTCGGACCAGTGACTAAAATAGTTACCAGTAGTGTCAACCTTTGAAGTAGACAATTTCATAGCTATCTAGTAAAACATTCAGCATTATTTATAAACAATTGGCACAGCATGGTAACTGTACAAGACAAGAGGTGATCTGAAGTTTATGAAACTTGCTTTTAACTTCACAATGTGATAAAAAGAATCCCTCATAAGTCACTCATCAGGAAAACGAATTATTCAGCTTGCCAAAGGCTCTGTTTTCTAAACTCTCCAAAGACAACCCATGCCATATCCTATATTATTATTTCTACATTGGTACAGAAATAATTTTTAATTGCAATAATAAACCTACATATTAAATGAAACTTGAGAAAAAGTATTTAAATTATGGTACTATAGGTATATTTAAGTTGATGAAAAGTCCAAAAACTGCCAGATCACTGCTCGTAAATAGCATAAAACAAAACATAAATTTTCTTAAAATTAAAGAAAATCCATTTTAATGGCAAAAACTTTCCATTGCCATGGCAACCAAACATGAATAACAAGTTATTACAATAAAAAATTCAATCAAAACTCCAAAGAGCATACCTGTTAAATCTAGATTTTTAAACAACAAAAGCACACAATGATGAATCAAATTATACAAGGGCTCTATTTGAACCTTCCTTCAGATTATATCTGGTGTGGAGATGTTAAATTGTTAATGTTAACATTTACAGAAACCTACCATTAAGGATCTGGAACATCCGTGCTTTATAGAAATCAATTAATAAATTTATTAAAACAAAAAACACATTCTCAAACAAGACTGCGTTCAGCAAACGCTTATGCCCCCGTGGAAGCATAGTTTGAACAAATAGCTAAGTCATTCCCGGGCCATATTTCTGTTGAAATGTTTGATAGCCTTACATGGCTTTGATTATATAATGTGTTTATGATGATAAACAGGTATGCCAAAGCAATACATTGATGGACTTCAGAAATATTTGAGTTTCAATATTTTGTAAGAGACAAACGGACGGACTAACAGACAGGTGCATTGCTTTATGCCTTTGCACCAGTAGATGCCGGGGCATAAAAATAATTCAACAAGGGCAATAACTCTACTGAGACAGCAAAACCAAAGCCATTGGGAGATGCAACTTTGTTGCGCTGAAGTGACATTTTTTTAACAATTCTGGGATAAGTTTGTTATTTTTCATATTTGTTTAAGCTTCAAGTACCTGTTGGTAAGTAAACCTAACCATCCAAAATCTTAAGTGTTAAACAACAATACATTCAAATATTAAAACATGTTAATTTAGTACTGTGGCACCATAGGGACTGGCCTTTATATTCAAACGTAGACCCTGTTTTTAGTTCACTATTTCACAAAACTTTACACAAATACACCACCTAGTAGTGTTTACCTTCTTAGCCCCGAACAGAAATCAAGACCTTTATAATTAAATGAATTATGATATGAACATTTTGAATATAGTGCATAGGATATCGAGAGAAGATGAACTGAATCAATATTGCGAAAGAAGAACAAATATATTATTATAAGCTCTATGTAGCACTTTTTAAGGGAGGTAAAATGTGCCTTTTAGCTTAAATTGAATGGATAATTTCACCTGACAAAGCACTACAAAATGCTTTTCTCTAAATACGGCTTCATTATTACAGGACTTAATTGGTATTTTATGAAAATTAACATCAGCTGCACGTCCATATAGTAATCTGGAAAATTATCAGAAAAATAAGGGAAAAACATCTAGGAAAATCATAATAAATGAACCTATCTGATTATCTGTCAAGGTAACCAAACTTGATTTATTCTTTTTGTATAATGCTGTTTTTCAATGTGTTTTAATGTTTCATTCAATCTGTTACTGATGGTGGTAAATTTTTTAAATAAAACTTTTAAAAAAGTGTGTTCTGATTTCACAAAAGTATTCAATAGCCCAGGGTGTTGTTATAGCTTCATATATATAATAGAATTCTTACTCAATGAAACACTTATAAATTATTGTGGCTGAAAGTTGGTCAGGGTTCCCACAAATATTCTAAGACAAAATTCCCTGACTTTTCCCTGATTTTTCCCTGACCATACAGCAATTTTCCCTGACTTTTTCAAGCGATTGAACCTTTGTGTTAAAGCAAAATCGCGCAATAAGAACAGTGAAAAGAGGGGTATATTAATTTTGCTTTATATGGAACCAAAATGTTTCAAGTAGCAGTTTTAGTGCTGTTGATTGACGTTAAGTAATGTTAATTTAATATCATCATGAGCGAGCATAGCTAGCAAGGATTTTTTTCAGTTTTGGGTATTTTCTTCATAGAAAATGACACTTATCAAGATCTTTAATGAAGAATTCCCTGACTTTTCCCTGACTTTTGCTCAATTCCTAGATTTCCCTGACTAATTTCAAAATTCCCTGACCTTGAAAAATATATGTTTTTCCCTGACTTTTCCCTGACCGTGGGAACCCTGTTGGTGAATACTTACAAGGAAATGGCCGCATTGCTTTCCAGTTATTTTCGAAGATTTCAGCAGCAGGATATTTAGGGTCCTCAGGGTGAGGTAAATACTTGAGTCGAGATTTCCAGTCTGGTCCAGAACTAAAAAAAACATAGAACAGGTTCTAATATGACATACTGATTAAATAAGAAAAAAATCCTAATGCGGGAACTACTAGTATCCAATTAGAGAGAATACAGTTAACTCAGTTACACTCAGTTACACTCAGTTACACCCAGTTAAACATAGATAAACATATTTTTCCTGATGGATGAGCTTATGTTTATAACCATTCTCATTTAACTTTGAACAGACTGTACATTTCGTGTTGTCCCTGTTGTTTATCATTGAAAGTCACAACTGTAACTTTCCTTTTTGCATTTCATTGATTCTATACTTTTCAAAAGAGATTTACCTCAGATTGAGTTGTGATTTACCTCAGGTTGAGATGTGATTTACCTCAGATTGAGATGTGATTTACCTCAGGTTGAGATGTGATTTACTTCAGATTGAGATGCTTTGGGAGATCTGGAACTTATGGATAGAAAGATAATATAAGTGCATACTCTGTGAATTCTGGTTGAATATTTTGTGGGTGCGGTCTCCATTCATCATATATACCGTATCCATGTGGAATATATCTCCTCCCTCTCGGTTTGTATAGCGGCCTGGTTGTATGGTTGTCTAATGTAGGAAAGTGACGTCTTTCACGCTCTGAAATATACCCAACAATCAATACAGATACAATATGATGTCAGATGTCAACTCAATTAAGCAGCCACCTGTGTCAATATAGATCAAACCCTTTTAAACATTCTGAATAAGAACTACAGCAGTATATATACTACACACCCTGAAGCTTGAATAGCCTTACTGTATTATAAGGACACCTGTATAAATTATGTTGTGCCTCATGACTTCCCTCATGATGAGGGAATGAAATACATTTTCTTTTAAGAGAGCGAAGACAGCTTTCTTTTTCATTCTAATAAATGTATCAACAAGTTCCAATATGATTAACAATATCTATATAGAAATACAGTTAAGATAATCAATTCCATATTTTCATATTTTTTATTTAATTAAAAGTTTTATGCAACACTAATACTTGAATAATCTTTTTTCACTACTCATGAACATGAAATGCAAGTTAAGACTGATTGGACAGTTTCAGGACTCCTTGGAAAGTACACTGTTAAAGTATAATGATTATAGTTCTAAAAGTACATATAGTTATATAAGTACATATAGTTAATTAACATGGTCATGAACTGTCATAACATGAATTAAGCTGTCATATCTGATAGAAGATCAAATCATTATGACAGACAACATTGTCAAATATAATAACATGTACCTTGAAGACATTAACAAATATAGCTATAGGCCACCAAAGTATTGCCATATTATAACATTAAATAAACCTGTATTAAATGGTCACCTGTTTTATGTACCCCATTTTTATGTTTCTCTTACTATGCTTAATATTTTTTAAGGCCTTAAAAACTGTTGGTTTCTGGTAAAAGTTGGGCAGGTAGGTTAGATTCTTTCGGTAATTTATTTTAATAAAGAAGAAAGACTTGAAGTTCCTTCAATCCAAAACTACAGTGAAAATTTTGAAATATTTTCAACCGCCATTAAAACTTCTAGGGTCATAGCAAATTTTAGGGGCATGTACTGAAAACAAAATATTTTTTATGCCTTACCCAAAAACTTGCCAAACAGCCCTCATCAAGTAACTGTACAAGCTAGTTTTCACTTACAAAACATTTATTCAGTGCTTTTGTGGAAAGCATAAACATTTTCACCAAAATCCAAGATCCAGTTTTGGAATGAAAAACACCTAATCGCTATTTTCAGAAAATAAAGATGGCAATAATAAGCAACTAACTCATAATGACCTGAGGCATAAAGCACGAAAAATGATGTACTGTACAGATACATAACATACATATCAACAGATATGACAAGTGACCAGTCAAGTGATATATTACAAGCATCAAAAAGACAGGACAGTAAATAGCTACTCAATGAGAAAATACAGATAATACTATGTCGTAATTGACGATCTTGCAGAAAATAATAAAATTGTGCAATTTATTTTATTTAATTGTGTCAATTTATACACAGTTAATGTTTATAGGTTGTTTTTAAAAATCATATCGCAACTTGGAATAATAAGCATGCACAGAATTTGTATTACATGTACCGGTATGTGATATTGCCGTCAGATGAGTATTTATGCAATATCTTTTAACTAGTTAACTGAATGTGTAGTGTAGTGTAGTGTTGTGTTGCACTCCTGACAGAACAATGAATTATCATATGCATCACCATGTATATAAATCAGAAGTGACAATGGATGTAAATGCTGGATCATCATTCCTGTTTGGTATGTTATATTCCTGTTTGGTATGTTATATTCCTGTTTGGTATGTTATATTCCTGTTTGGTATGTTATATTCCTGTTTGGTATGTTATATTCCTGTTTGGTATGTTATGTTCCTGTTAGGTATGTTATCAAACGTTATTTAATGTTGATCTGTGTTTATTGTAGTTTGAGATCAAATAAGAATGTCATAAGTTGCTGGCTTAGAATGAGAAGGTCATTACAGTGGTCGAGCGGATAGCCTGCTTGACTGCTGATCGAGAGGTCCCGGGTTCGATTCTCGGCCGGGGCACTTGATCATTTCTGAAACGCTTTTCTGTGTTTCCCACCTAACTAGAGATGAACTGGTTAGCAACCCAGAGGTAGTCTCGCGTGTATCGGTGCTATACATCGGGCACGTTAAAGAACCAAGGTGTCTCTTCGGAAAGAGCTAGTGCATCGCGCCCGGATACCTTGTATCACACCACTGTCTCTTCCACCTGCTGTCTCTTCAGCAAAAACACAGGACCCCATTGGAAATAAGTGCTTGCACTTTCATGGGTTATCCTTGACCGAGAGGTTTAAATAATTACAACACAACTACTACTACTTACGACCTTATAAGACTGATACACATTTGAAATCTGCATCATCATCATAAGGAGCTTCATAATGAGCCTATTGTCATGAAAATCTGAACTTGTCATGTTGATCAAACTGAAGCTGAAAAAGCTTGTTTTACCATAAGTAAAGAGTGATTGTCAGACAGTTTTTTTCTTGTTTTCTCAAAATATTGATTTTGTAGTAAAAAGTATTAATTTTGTAGTTACGACCTTCTCATTCTAAGCAGGGAAGTGTGTGTGCCTGTGAGGTCATTCTTTTTTTACCAGCCAGACTGACCAATGATCACTGACTTCAAGAGAAAAGACAGTGATACAAGGAATTTAGATTTTATAATACCTTAGCACTTTCGGAAAACACATGGTTCTTTAATGTGTCCAGCAGCAAAATAGCATTGATAAATATTCAAATGCTTAAATAAGTCAAGACTTTTATTTTTTATTACTAAACCGTGTATGTTGGTTTGCTTTTTTATTGGTTTAAAGAAGTAAAATTTTGAATGAGACTAAATTAGACTCATAAGACAAATGAAGGCACCTTCTTTTAATACAGAAGTGATCACCCAAACTAGTTGATCAGAGAAATTAAACAATATGATATTAGATATATACCAGACATTCAGACACTAATATTGTAGCCAGGTTTTCAATAGCTTTAAGGTGCCATGGTTAACCGTTATATTTTTTATGAATTTTTATTATATTGGCACAATCATTTGAATACAGTTATCCATTTTATTCAAATGAACAGAAGAAACGCAATGTTGCATTTTCGCATCAATACAAAATGTAATAATAGCCATTAAGTGTTTAAGACAGTGAATTAACTGTTCAGGACATACAGGTCACTGTATATGTATTGTAATACAGTTGAGAACTGAAAATGATTTCAGGAATTTAGGATGACAGAGACTTGTTCCTGTAATGACAAGCTGTTAAGAATTGGGATAATCTGATTTTATATATTTACTAAAGCATTCTTTTACCAACATATTGCCTGCTTGACATGTATACTAGTGCACCCAATGGGACATCTTTTAAACCTGAAACTACATTTGATCAATCTGATTTCACAGATTAAGGAGTGACTACCCCTGATGCTGTTGCATGATATCAGATCCAATTGAAATATGTGTTCAGCATTTTTTATTACAGATGAATATTTTAATTTTTTTAGTGATAGCACAATAACAAACCTTACAAATATTTACAGTCTGCACTCTTATGGATAAAACATCAGACATGGGGATTTAATTTTGTCCAATTTGGAGAAAAAAACCTCTTTTAAGGGGGATGGGGTCAGTTACTAAGTAACTGGTGAGATTGACCTAGGACAGATGCCTGGCTGAAATGTTCAGTGGATGGATCTGTGTAATAGTTATACAGCCTAGATTGTGGGTTTGATTCCCATACTGGGTGCACGTTTTCTCTAAAGGGGTGAGTTTAATGGTGGCAGTCAAAAAGAGTCCAAGACGCCTAAAGGTTCGGTTTTGCTAGCAAAGAAATAAAGGAGAAAGAATATAGTAGTGGCTATTGAGATTGACTAGCTCAGTTTGAAGGGCTATGAACAATCACAATGCTGTCAGATAATTCTGTACACCTATGCAGTTACTGTATTAATACTGGTATTATCACTGGCACAAGATCTAAAGTACAAAAATTTATCTGCTAGACACTTGCTGCCACCCTCGGACCAGGCAAGTTGAATCCTAAACATGCAAGCATTGCCTTTATTTGCCAGCTGTCTGATGAAATATGGCAGGCAGTGCAAGGCATATCATTGCCTCCACACATACTTGACCCGAGTCACCAGATGAGATGGAAAGTGCACTAACCACTAAGCTATAAAGGAGGCTATGCCAACTCAACATCATAAGTAAGTGGGGCATCAAGAATTATTTCCTTTAGAGATAGAAGTAACCAGAAAGAGTCCTTGGCTCCCTGCACAAAAACACTGGAGGGACGAAGGTTAATAACACCATTTATTGTGTATACATATGCAAACGAAGGTGCCAAGATTTAGCCAAAGCACTAAAGTAGCTGAAACATCTGTTATACAGGCACGGTCGGCTTGAACTCAAGACCGACAGTTTTCGAGAAGACTGAAAAAGGTGACTGCCCTATATTAAACAACACGTCTAAAAATTATTCTGAATAATATTATCAAAGTGATTTCAGTGCATATGCCACTGATTTTCAATATTAATGACAAATGAGTAAACTTGGTAAATCGCGAAAACTAATGACATTTGACTTATTCTAATTAGATATTCCATTATGAGCATTTAGCTATATTCATTTCAACTAACCAGTTTTCCCAGGCTTCCCCACTTCTGTTGTAAGATGAAGCATTGTGTTATTATTAAAACTTTGTTAAAAATGTAAATATAAACACAGACAGCATCCCACTTTAGCGTGCTTGGTAACAAATTCGACTGGTTTTCCGTTTGTTGTTGCTCAGAAAGCGGTGTCGCAGTACATTTGATGAATCAGTCAGGCAGGTGCGCTCGACGGGTCCTACAAATTTTGATCTGAATACTTCAGGCGCTTATTGTCGGAAGACCACGCAATCAAGTCACTGCACGCATATTTACACAAACCAGTCCAACTTTTATGTTTATCACGCCATCCTCGTACGACTGAGGATATGTCATGTTATTTATTTGCTGTTTAACACGCTGCATGTTGCCAAATTATTCTGACTTTTCATATTTCTAACCGAGCAGGTAATTATTTTCATCTATTTACAATTTCTTATCAAATCAATGTAAAATTGTGCAATTAAGAACATTCTAATTTGATTTCGCGACCCATCCTTTGCATTAGCAGGTTTAGTATAAATGCTGTTGTTGTAATTATTTATACCTTTCGGTCAAGGATAACCAATGAAAGTGCAAGCACTTATTTCCAATTGGATCATGTGTTTTGCTGAAGGGACAGCAGGTTGAAGAGACAGTAATCTGACACAAGGTATCCGGGCGCGATGCCCTAGCTCTTTCCGAAGAGACACCTTGGTTCTTTAATTTGCCTGGTGTATAGCACCGATACATGTGAGACTACCTCTGGGTTGTTACCAGTTCTTTTTCTTCTTCCCGTACTGTACATGGCCCTCTCTGGAGCATCATCGTACAAAGTGGTGATTATTTACAAGGTGGATGTGAGGCTAAAACAAGTGCTGGGTTAAAAGTGGGCGGAGAATTCCAGAGCCGGATACTGGACGAGAAGAAGGAACAATGATATGAGTCTGTCCGGCAAAATGGTACCATGAAACTGGAGGTGTTGATGGCAATGGAGGTTTTGTAGTTGGCTGCTGGGTCGATCAGCCTATATACTATCCGGTAAGCCATGGTGGCTATGGCGCAGTGTCTGCGCTGTTGCAGTTTTTTCCAACCCAGCTGCTGTATCATATTTGTGGTGGTATGATAGACTTTTGATAGTCCCCTGTCACGAAGCGGGCTGCCGGTCTTTGAACTGATTCGATCTGTTGGATGCAGTTTTTCACATGGGGGTTCCAGACCGGGCAGCGTAGTCCAGTACTGGTCGAACAAGAGACTTGTAGCATTTGTCCTTGATGGCACTGACTAGTGGACACCTCACTAAGTTTCGGCGAAGGAAGGCAAGGCTGTTGTTTCCTTTCTTAGCGACTGCTTCGACATGTTCATCTTTAGTTGGGTGGGAATCACAGAAAGCAGTCAAGCAGGCTATCCACTCAACCTCTGTACCACAATGTCCAACTGGTTATTGACTGATGATTCTCAATGTCATGGAAGTCAGTAGTCTGGGGTGTTGGGAAAGGCTTTAAGTGATGTCGTGATGCAAGGTCCTTCACCATATATTACCTGTAATGTTTCTGGTTAGTCTGTAACAGTGGTGTCAATTTTCATGATTCATCCAGAATTTAATATATTTAAATGTCATGAAAGAGCCATGATTCATGACCAAAATAAAAGTTATTTGAAGAAAATATCTTTAGAAATAGCTAAGTTATGGTCAATTTAGTCTGTTTTGAAGGAATTTCTTGATACAAACTTATTAAAAGATGGAAACAATACAGTTGAAAGCCTCTTATTTGGCAAAAATGGTTGACCGCATAAGATTTTCCTGATGTATTTGTATAATGTCATCAAATCTGGTACATTATACTGTAATGGCTGTAACAGTCCACTACAGTGCTCTGACAATGTCGTACATTATCAGACAGATCCATTGACCAGTACAACAACAACAGGCAGACATGCCATAAAGAACCCACATGCATTTTCCAAAATCTGCCTGCTCAGGGTTACAGTTTAATCAACTTTAATGTCTAAGATTTGAGTCTTGCAATTTGTGTTGATAACTTGACCAAATTGCATGAAACTTACATTATAGCAATGTGTAACTCATGGAGGTGATGCACAGAACCATTGAAGTTCCAACCGAGATCATTGTGGACGAGGCCTCAGGGTCACTGTTCTCTATAATAGATGTCATGGTGTGGTGGATTATTGTCTTCTTTTAGACTTAAATCAAAGCACCGACTACCAACACCAACATAACATCTAACAGGTCAAATCACACTTCTAATAAATTACTGATTACTCCAAGTTGCTAGTGTTGAGAGTTGTGTATTTTGAAACCATATTCATCTATCCAGTACAACAGAAGCACATACTGGTGTTCATTTATTTGTCATACCCTTAGTTTTATGACTTTACCAATGAGTCAATGACACAGTCATATGTTTCATGTGTAAGATTGAACACATGTTATCATGCACGCATGCTTATAACATGTCACTATAATTCCATGCATTATAAAAGTACATATCAATGTTATCAATCTTGACCCGATTAGGATCCTATACTGTAGATGAATATTTATCTAACCTTGATTTTATGTTTATTTTAAGGTCAAGTACATTTTGCACTGATAAAAATGGTCAAGGTTTACGATATGTGAAATATCAGTTGTATAATAGTGGCTGGATTTTTTTAAGGTCAATGTCATGCTCAAAGTTTTGGTTCAAAGTGTAATGGATTTAATCGGGCCAGTTATAGTTTTCTTGATTTCTAGTCAGTGAATGAGTGATATTCTTGTGAGAATGGTATAAATTTTGACAGGAGTTTATAATATTCAGTAAGTAATCATTGCATATCAATCTTACTCTTAAAATAAAATAGATAATCATGTTTTCGATGTACATGGGGAGACATATTGACTTTCTGATTGATGTCAAGTTATCTGTCTGAATTTCACCAACATTTGTCTTGATCTCCTAAATCACAGTTCACTGGTCAGATTTCAATGAAACTTCTCATAAGTTTTTATATGTGATTTGATATTAACCCTGTTGTTTGTCCTCAGGACAAATGACAGGGTTAATTTCAAATCACCCATTTACTAACATACAGTATTGCTTTGTTTTTAGCTCACCTGTGACGTGTCACATAGTGACTAGGTCAAGTCTTAGAAAAAACTTGTATTCAGTATTCACTCCAGAGGTCACAGTTTTGATCCAATCTTCATGAACCATCGTCAGAATGTTTTTCTCCATGAAATCCATACCAAGTTGAAAACTGGGTCAAAAACTAGGTCAAGTCTTAGAAAAACCTTGTGTACACTCCAGAGGTCGCCTTTTGATCCAGTCTTAATAAAATATGGTCAGAATGTAAGTTATATTGATACATAGACCAATGTGCAGCAGGTGAGCGACCTAGGGCCCTTTGGGCCTTCTGGTTTATGACGTTTTGTCTACCATGGGTTTAAATAACTGAGCTAGCAGGTTTTGGTGTTTAATATAACTTAGATTCCATTTTTTCTGCAGGCTTTGGTGTTTAATATAACTTAGATTCCATTTTTTCTGCAGGCTTTGGTGTTTAATATAACTTAGATTCCATTTTTTCTGCTTTCAGGAAATTGCAAGGAAAATATGGCTGGGAAGAAGGATGTAAAGTTTACATTAGGGGATGATTCAACTATACATGAGGAGGGGGATGATAAGGGAGATGAAGGGGCCACCAAGGGGCCATCTTCTGTAAGTGCTAGTATTCCTGTACCCAGTAAAACATCGCCTATCTCAATCGGTGTAACCTCGCCAACCAGGCTGATAGGTCAACTTCAACAAGGCATGGAATTATCAATGAGTCCAAGAACAATGTTAAGGTATCAAATTTGTATCTTTCATCTTATTTTTTATAAGGCCTAAAATAAAAATATTGTTGTTTTCTCTCTCATAACCCATGTCATTTATGGTTGGCTGGGTAGTTAATGGCAGGGGAATTATTTTGTTTATAGTGGTAATATTGAACTACTTTCCTAATTTGTACTTCAACATATTTTATGATTTCTCAATGAAACTTTTTGGGTATGGTCAAATTTGCAATGTAAGTAGCAAACAATATTTTTTTTAGGCCTGAACTTTTTTTGTCACACTGCTCTAATCCTATTGTCATTGCTTTGTTTTAAAAGCACTCTGCTTCTGTTTGCGAAAGTATGTACAATTTTCTAAAAAAAAAGCCTTCTATATTAATCCCTGAGTTATGCAACACTAAGGGTATATAGTTCATATTGTCTACAGGTCTTAGTTTTAATTGCAGCTTATATTGAGTATAGACTATTCTTGAAAATACGAGAGATTGAAAGTTTGAAACCTGGCATATTTCAATTATCTTACTTTCTTCATTTATAAGATAATTTTTTTACTCTTTTACCATAATTTCATACAAAATAATTACTGATTTTTAGGCAAAGTTTAGAATTAATTTATAATGTCCTATAACAATGTCATTTGTATATTTTTCTTGCTAATTTTGAATGATGTACTTTTAACTACTTAAGGCAAATATCAGGACATAGGTGAGTTGATTGTGGCCCTTTTATTTAGGGGTTTACGGTCATATTTCACTGGCTGTGCTTTTCTTGTGTGTGCTGTATTTAGCTGCTGCATATCGTATGTTTCGCTTTGTCTTGTATAATGCTTCAGCTTGGTTTTTACAAAAGATCAACTAATCTTAATCCAGATTTTTTTTAAACAGTTGAATATGTTAGGTATACGCAATAATATTCATCCGAGTAGTTTGATGTTAAAGTTATATACCGTATAACCTTGTATTATCGCCCCCGGGGCGATGCATTTTATGAAAAAATAGTTCCATACACAGTCAGACCTCGTACTGAGTCGTATAAACGCCCCCACGGAACGGTACCGTACAGTATGGCACTTAGCTATTACCTTAACCAGTATGAATTACTTCCCCTTCTTAAAAATACCAGACTTTGTTGTTTTGCCTATTATGTGCAAAAATGGCTAATAAACATGTAGACTATGCTCTTCATACCGGTATATAATTACTTGGTGGTAATTAATTGTTCGTTTGAATGGATTACCGTATCATGACTGACTGTTATCCTGGATTTGTGTGGATACTTAATTGGATTACTGTAGAACCAATTATTGAAGGTGCAATTTTTTTTCAAAAATCGAGGAGGGGCGTTAATTAGAGGGGGGGGGGCGCTTATAGTAATACGAGGATATACGGTATATACATTTTTACTATAATTCTCAAGCTTGGTAGAAAGTTGATTATGTCCTGTAGTTACGCTTTAATTGTGACTTAGATCAGTAGGTCAAACATCAAGGTCACAGTGACCTTGAAAGTTGAAAACCAACGTCTGTCATTGGATAGTTTTGCACACATATCTCTTGTATATTTGTATGAATGTTGCTTCAATTTGCTTCAGTTGTGTAATAAAGTTGTTTTGATATTAACATTGCATGCTTATAGTGTTTCTTTGATTATATTGAAAAGGGGCCTGTACAACTTAATTCCAAGATTGTATAGCCCCTTTGCCAGACTGATCAGACTTCAGTATTGACCACACAGTATTTAGATTGGTGCTTTTGTGAGAGATTAAGGGGCTTTCTGAACCCACTCCAGTTCAAAAGTTAATAAGTTTCAACATCAGTAGATTAGTTTTTTCAAAATGAAAAAATAAGTGATAGGTCTTTAATTAAAGGTATTTTAATTGTTACAGTAATGAAATACCAAGTTTATAAATAACACCTTCCCTACCCACTCTGAAATCTCTATATGATAACCTTGTCATTAATTCAAGGGCAGGGGATAGCCTTGGAAAAGTACCAGGTTTTTACTTTTCCGATGTCCCAGCACTGCCAGGTGAGTGCAGGGCTTTTGTTTTGGGCAAAATAGTGAGGAAACAGACATCACGAAACTTGCCAACATGTACCGGACATTCGGTCCTATACAGATTGGAAAAGTACTGGACCAAAAAAGAATATCAGGCCGAAAATTTGACGAGTCTTATTTCCATGTTTTAGCTCTGACAAAATCAATATAATAGGTCTTTTTATGTTAAAATTCAAAGCAAACATCACTCCAAGAGGCAGACTCACATTTAAAAGTAAAAATATTACATGAAATAGTACAGTTTCCCTAAAAGGACAGATTTTCTGCCATCAGACATTCGGTCCAGCTACACGTTTTTGTCCATCAGACCGAACTCAAAATGTCTGGTAGATCAGTCAATCTGGCGATGTTTCACAATGTCTGGGGAAATACAGTGAGGACTATATTTCGCTGGTTTAGGGCGGGACAGTGGACAGGTTTTTACCTTCTGTGTGACCCGGGGAGGGGGCAGGGATTTTGCCTGGGGTTTGAAAAAGCAAAAGTGAAAATCCCACCCTTCCCCAGAGTTGGGTTGGTTGGGGCTTCTACTGACTTGTGCATAAGAGCTTGTTTATACATGTACTTACTTCATGTTTGTCCACAGTATGATAAATGCATGAAAGCTTAACTTATCTCTGGTATATGTATCAGTTTGTATGATTGTAACATCGCAATAAATAGAAACACTGGTCATCATAATGAGTTTTTGAAATGAGGTCGAAAGTCAATTATTAATTTACATTATTCCTTTTAATATGATCAATTATATGATCAATTAATTTATTTAATTTATTTATATAATAAGGTTAAAGAGACATTCCCTATAACTAGCATATTTATATCTTCTATCACATTAAATGAGGTAAATGTACAAAGCACTATCAATTATCATAATTTGTCAGCAGAAAGTGTGTGCAAATATGTCTCTATAGTGTCAAAAATATATTCAAATCACCATTAATAATTTATCGCTTCCAGCGATTTATTATTATGTGGTCAAAGGGAAACAACTTGACTATTTTGGCTCGTAATGGAAATATATTTTCTTTTTTTCTCGGTAATTGGTTGGAACATTTTGTTGAAGATTTAAGGAGTTTAAGCAATAATGATTCTCATTTAATGTATAAATTCCTGAATTGATTTAAATGATCAAAGTTTAAGGGAATGCCTCTTTAAAGTTATTTGAAATTATATTTATCGATTAAAAACACTCAAACTATACTCATCAAACTTTCAATTTTGCACTTGATATTTATCATGCCTAAAAAGCCCGGATTTAGACAAAATACTTGGCCGAAAGTCACCAAGTATGACAGACTTATTGATGTGTGGGACCTATTGCTGATTATCTACGGTGCAGGTTAGCTTTCTTCGACACAACACTGGTGTAAGGGTACACAGTATCTGTAGAATCAAGAGCTCTGCAATCTGCAATCATCATTGCGCCTTCAAAAATGTTTAAGTCAAAGCAACAGTCAGATCCTTAGCTATATGTTATATTCATTATTTACCGGTATATAATATGTTGTAGAATTTTCACTAGAAAACAGAGGTTTCTTCTTGCTAAATTGTGACCTTTTGATGAGCAAAATTTAACAGTGGATATATTGTCTGTAGTTATATACTCGGTTGTATGTTTCATAGTCGGAATTATCACGAAGATGCTCGAGATGTAAATACAAACACAAATATGAAATACCGATATTGCTCGATTTGCTTGTGGAAATTGACATATTTAAAGCAAGAGCCTTGTAATATATTTATGCATTAAGGTCAGGTTTGTGTCAATATTCGCCAAGAAAACGCGAAAGTTTGTATCCGCAAAAATTCTAGGTTTACAGTATACATACTGTGCTTTATATTTAACTTGAGATATAATATTCAGGCTCTTACAATGTACATCATCTATCTAACAGCATGATTAAGATCTTCCACTTAATATATCGCTGGCTTAGAATGAGAAGGTCGTAAGTGCCACTTACGACCTTATAAGACTTATGCTTATAATTTTAAATCTACATCATAATGCGCTTCTAATGAGCCTATTTTCATGAAAATCAGAAACTGTCATGTTGACCAAAATTAAGTTTGAAAAGCTTGTTTTACAATAAGTAAAGAATAGTTATCAGACAGTTTTTCTTGTTTTCTCAAAATACTGGTTTTGAAGTTACGACCTTCTCAATCTAAGCCAGCGTTATAGTCTACATCTTATCTGTATGGAGCTTTTGTATGAATATGCAAGAATGAATGAATAACTCGCCCACGATAATATTAGCCTTGTTCATTTACAAAGGAATGTTGTAGATAATTTAATGCTATATTGGTGCAACTTTATAGTAGATGGATCATATTGGTTGAAATTTAGTAAAACTGCTTATCGTTCTAAAACAATATGCATGCTACAATGGCAATAAAATGCATATATCAGAATTGTGAACATCATGTATTTGACAGCAATATGATGGCCCATTAACCAGTTTGATTCAGCTTCATGTTAACGATAACCCATGGGTTCCAGAATTTTGAAATTAAACTGGTTCTAATGGAAAAACAACTGTGCACCTAGCCACTTCTTGAACATATTTTATTTATCACTATGAACATACGAGTCTAGTATTATTGTTGGTGAGCTATAAACTGTTCTCTATTCTATATCTTAACCTGTCATAGATAGCCACTTTGAAATATGGATGTTTCATTCAGGTTCGGTTACTAGTATAAATATCTGCTGGTTTCTAAGACAGGACCAGGGCCCTTATTCACCAAAATCGTAAGTCTAAAACTCAGCCTTAGACTTCACATTGTCAAATGTTCTATTTGCTCCCATTTAGCTATAAATGTATCAATTTTCATATAAATGGGTATACATGTTCAGTGGATGACAAAAAATAATCAGATAAAATTCCACATGGTTAAATCGAATTGCAAAGAATAGACAGTAATTATAAATTTTGTCGATTTTAAGTCTAAGTCTGAGTTTTAGACTTACATCATTAGTGAATAAGGCCCCTGTTGTACAAACTCACAGATTTTCCGACTACTAACATCGGTTGATTCATGCCATCTTGAACTTTGACTTGTATCACAGTAATTTAGAGACACTTTATTCCGGGTGGACATACCATGTGACCTATTTTCACGAGATATGGTTGACCCTCTAGCAAACAATGGGCACTCCCTCCGCAACTGAATTTGCTTTAACAAAATGTCATAGTTTTCGCCTGAAACCAGCTCACTTGCTATACATGCAGTTGAGTTGGTTTCAGGCAAAAACTGTGACCTGTTTCACGAAATTATTAAGTTGGGTGGGTAGTGCTTATTCTCTGCTTGAGTGTCAAACATACTTCATGAAAATCAGTCAAAGAATATGATACTTGTGGTTGTTTTTCATTCTTTGTTTACACATTTTTACTTGTATGCTTAGCCAAAATGTACATGGTATGTCCACCCTGTTATTATATACCATGAATAATGTTGTCCAAGCGCTATGTTCACCAAATTACTTAATTTTCTTAGAATTTTGATCTCAAGAATGAACAGTTTCAAGACTTGATAACATGTGCTGCATCCACTATTAATTTATTGTATTTTGTGTAGCCACACTCGGCTGTAGACAATACAGGAACAGTTACGCCTATCAGTGTACTAAAACTTCACTTCAATTTTGTTTTTGAGCTGGATAATGACACTAATATGGTTATAAAGGTTGACTGCGTTCTATTTATAATCACAAAAAGCTTAATATATTTATGATATACTTTAATAACAAGCCATCCATGATATGTGTTTTGTACATTTACTGAGTATGCTATCATACAGCATCATAATCATTTAGTATAACTATACATCTACCAGTAACTGTTGTTAAGTGAATTAGGTCAGAAGGATTAAACTTGGAAAAGGGAATTGGATTTTTCTGAAAATATTTAAATCATGTAATTACGGTATTTGTTTCTTTTTTTGAAGAATATATTTTAAAAAGCTAATATATGGATCTATAGATTAAACTCAACAAGTTTGACATGTTAATTGCAGCATGTATTTACCTCTTTTTGTCAAATTTATAAGAGGTATCTGGTGTAAACTGTCTTAAGTAGTCAATGAATAGTTTATATGTTATATGTTGGAACAGTTTTTGAACTTGATAACTTTATGATATACTGTAATTGTATCATGTGATTTTTCTTATCTTTTCAGTGAAATTTTCATGAATGTTACATGATTTTGTACAAAAATGTAGAACATAATGTATGTGTGATTGTATGTATATACGGTACGGAGATATTAATGTGAAACTTACTTTTATGTATGAATGTACTACTAGGTTCTTGCATTGAATATATTGTGCGCTAAGTGCAAAAAATATGGTTCATGTTTCAATCAATTGATGTAGCTATTGTTGTGCGGCACCGAGTCCTCAATAAATATATGTCTGTTTTACCAATGCACGTTGAGCATCTTTGTGAACCTCACTGCTTATGTACGAACATCAAGCTATAGATAGAGGCAAGATATCAGATATTAAAATTGAAGGTACAGGCTCATGTTAAAATCTCATACTGTATGTATTGGTGGGAAAGTCTTTTATATTGCTACATTGGTGATATCTGTATGTGAGGCAATCCTTAAAATATTGTTTATTTGCCCTAACCCGACCCAAGATTTTTAAGGTAGGTAGATTGTTCAAATATTTTTTGTATGGAAATAATTTTTGAGGAACCTGTAAAGAAATTCAAGTGAATGTAGTTATATATGGAAATAGGCTTAAAAAGTTTGAGTAGGGGCGATTTCAATGAGTAGGTAGCATTAGGGCAAACATACAATTTTTTAAGGATGGCCTGATCATCAGATATCATTACATACACGGTAGACGTTTTTTGACTGTGACTTTAAGATTGTCATCAATGTACGACATATTGTATTTATATTTCTGATTGCATGTCCTTGACATTGTGAGATGTGTGGTGTTATATCATATATGTGTGTTGTATGTAGGTCTAGAGTTGAGAAGTAAATATGGATTTTGTACTGTGTGTCTATAATCTGGATAGATGTTACAAAGTTGGTCTACTCCTAAACCTCATGTCTGATGTCAATGAAACTTTACATGAATAGTTAGTACCAAGTCTAGTTTTGCTTCTTGCAAGAAATTTCAGGTTGTTTAGATATTACCAGAGTTATGGGCCTTTGTAGGATACATGCATTTTTGTGTTAAAATCCCTTATCTTGTTAAATATTTATATGTGCAGAAATGGATGTTTGAATTGTGACGTCCTGATGTTTCCTTTAATTTTCATGTTTAAAACTTCTTATTGAGACATGTATACATTACAGGCACTCAATGTCGGGAAGTTTTGATATTCGAGGTAAACGCACCTCTATACCTAAAGAGTTCTGTGTAGCCACTCCTGAAGAACTAGTACAGACACATGGAGGCAGCAAGGGAGTTGTCATCAAAAAGGTATTGTGGTAAACTGTTAGTTAAGTGATAGAGTGTCGGCTTCGGGAATTATGGATCTCCAAAAACAACTACTTTATCCTCATTTTGGCATTTAACATTGTTGAAGATCATTGTAAAGCAAGCAATACTTTTGGTTGTTAGTTTATGGTTATTTAGTAACAGTCATGTTATCATAGTTTTCCAACACAGACATATTCTATAGGATCAGTAAAATAAAAAAAATGACATCAGCATGTGGCATGGAACTCGAAACATAATTATATAATATTAAATATTGTCATGCAACTTCGCAGTGACTTTGTAGGTCATAACCCCCACCTTGTTTTGATTTCCATGAACTATATATTTAGAATTCTTGTCCACTAGCATATATTCTTCACCTGGTCTGGGAACTTGATTAAACACTGATGAGTGATGGATGGAAGCAAGCATTTATTGACTTTGATTGATGCTTGCAGATGTAAACATTTTTTTATTACTTGCAGGTACTGATTGCAAACAATGGTATCGCAGCTGTAAAATGTATCCGATCTGTACGAAGATGGTCATATGAAATGTTCCGATCTGAACGTGCTATCCGATTTGTTGTCATGGTGACTCCAGAAGATCTAAAGGCTAATGCTGGTACGGATATCCAAAATTTAAATTCAACTTGTGTATCCATAAATGTCTCTTTTAATATTTTTGTATTAATTTTGCACACTGACTGGTTTATGACCATGCTTCTTTTAGCTCACCTGTCATATAGTGACACATAGTGACTTGGTGAGCTTTTGTGATCACTCTGTGACCGTAGTCCGTCCTTCATCTGTCCGTCTGTCCATTGTCAGTCAACAATTTCTTTAAATGGCTTCTTCTCCTAAACCACTTGGCCGAATTTGCTTAAACTTTGTAGGAATGTTCCTTGGGTGTACCTCTACCAAAGTTGTTTAAATGGTTCTGGTCTGCTGATTAATAAGGCCATGAGGCCCTATAAGGGGGTTTTAAATCAGAAATCGTCTTGTCTGAAACCATAAGGCGCGGGACTTTCATATTTGGTTTGTATCATCAACTAGTGGTCTTCTAACATGATTATTCAAATCATGCCCCTGGGGTCAAAATTGGCCCTGCCAGGTGGTCACCAGTTTTACATAGACTTAAATAGGGAAAACATATAAATATCTTCTTGTATAAAACTACAATGCCTAGTTTGTCTAGTGGTTTACTATCAAAATAGTTCAAATTATGCCCCTGGGATGAACCTTGTGCAGGGCTTCATTTATAGGTGAGCGAAATAGGCCTTTTGTTCAAGTTAATAGCATTTTAACTGTGGACTCCATGCAGACACATATTTTGAACAAATTTGCTATTATCCATGTTGATGTATCTATTAGATTTCCGAGTGAATGGGGGAAATTGTGCACTCATCTGTGATTATCGTCATTTATTTTCAGAGGGGTGGATTCTAAATTAACACAAAATTATGAGCAGCAATGAACTCCTGTTTGACTCTATTTGTTGTCTTATTCATTGTACAGAATATATCCGAATGGCTGATCAGTATGTCCCTGTACCGGGAGGAACCAACAACAATAACTATGCCAATGTAGAACTTATACTTGACATTGCCAAAAGAACACAAGTACAGGTACTGTTGCATTTATACTTTATGATTTATTTTTATGACATAGCAAATTTGTGTTAATCTATGCATTTGTTGTTTTGATGTTGGCAATCAGCCTCTATTCCTGTAAGTTTGTGCACACTTACAAGTTTGTGCACTTTAGTAAAACATTTATTACTCTACTAAAACTATCATTTTCAAGTCCAAATTCATTTTAGATAGAGATGGGACCAAATATCAAAATCAGTATTCGAATATTTGAAATTAATTATTTGAATATTCGTTCAATTATCAATGTCAATATATTCGTACATTTTTAACGGCCCTGTTGAACAAAAGTTCCATTTCCGCTCTTACGTAAAGTTACTTGATATTGCTTTCGAAACCGTTGGTATACATTCAACCTGATTCGAATGTGATAAACATGTTTTTGGTCTATAAATCGTCGTGTTTCTTTACCCTGTCGGCTTCAAGGACTAGTGTGAATATAGTTTTAATAAGTTTTATTGTTTAGTTATTTCTCAAGAAGATGATAAAATTGTACGACTACGCAGATTTGATAATCGTTGAGAATACAGTCCCAATGACTGAGTGATGTTCATCCAGGGTTGCTAGAGTCATGCTTAGAGAAACATAGATTTGTGTATATCTGATGTATGCAATGTTTGATATGTTACAGGCTGTATGGGCGGGCTGGGGCCATGCTTCAGAGAATCCAAAACTTCCCGAACTCTTACATAAAAATGGAATTGTCTTCATAGGTAAGTCTTGCATCTTTTTTAAACCTGCACTTGTGGTTATAGTTTCCCAGCTCAATGGTTGGCCTGGTACACCTTGTCGTACAGTTATTGAGGTTTAGTATAATACTAAGAATGATTATGACTATATTTGAAGAGGCAACATGCAGTAGAAGCCTGCTGATAAGACCATCATCTGTTCTTTCTAAAAGAGGTCTCATTAGCTTTTGTGACATTTCAATATGTTCAGACGGATGGTTATCTGACTTCACATATTTTATCTTTCAGGTCCACCCGAGGGAGCTATGTGGGCCCTGGGTGATAAGATTGCATCATCTATATTAGCGCAGACAGTGGGCGTACCCACATTACCATGGAGTGGTTCGGGGCTCAAGGTACCGTGGTCGGACAACGGGAAACCAGCTACAGTCGCCCAGGATGTTTATAAGAAAGGTAAACCAGCCTTGCCCTTAGAATGGAACCCAACCCTCTTGGTGACAACCTAGCACAATATGACTACTCTATGTCAAATTATTAGGTTTTATACATTAATAATGCCCTCCCCTCCCATTTCTCATCTTTGATATGGGTGTGTCTTGCTTTTCTCATGTCAGTTGGTCTGTTGGTAGGTTGGTCGGTAGAGCAAATGGTTTCTGTTTAATAACTCAACAAGAATCCTTTGCCCTAGGATCTTCAAACTTTACATGGAGGTTGACAGCCAGCAACAGTAGATGACCCCTATCGATTTTGAGGTCAATAGGCCAAAGGTCAAGGGCACTGTCAATTATTGGGCTGCCATGTGGATATACATGTTTTAGCAACATCTTGTTTATAATTTATATTTTGTTTCATTTTCAATTAAATTATTTGATATACAAGGACAGTTTTGGGCCCTGTAAGGTGTTAACATTTTACAGATATTTCCGTGGTATTGATCCTGTTACATGGTCAATTTTCAAGATTGATGTGAAGTTGAAGATAAATGTTTAAGGTCTTGGAAGTTACAATATTTCACCCTGTAAGTATGAGGCCTTGCTCAAAGTCTTAGGTAATGTGGCCAGGCACCTTATTCACCAACGTTGTAAGTCTAAAATTCAGACTTAGGCTTTAAATTGTCAAATGTTCTATTTGCTCTCATGATGTTACAAATGTACCGATTTGATATAAATGAGTATTAATACACTTGTTACTAAATATAGTAACAAAAATGAGCCAATTTCAGCCTGATTATGACTATCACGTGATTGATTATCGCCTATCGGCCCGGTCCGCAATCTCATAATCGTAATCGTCCCGTTGAACGGGCGCACGTTACGTTATCCAGGTGAACATGACGTCACGTTGGAGTCATAATGACGTCACGTTGGAGCTAAAATGACATAACGTTGAAATTGCTTTGACAATTTTATGAATGTACAAGATTTTCATCATAATTGACTGTAGATCTCCATGAACTTTACTAAACGTGAGATTTTGTTACTCCATGGAGTTTTTAAATTGAACAATTGTATTAAAGACTTTAATACACTTCAGAGCCTGGCCGGAAGTTGATAATCGGCCCGGCATGAATTATCACCCTCGGGCTAAGGCCCTCGCGGTGATTATTAATTTTCCGGGCCGATTATCGCCTTCCGGCCCGTCTCTGTCGTGTATTAACCTCTTAATAATGCTCAGTGGGTAACAACAAATAATTAGATAAAATTTCATATGGTTAAATCTAATAACTGCAAAGAAATGGCAGTGATTTTAAATATTGTAAATTTTAAGTCTGAGTTTGAGACTTACAATGTTGGTGAATAAGGCCCCAGTTGGTCAATCCTGCAGGGGAAAAAAGTGGAGAATAATACATTGAGTTGAATGCAAAACAACAAGGTATCATCATATATATTACAGGTTGTGTTATGGACATTGATGATGGAATAAAGATAGCCAATAAGATTGGTTATCCTGTAATGATCAAAGCATCAGAAGGTGGAGGTGGGAAGGGTATAAGAAAAGCTGAAAATGCCAATGATTTCCCCAATCTATTTAGACAGGTATGCTCCCTACTTCACTATAAGCTTAAACAGTAATGATGATTTAGGCTTACATGATTGACAAACATCAATTTAACCATTACTTTTGTGTTACACTTGTTCCTTTTACCCATTTTCAACACAGGTGATACTGTTTTACAAAAATAAATGTCAACTGAATGTATAAAAGTTATGATAAATTGTTCTCACTTACAGTAAAACTTCGTTATCTCGAGGAGTGATCAGGACAGGTAAAATGCTCGAAATAAAGCAGGTACTCGAAATAACCAAAGAGCATGTATTGATGAAAAAATGGAGTCTGGTTTAAAACTTGCTCGAGATAGGCCGGGTGCTCGTGATATCGATGCTCGTCATAACGAAGTTTTGTATTTATATAACAGGTTCAAACAGAAGTTCCTGGTTCGCCTGTATTTGTGATGAAGGTGGCACAAGCTGCCAGACATTTAGAGGTACAATTACTGGCAGATAACTACGGTAACGCTATCTCCTTGTTTGGTCGTGATTGTTCCATACAGAGACGACATCAGAAGATTATAGAAGAGGCGCCGACATCGATAGCTTCCAGTATTATATTCAGACAAATGGAAGAGGTATGTTAACTATAAAATCATATTGTAACGTGCCGCCAACCTCCATACTGTAAAATCATTTAGTTTCGATGGGACAAAATTATGTGGTTTTTGTAAAAAAGACCATTTCGATGGGACGTTAATTCATGGATTTTGCATTTCAAGTAATAAATACAAGGGTCAAAATTATTGTTCGACTGGACTTTATTTCGTGGTTAAAGGCGAACCATGAAATCCACCAAATTTAATCCACCACGAAAATTAATGATTTTACAGTATGTGAAGAAATTGTTTGCATGGGAGGGAATTAGTTTATTATTATTGATACCAGGAATGTTACTGTAATTGTTGCATATGACTTTTAAATTTGTTACCAAAAACAGCATCAAGCTTTAAAAATTAAAATCAAGTAAATTCACTTTAGACTTCACATCATTTTGAACAGACTCGAAGGTTATTCAAGGATTTGTACTGAATCGTGTGTTTGATTTGTAGGCAGCTGTGAAGTTAGCTAAGATGGTAGGATATGTGAGCGCTGGTACTGTAGAGTATCTGTATAATGCTGACGACGAGACGTTCTACTTTCTCGAGTTAAATCCTAGATTACAGGTAGAACATCCATGTACAGAAATGGTAGCTGATGTGAATCTACCTGCCCTTCAATTACAGGTATGGCTTCTGTTGTACTCATGTTGTGTATTAACACATTTCACTTAATGAACACATTTTACTAAATGTTCCCAAGTTTTTGCATTTCCTTACATAAAAAATTGAATAATGAACATATGCTTAAGTAAAAAACCCACATGTAGGCTGATAACCAGTACCAAAGACTGTTGTCTTCCATGTATTGGTCAGATTGAAAAAAACTGTTTGCATCCATTACCCAGCTTAAGACTTTTTCTGTGATTGGCAAATCGGGAATGGCCATATTCTTTTGTGGTATTTTCATGATACTTTTGGGGTAAGTCCAATACCCTTCATTTCACCGTGATTAAAAATACTTTGTTACTAATCACAGTCTAGAAGAAACTACTGACTGCCAAAATTAACTGTACATTTAATGTCTCCTCACTTGTACTGTAGTGCTACATGCTTATGGTCAGTCTTAATTAATACCTTAGATAGAACAGGGGTTTTTTTGGGTGATTTTATTGCCGAATATGGGCTATGTTCCCAATTGAAAATCATATATTTTTTCCCCAAATTCAAGCCAAAAACTCCCAATACAGAGTTAAAAAAGAAATTCGGGGAAAATGGACTAATTTTCCTGTAAAAACAGCCAGCACAACTGAACTTGGGCATGAATAACACTTAATTACAGCAAATTAAACATAAAATTTAAGTTTTTGTACACCTGTTAGCTTTTTAGGCTTTGAAATTTTAGTACTTTCCCAATTTAGACCAAATGCCTTGGAAAATTCCCAATCCCCAGGGTATGGGTCATGTTCTCAAATTACTGAAAAAAACCTGTAGAAAATGTCTGTGTATAATGTCTCAGTGACAGTTTGACATTAGCATTGATTGTTTGTCATTAGCATTCATTGTTTGACATTAGCATTCATTGTTTGACATTAGCATTCATTGTTTGACATTAGCATTGATTGTTTGACATTAGCATTGATTGTTTGACATTAGCATTCATTGTTTGACATTAGCATTGATTGTTTGACATTAGCATTCATTGTTTGTCATTAGCATTCATTGTTTGACATTAGCATTCATTGTTTGACATTAGCATTCATTGTTTGACATTAGCATTCATTGTTTGTCATTAGCATTCATTGTTTGACATTAGCATTCATTGTTTGACATTAGCATTCATTGTTTGACATTAGCATTCATTGTTTGACATTAGCATTAATTATGTTGTATCCTATTACAGATTGCTATGGGCTTACCATTATACAGTATGAAGGATATTCGTTGTTTATACTGTGAGGAAGCTACCGGTAGATCGGCTATAAACTTTCACAATCCCACACTCAGACCACAACCTAAAGGTCATGTTATAGCAGCCAGAATCACCAGTGAAAATCCAGATGAGGTTTGCTATTGTGTATTTTTTATTTCACTCATTGACAAAATGTTTTTAATACTCTCAAATCTTGATATACTGTAAAATCATGTAATTTGGTTGGGATGAAATTTTGTGGTTTTGGTAAAAAAGACAATTTCGTGGGGACTTGAATTCGTGGATTTTGAATTTTAGGTAATAAAACAAGGGTCACAATTAATGTTCGTTGGGATAAAGTTCGTGGTTGAGGTGAACCACGAAATCCACGAAATTTAATCTCCCACAAAAATTAATGATTTTACAGTACTCGACATGTTAATCATGCTCCCCACACCTCAAAGAAAAAATGGATTTGCTGCCTTGCACATTTTTACCATATTGGTGAATTAGGCAGTAATGTATTGTACCATTTTCAATTTAATTTGGTGAATTAGGCAGTAATGTAGTGTAATCAAATCAATGTTAGCTTGAACCTACTTTAAACATGAAACAGGGATAGAGATTTGTTGAAAATTATGTTTTCATTGAATTTGGTGTTTTGATTTTATTCATTTATTATTATTAATATTCTTTTACAGGGTTTCAAGCCTAGTTCTGGTACAGTACAAGAATTAAATTTCCGTAGCAGTAAGAACGTGTGGGGATATTTCAGTGTAACAGCAAGTGGAGGATTACATGAGTTTGCTGATTCACAGTTTGGTCATTGTTTCTCCTGGGGTGAAGATAGAGAGGACGCCAGAGAGTAAGTGTTCACACGGAAGGTACGGCTAAATAGAAAAAGCCCAGGATCAAAGGCACAAAAAAACCAGACCACTAACAATTTTTTTATTCCGAGTGTCAAAAATAAGCAATGAGACCAACCATAGCACCTTCTTAGACTGTCAGTGGGTCAAAGGTCAAGGTCACTGTGAACTTAGAAACTTATTTGTGCAAGATTACATTGTTTTACCGCTACATTGTATTAAACAGTTTCGACCTTGTGACCATAGCATGTACCTAACCCAAGTTGATTTTGAGTTGTGAGTCAAAGATGAAGGTCGCAGAGACCATAGTAAAACTATTCTGTGCAGTAACTCCAGAGTTCTTGGTTTCACTACTATCATCGATGACCGTAGTAATTACATGATCATAGTGATGTCTGTGTCAGTGAGGGTCAGAGCACAGGTAAATGTATCGTTGAAAACGAAAAACAAAAATTTTGAAAAATTATTTTTTCTAAAGAAAATTAAAAAAAAATAGTTTTTCATATTTTTTTCGTTTTCAACGATACGGTTACCTGTGGGCCAGAGTGGCATTCATAGAAAACAAATCTTATTCAAGAATATAAAATGGTGTTAATGTTCTAAAACATAGTAATCTTGCAAGACCAAATCATCTACTTGGATGCCATAGAATGATGGACATTTTGTCTGGTAAAAGTTTACATTTGAAATGTTGAGTAGGTTCTGGTGGTGTAATATTTACAAAATTGTAAAAATTGTCATCACACAAAATGGAAAAAAACATGTATGTTCCTGCTTTTACAGTATGTCAATGGACCCTGCTGGATATCAGAATGTTGCATCACAAAATAAATCAACCATTGTTAGTCAATATTCAATTTGGTAATCATTTAAAATAATTTTTATTTTATTATTTTAGGAATATGGTGATAGCGTTGAAGGAGTTGTCTATCCGTGGAGATTTCCGTACGACTGTGGAATATCTGACCAAGCTACTAGAGACAGAAGAGTTTCAATCTAACAAGATTACAACAAGTTGGTTAGATAAGTTGATAGCTGAGAAGGTACAAGCAGAGAAACCCGATACTATGTTAGGTGTAATGTGTGGGGCATTACATATAGCAGATCATATGATACAATCAGCCTTCCAAGATTTCCAGACATCTCTTAACAGGTAACTACAGTAAAGTTCCTCTAATAAGACCACTTTGATTATTTTGAAATCATGCAGATTTTTGCCAGTTTAAGCTCCCAAAGTATTAAATTTAGAACAAAAAAGGTCGGCTAATAAGACTGATTCGCTATTAAGACCACCCTTTTGACTGGTCTTATTAGCGGAACTTTATGCTTAACAAGAAGCAGTCATAGATAACCATTTCCCTGCCGTACAGAAGATTATTGTGCTTATTGTAAAAAAGCAACAGAAGGCCATAACTCTGGCAAAAATGGTTGAATCACAAACGCTGACCAGGCTAATTTTTGCCAACGGTTAATCACTGACAAATTTGTCATTTGTTTACATGCAACATGCATGCATTTGACCTTGATTAAACCACATTTTAATGCTGAACCAATCAAAGTCGCTCGTTATAAATAAGTATATAAAAATAGGCTTAGAAAAACCATGAATCATGTGCAGTGGTGTGTACACGCAAACAAATTGTTTCTTATGTAAACTTCTGGAATATTAAAAGCTAAATTCCGTTTTTCACGTACTTTTTGACGATTTTCTGCGAAACTTCAGCAAAAATGCGCCATTCAGAAGGACCAATGTAGCCCTAAAATCTATCAGATCTGCACTAAAATGTCTGACAGGTTCGGTGATATCTGTACTTATTTTGGTTGACTGTTGACACATCATGGTACCATTACCAAGAAGGTATGAGAGACAGAAGCTACCTCAGCATGTAACAAGGACATTTTTTATACTGAGCATATAGGTTATTATTTTGTGTTTGGTGTAAGATAGCTACAGTTGAGCACGCATTTGGGTATGTATAGAAGCAGTTATCTTATGTTTGGTTGGTTATGTTGTCAGTCTGTTGCAGAAACCTTCATCCTTGTGATAAACGTTATGTTAAGTTTAATGAAATAAATGTTCATTTTGTTATTCAGAGGTCAAATCCTGCCAGCGAATTCATTGAAGAATATTGTAGAAGTTGAGTTTATATACGATGGGACCAGATATTCTCTGGAGGTAAGAGCCAATATTTATAAATGAAACAAGTATAGTCTGGTTACGAATTAAATTATTGAAGTTTCTGGTTTCCTAATTCTCATGCCATCTCAATTTGAGTTAAATTTCATCTCAAATATTGTCATGTGTCTTCATGTGATTCTTCAATGTGACACTGGTCTCAAAATGTCATTAAAAACAGGAAACATTATTCTTTCTGTATAAAAGAAACATTTTAAAGCTAGAGCTAGAGATTTATCTGAAATTTAGGCTCTGATTTGAGCAAAATCTCAGCTTGAGATGAGATTTTTACTTGAGATGCTTCGGGATATTGGAGCCTGGTCATCGGTTATTCTCACATATATTTGAACAAGATTTAATCTTTTTGGGGCTTTATTCAATGGGTTCCTTCAGATCGGGTGTTTACACATCAGTGAACTTCAAAAAATAATGGTAATTTAATCCTATAGTAAAAGTGATAGAAGTTATTCATATTCTTGTTCAATGCAGGTGGTAAAAGTTGGACGTTATTCATATTCTTGTTCAATGCAGGTGGTAAAAGTAGGACCAATCCGTTACTTTGTATCAATGAATGGTTCGGCATTAGAACTAGAAGCTCACAGATTGAGTGATGGTGGATTGTTGTTATCTATCGATGGATCTAGTTATACCACATACATGAAGGAACAAGTCAGTAACTATAGAATCACCATTGACAACCAAACATGTGTTCTACAGAAAGAGAATGATCCCACAGTATTAAGGTGAGACCGTAATGCCAGGGGTTCCAAGGGATGTCATTAGGAGGCGGCAGGAGGCCAATTTGACTGCCTCAAATGATATTTGTGTGGCCTCAAATTTATCCCCAGCTGCCTTCCATCTTCAGTGCTCAGGTACATTGGCCTCCTCTAATGTGCAAAAAGCCTCCTACATGAAATCCTAGTGAAAACCCTGGTGTCAGTTAGGGTCAACTCTTAGTGATAATTTGAAGAATTTGTGCTTGATTTTACCATTTATAGCCCAAATACAAATAAGTACAAAAAACTGACTCTTTTGTCCTCTGGCAGATGTCTGAGAGTTTCTGAACTGTTGAATTTGGGAAGTTTTGTCAAAAATACCATTATACAAAATTAATGCAATTCTTATAATTGTAAAGCAGTCTCTGATGATGACTTTATTTGTTTTTTAGATTTTCATATCTAAACCTGGAGAAGACAGTTTATTCTGTCGAAACTTTGTGAAATGAAATAACTGTGAAAGGAATTTGTTGCTGTTCAATTCATAATCTTATTTAAGTACTCAAACTTTACTTAATGGAGACCGGTTTTGACAAGAATCTTTCCTATTTGGTCCGCCTCTATAGCCTAGTGGTAGAAGTCTGCTTCCAGATGCATCAGGTTTGATCCCTGGCTGTTGCACACTAAAGTAGTAAAAAATGGTACTGGTATATCAGCATTGTTTGACACTCAGCATACCTAGTTAATAGTTCCAGGTAACTGCTATTTCACTCCATGGTAGGATAATGGTACTGGGTAATCTCCATATGACTGTAATACTTTTAACACAGTATTTATAAAGCATCTTAAGTGAAAACTTAGAATTTTCTTAAAATCTCAAATTTTCCTTAGTGTATCAGTTAAACAGGAAAACTAATATTAACAATTATTTACATTGTTTAGAAGCATTACATAAAGAGCTACAGTGATCATATAGAAAACATGGGGTATATTTCGTTTCTTGTGAAATATGGGCAGCTCAATGTTTTAACTTAAGTCAAAATATTTAAGTTTTCACTTAAGATGCTTTATAAATACCGGCCCAGTAATACTTTTATTTAAAAATAACCTTTGATCTTAAGTAATGATTTAAATTGATATTATTGAACAGATCTCCATCAGCAGGCAAGTTGATCAACTATGTAGTGGAGGAGGGAGGTCATGTATTCAGTGGTGATGTATATGCTGAAATAGAAGTCATGAAAATGGTTATGGAATTAAGGGTTACAGAGAACGGATGGTAAGTCTGGGGTCTTATTCACCAACATTATAAGTATAAAACTCATAGTTCGACTTAAAATTGACAACATTAATAATCACTGCCATTTCTTTACAATTAGACATAACCATGAGAAATTTTATCTGATTATTTGTTGTTACCCACAGAATATGTGTACTGATTTATATCAAAATCGGTACATTTATAACATCATGAAAGCGGATAGAGCATTTGGGAATATAAAGTCTAAGTTATAGACTTTTAACGTTGGTGAATAAGGACCCTGTAGTTCATGTAACAATTGACTTGTTTATCAAAGTAATCATCAGGGATCCTACAAATAATCTTGATATCCAGATTTGCTGCAAAAGCAACTATTCTGCAGAAAATAATTTTTTTACTTGGTTAAATAAGTATTAACTAAGTTTTGGTTGTTCAATATTTCATATAAGCAATGTTTGAAACTAAAGTTTTGGTGAAGGAATGTGTTTTTTGGCTCCTGAAATTGACTTTTTTTTCGGATCAGGTTTGATTAGCATGTGTAGATCTAATTGATGTGTTTGATGATAAATGCAGTCATTCTCAAATAAAGTAGATGAGACAAATAGGTTTTGAAAGAATGACTGTTAGAATATAGCTCTATACACTTTAATTACTAGTCAGATTTCATAAGAACATAAATAGTCTGTACCAAGCCTTGTTGTGCATATTGTCAGGAATATTTTTTTTGTCGGATGCATATATTACCAGAGTTATTGACTTATTCCCCTTAGTGAGAAAAATGGATCTAGTAAATGTTGATCTGGCATCATTTTAAGAGTATATATTTGGTTTCAGTATTCACTATTTGAAGAGACCCGGTGCTGTGTTAGAGTCTGGTTCTATTGTAGCTAACCTTGTTCTAGATGATCCAACCAGAGTGGTTCAGGTAAGACCATGGTATCCATTCTATAATCTCTTCTTCTGTTGATGATGTAGGGCCATTCTACGCTGCATACTCGCACCCAATCTATGCTCACATTGTAAGGCTCTATCTTGACAAATTTTCAACTTGATTTTACACTGTGTTAAACAGTTTCAACTTACATTACTGTGCCCTGCTGAGTGGTCATGGCGTCTACCTTGGAATCGGGAGGTAGAAGGTTTGAAACCTAGTGGAACCTTTGTTAGAACTGATAGAATCGGTTGGTGAGGCACCTGCTAGTTAAATAACAGTTATTGTACACCCATCTCTGGCAGGGCGGGCCCGGAAAAAAATTGAAGAAATAAAATGAACCCATTTTAGTTTCAAATTGCAGTTTTTGCTTACTTAATGCACTATGTATATGTCGTGAAGACACTGTTGATTGTATAGTATATTTTCTAACTAGGCTAAACCATGTACAGACAAACTGCCCAGTAACCAGAATCCACCGACCCATGGTATGAAGTTACATCAAGTGTATCAGAGAAATATGGAGGAGTTAGAGAATGTCCTATCTGGATATGTACTACCAGAACCTTACTATACAGACAGGTTGAAGAAAGTTGTTGATAGTTTGATCAAGTGCCTTAAAGATCCTTCACTGCCATTACTAGAGTTACAGGTAAATATTGTGAAATCATTAATTTCCGTGGGGGATTAAATTTCGTGGATTTCGTGGTTCACCTCAACCACAAACTTTAATCCCAACAAACATTAATTTTGTTTTATTTCCTGAAATGCAAAATCAAAGTCCCAACGAAATTGTCTTTTTTACCAAAACCACGAAATTTCCCAACGAAATTAAATGATTTTACAGTAGTTGATTCTGTGTACTGTAATCAATTTACTTTCATCAATACTAAACTTTGTGTTTTGTCGATCATCAGCATATTCACAACTACAAATTTTCGCATTTTTAAGACTCCCGCGATGTTCATGACATTTTGAAAACTTTCGCAGCTACTAAATTTCCCAAATTTCTACCAACAACAAATTTTGCGAAATTTTATCACAGCAAACAATTTCTTAGTTTTCTGTACTTTTTCAATGTCTAGGAAGTCGGGACTTTGGCAATTACCTTATAACAGCTTTTTCTCTTTGTTTCCATAAAGTCGGGAAATTGAGCAAAAGTTGGGGGAAAGTTGATATTCTTTATAATAGCTGTCGATTAGGTCGGGACCTAAGTTAGAAATACAGAAAGGCTGAACAATATTCTTGCTCACTCCAGAAAATTCTAAATGTACAGTAATATTTTTTATGTGTGTTGTGTGAAATAAAACTGTTAGTTAACAAAGATTTTGTTCCATAAGCACATCTGAGAATGCTTTTCTCTATTTTAATTGCCATATTTTGCTGGAATATTAGGGAAGACTGTTCTTAAATAGAGAAAAATTGTGCAGGAATTTTGTGTTGAATATCATTTGATGTTATATTAAGTAAGTTACCTATTTTCTAGGGCTCTTAAAGCTGTTAGGCCGTTCAAGCTCCCTTTGACATTTTAACTATTTTAATTCAGGAAATGATAGCTGTAACATCAGGAAGGATACCAGCGAGAGTAGAGAAAGCCATCAGGAAACTGTTGTCAACCTACGGTAGCAATCTGACGTCTGTGTTGAGTCAATTTCCTAGTCAACAAATTGCTAATGTCATTGATGGCCATGCTGCAACATTGACGAAACGTGCTGAGAGGGATGTCTTCTTCATGAACACACAGGGCATTGTAGAATTAGTGCAAAGGTATGTAGCAAGTTTCGTTATAAGTTTATACATAAATCTATGTAAATAAAATAATAGTTTAGTATATTAATAGTTCAAAATTAATTTTATTTTCATTTTGTTAAATTTTCCATTTTGTTAAATTGAAAAATCATTTGAATTTAAACGGCATAATTAGAGTTGCCAACTACCTAGCTTAAAGATAAACCAAGGTTGAAAGAACTATACATATATCACTTGGTATGGTTATCATTAAGTATTGAATGTATTCAACCACATTGTTGGATGCTATTGGGTAGTTACAAATTTACTATCAATGTATTTTTGGTCTGGGAAATGATTTAGATTTTTTTCTTCTTTGATTTACATTTAATCTGTTTTATGGGTTGAAATAAGATCCTGTTAATGATAGAAAATCTGCCATCGATGAATAAATGCAGGCCCTTGAGCTTGCCTAATAAAACAAGTGATGGTATATTAATATATTTCTATATATTAACATGTTCTAGGTATAGGAATGGTATCCGTGGACACATGAAATCAGTGATACAGGATTTACTAAGACAATATCTGCGTGTAGAAATACAGTTCCAGCATGGTAATACATTTATGTTGAAATTTGATTTCATAAGTTTAGTAAGTTGTGAAAAGTTAATGCTATATGAAATTCTTCTGAATGGAGGGTTGTTTTCACACAGTCAAATTGTTATTTTAACACTACTTGTAATTAACAATGATGCTAAGTTAGCCTATTGGAAGAGCATCAACTCTGGGGAGCAGAGTTTAGGGTTCACCCAGACTTCACTTGCTCTCTATTAACAATTGAATCTGGCTTAATTTATTATTACCCTGTAGACGATGTTTACCTAAAGAAATGAGATGTTGCCAATTAAAATCTATATATTTATAAATAGCTGTTGGCTGCTCACCCAACAGGAGAGACAAGGTCGCCCCCCCAAGAAGACTCAAATGCAGGTTTCCTTAGGTAGGACCATGACCAGGGGAAGTTAAAATGCCAAAGGGTGGTTTACAGGGGTAAAACTTTTCAGTCTAAGTACTGATTTCTGTATTTTTAGAAAAATGCCCTATGTAGTTTTTTTTATATGAAAATCATCTTATTTCAGCATATTTACAAGCAATTTTCAGTATTTTGAAAATTTTGAACTTCTACCCATGGGTTTAACTGAAACTAGAAACTTTATTCACAAGCATTCTAGAGATTTGCAAATGTATGAGTATTGAGTATATATGACTTTATATGGTATTACAGGAAGTTATGATAAATGTATAGCCCAGTTGATAGAGAGAAACAAGGATGATATAGGTGTTGTCACGGGTAACATATTCTCGAGTCTCGCTGTACTGAAGAAAAATGCTCTAGTCATTATGATCATTGTAAGTAGTTCTTGCATTAGCTGAAAATTATTTATATTCAGTTGTAATAAGTATGTTGTATTTGGTGGATTTGAAAAAAAACTGTAAGAAGATTCTGACTTTTAACAGGGTTCCCACGGTCAGGGAAAAGTCAGGGGAAAACATAATTTTTTCAAGGTCAGGGAAAGGTCAGGGAATTTTGAAATTATTCAGGGAATTTTGGAAATTGAGCAAAAGTCAGGAAAAAGTCAGGGAATTCTTCATTTAAGATCTCATTCAGTGTCATTTCATATGAAAAAAATACCTAAAACTAAGAAAAATCCTTGCTCAACATATGCTCGCTTGGAATAATCTTAAATCATTATCACTTTGTGTCAAACAACAGTCCTAAAAGTACTACCTGAAACATTTGAGTTCTATATAAAGCAAATAGAACCTCCTTTTCACTGTTTCTATTGTACTATATTGCTCTAACAAAAAGGCCTGATCGCTAAAAAAGTCAGGGAAAACTGCTGTCTGGTCAGGGAAAAATCAGGGAAAAGTCAGGAAATTTTATCTTAGAACATTTGTGGGAACCCTGTTTAAATTCTTAAAATCTTGTTTGACATTACTTTTTGTGAAGAATTTAAAGATGGTGCCAGAGATGAGACTGATTCTGGTTAAAAGTTTTTATTCCAATCACGCTATTTCATGGTGGTCTGTTGTCAACATTGAATTTTACTTTTTAAGTCAAAGTCTCTCAGACTGGGTGACGTTATGGACACAAATACATTTAGCTAACTAGTAGTCTGATGCAAACTAACAAATATCTCCAAAAACTGCTCTAATGGTCACACTGTAAAGTAGGATGTTTATCAATATATCACATATTTAAAGATGAATAAGTTCTGGTTTCAATTCATTGCCATATACAGTAAAACTTCGTTATGACAAGCATCGATATCAAGAGCACCCGGCCTATCTCGAGCAAGTTTCAAAATATCCAAGTATTCATTTGTATCATCAATACATGCCCTTGTGTTATTTTGAGCTCCCGGGTTATCTTGAGCATTTTATCTGACCCGATTACACCTCGAGACAACAAAGTTTTACTGTAACTAAATTTATGCATAATTCTCTCGTGTACAGGACCAGTTGTGTGGCAAGGATCTCAACCTGACTGATGATCTCGCATGTATTCTCACCGAACTCACCAATCTCAATCGTACATTGAATGCTAAAGTTGCGTTAAAAGCTCGTCAAGTACTGATCGCTGCACATCAACCACCGTATGAACTGAGACATAATCAGATGGAGAACATATTTCTCTCAGCTGTAGATATGTACGGTCATGATTCATGTCCAGAGAGTTTACAGGTATGTCCGACAACTGTGACACAATTTAAAATACTTTAAATCATTAATATCTGTGGGGGATTTAATTTCGTGGATGCCTTCAACCAGGAAATAAATCTCCCTTGAATATTAATGATTTTATAGTAACTGACTTAGTGGTAAGGTATTCTTTTTTTCACACAACAAAAACCCCACAAATTTTATCCCATAGGAAGTAATTATTTTACAGTAGTTCAAGCTAGATTTATAATACATCTTTTAGGAATAGCCCTTGAAATGATGAAATATAAAAATATAACACTTGAGGTATTTGGGCTACTGTCATCAAATTTGTAGGAATAATAGGTGCTAGCATGTGAGGTTCCATAGCACCTACCTATTTTTCTTCTGTCAATTGTCAAATTGCAAATGGGTCATCCATTCATAATTTCATGTGAATATATATCTAGTTGTTGGTATTCCTATTATCTTATAATATTAATTAAAATATGTGTGAAATATATGTGTGTTTGTTATTATAGAAATTGATCAACTCTGAATCAGCTATTTATGATGTTCTACAAGAATTCTTCTTTCACAATAATTCCCTTGTCAGAGTGGCTGCACTTGAGGTGAGTACTTCTATTCTTTGGGCTCACTAAAGGGTTATTATCCCTGTCTACTGGTCTTGTAAGTATGTCAATGTTCAGGGTGTGCTATTGGATATTTCTAACAACCTATTCAGAAATATCAGTCTTTGAATTTGGCCAGTTGTAGTTTTCTCTAGGTGACTAGTCCGAATGGCAAGTGAAAAAATTCTGAGAATACAAATAAAATGGTCCTGTTTTCTGTGATGTATATTTTCTTAAAATGTAATAAGCAATATGGTAATAAACAATATCACACAGACTTAAAAATAATCTCAAAACAATTGAATAAAATCTACTTTTAATAAATTAATGTTCAGACTAGTAAAGTTCTTCTCGGGCTAGTAAGTTCTGCCTTGTTGGTAGCCCGACTGGCTAGTACTTTGAAAAGTTTTTTATGAAGACTGAAATTTATATTAGCACACACCCACATATCTGAAATTTTTGATTAACACAAAGGCAGATTCTCTCACAGTTATTCATACAGTTCTCTTGTACAGTACAAATCTATAAAGAAATTAACAGTATTCAAAGTTTTGTGCAATAATTTTATCATATTGGATATTTTCAGGTGTACATAAGGAGAGCGTATATTGCGTATGAACTGAACTGTCTAGGACATCGAGAAATTGATGGTGGTCATTGTATTGTTGAGTTCAGATTTGATCTTCCACGTTCACATCCTAACAGGTAAGTTCATCAAAGTCCTTCCATCCTCATTTAGATATTACCTATCAAAATACAGCCAAATCTAATTTGTCAAATTGGTGATCCGCTTGCTGTATATTGTGAAGGAAAAAGAATGCTTGAAGTCAACTTTACCAGATCTACAATTTGGGTATTCTGAGATGGGGAGCTACAATTTGGGTATTCTGAGATGGGGAGCTACAATTTGGGTATTCGGAGATGGGGAGCTACAATTTGGGTATTCTGAGATGGGGAGCTACAATTTGGGTATTCGGAGATGGGGAGCTACAATTTGGGTATTCCGAGATGGGGAGCTACAATTTCGGTATTCTGAGATGGGGAGCTACAATTTGGGTATTCTGAGATGGGGAGCTACAATTAGGGTATTCCAAGATGGGGAGCTACAATTTGGGTATTCTGAGATGGGGAGCTACAATTAGGGTATTCCAAGATGGGGAGCTACAATTTGGGTATTCTGAGATGGGGAGCTACAATTTGGGTATTCCGAGATGGGGAGCTACAATTTGGGTATTCCGAGATGGGGAGAAGTGGAAGTTTTTGTAGGGACTCTTCTGATGATGTTTGTGTTTAAACCAGTTACATGTTAACCTGTTCTATCTCTATACAGAATGATGATGACACGCCTAGATTCACGTGTTCCCAGTGTTAGTAGTGTAGGTAGCTCAGATAGTGCCCTCAGTTTGGAGGTGTTTGATGATGATAATCACATAGATCAAATACATCATGAACCTCTGGCTGCAGCAAGGATGGGTGTCATGGCAGCATTCTCATCATTTGATCAATTCATGGAGTAAGCACTTAATCATCTTATATTCATTGGCTAAAGATTTTAATATTTTGCAAATCTGTTATTCGTAAGTAGTTTGTATTGTTTAATGTTTATGATTTTTAAACTTCCGAAAAAACTAATTGCTGCTTTTTATACTGATGTTGTTCATGAAAGTAAATGTATATTTGTGGATATATTGAAACTTTGTACCTCCCAAAATTTCACACAAATAATTGAGTCGGTCAAAAAAAGACTGTGCCATTGATAATAAAAATTTTGAAAATTGCTGACTTATTTTGTTGTGTATGATTGTAGTAATTTTGATACAATCATGGATGCATTTGTGGTAGAGGATGACTTGCCTGATAGTCCTACAGATCTAGAAGATGGATACAACTTTGAAACAGGCAAAGAGGATACCATATCTGTACAGGTAACACCTAGACTCATATTTGATCTCATGCTCCGATTTCCCTAAACATCTCAATTTTGAGATAAATCGCATAATAAATATATTGCCATGTGTTGTTTGGATAATTTCCAAGGCGGATGGACTCAATATTAGCACCCAAACAGCAAATGTGTAAAACTTAAATTCATGAGAGACTGGAACACCAAACCACTTTGTCAGAAGATTATTGTGAACTTTCACTGAAATATCTACATGATTTTTTAATCTGTCTGCATGGAGTAAAGGGTTAATGTTATATAAAATGTTGTATATTTGTAGAGTGTATAGGTGTCAGATGCATGGAGTAAATGGTTAATGTTATATATATCTAGAGTGTATCGGTGTCAGATGCATGGAGTAAATGGTTAATGTTATATATATCTAGAGTGTATCGGTGTCAGATGCATGGAGTAAATGGTTAATGTTATATATATCTAGAGTGTATCGGTGTCAGATGCATGGAGTAAATGGTTAATGTTATATATATCTAGAGTGTATCGGTGTCAGATGCATGGAGTAAAGGGTTAATGTTATATATATCTAGAGTGTATCGGTGTCAGATGCATGGAGTAAATGGTTAATGTTATATATATCTAGAGTGTATCGGTGTCAGATGCATGGAGTAAATGGTTAATGTTATATATTTGTAGAGTGTATAGGTGTCAGATGCATGGAGTAAATGGTTAATGTTATATATATCTAGAGTGTATAGGTGTCAGATGCATGGAGTAAATGGTTAATGTTATATATATCTAGAGTGTATCGGTGTCAGATGCATGGAGTAAATGGTTAATGTTATATATTTGTAGAGTGTATAGGTTTCAGATGCATGGAGTAAATGGTTAATGTTATATATATCTAGAGTGTATCGGTGTCAGATGCATGGAGTAAAGGGTTAATGTTATATATATCTAGAGTGTATCGGTGTCAGATGCATGGAGTAAAGGGTTAATGTTATATATTTGTAGAGTGTATCGGTGTCAGATGCATGGAGTAAATGGTTAATGTTATATATATCTAGAGTGTATCGGTGTCGGATGCATGGAGTAAATGGTTAATGTTATATCTTTGTAGAGTGTATAGGTTTCAGATGCATGGAGTAAATGGTTAATGTTATATATATCTAGAGTGTATAGGTGTCAGATGCATGGAGTAAAGGGTTAATGTTATATATTTGTAGAGTGTATAGGTTTCAGATGCATGGAGTAAAGGGTTAATGTTATATATTTGTAGAGTGTATCGGTGTCAGATGCATGGAGTAAATGGTTAATGTTATATATATCTAGAGTGTATCGGTGGCAGATGCATGGAGTAAAGGGTTAATGTTATATATATCTAGAGTGTATCGGTGTCGGATGCATGGAGTAAATGGTTAATGTTATATCTTTGTAGAGTGTATCGGTGTCAGATGCATGGAGTAAAGGGTTAATGTTATATATTTGTAGAGTGTATAGGTTTCAGATGCATGGAGTAAATGGTTAATGTTATATATTTGTAGAGTGTATAGGTTTCAGATGCATGGAGTAAAGGGTTAATGTTATATATATCTAGAGTGTATCGGTGTCAGATGCATGGAGTAAAGGGTTAATGTTATATATATCTAGAGTGTATCGGTGTCAGATGCATGGAGTAAATGGTTAATGTTATATATATCTAGAGTGTATCGGTGTCAGATGCATGGAGTAAATGGTTAATGTTATATATATCTAGAGTGTATCGGTGTCAGATGCATGGAGTAAAGGGTTAATGTTATATATATCTAGAGTGTATAGGTGTCAGATGCATGGAGTAAATGGTTAATGTTATATATATCTAGAGTGTATCGGTGTCAGATGCATGGAGTAAATGGTTAATGTTATATATATCTAGAGTGTATCGGTGTCAGATGCATGGAGTAAAGGGTTATGTTATATATTTGTAGAGTGTATCGGTGTCAGATGCCGGGGCTGATAATGAACCTATACATATAATCAACATTGCTATACAGACCACAGTCTGTACGGACGATGAAACACTGGCTAAGCAGTTTGCTGCATTCTGCAGGGAAAAGGTAAAAAAACTACCCTGGTACCATATTTGTCTTGTATTTGTGTGTGTTTGAAAAGATAAATTATTTGGTTTCTTTCTGTTTACATTAGTATGTCCCACATATTCCATACACAACTTTTCATGCTCTTTTCAAGTTTTGGCATGATGCATCAAACTTCGAGAGGTAAATGACCTAGTTATATATGATTTAATTATTTAATATTCATGACTCGAAAAAGTTTCCTGTGCCAATTTTTACCTGTATTACGAATTATTGCTACAGTAACTGTAAACCAAGACTTAAGTGGTATTTTTTTTGCGAAATTAAGTCACTGTTAAAGTGTTGAAAACGTTAATATGAACATCCTGGAGATTTAAAAACGTGAAAATTTGTAGTCGCGAACATACTGATGATCCGCAAAATATGAAAGTTAGTATACCCGAAAGTAAAACGGTTTAAAATATTTCTTGCGGTATTAACCAACATTGGGTGTATGTCATTCTCTGGTGACTAAACTTTTGTTTTTGTTACTTTTCTATAAACAGAATTATTTTATTCCAGAACCCAAGAATGGTAGAACGAGGTATTAGAAGAATCACATTTGTCGTTTTAAGAAAGGTATATCTTATTCATCCTTAAACTTACTTACATATCTAAACTCCCAATATTTTTTATCTCATTCAATATTTTATGAAAAATATGTGTTAAAAAAAAGCATATAATGTTGTTCTTTTCGTTAGACGGACTTGTCATAAGTTTATGTTTGTAAGTTAAAATTTCATAACTTCTTTCTAATGATAGCAATTATAGTTTGCTGAAATTGGTGCTTTGAGATTTTCTTTGTTTTGTACAAATTGTTTTTTACTATTTTGTTAGTGTGCCTAATTGAATAGTGTTGAATTCTTTGACTGTCGGTTATGTAAAACTTTGGTCCAATTGATAAATTCTCTATGAATATTTCTTTTCAGAAAATATTGCCAAAGTATTTCACATTCCGTGCCAAATTCAAGGTAAGAACTTTTTCTAATGCAGTAAATTTCCTGACAATCAGTTGAGACTGCTGAAAAAATCATCATAAAATTTGTTGAATTGATAACTTGATTTGTGAATATTTTTAACGGATATGTATAAACAGTGAAAATCTTTTGGTGGTGTTCGGTCGTCCACAATTTTGTCTCCGATTGATATCTTGATCTTGAGTTTGGAATGAGATACCATGATGAAATTTACTGTGTATGTAGCTTATATGATATAAAAACCTTGCTTGGGATTGAAAGTGGGGCCGGTGGGTCAATCTCAAGGTCACTGTTACTAAAAATAAAAACGATGAAAATCTGGTTTTTTTTGGTGAAATTCCAACGTCTTGTTATGCATTTATATGTACCGTATGATTACAGTCAGCAATATTATATATTACCAGTTTCATGAAGACCGGATATATCGTCACTTAGAGCCAGGTTTAGCTTTCCAACTAGAGATTAACAGGATGAGAAACTTTGATCTGGAGACAATACCTACAGCTAACTACAGGATGCATGTATATCTCGGTAAAGCTAAGGTAATCATCAATATTCTACATTATAGTCGTGTCTGCATGTATACCAAATCATCAATATTCTACTTTATAGTCTTGTCTGCCTTATACAGTGGGTCACAAATTGTCCAAAAGCCGAACAATGGCCATGTATTTGATGTGGATCTGATTTATAGCCAATGTGTCGGTGATGACTTGCAATGCACATTTCAATAGTGAATTGAAATCACACTGCAATTTAGAACATCATGCTACATTATAAACAAGCACATGGACATGTAAATGAGGCTTTGTATGTTATGTACGTTTACATAATGCTTCGTTAGATATTGGGAAAAAAAGGAAATTAATTTTGTTAATTTGCAATATAAATTTGTGTACTGCTTATTGTACCTCACGTGTCATGTATATATTTTGGGTCAATGTTTCAGCAAGTTGCTAAGGGGAAAGAAGTCTCAGACTACCGGCTTTTTGTGAGATGTATCATTCGTCACTCAGATCTCATCACCAAGGAAGCTTCATTTGAATACTTGCATAATGAAGGCGAGAAAACTCTGCTAGAAGCCATGGATTCATTAGAAGTCGCATTTAGTCATCCCCAGGTAAGAGGTCCTGAGTCCTTATTCACCAACGTTATAAGTAAAAAATCAGACTTAGACTTCATATTGCCAAATGTTCTATTCGCTCTCATATTGTTATAAATGTAACGATTTTGATATAAATCGGTATACATATTCCGTTGGTAACAACAAATATTCAGATAGAATTTCGCATGGTTAAGTCTTAATTGTAAAGAAATGGCAGTGATTATAAATGTTGTCAATTTTAAGTCTAAGTCAAAGTTTTAGACTTATAACATTGATGAATAAGGCCCCTGGAAATTCAGAATAAGAATTGTCTGGATTTGGTGCATTGGAAAGAATAAGCTTTTATGCAAAAATTAAAAGTTGTTGATGAAATATTGTAAGTATTGATTAAGTTATGGTTACGGTATTTGAAATTTCATTTGCTGAATTTTAACAGAACAAAACAGAACATATATTTTATCAAGACAAGTAACAAGTACATAGTCTACAACTCTATAATACAAACAGCATACACTTTGAAACAATACTGGTATAAAGTTTTGATGTAGGAATGTGTGCTATCCACGCACAAAAAATATTTGCACGTTATTTGTTAGATCAGGTGGTATACCTCAATAGGACCCCTGTTTGTGGGATCATATAATTGTGAAGAAAGTCAATTTATGGTACATATTTTTGGCTGTCTGGAAAATAATGATTAGATTGACAAATTCCAGACAAAGTTTTTAACTAGCCTATATATTACCTCTATTTTACAGGCTTCAAAGACTGACTGTAATCACATATTTCTCAACTTTGTACCAACACTGACTCTAGCTGAACCAGGAAAGGTAAGTCATTATAAATGTATAATTATAATAATAATGTCTTCACCAGAGAAGAAATCAACTGCCCCAGTATGCCCCAAACGGCTGCTTTCTAAAAGCTTGGTAACTTATCTGCTGAATTATTTATTTTGAATTCTGTAGTGGAATGCCAGAGATGAAAAATACCATAAGTTAAAAGAAAACAAATTACAATCTCACATGGGTTTGTTGACAAAATAACAATTTGTAAACACTAAATGCATAGTGAATAGTCTAAGGGAAGTAACTCTAGCAAAATTAGTATTTTGTCATCCGTACATTTTACTATATGTTATTTTTGGCCTACTATTTCCATATCAAAATGGTACCAATTATTCCCATTCTAGACACTTACCATAAAAGGAAATACAGGTTTGACTTGTTTTCTATTGATTTACCTAAAAAAGACTTAATTTAGTACCAATTAAATAATCTGTATTATATGATTGCAGCCTATATTAACTGCATGATTGTATTATATGTTTTTTAGCTTGAGGAAACAGTACATAATATGGTGATGCGTTATGGTTTAAGATTACTCAAGTTAAGGGTACTCAATGCTGAACTGAAATTCTCAATCAGGTAGGTTTTAGGTCTTTGTGGCTTTTCTGTTAAACTATTTTCCTTCTGCTACTTTCAACTCCAAATTATACCTTTGTGACTTTATAACAGTCTATCTACTTCATACATTCACCTGTATGCTATTTTCTCTTAGTGATAATTCAAACGTTTTCAGTTCTTTTAGCTATTAAACTTAAATCCTGTAACTTGTTTTCTGTTGTAGTTGTAGTTCAATTTCTGCATATTAAGTGATCACTCTTACATGTTATACCTATACATAATTAAGTAATAAAAAAGTTATATTTTTTCCGCTTATTGGAGTGTATTAAAAGACTGGCTTACTGAAGATTTACTTGTCAAGTATGCCTTGTACTGTTTTGTGTGTAATTGAGTCTTGACCTTCCTCGAATACTACAGTACATGAATACACTTACAACAATGGCTTACTGTTAAGTATGTATTTCATTGTGTTTAATAAACTGGACCATTTCAGGAGACCTGGTACAGGATCTGGGAAAGGGTAAAATTATTTAACATGTTTAGTAATCCTAATTAAACAGATACTTATATTGTAAAGAATCTATGATATATTCATACCCGGATATTGGGGAGCGGTGGCCAAGAGGTAGGGCGCACGCTTTGGGATCCAGAGATCCCGGGTTCAATCACCCTCTGGACCACTAGTTAATTTCTCTGAGCAAGAACCACAGCTCCTCTCCACCATGGTGTATAATGGTACTTGTGAGGGCAGTGTCTATTCTTTGGCGCCACAGATCGATGTTAGCTGCCACACCCACAAGAGAGAAATAGTCTCCCCAGGGAGACACAAGTGTAGGTTTCCATATGTAGCCCAATGACCAAGGGAAGTTAAAATGTCAAAGGGTGCTTGAGCGGTCTAACAGCTGAAAAAAGCCCTAGAAAATTGGTAACTTAACTTATTATTTAATGACAACGATGAATCAATGTAATCCCTCTGAAACATTCTGTCAGATCGTCAGTCCCGACTTTACGTGTACATGGAAGAATCCATGGATAAAATCCTCTAAACAGAATTAAATAACACAAGTTAGTTTAACTCAATGTAATTAGCTTATGCAAATCGCCACACATGTTAAATAAATTGGATTCATAGAAATAGCAAGTAAATATTCAATCATCTGCTTGATCAATGGATGCTGACACAGGAAGCTTCTGGCCGAATTCGTACTCAAAATTATTCGTACTCGATGGTTTTGTACCAAAACATTTTGGCCCCAAAACCAGTAATCGGTTATCGTTGCTAAATAAATATAATTATGTTAAATACATAATTTGTATTATATGATGTTAACGTAGGGGCTAGGTTTGTTGTTCTGTGTTGCAAGTTTGTGTTTTCATATTATCATGCAGAAGATGCAGAAGAGCTTACATTTTATTAAAGGCTTCAATAATTGTTCAGTAAGCAATTAGTCTCACAGCTTTGTTACTCATCCTCATTTCACCATCATTACTTACTTTAACTCTACTCATATCATATATCTCTGGCTTAGAATGAGAAGGTTGTAAGTACAAAATCAATATTTTAAGAAAACAAGAAAAAGACATCTGTGATGTACTCTTTACTTATGGAAAAACAAGCTTTTTCAACTTCATTTTGGTCAACATGACAAGTTCCGATTTTCATAAGAAGCAAGTAATGATGCATATTCAAAATATGTTAAGAGTCTTATAAGGTGGTAAGTAGTAGTTACGACCTTCTCGTTCTAAGCCAGCAATATATTTTCCATATTGTATGGTACAGGTGGGTCATCTTTACCAACAAAAGTTGTTTGGGGACGTGGGACTGCGGTTGTTTTATATTTGTTCAATGCAGAGAGTGGAGTATAATACATGTATTCAGTATATAAAACATAAATTAGTATAGAGCCAGTGAAAATCAAGAAGGGCCAGTAAAAGTCTTGAAGTACCAGTTACTGTTTTGTATACATTTTTACCCTTCTTTTCTGTCAAACCAGTGACCAAAATAGTTAGTGTTTACCCCTGAAAGATTTTTGTAATGTTTATTTTAACAATCCACATTCATTGACATTGTGATTGAGTTGTGTTGCTATGGTTATAAAGTTCTTATATGGCAGAATATATAGGTGAATTAGTGTATTGTAATAGTAATTCAGATGTGTGTTACCTTGCCTAAGATTGGTACAGACTCATTAAGTTGTAGAAATGACTTTTCATTAAGCAGCATAGCACTTAATACATAACTGAACTATAAACTATCCATTCACAAGTACGAGTACATTCTTAATCTCAATGCTCTTTACATTTCTGTTACATCATATACTTTTGTGTTGTATGAATTTTGCAAATCTGTTTTTATAAACAAGTTTGTGTCATAAAATGTTTGTGATTTTTAAAATTTATGAAATACCTACTTTCTTCATTTTGCTGCCATAACTTTTCATAGAAATGATGTTGTAAATTCACCTCTCTCATGAATGTTGATAAATATAATTTGAGCAATATGTAACCTTGACCTTATTGTTGGTTTCAGGGTTGATGGTCAAAGTTTCCCTATTCGTCTCTACCTGACCAATGAGAGTGGATACTATTTGAACATCAGCCTATACAGAGAGGTCTCAGACTTGAGGACAGGCTTGGTAAACAAACATAGCACTTTCAATCAAATTTTCTAAGCCAAAATCTTGATCACTAATGGTCAAATCAAAGGAAAACCTTGATACCACTTTCAAAGTCATAAATTTGTCCAAATATTTATGAAAACTGTTCCAATGGTGATGTCTGCGAAATATTGACCACTTTGATACAGGGCCATCATGGTTCAACAACTGAATATGTCAAAAAGCCAAATCAAAGAAAAGCCTTGTTGACCCTCGAGCTTAAAATATATGTCCGTCTTTTTGCAGAGTTATGCCCCTTTTTTGACTTAGAATATTAATGTTAAGTTTTTGTTTGTAAGCTCAGCACTAAACTGGTATCTCTGTAACCACTGAAGGGAATGCTTTGAAACTTCACACACTTGTTCACTTTGAATTTCTCAGCTCATAAGGACTGGTCACATAACTGTGATTTGTGTTTTTGCAGAATTATGCGCCTTTTTGGACTTGGATAACTTCTCAATGCCCATAATTCTAGTATGGATTTTGACAGAACTTTGACCCAGTTTGTATGACCTTTACATAAGTTTTGATTTCTTGTTTCACTATCAATAACTTGATAATTGAGCGGGCTGTCCCTCCGACAGCTCTTGTCAAATGTCTTCCAGTTTCTGTCGATATCAGATGTATGTTCATTTGATGTAAATTTCAATTATTGTTATTACACCTATTCAGATTATGTTGCAAGCCTATGGTTCTAAAAAGGGACCAATGGATGGATTAGTAGTGTCAACACCGTATGTGACAAAAGATCATCTACAGTTGAAGAGATACCAGGCACAAACCAATGGTACAACATATGTGTATGACTTCCCGGAAATGTTCAAACAGGTAGGTTTACTACAAGTTCATACACTTTCTTTCTTCTTTCTTTCTTCCATGTAATTTGCAGGGCCCACTCTGGGGCATTATCGCAAATTGTAGAGACTAAGGTGAGATACAAGGAATCCGGGTGCGATACCCTAGCTCGTTTCGAATAGATTCCTTGGTTCTTTAACATGCCCAGTGTAAAGCACCGATACAAGCGAGACTACTTAAGACTTAAAGAGGAAGGTTGAAATGATAGATCCACAATAAAATAATATATGGTCGATATTTAGTCAATTTCCTAGAACCAAAAACAATTTGGTGTCAGAGCTCTGAATAGTTTGTCATATAATGACATGACTTGTGCAGAAAGCTCTTTTACGTGCATGTGATGTCATTTTGCATGATGTTTCAATAAATGCTGACAATTTCCATTGTATAAGTGGTCACCTGATTTTTACGATCACCTATCACTAGCAACCCATATATGATACTTGAAATTTGAGTATGAATCTTGAGATAAAAATCTTAGATTATAGTGTGAATTTGAGATTTAAGTGTGAATCAGTAATTTGAGTGTGAATATAACTTTTTTTAGTGTGAATCAGTAATTTTGAGTGTGAATGTACAGTTACTGTAGAACTTTAATGCCTCAAACAGTTGTTGCCACAAACACCCTAGAATAGTAGATTCCTCAAACTTGTTCTCAGGTCCCGGCAAAATCCCTTCTTTATTCATATTGAATAACCATGATAGATGACTCGAACAGTACCTGTGTCGTGATTATGAGAGTTGAGTGTTTCATACAAATGTGTTCTGTGAATATATTTACAGGCATTGAAGAAGCTATGGAAATGTCACGTAGAATTACACAGTATAAGTGAAGAAGCGATACCTGAGGATTGTATTACATGTAAGGAACTGGTACTGACAGTAGATAAAAGTGGTAGAGACGGACACATACATGAACAGAACAGATTACCTGGAGGAAATGAAGTAAGTTATTACAACAGTTATACTGTAAAATCATTCATTTTTGTGGGGGGGGTAAATTTCGTGGATTTCGTGGTTCACCTTAAACCACGAAATCAAATCCCATCAAACAACAAATTTCGTCCCATCAAAATTAAATGATTTTACAGTATTATAAATATAGTATCAGTAACATAGCTAACAAAGTGCAAATATTGGCAAAGATTTGTAATTTTGAAAAATGCTTACATCTCTTCAAGTGTTAATTTTGGCATAAAAATGCTGAGCATAGCCTTTATTTGCTTTATTTCTTCTGAAATGTGGCAGGCATATATATCTGTGCTTCCACCAGGATTTGAACCTGGGTCGCCAGATTAAACGGCAACTGCTGAGCTACCGTGGCATATAAAGAGTGATACAAAAAAAAGAAATATTCTATGTTTAAAATTCAAAATAAGCTTACCTTTTGACCCGCTCATGTCATTGCCTCTTAGCCAGACAAGCTTAATACAGGGAGTGTAAGTCTTAGAGAAGTTGTCAGTTGTTTGAAGAAAAGTGTGCACGTAAATTAAATTCCTTGAAAACCTGTGACCCTGTGTGGTTTTCTGAGACTACTTTCTTGAATGTGTATCTGTAGTTGCATTTAAGGCCTTAAATAAATAAAAACTATTTACTATATTCCAGATTGGAATGGTTGCCTGGGTAATGACCATGAGGACACCAGAGTTTCCTGATGGAAGGGACATCATTGTTATAGCTAATGATATTACATTCAAAATTGGATCATTTGGCTTTCAAGAAGACTTATTATTCAAGGTAACGTATTCAAATTATTTCAAATTATTTAACAAATTAAACATGGCTTTGAGGTCAGTATAGAAGTTTAAGGACTGGGCCCTCAGAGCTAAAATGGTATATGGCCTGAAGCGAAGCTGAGTAATATAGAGGGTGCTTCAACATTAATTCATTTATATACAGTGCCCACCAAAAATATGGATACACTTTTTGACAGATGCAGAATTATAATTGGTTTAATTATTCCATATGTTTTTGTCAGACAGTAACAATGTTTGCAATTTCTGAAAAAACAGTTAATGAAGAAGTAAAAAAGGTGACAGATAGAAAGATGAACATTTTCTGATTTAAAAATAAACTATGGGGTTCAAGGGGCTGAATTTGCCATATTATATGATCATGTTGTCATTCAAAGCTGGCAAAGAAACTTAATATTTTCCATCTAGGGTACCAATCAATGTATTATCTTTAAACAACATAAAAAAAATTTCCTGGTCTTCAAAAACATTGTTGCTTCTCTGTTCTGCAAGTAGTGTTATACAGGCAAGTAAATGGGGGAAGACACTCTGTATCCATATTTTTGGTGGGTACAGTATATGTATTCTGTGTAAAGAAAAGTGCGTACATACCTAGCTGCGGAATTGTCTCTTCATACAATTATATACATAATCATCGTATCACTGGCTTAGAATGAGAAGGTTGTACGTACAAAATCAATAATTTTAGAAAACAAGAAAAAACTGTCTGAAAAATTACTCTTTACTCTATATGGGAAAACAAGCTTTTTCAACTTCTGTTTGGTGAACATGACAAGTTCTGATTTTCATGAAAATAAGCTCATGATGCAGATTTTAAATATTTAAGATATTTAGCAGTCTTATAAGCTTCTCATTCTGATCCAGCAATGTCTTTGTCAAGATTGTTACTGAAGAAGATATAGAGGATCTATCACGAGTTGTCAATTGATATAGATTTATATACTGAGTACATCTAGAAACGCAACACTGAGGTTACTGTCAACATTTTTCAAACTTTTTAGCTCACCTGTCACAAAGTGACAAGGTGAGCTTTTGTGATCGCTCTTCGTCCGTCGTCCGTCGTCCGTCCGTCGTCCGTTCACAATTGCTTGTGAACACACTAGAGGTCACAAATTTAGCCTGATCATTATGAAACTTGATCACAATGATCATCTCCATAAAATCTAGGCCAAGTTCGATATTGGGTCATCTGGGGTCAAAAACTAGGTCACTAGGTCAAATCAAAGGAAAACCTTGTGAACACATTAGAGGTCACAATTTGAGCCTAATCTTTATGAAACTTGATCACGATGATCATCTCTGTAAAATCTAGGTCAAGTTCGATATTGGGTCATCTGGGGTCAAAAACTAGGTCACTAGGCCAAATCATTGAAAAACCTTGTGAACACATTAGAGGTCACAATTTGAGCCTAATCTTTATGAAACTTGATCACAATGATCATCTCTGTAAAATCTAGGTCAAGTTCGATATTGGGTCATCTTAGGTCAAAAACTAGGTCACTAGGCCAAATCATTGAAAAACCTTGTGAACACATTAGAGGTCACAATTTGTGACTTATCTTTATGAAAATTGATCACAATGATCATCTCTATAAAATCTAGGTCAAGTTCGATATTGGGTCATCTGGGGTCAAAAACTAGGTCACTAGGTCAAATCATTGAAAAACCTTGTGAACACATTAGAGGTCACAATTTGAGCCTAATCTTTATGAAACTTGATCACAATGATCATCTCTGTAAAATCTAGGTCAAGTTCGATATTGGGTCATCTGGGGTCAAAAACTAGGTCACTAGGTCAAATCAAAGGAAAACCTTGTGAACTTTAGAGGTCACAATTTGAGCCTAATCTTTATGAAACTTGATCACAATGATCATCTCTGTAAAATCTAGGTCAAGTTCGATATTGGGTCATCTGGGGTAAAAAACTAGGTCACAAGGCCAAATCATTGAAAAAGCTTGTGAACACACTAGAGGTCACAATTTGAGACAAATCTTTATGAAAATTGATCACAATGATCATCTCTATAAAATCTACGTCAAGTTCGATATTGGGTCATCCAGAGTCAAAAACTAGGTCACGAGGCCAAATCATTGAAAAAGCTTGTGAACACACTAGAGGTCACAATTTTGACCTTATCTTTATGAAACTTGATCACAATGATCATCATTATAAAATTTAGGTCAAGTTCGATATTGGGTCATGTAGGGTCAAAAACTAGGTCACGAGGCCAAATCATTGAAAAATCTTGTGAACACACTAGAGGTCACAATTTTGACTCTTTCTTTATGAAACTTGGTCACAATGTTTATCTCTATAAAATCTAGGTCAAGTTAGATACTGTGTCATTTGGGCCAAAATCTAGGTCACTAGGCCAAACAGGTGAGCGACCCAGGGCCCTTTGGACCCTCTTGTTTTATGATTGACATCAAACTGCATTTACTTGATGATGTTTTGTTCCAAGAAAATTACACCTGTAACATGTTTTCATATAGTCATACCGATTCGATTGAACAGCGACAACGTGTATAGTGCGGCTAAAAAGTTACGAAACACAAATTGGTAAAATGCTATTTTTTCAGAATCGTTGTTCTAAGTGGATGGTTCAAATATTGATTAATTATTGAATGCATACATGCACATGACGTCCAACAAGCTGTTTAGTCGTGTATAAATCACTTGTGAACTTTGCATGGAGACAGTACAAGCGGAGTTACTGGTCCTGTTGGAGAGTTGTTTTACCTGGATGACCTGAGCATGGATGGTTGTACTCGGTGCCAAAGTGCCGGTAGCGTGTCTCCAGATGAGACATTGTGTTGATGTATGACAATTTAAGCTTCATACAACGTCCATTTTCACGTCATCGTCATAGGCATCCGAAAGGCCTGATTTCGCCAATGATAGGACTATCCTGGCATTTTTATTCCGAAACGTAGAACGTTTATTTTGTGATTTTCTTTCCATTAGCAAACCTTACAAAGGATTTGATACAATTTACACTCACATTTATCATGCGTAAATGGTGCACGTGGCATTCGTGCGTTTTGTGATTTTCTTGACCCACGGGAGTAACGTAACCCGATCGATAAAATTTTGAAAATAGCTAAGTTTCTATGCAATCATGCAATAGTATTTCACAAAATAAAAAAATGTATGAACAATGGACGTAAGAAAAATTCAAAGATGAAAACGTTTCTAGATGTACTGAGCATATTAAACGAGTTTTTGGAAATTTTATTGGCGAGCTTAATAATATTTCCTGAATGAGTTTAATATAAATATATCAATTGACAATGAGTGATAGATTCTTGATATCATATGACACTAAAAACGCAAATACGCATCAAGTTATTGGAAAAACACGCCCATGTAGTATAGTCTTAAATCACACATGTTACATATAAGATTATACTTACTCGCTATACTAACCAAGATACAAGAAAAGTCATGTGATATAATATTCTATCTTATATTACCATGACAACTCTCCGTGTTACAGAAAGCATCAGAACTAGCTCGTGCGAAGGGTCTACCACGTGTGTATATATCAGCTAACAGTGGAGCTAGGATAGGACTTGCTGAAGAGATCAAACATCTATATAGAGTAGCCTGGAATGATCCTACTGACCCAGATAAGGTATGCTAGATAACTGTCAGTACCTTTTTGGTTCATAAATGCTTATCAGAAAAAAAGTTTAATGCCATCATAAGCATATTGAATACAAGGAACAATAACCTAATATATAGAGAACAATTGTTCCAAGGTACATTCTTACTTTGACGTCACTATGCTTCGCACTTGCATACCATGTGTATTAGTAATGTCTACTGACAATTTATTTTTTGATATATTTTCATGAAGTTCCGAATGCCTGTTAAAAACATATTCAATAATCATCAGTGAAAAATTGAAACAGATGTTTTGGATTCTTTTTGTGTAATGAGCAAAGTACACAATTTACTTGGACAACCCTCGTACTTAGTTCATTTTATAATCATAAAAGAAGATTGTACCCTTGTGACTGGACTGTTTCCAAATTGTAACGTAACTCTTTAATTCAGGGATTCAAATACCTATACCTGAGGCCGGATGATTTCAAGAAAGTATCGGCCTCCAACTCTGTGCGAGCTACACTGATAGAGGATCAGGGAGAGTCGAGATATAAGATTACAGACATCATTGGTAAAGAGGAAGGGCTCGGTGTAGAAAATCTACGAGGGTCGGGTATGATCGCAGGCGAATCATCCAAGGCATACAAGGATATCGTTACACTTAATCTGGTTAGTGATCACAGTCATACATGATACATGTCTTAAATACTCAATACTATTATTTTTTGGGTTTTTTTATAAAAATGCATTTTCATGGTGTTTCAAATTTGTGGAGTACAAATCATATAAGGATAATCCATGTACTTTCAATTTGTTGGGTAGTTGGCAAAAATCTTTAAGCTGCGAGAATAGATTTAACACATGAATAACAGTTTCAGTTTATTAGCATAAGAACATTATTTATGTTAGTCGCCTTAAACAAACAATAGGAGGCATGCAATCAACATAAGAAGAGCATATACAAAACACAATAAACAATGAACAATGTGAACACAATAACATAACAATAGTCCCTATATGTACAAAGAATATAACGATGCATGTTTATATACCAACTAATGATTACGAAAATATTACTGATTATCTAAATAAGAGATACGCCTTTGAAATGCTAGGTGTACATATTAACAGTTGCTGGAGCATTTATCAGTATGTAATTTTTGTACTGTGCAATTTATAAGTTTCTTGTTGTTTTGCAGGTGACATGTAGAGCTATTGGTATTGGTGCATACTTGGTTCGACTGGGTCAGAGAATTGTACAAGTAGAAAATTCACACATAATCCTTACTGGCGCTGGTGCTCTCAATAAGGTAGGAACCACTGTTCATTTTTAAACACCCATCTTGCTACCAGGTAGGAACCACTGTTCTTCTATAAACACACATCTTGCTATTAATTACTTATTTTATCCCTACATTTATTTACAAGCTTGGGGCTGAGGGCAATGGTGACGTCAGTATGTGTGTTGAACTCAAAGACTGTTTGCTGAAATTTCGTCAAACTTAACAACCCAAATGTATAGATGACCATAATAGAGGATAGATTTTTTATGCCCACAACTCGATAGATCAGGAGGCATATAGTGATTCACCTGTCCATCCGTACGAGGTTAACTCAAACTCCCCATTTCTTCCTACATCAATAAGGCTTGCTACAAAGCTTACATACTTTCATAGATGTTTTATTGGAACAATCTCCACACACCTATATCACCTGACTCCATTTTGACCTTTACCTACTTATGGACTTAGACTTATTGAAGGGCCATAATCTTGGTTAACCTAGATTGACCTTTTCTTCTTAAAATAATAGGGCTCACTACAAACCTTTCATACTTGCATGGATGTTGTATTGGATCTATCTCCACACACCTATATCACCTAACTCCATTTTGACCTTCACCTTGACCTACTATTGGACTTACACTTATTGAATGGTCAAATTCTTGGTTAACCTAGATTGACCGTTTCTTCTTACATTAATAGGGCTTGCTACAAACCTTTCTTACTTGCATGGGTGTTGTATTGGAACCCTCATCACACCTATGTCACCTGACCTCATCGTGACCATCACATTGACATAATTTTGGATTTAAACATAGGAAAATGCCAATTTCTCTGATAATCCTTATGGATTGACTTTATTAAGGCACAGCCTATAATGCGAATTTTGGCCAAGTAGGTAAAGTTTGACTTGCAATACAATATGCGTAATTATTATATATTTACAATGTTTGTATAATATTTGCAGGTGTTAGGACGTGAAGTATACACAAGTAACAACCAACTAGGTGGTATACAGATCATGCACAACAATGGTGTAGCCCATGCTACAGCTCCTGATGATTTTGGTGGTGTATTCAAGATACTGCAGACCCTCTCCTATATCCCAGCTGTGAGTAGGCTTTCTATGCTTGATCGATATCCGATCTCCCGAAGCATCTCAAGTAGAAATATCAACTCAAATTGAGATTTTGTTAAAATCAGAGTCGCTATTAGAGATATATCGAAAGTTTAATCTCGTGCAATTTACTTTGATTTACACAGAACACCATTTCTTTGATGCTAATTTTGAATCCTGTCTTGCATTGGAATTAACATTTAGACGAATGCTTATATTTGAGATGAGATTTTTCTCACACTGAGATGCTTCCAGAGATCGGTAACTGAATTACCAGAGTTATGGCCCTTGAAATGATTTGTTTTGATTTTTTTGCCCTTAATTGTGTGGCAGTCTTCTAATTTTGTAGAAATATTTGTTAGTATGTGTAGTTGCCTGTCTAAATAATTGAATTCATATCTGACCTGTATAAGCAGAGTTGTGGTCCTTGAAATGGTGATATTTTGCTTTTGTTGCTCATAAATCTGTAATTTATTTGTGATATAACTTTGTAGGGAATATTAGGCGGCTTGTGCTTTGAGTAATCACCATACATAGTCAAATAGCAAGTGTGGGCAAATGGATAAAATTCTTGTTGCTTTTCTAGTTCTCAACAATATTCTTGTGTGTTGTTTGTGCTGTGGTACACACTTACTCCTGTCATAGCCATAATTGTACCTTACCTGTAAGTTGCCTCCCTTGTGATACAACAACTTTAAGTGTGTTAACCTAACAAAATGTTTTGTTGCTCTTTCCAAGGGAGGTAATCTATGCCCAATATATTAAACAAATGAAAGGTAAGGAATACTGGCACTTGGTAAGGCTTTGCTAATGTAACTGTGTTTTGATACTGAATGATTAATATCAATATTTTCTTGCAGTTAATTGGTGGTCCCCTACCTGTTCTTCCTGTACACGACCCGATAGAGAGGAATGTTGACTTTGTTCCTACCAAAGCTCCATACGATCCACGCTGGATGCTTGCTGGAAGACCAAATCCTGACGTTAAAGGTGAATGGCAGAGTGGATTCTTTGACAGGGATACATTCCAAGAAATTTTACAACCTTGGGCACAGACTGTAGTTGTTGGGAGAGCAAGGTATGATACTGAATGATGACTGTGACATTTTACCTCACTGAATGATTACACGATGATTGTGACATTTTACCTCACTGAATGATTACACCATGATTGTGACATTTTACCTCACTGAATGATTACACGATGATTGTGACATTTTACCTCACTGAATGATTACACGATGATTGTGACATTTTACCTCACTGAATGATTACACGATGATTGTGACATTTTACCTCACTGAATGATTACAGGATGATTGTGACATTTTACCTCACTGAATGATTACACGATGATTGTGACATTTTACCTCACTGAATGATTACACGATGATTGTGACATTTTACCTCACTGAATGATTACACCATGATTGTGACATTTTACCTCACTGAATGATTACATGATGATTGTGACATTTTACCTCACTTTCTGATTACACGATGATTGTGACATTTTACCTCACTGAATGATTACACGATGATTGTGACATTTTACCTCACTTTCTGATTACACGATGATTGTGACATTTTACCTCACTGAATGATTACATGATGATTGTGACATTTTACCTCACTTTCTGATTACATGATGATTGTGACATTTTACCTCACTTTCTGATTACATGATGATTGTGACATTTTACCTCACTTTAATGGTCAATGTAGTGTTTTATCAAAGCACTTACTGAAATCTTAAACTTAGGTTCAAATTAAAAGTCTTTATAAATCTTTAATTCATGTAGCTATAAACTTTTACTGAAAATGGAAAATTAGTTTTTTACCATGCTCTATATTTGAACTTTGCAACCATGATCTAGCAGCACTCTTGTTATATCAATGCCCTATGTGGTGAACCTTTACAATCTTTTGTGACTGTTCACTATCAGAAGATGATTTAGATGTTACACTAACTGTGTATGTTTGTAAATTTCAGACTTGGTGGGATACCTATGGGTGTGGTTGCTGTGGAAACTAGAACTGTAGATTTAGCAATACCTGCTGATCCGGCAAACTTTGATTCAGAGGCCAAAGTAAGTGTAAATAAGTTTGTCTGAATTTAAGTGATTAATCTATGGAACTATAGTTACCTGCCAAACCCATGGCTAGAATGAGGGGTACATGGTTGACATCAGGCCATGGTATCTTCAAAAATGTTATAAATCCCTCGCGTGACATACAGCATATTTGGGTAGTGGTTGATAGGGATTGAACTGATTGGGTCTATTTGAGGCCTTTTCTTTCTTCAAAACTTGCTTACCATGGCAAGTGCATTTGTGTGCTTTCAATATGGCAATGATCCTGTGTGTTGAGCTTTGTAAAATGGACTAAAATCATTTTTTATGACTCCTACTTCCCACTTTTAATGTGTTATAGTTTCACTCACTTTCAATGTGTTACAGTTTAACCCACTTTCAATGTGTTACAGTTTAACCCACTTTCAATGTGTTACAATTTAACTCACTTTCAATGTGTTAAAGCTTAACTCACTTTCAATGTGTTATATTTAAAGCTTATACAACAAGCTGGACAAGTCTGGTTCCCAGATTCTGCGTTCAAGACAGCACAGGCTATAATGGACTTCAACAAAGAAGAGCTGCCACTTATCATCTTTGCTAACTGGAGAGGATTCTCGGGTGGAATGAAAGGTACTGTCAAATCATTAATTTTCGTGGGGGATTAAATTTCGTGGTTCACCTCAACCTCTAACTTTAATCCCAACGAACATCAATTTTAACCCATGTTTTATTACCTGAAATGCAAAATCCACGAATTTGAGTCCCAACGAAATTGTCTTTTTTACCAAATCCATGAAATTTTGTCCCAAAGAAATAAAATGATTTTACAGTATTCAGTAACAGAAAATTTCAAATGTATTGAACATACTGTTTGTGTTATTGCCTAAAATGTGATTAATGTCAAACATGTCTCTATGTTCTCCTCCATCTAAGCATCTCCTCTTAAACAAGGAATGATAAAAAGGATGGGCACTTCAATTTAGATGAATGGTTCCAGTTCATTGCATAAGCAGGTCACATGCTCAAAAAAGTGTTTTGAATTTTAGTTACATGTATAAGTATTTTGAGCATTATGACCCTTTTTGTGTAAAAAAGGTTGACCCTTTTTCTTAAAAACAGTTTCCAATCCACTACGTATGTTTGCATCTAATTAGGACGACGCTTTCATGAAAATTGTTAAATTGTGTTTGTTTATAAAATGATGTAAATGTATTCAGATATGTACGACCAAGTGTTGAAGTTTGGTGCATATATTGTCGACGCCCTCTGTGAGTATCAACAACCAATCAACATCTATATTCCACCATATGCTGAACTTAGAGGCGGAGCTTGGGTTGTGGTTGATCCAACTATAAACCCCACCCACATGGAGATGTTTGCTGACCAACTCAGCAGGTATAAATTAATCAATTAATTTTCACACTTTCTTAGATTTCAGGGGATATCTTAGCAAAGATTAGATTTTGTTGTATGCTATGTTAAGTAAAGTAAGACAGCTAAGAACACTTGCAGGGTTCCCTTGGGAGAAAGTCAGGGGAAAACATAATTTTCTCACGATCATGGAAAAGTCAGGGAATTTTGAAATTAGTCAGGGAAATTTGGAAATTGAGGAAAAGTCAGGGAATTCTTCATTTAAGATCTTATTCAGTGTCATTTCATATGAAGAAAACTTGCTATGTTCGCTCGATATAATCTTAAATTATTATAACTTTTTGTCAAACAACAACCCTAAAAGTGATACCTGAAACATTTGGGTTGCATATAAAGCAAATATAACCTCCTTTTTACTGTTTCTATTGTGTTATTTTGCTCTAACAAGAAATCGCTAAAAAGTCAGGGAAAACTGCTGTCTGGTCAGGGAAAAGTCAGGGAATTTTGTCTTAGAATATTTGTGGCTACCCTGTCTTGATCAAAGTTATATGAACTATGACTATCTTAACTTTAGGCAAATGTATGAAGTTACTTAGTATACTCTAAATCATTTAAGGAAAAGTCTGACCTTAGCCAAGATATTTCTATGAAATGGGCCCCTGGTCACACAGTATGATGCATTCAACAGAAAGAATGTTGATATAATTCATTCCCATTGAAATCATGTTGCTTACTAAACACTTGTGCAGTATATCAATTGTACTAGCCCTAAATCAGACTTGTAGAATTACATGATTTATGGGCATATAGTAGTATATAGTGGCTATTAAGGGCTGAAGTCTAGTTTCTTACAGTTTACAGTAAAAATGATTACTTCTGTCTCCTACATATAATGGAGAGGGGGGCTTCACCCACATATAGTGGAGAGGGGGGCTTCACCCACATATAGTGGAGAGGGGGGCTTCACCCACATATAGTGGAGAGGGGGGCTTCACCCACATATAGTGGAGAGGGGGCTTCACCCACATATAGTGGAGAGGGGGCTTCACCCACATATAGTGGAGAGGGGGCTTCACCCACATATAATGGAGAGGGGGCTTCACCCACATATAGTGGAGAGGGGGCTTCACCCACATATAATGGAGAGGGGGCTTCACCCACATATAGTGGAGAGGGGGCTTCACCCACATATAGTGGAAAGGGGCTTCACCCACATATAGTGGAGAGGGGCTTCACCCACATATAGTGGAGAGGGGGCTTCATCCACATATAGTGGAGAGGGGGCTTCACCCACATATAGTGGAGAGGGGGCTTCACCCACATATAGTGGAAAGGGGCTTCACCCACATATAGTGGAGAGGGGCTTCACCCACATATAGTGGAGAGGGGGCTTCATCCACATATAGTGGAGAGGGGGCTTCACCCACATATAGTGGAAAGGGGCTTCACCCACATATAGTGGAGAGGGGCTTCATCCACATATAGTGGAGAGGGGGCTTCATCCACATATAGTGGAGAGGGGGCTTCATCCACATATAGTGGAGAGGGGGCTTCATCCACATATAGTGGAGAGGGGGCTTCATCCACATATAGTGGAGAGGGGGCTTCATCCACATATAATGGAGAGGGGGCTTCACCCACATATAGTGGAGAGGGGGCTTCACCCACATATAGTGGAGAGGGGGCTTCACCCACATATAGTGGAGAGGGGGCTTCATCCACATATAGTGGAGAGGGGGCTTCACCCACATATAGTGGAAAGGGGCTTCATCCACATATAGTGGAGAGGGGGCTTCATCCACATATAGTGGAGAGGGGGCTTCACCCACATATAGTGGAGAGGGGCTTCACCCACATATAGTGGAAAGGGGCTTCACCCACATATAGTGGAGAGGGGCTTCACCCACATATAGTGGAGAGGGGGCTTCATCCACATATAGTGGAGAGGGGGCTTCACCCACATATAGTGGAGAGGGGGCTTCATCCACATATAGTGGAGAGGGGGCTTCACCCACATATAGTGGAGAGGGGGCTTCACCCACATATAGTGGAGAGGGGGCTTCACCCACATATAGTGGAGAGGGGCTTCACCCACATATAGTGGAGAGGGGGCTTCATCCACATATAGTGGAAAGGGGCTTCACCCACATATAGTGGAGAGGGGGCTTCACCCACATATAGTGGAGAGGGGGCTTCACCCACATATAGTGGAGAGGGGGCTTCACCCACATATAGTGGAGAGGGGGCTTCACCCACATATAGTGGAGAGGGGGCTTCACCCACATATAGTGGAAAGGGGCTTCACCCACATATAGTGGAGAGGGGCTTCACCCACATATAGTGGAGAGGGGGCTTCACCCACATATAGTGGAAAGGGGCTTCACCCACATATAGTGGAGAGGGGGCTTCACCCACATATAGTGGAGAGGGGGCTTCACCCACATATAGTGGAGAGGGGGCTTCATCCACATATAGTAGAGGGGGGCTTATTGGTTTGTGTTGGATGGATGTCATATATTTGTCCATGCTTAACTGTGCTTCTTGTACTCCACTGGTCCAAAATCAATGAAACTTCCAATGATTCGTTGGTACAAAGCCTAGATGTACATATTGTCAGGATTGTAAGATGTTTTTTGCCAAATTTATTAACCTACATGGATAGCATAACCTTTTGCATAAAAAACTTCTAGTTCAAATATAATTTCTTCACTATTTCACATGGCACCATGTTACTCACATTTACCATAAATAAAGTATAATTTTTCTATTCTCTATTACAGGGGTGGGGTACTGGAAGCGGAGGGTACTGTGGAGATAAAGTATCGTAAACGTGACCAACAGAAAACAATGTGGAGAGTGGATCAGAAATGTAAAGACCTTGTGGAGAAGATGAATAATCCACAGATTACTCCGGAAGAAAACAAAAAATTGGCAGCTGAATTAAAGGTAAATCTATTTATATTCTGATCAATTTTCAATTATTTCCCTTTGGTTGATCAAATTTCAGTTATTTTCTTTGGTAGATCAATTTTCAGTTATTTCCCTTTAATTTAAGCCTTTGGAAGAGGCTTAAATTAAGGAAACAAATATTGGTTATTTGGTCAAAAGGGGAACTGATTTTGTAGAGGTATACTTCCTTTTTGGAGAAATCTGTGTGATTTACCTGTATCAAATTTAATGATAAATTAAATTAATTTCTAGGGATCGGACATAATGGTCCCTACTATTTAAGAAAAGGAAACCCTGATATTGTATGATCATGATGTGATACATTTACGAATTAACTTTACAGAAAAGAGAGGATATGTTGATGCCAATGTATCATCAGGTAGCCGTACATTTTGCTGATCTACATGATACACCTGGTCGTATGGAAGCAGTAGAAGTTATATCTGTAAGTTGATTTATACTTATACATTGTATTTCTGTAGCCAATTTGTCCTCAGATCTGCTGGGTAAAGCACTCACGCATTAATATAAATCGTATCGTATATTTTTGTGAGGTAAACAAATTTGAAATTTGTTATTCTGAAGCACTTTGCAAAGTCTAATGTTAAATTTTCTGCATTTTCAGCTGTTGAAATTCACCAGCCTAAATTTTCGCCAACTTTACAAATTTGGAAAATTTTCTGTTTTTATTGTATATGTACTCTTATGGCTGAATATTGTTTTCTAACAGGGTGTGTTAGAATGGAAGCGATGTCGTCAATTCTTCTATTGGAGACTGAAACGTCGTTTGTTAGAAGCTAAGTTAACAAAGAAGATCAAAGTGTATGCAGAAGAAAAATCTGATCGAGAAATCAACTCTATGTTAAGTCGATGGTTTAATGAAGACAAAGGAACAGTTAATGTAAGAGCAGCTAATTTTGTTGTTTTCTGTCTTGTAAAAGAATGAAAAGCCAAGTTTTCTTGAAAATATTTTTTATTAGATAAATTATTTTGGCATTTTGCTGGAAATACGGATCATTGGAGTTATAAACGGCATTTGCCCTGACAGCATTGAAAACTAAACCAACTTTGTTGGTGTGTCTCTCATACTATGTTTACCATCAGTGTTGCGATGTTGGGAGTGATAAATATGAGTTATAGAGCTTGTTTCATATTAAACCCTAGCATGTAAAACAATTCAAAGAAAATCTTTAGAGAATAACAGTACAATGTATAATAGAGGATCTATCACAAGTTGTCAATTGATATAAATACATATTAAACAAGTTTTGGACATTTTATTAAGCGAGCCTCTGGCAAGCTTAATAATATTTCTGAATGAGTTTAATATAAATATATCAATTGACATGAATGATAGATACTTTATATCATATGAAACTAAAAATTCAAAATGTGCATTGATTTATTGGAAAAACTCAATTGTTTATACTACACTTGGTACATATAACTTTATACATACTGGCTATACTAACCTGGATACAAGGAAATTTATGTGATATAATGTAATACTGTTACAGGCGTATCTATGGGAAGAAGATAAATGTGTTGTAGAATGGTTGACTGATCAAATGGATGAAAATACAAGTAATAATCTTATCAAGGAGAACTTACAGTGTCTGCAGAGAGAGCATGTTCTTAATCAAGTTAGAGGGTGAGTATATACTCAAGTGATTGTGTATAATGTAAAAATTTATAACTATATCATTATGTTTGAATAAATAAATCAAGAATTATACGCTATTCTGGGACAACCCTAGTAAATTTTAATGTGTTAGTCACGCAATAGATTTTTTGGTTTTTAAAATTAAAAACAGACGTTATGCGATTATTTTTCTATAGATGAATAAGTCCAGATTCGTGTATAAATGTATTAGGTAGGTTAAGCCAAAAAAAAAGTGATTTGAAGAGAGATTTTTGATGAATTTTGCAATTTTCCAACTGGAGTTGAGTCCCTTTAACCTGACAATCTAGGTTCAATTCCCATTCAGAGCAGGTCATACCTTTCCATGAAAATTTGACTACAATGTAGATTTTCTTTCACATGTGTAGAAGTTGCTGAGTGTTTGTGGAAGGGTGTATAGGTACTGGTTAGGATTATGTCGAAAGAAACTGGTTAGGTCAATCGGCCATTTTTAGCGGAAGAATTGTTAAGTGACAGCATTTAAACCCAAATAAACATATAAGATAGCCTAGATTATAGATTAAGATAATATTTGTGCTTTTGATTTCAGGTTGATTGAGAAAAATCCTGAGGTTGCCATGGACTCTATAGTACTTATAACACAGATTATGAATCCCGGTCAGAGAGGAGAGGTCTCACGAATCCTATCTAGTATGGAAACGTAACAGCGTATCATCAGATGACTAGGAGAGGTCTCACGAATCTTATCTAGTATGGAAACGTAACAGCGTATCATCAGATAACTAGGAGAGGTCTCACGAATCCTATCTAGTATGGAAACGTAGCAGCGTATCATCAGATGACTAAATGACCTAGGCATATGTATAGATTGTATATCCCCTCTGAGCCGTGACGTTATGAGACACACTATATAAAGACTATTGCTAAATGTTTAGTCAGGGATCAAGTCTCTATACTGCTGGGGTCAATCATTTCTACTGTGTGTTCAGGAACCAAATAGTGTGGTTCCCTGTTGTACACTAGCGTTTTAGTAACATAGTGATCTAGGGGAGGTTATCCAGACTAGGAACAAAGTTGTTGTTGTTGTTGTTTGGATGCTTGAGGTCATGTGATAATCATGTGACTTTATCTTCTGCTGCATTCTTTCTTCCTGTACGACAATCCTCTGACAACCACTAGAACTAAGGACAAGAATATTTGGATAGGGAATTCTGAGATGAAAATTTAGTTCCAAGTATTTTTCCAAAAAAGACCAGCCATCAAACCCCGAGTGTATTGAAACAATTGACAGTCGTTGTTATTTACAATACCTCAACTTTAGTCGCATATACTGCTGTTCTTTAACAGTTCAACATACAATGATAATTATCATTGATCATTATGAAAATAGTGGCCAATATTAGATCATGTTACAAACATTACGTATACAACATTCAGTATGCAGATAGGCCACAGAAAAAATGTTTGTTTCCAGTTTCCCAGCCCTCCCCTAAAAAAATTCTGTGATATTTTTTATTATTTTTGAAGGGAGCCTACTCCTCATCATAAATTGTTTTGACCTACCTACCCTATTTTTTGGGACATGTTACTGGAAACAAACAAATTTCTATTTTGGCCTTTAAATGCATGTTTTATTGTTAGTAGTACCAATGTGATGAGAAAAGGACTGTTGGTCTGGCCTCAAAATCCATGACAGCTTATGTTTGTGTATGTTATTATTGTTCTAGTTCTAGTTTAAGTTAAATAAAGTGTTACATGTTTTATTTCATGCTAACCGGTGGTTTACGGCGGAATAACGGTGGATTATTGCCCGATAATTTCACTGTTCATAATTTCACAGTTCATAATTTCACGGCAAACAGACTATTTTTTTAAAATCAAATTTCCTCGCCGTCAAAAATAAAATAATAAGCATTTTCACTTGCTCTCTTAATCTTTAACAAATAACACAACATTATATATACATAAATGTAAAACAAATGGACGAAATTGAAGCCATTGCAGAAGAACTATTTGATTGCAACTCAACGCGTGCATGGCGGGAAAACGACGTCACGCAAAACATTTTAGGTATAATTTGGAGTATTTCCATCATTTAAGCTATTTGAAGCATGAAATTAATAGAATATTAGTATTTACCGTGTATGATCGTTTCATAATTCACCTCGTGAGCAGCTGACTTATATTTTCACTCGTGGCTACGCCACTCGTGAAAATATTACATCAGCTGCTCACTCGGTGAATTATCAGCCGATCATACACGGAAAAATACAAATATCCTCTATCTAATTCCTATCAAGGAGAAAATATGGGATACTGTTGCCACCCATATAATAAATTGTGTTCACATGCATGCTTATATAGTAAAAGTTTGTAAATAATGCTCTGTAAGTCAAGTATGTTGTAAAGGTGAACTTTGAACAACTAGTATATGAAAAAATCATTGTTTGTCATTATACATATCAGAATGATCATACTTAATACAATCAAACATACTGTCATAGGTTGAAGAAACTTGAGTTGGTAGCGTGGTACATATTTGCCATATTTGACTATGAGCTGTAATCAAAAGTCTTTCCTAGATACCTGGTTGCCATGGAAATCATACTAATTTGTAGGACTTTTTTCTCAGTTGTATTACTTCATACAAGCTTTATTTATCAAATCATTAATGTTATCCATCCATCCATTCATTCAATCATCGAGCTTTACGGCAATTTTCCATTTACCATATCAACCACTATTTGTGAATAACCGTATGACCCACTATTTGTGAATAACCGTATGACCCACTATTTGTGAATCGCCCTTTTAACCACAATTTGTAAATGACTGTTCACCACAATTTGTGATTGGCCGTATTAACCACTTTTTGTAAAGGACCGTATTAACCACTATTTGTGAATTAATATATGAGCCATGATTGGTGAAATATTTTGTTTACCACAATTGGTGCAATCTTTTTTTATTATTAATTTTACAAACAGGGTTGTGATATTTATTTTATGCATGTGTAAAACTCTGCTGTTTTTGTTAAAAGAATGATATTATTGTGTTCAATGAATTTATTAACCCTTATCGTGCTTATCGCGACCAAAGTCATGGTACACTAAACTGACCAACATTGCTTATCGCCACGCTAGTGCGTATTGACGTTGGAAGCGCTGCATAGGCTCATGCATAGTAATAATTATGCAATAATTTATTCATTAATAAGTCACTAAAATACTTTTACAAAAATCTGCCAATATGCTGAGCACAGTTGTATAATTGTAAACACAATGTAAGATAAACCGCATTATTGGGTGAGAAACTACAAATAATCATGACATGGATTATAAATAAATAAGGGTATTGAAAGTGTTATTATAATAATAATAACGACTTTATTTTAAGAGGCGACACAGTTGGGCAAGCCCAGTCTTCCCTGTAAGCCTCTATATTATTTGTTACGGCATGAAAGTCACTTTACTATGTACGATGGTATATTATCCTAGTGTCTGTGTATTGAACGTACATACAAGTATGTCCACTTGGTATATAATTACAAATTGTATGTTGAACACATAGGCATGTCCGTGTTGATAACGTTACGCAGGGTATTTTTATATATATTTTATACTGTTGTTATATAAGTGTCAAAAGTATTGTTGAAATTGCCAAATTTTGTACTGCCTCAAAGACTGTCTCAAATTGTTGGTATTTGTGATTTGACATCTAGGATACCTGAAACGGTATTTTCATTGTTATGTATGTATGTTTTATATGTATGATTCTATCACGAGACGTACATTCTGACACATTCTCTGTTTTATTCATGCTTCCACAATTGAAAAAAATGGTTAATAGGTATTGAATTGGCAAAATTTTGTGTGTGTGCTTTGGTGGGCATCAACATTTTTTGTTGTGTTTCACATATCAGGTATGGTCATAAAAATTGGAAAGGAATGTTTGAATATCACCATTTGAAGGTGTGAACCCTTGGATTTTGCTTTGCTGGAAATAAGTTACAGTAATTGGCATTATTTAAAACCTTCATTCATTTAGGCTGTAATGGAGTACTACTGGGATCAAAAATTTAGCATGCACATTTTAACATATGTAGAATGTATTCATCTTTCTTATATTTTTCCTATTTATTTATTTTATTGTCAAGCTAATGAAGTGCTGTATTCATTCTCCACTGTTACAATGAGTGTAGTCAATCACAAGTGTTTCATGCATTGTCAATCACAAGTGTTTCATGCATTGTCAATCACAAGTGTTTCATGCATTGTCAATCACAAGTGTTTCATGCATTGTCAATCACAAGTGTTTCATGCATAGTCAATCACAAGTGTTTCATGCATTGTCAATCACAAGTGTTTCATGCATTGTCAATCACAAGTGTTTCATGCATTGTCAATCACAAGTGTTTCATGCATTGTCAATCACAAGTGTTTCATGCATTGTCAATCACAAGTGTTTCATGCATAGTCAATCACAAGTGTTTCATGCATTGTCAATCACAAGTGTTTCATGCATTGTCAATCACAAGTGTTTCATGCATTGTCAATCACAAGTGTTTCATGCATTGTCAATCACAAGTGTTTCATGCATAGTCAATCACAAGTGTTTCATGCATTGTCAATCACAAGTGTTTCATGCATAATCTTAATTTCTTCTTGTTTTATCACATGCTGTCATAACTATTTGATTTATATAACTTTACAATCTGATCATAAGCATGTACCAGTACATAATTTATGGTTATTATGTTGATTAAATCAATTTTAATGAACCAATCATGCAAATGAAATTAACTTAAAATGTTTCTTAACTACTAGTATTTGTTTATAAATTATTACTGACAGCAGTCAATCACTAATTAAAACCAGAAATGCTGATTTTAAAAATTAAACAAAAATGTGAAAACACCCCCTCCCGTTTTAGATGGGAAAAAATGGTGACAGCTTAGCAATATATTTATACTGGAACTGTTAAGCTATATGTTCCTGTACGGTATATTGTTGCTGATTATGTAGTTTTATCTCCCACATGTAGTGGAGGAGACATATTGATTTTGTGCTGGAAGTTTGTATGCGCTTGTACTCCTTAACCACTTGTCCTATTGCAACAGAGCTTGTTTGTGCAATAATTGTCATAAGGTTTTAAGCGAGATTGTTTTCGCCAGAGTTAAAGCCCTTTGTGTGAGACATACGTTTTTGTGTCAAAAACGCTTCCAGTTTGTGATAGTTGCTGGATTTAGGTTTTCATGTTTTGTTGTTACTGTATGTATAATTATTATTTACATTTTATTGTATTTTCTTTATTATAGTATTTATTGTATTTTATTATTGGAATATTTTTGTTACATAATTATAATGCTGGACGCTGAAATAAACTTTATATTAAAAACATACTTGTGTTAGTTATCACCTTAACTCCATTCCGTCTCAATGGCTTCGTGGAAGAGGGGCGGCTTTGATTGTAAGAGGTCTCCAGTTCCATCCAAGACTGCCGCCTACCAAAAGGTATATTTTGTCTCGCTTGACTCTCATCATAGTTAGGGCCCGATGACATAATCTTTAAAATAAAACTTGGTCACAATGTTTTTAGCTCACCTGTCACATAGTGACAAGGTGAGTTTTTGTGATCACTCTTCGTCCGTAGTCCGTCAACAATTTGCTTGTGTTCACTCTAGAGGCAACAGTTTGATCCAATCTTCATGAAACTTGGTCAGAATGTTGTTCTCTTTAAAATCTAGACCAAGTTCGAAACTGGGTCATGTGGGGTAAAAAACTAGGTCACTAGGTCAAATCTTAGAAAAACCTTGTGTTCACTCCAGACGCAACAGTTTTGATCCAATCTTCAAGAAACTTTGTCAGAATTTTGTTCTCTATAAAGCTAGGCCAAGTTCAAACTGGGTTATGCTGTGTCAAAAACTAGGTCAAATCATAGAAAAACCTTGTGTTCACTCCAGAAGTCACTACTTTGATCCAATATTCATGAAACTTGGTCAGAATGTTGTTCTCGATAAAATCTAGACCAAGTTTGAAACTGGGTCATGTGGGGTTAAAAACTAGGTCACTAGGTCAAATCTTAGAAAAACCTTGTGTTCACTCCAGAGGTCGTGGTTTTGATCCAATCATCATGAAACTTGATCAGAATGTTGTTCTGTATGAAATCCAGGCCAACTTTGAAACTGGGTCATGAGGGGTTAAAAACTTGGTCAATAGGTCTAATCTTAGAAAAACATTGTGTTCACTCCAGAGGCAACAGTTTTGATCCAATCTTCATGAAACTTTGTCAGAATGTTGTTCTCTATAAAATCCAGGCCAAGTTAGAAACTGGCTCATGTGGTGTCAAAAACTAGGTCACTAGGTCAAATCATAGAAAAACCTAGTGTTCACACCAGAGGTCATAATTTTGATGGTATCTTCATGAAACTTGGTCAGAATGTTTTTCTCTATGAAATCAAGGCCAAGTTCAAAACTGGGTCATGTGGGGTCAAAAACTAGGTCACTAGGTCAAATCTTAGAAAAACCTAGTGTTCACTCCAGAGGTCACCATTTTGATCCAATATTCATGAAACTTGGTCAGAATGTTGTTCTTTATGCAATCTAGGCAAAGTTTGAAACTGGGTTATGTGGGGTCAAAAACTAGGTCACTAGGTCAAATCTTAGAAAAACATTGTGTTCACTCCAGGGGTCACTGTTTTGATCCAATGTTCATGAAATATGGTCAGAATGTAGGTTGTACCGATACCTAGACCAATGTGTAACAGCTGAGCGACTTAGGGCCCTTTGGGCCCTCTTGAAGGACCCTCTTGTCATTAGTACAATCTAAGTTAGCGGCTGAAACATCTGGGGCCAAAAACAGGGTCACATGCATTAATGGAAGCGTTATGGAACAGTTTTATATTTTGCAACTTGAAGCTAGAACCAACTTTAATTGCACTTTTTGCACAAATTGTTATGTACTGTGTTGGTGTGCTTATAACATTTAATGAGTTTATACTTATGGCCTTGCAATCTTCCAAATGAATGCATTGTTTATTTATGGCCTAGCAATCTTCCATATGCATACATTGTATATTTATGGCCTTGCAATCTTCCATATGAATGCATTGTTTATTTATGGCCTAGCAATCTTCCATATGCATACATTGTATATTTATGGCCTTGCAATCTTCCATATGAATGCATTGTAAATGTATGGCCTTGCAATCTTCCATATGCATACATTGTATAATTATGGCCTTGCAATCTTCCATATGAATGCATTGTAAATTTATGGCCTTGCAATCTTCCATATGCATATATTGTGTATTTACGGCCTAGCAATCTTCCATATGAATGTATTGTATATTTACGGCCTAGCAATCTTCCATATGAATGTATTGTATATTTACGGCCTAGCAATCTTCCATATGAATGTATTGTATATTCATGTTGTTGCAATCTTCCTTATAAATGTATTGTATATTTATGGCCTTGCAATCTTCCTTATGAATGCATTGTATATTTATGTCCTAGCAGGTGATGGTCGAGGATGAGAAGCCAACACCCACACATAATGCTGATCATACCCGGTAGTCCAAATACTCACTACTAGCACTTTCAGTTCATCACCATATACTCGTACAGTGTAATGTGTGAAAACCGGAATGTTGTCAAAACCGAACAAATAATTTGGTCCAGAATTTTTTCTTCGGCAATTCAATGTAAAAGTGTAGGAAAAACTGGATATATGATGAATATCCGACACATGTTTTTGCACAGTTTTGAGTCTGTTATTACAAAATACCAATAAAGTCCAACTAGGACACATTAAAGTAGAAAACATCAACTGAATCCGGGTATTTTGGAAATACCGAACTTTTGTGAAATCCGAACAAATCAGGTGTTCTGAAAGGTGTTTGGTTATCACAGATTACATTGTACATATTATGTGTGACAAACAATCAAACAGCTATTATAATACATTGTTGTACAAACATGTTTAGACATCATCAGACATTGTCCAACAAGTACTCTTCACAAAATACTGAATCAGTAATGAAAATAAGTATCACATCTTTATTTGAGAACACACAGTTTATATTACAAAGAAGTTTAAATATTATTGCACAATAAATGAGATCTAAGCAACTATAACATACAATATATCGCTAGCTTAGAATGAGAAGGTGGTAACTACTACTTATGACCTTATAAGACTGATACATATTTAAAATCTGCGTCATAAGGTGATATTCAAATTTGTAACAAATAAACAGTAGATGCAATAGAACAGTTTGTACAATAATTATTTCTTAATTAACCATTTAATAACAGAAGAAAACATAGAACAGTACTAGCAGAACATACATAGGCACTTATGTCTTCGTTTAAAAATATGCATAGTGGCTTATGTCCTCATGTATAAAAATGAGCGCAGGGGCTAATGTCAGTCTCCCAATTTAACATGCATGGCACATATCAAGCTTACCGGTAAACACTAATTAGGCTGTTTGCACAACTTGCTATAGGGCCATTTAATGTGAAACAGAATTGATAGCCTCTAATTAAATACTAGTATTTGCTTTTCTTAATGCTTATATTAATATAATTATATCAAAATATGTCCAAAAAAATACAGATATGGTTTCATAATTTTCGTAAAAATAACTGAATTAAAATCTGAATTATGTACGGACAGAAACGGCACTTAGCTATGACCAAAATCCGGGAGCTTTGCTTTAATATATTATAAATAAGATTTAACATATCTCATAATGTGTTTGATGATTTTTTATGAGAATGTCTGGTATGAAAGTGTTCTCCTGTTCTGTTGATCATTGGACTGGTTTGCTGAGTGAATCACTGCTTCTGTTTGATTACTTGAGTCAGGTGACTCAGTTGGACTGTCCAATGTTCCATATTCATAACTTTGCTCAAATAATGGCAGCCGCTTCTCTGAAAGGTGAAATATGTGAACAATGAAGAAGATACAAGTATGAACCCATTCTTCCATACACCTGGCCCGGTGATTATAAACATTTCTCATTCTCATACTCAAACTCCATACTCCAAGCACCAACTTGAAAAACAGCTTTTTTAGAATTTTGCATTAAAACCAATACCAAATAGTAGCAAATGATCTAACTAAGGAAATGAACACCCATTTCATATGTTTTCATTCAGTACTAAAGAGGTTACAGCAGTTTTTGTAACTAATGAATGGTCCTATTGGAGTACGGAGTATGAGTTGGAGCATGTAGTACGTTCTCCAATGTTTAAAATCACCAGGCCTGACCATTTTTTATTATCAAAGATGGGAAATAATGAGTAGCGGTACTATGTGCATCTTTCTGAAACAATTTGACATGTATATAGTAAAGGATGAACACAACATGGAACATAGATATTAACCCAGTTCCCAATTCACCCTATCAGCACAAAAACATAACACAGTTAATTTCAGAATTTCAAGACTATGTTGGATTGGATATATTAACAAGACGGGTCGCTCACATGTTGCGCATTGGTCTAGGTATCAGTACAACTTACGTTCTGACCACATTTCATTAAGATTGGATCAAAGCGGAGACCTCTGGAGTGAACACAAAGGTTTTGTAACATTTGACCTAGTGGCCTAGCTTCTGACCCCACATGACCCAGTTTCGAATTTGGTCTAGATTTCATGGAGAACAACATTCTGACCAAGATTCATGAAGATTTGATCAAAATAGTGACCTCTGGAGTGAACACAAGGTTTTTCTAAGATTTGACCTAGTTTTTGAACCCACATTACCCATCTTCCAACTTGACCTTACGATCATCCAAATAAACATTTTGACCAAACCTCATGAAGACTAAAACAAAAATAAAGCCTCTAGAGTGCTAACAAGGTTTTTCTATTGTTTGACCTAGATAGTGACCTAGTTTTTGACCTCACATGACCCAGCTTCAAACTTGATCTGGATTCAGAGTCTATATCAGGCTGTTGTCTAGACATGCCTTACGTTTTGACATCACTCCGTACCAGTGTTTACTGTACATGTAGGTTTACCTACCTTTCATCAGATTCTGAGTTTTCTTTGTTCCATACACACCCAGTGATACATAGAATATTAGAGGTACTGTCAGTAAGCATGCGCCAACCACAAATACAGCCACATATTCCTTGTGAACATTCGTACAATTTAACTGTTCACCCCATGTCAATCTTGTGTAGTTCATCTGAAAAAGACCAGTGAAATACTGTAAAATAATTCATTTTCACGGGGGAATAAATTTCGTGGATTTCGTAGTTCATCTTCTACCACTAAATTCAATCCCATCGAACAATGATTTTGACCCTTGTATTTATTACCTGAAATGAAAAATCCACAAATTAACGTCCCATCAAAATGGTCTTTTTACCAAAACCATGAAATTTTGTCCAATTGATATTAAATGATTTTACAGTACATACTGCAATTTTCATGTGGTAGATATAAGAAGATTTCAATTATACAGCCGCCAAATCTGTGAATTTAGAGTTAGAAACGATTGGTACTTGTCCCAGACAACAAGACTAGTTCTAATTTCACAGACAGCCAAATGTTTTAACCCTGGTTTGAAGTAATTAGAAGGGAGGGTCACTGCAACATTTCTATGAAATATATCTAAAATCAGTTCATTTGAGAAGATTTTCAAGGTTTTAAATATTGCTTAAAGAGCCACTCTGAATTTTTCAAGATTCAACAGGACAATAAGGAATTTTGGGAGAGGTTCAGTGAAGTAATTAAAATCATAAAAAATATGTTCAAAGTGCATTCAAAGTTTGAAGTCTGTTGCCTTTGACATTATGTTTATTTTTCTGCCTGGTACTGGAGCCAGCTTTCAGATCTGTGAAGACTAAAAATTTGTACCTTGGCCATGTAATGTTGAACCTCCCGGCGCATTGAAATAAAATGCACCAAATTGAATGCGCCAAGTTACATCGAATCCCATCATGCATACAGAAGAAATGATCCCTACAAACTTAAATTTGACCGTTGACCTCCAACTGTGACCTTTGAGAAAGGAACCAGGGGTCGCTAGTGACACTTCAATTAATAAATGTTAGCTTTCATGCCAAATATAAGTATTACAGCCTAAAAAGGATTGATATTAGCATAGTTCTTATTAATAATTATTAATTATAAATATTAAACGTTACACTGTAATAAAATCTACTCACCATGTCTACTATATCCATACATACATGTTGTGGAGATATCTTGTCATTGAGTAATTTATCAAACAAATTATTCATTTCAACATAGTATTTATTACAGTTGCTACATACTGTTGCATTGTACGTCATCTGAAAAATATTCATATGGTTATATACGAGGGGTGTCCCAGAATTACCTAAATATCCATATTGTAATATACGAGGGGTGTCCCAGAATTACCTAAATATCCATATTGTAATATACGAGGGGTGTCCCAGAATTACCTAAATATCCATATTGTACGAGGGTCATTCAATAAATTCGTGGACTGGACTCGTCATTGTAATACACATTAACACAGAGAGTAACTAATTACATCACACTAAACTACATCCTTCCTGACACAAGTGCAGACAAATTTGCACGAAACGACGCATTTTTAAAGACAAAATGGCTAAAATAAAACTATCACCTTACTGCAACCACCACACAACGTAAATATATTCTGACGTCAGCGACGTTATTGGCATTTTGTTATTTCTCAAATGGTAATCCCGAAATTGAAGTATGTCATTAATATCGAATTAAACGCAAATATTTAAGTTGTATATTATCAAATAGATCTACCACAACATTTTATGTATTCAAAGTTAAGAATTAAGCTGGACTTAATGGTGTATGATAAATTGAAACCCATCGCACATTTTGACTGGCGTTCCCTCAAACATCCTTATGTCTTTAAATTTCGTTCGATCCCTGTATCAATTTTAATGCCAAGCTGCTCCTAAAAGATTTGATTTTGTCACTAAAACACATGGACACTGAATACTGCATGATTTCCGTTTGCTCTCATTAGCAGCTTATTTGTGTTTGTTGTGTATTTCCAAGACATGTGCACAATTTAATAGTTGCATGAATTTCCTGGCGTAAATTCATCGGTATTTTGACGTAACTGAAAACGTGATAGGCATAGATCAAATACTTCCAAATTCAAGCTCAAACGTCCAAACAACTTAATAATTTTACAAAATATTATGATAATATCTTGCAATAATCTGGCAAACATATGGGAATGTAAATTATACAATTCGGAATTTATAACTAGTTGATGGAGTGAAAAGGGTACGTTACGTCGGTCGGGGGTGGTAGCGCGTTACTATGGTAATACAACGGCTCATAACATGTTACTGTGTTGCAAAATCAAAGAAAAAATTGTATCTACGGTAGGTTATAGATAAATGTTTATAATGATATGAGAACTTATTATTTAAATATGAATATAATAAAATAAGAACGATTGTCTACGAATATATTGAATGACCCTCGTAATATACAAGGGGTGTCCAAGAATTACCTACACTTTTGTCATAACTTTCATACTATGCGTCATACGAAGGAGATATTTTGTGAGGAGTGATAACAACATCTATTGCATATATGTGCATGAAATTCCAAGGCCCTATTTTGCTTGGATCATATTCTGCAGGCTCCAGAAAAAGATAGGGGTACAAAAATACTGGTGAACCACAGAATTTAATCCCCCACGAAAATAAATGATTTTACAAGAAATTATACACATACATAAAACGAACCAGTAATTACAGACAGTCACCCTGTCACTTTGTGACAGGTGAGGTAAAGAGATAAACCAGGCCTTGATCTCTCAAAACATCTCAAGTAGAAATCTCATCTCAAATTGAGATTTTGTGAAAATCAAAGACTGTATTTGAGATTAATCTTAAGTTCGATCGCTTTTTAGTTTGCTGTATTAAATTCAGAATTATGTTTTCTGTTGTGTGATGGCAATTTTTAATCCAGTCTCTCATGGAAATTAACTTAAAGACACATGCAGATATTTGAGAAGAGATTTAACTCTGAGATGTTTCGGGAGATCGGGGCCAGTTATCTATCTGACTTACATTCTGTACAATCTTTGGTATACACTGTGTGAACTCATCATAGAATTGCAGGAATTGTTGAGTCTGATCTGTGAGTTTGAAATGTACGGTGCCATTTGCATCTTCACTTATCGAAGAAAAACATTCTACAACACAAATAAAACAAGAAAAATAAGGGATGTATTAACAGCTAGCAACCAAGACACACTGTTAGAGTAATGGAGAATACAAACTGATTACAAATTGAGAACTCAAGTTATACCCAGTCATCAATGGGCAAGTGGTTAAAGCATCTACCGTTGGAACCCGGTATCATATACTAGTATATATGAATTTTAATCCCAGTAGTCACTAGATGTGCCCATTATGAAATACATCCCACTACAGAGCTGTCATAAATTAGTGGCCTTTGAAGTTTCAAATAGGGTGATGCTATAATAACTAACAACTTGACAGCTTTAAAATGACAAAATGGATAAGTCGACAATAATCAGAGATACCAGCCACTTATTGTCACTGATGAATGAAGTAGACAATAATTAGAGATACCAGCCACTTATTGTCACTGATGAATCAAGTAGACAATAATTAGAGATATCAGCCACTTATTGTCACTGATGAATCAAGTAGACAATAATTAGAGATACCTGCCACTTATTGCCACTGATGAATCAAGTAGACAATAATTAGAGATACCTGCCACTTATTGTCACTGATGAATCAAGTAGACAATAATTAGAGATACCTGCCACTTATTGTCACTGATGAATCAAGTAGACAATAATTAGAGATACCTGCCACTTATTGTCACTGATGAATCAAGTAGACAATAATTAGAGATATCAGCCATTTATTGCCACTGATGAATCAAGTAGACAATAATTAGAGATACCAGCCACTTATTGTCACTGATGAATCAAGTAGACAATAATTAGAGATATCAGCCACTTATTGCCACTGATGAATCAAGTCGACAATAATTAGAGATAACTGCCACTTATTGTCACTGATGAGTGATGAATCAAGTAGACAAAAATTAGAAATACCTGCCACTTATTGTCACTGATGAACCAAGTAGACAATAATTAGAGATATCAGTCACTGGCTGTCACTGATGAATTTAGTAGACAATATTAAGTCTAGAGATATGAGTCACTTACTGCCACAATCAGCGCTGTTCCATATACTTTCAATGTCCAATTGAACATTATTAATCACTTGGACCCTGTCAGAATTTAGTAAGATAGCTTTACAGTTGTCCAAACTCTCGTCATTCTGCAAAAACAAAAGCACAGAAAATAATATTAGCTCAACAAAACACAACTTGACAAGGTTAGTACATTTCATGTACATAGTATTAAAGAGAAGGAAGTGAATTGAGATAGGGGCTCGTATCTTTAGCCTCCAATTCTTAAGATACGGCTCTAATTTATTAGTAAAAATAATACGGTGAAAGTCTTAATTTATGCAAACTGTTTATTTTACAATTTACCAGTAATATCGGTATGTAGATGTGGGGCAATTTGCTAGGAGATTTTTTAATTTCTGACCTTTATCTCCATCGCAGAAGTCGAGATTGTTTGACTATATCGGTATGGTGAAAGACTTAATTCATGCAAACTGTTTATTGTACAATTTACCAGTAATATCGTGAAAGACTTAATTCATGCAAACTGTTTATTTTATAATTTACAAGTAATACTGGTACGGCGAAATACTTGATGAACACTGTTTATTTTACAATTTACAAGTAATACTGTTAACGATGAAAGACTTACTTCTTCAATGTCTTCATACACTTTCTTGGCTTGCTGATAGTGAGTAACACATCGTTTACAGAATCGAAATGGTCGAGCATTATCAACTGAACACTCAATGAACTTAGAAGCTCGCTTACTAAACTCTGTTACAAAGGCTTTACAGTCCGGGAGAATATCGGAGGTATTAGAGTCGCCACGTTTGAATCTTTGAGAATGAGATTGAGATGATTCAGAAAATTCCTTTGACTGTGGAAATGTGTCCAACTTCCAATGAAGGTACGACACAGCCAAACTATCGCCTGTATCTCTCCCGGTACAACAGACCAGAACAAATAACTGTATAATAACCAATGAAACATAAACTATCCACATCTTAACGAACAGTAGATCTATGAGGTAACAAATTCGATTTTTTTTTGGCATAAAAATTTCCTACTTCCTACTTTCGTTCGTTGATGCTATTGGCAATAAAGACCTTCAGCTAAAGGGTATAAAGAACTTTATCTGCAGATGTCGTAAAATGGGCGTTAAAACTAACTTATTTACAGTATGCGTATCTTCTTTATACCCTCTAACCTATATGTTACGAGCGCTTATAAAGTTACCAGCTTTTTTGAAGGATCTGAATACGTTTTGAAATAAAAACTATAACCAGAATAGCTACATACTCAATGCTTTAAAAAGCATTCGGAAATCATGATAAAATTTCACATGCAATGTCCTGCAGGCTATAATGGAAGAAAAGGGCTAAAGGGTATAGAGTATATGGGTGTACCAGATACAGATGGATATTGGGTATAAAGAACTTGGTAGGGTCAGATACAGGTGGGCTATTGGGTATAAAGAACTTGCTAGGGCCAGGTACAGGTTGGATATTGGGTATAAAGAACTTGCTAGGCCCAGGTACAGGTGGGATATTGGGTATAAAGAACTTGGAAGGGTCAGGTACAGGTGGGATATTGGGTATAAAGAACTTGGTAGGGTCAGGTAGAAGATTGGGTATAAAGAACTTGCTAGGCCCAGGTACAGGTGGGATATTGGGTATAAAGAACTTGGTAGGGTCAGGTACAGGATTGGGTATAAAGAACTTGGTAGGATCAGGTACAGGTGGGATATTGGGTATAGAGAACTTGGTAGGGTCAGGTACAGGTGGGATAGTGGGTATAAAGAACTTGGAGGTACCAGGTACAGGTGGGATATTGGGTATAAAGAACTTAGAGGTACCAGGTACAGGTGGGATAGTGGGTATAGAGAACTTGGTAGGATCAGGTACAGGTGGGATAGTGGGTATAAAGAACTTGGAGGTACCAGGTACAGGTGGGATAGTGGGTATAGAGAACTTGGTGGTACCAGGTACAGGTAGGATAGTGGGTATAAAGAACTTGGTAGGATCAGGTACAGGTGGGATATTGGGTATAAAGAACTTGGTAGGGTCAGGTACAGGTGGAATATTGGGTATAAAGAACTTGGTAGGGTCAGGTACAGGTGGGATATTGGGTATAAAGAACTTGGTAGGGTCAGGTTCAGGTGGGATATTGGGTATAAAGAACTTGGTAGGGTCAGGTACAGGTGGGATATTGGGTATAAAGAACTTGGTAGGATCAGGTACAGGTGGGATATTGGGTATAAAGAACTTGGTAGGGTCAGGTACAGGTGGGATATTGGGTATAAAGAACTTGGAGGTACCAGGTACAGGTGGGATAGTGGGTATAGAGAACTTGGTAGGATCAGGTACAGGTGGGATAGTGGGTATAAAGAACTTGGAGGTACCAGGTACAGGTGGGATAGTGGGTATAAAGAACTTGGTAGGATCAGGTACAGGTGGGATATTGGGTATAAAGAACTTGGTAGGGTCAGGTACAGGTGGAATATTGGGTATAAAGAACTTGGTAGGGTCAGGTACAGGTGGGATATTGGGTATAAAGAACTTGGTAGGGTCAGGTAGAAGATTGGGTATAAAGAACTTGCTAGGCCCAGGTACAGGTGGGATATTGGGTATAAAGAACTTGGTAGGGTCAGGTACAGGATTGGGTATAAAGAACTTGGTAGGATCAGGTACAGGTGGGATATTGGGTATAGAGAACTTGGTAGGGTCAGGTACAGGTGGGATATTGGGTATAAAGAACTTGGAGGTACCAGGTACAGGTGGGATATTGGGTATAAAGAACTTGGAGGTACCAGGTACAGGTGGGATAGTGGGTATAGAGAACTTGGTAGGATCAGGTACAGGTGGGATAGTGGGTATAAAGAACTTGGAGGTACCAGGTACAGGTGGGATAGTGGGTATAGAGAACTTGGTGGTACCAGGTACAGGTGGGATAGTGGGTATAAAGAACTTGGTAGGATCAGGTACAGGTGGGATATTGGGTAAAAAGAACTTGGTAGGGTCAGGTACAGGTGGGATATTGGGTATAAAGAACTTGGTAGGGTCAGGTACAGGTGGGATAGTGGGTATAAAGAACTTGGTAGGGTCAGGTACAGGTGGGATATTGGGTATAAAGAACTTGGTAGGATCAGGTACAGGTGGGATATTGGGTATAAAGAACTTGGTAGGGTCAGGTACAGGTGGAATATTGGGTATAAAGAACTTGGTAGGATCAGGTACAGGTGGTATATTGGGTATAAAGAACTTGGTAGGGTCAGGTACAGGTGGGATATTGGGTATAAAGAACTTGGTAGGATCAGGTACAGGTGGGATATTGGGTATAAAGAACTTGGTAGGGTCAGGTACAGGTTGGATATTGGGTATAAAGAACTTGGAGGTACCAGGTACAGGTGGGATAGTGGGTATAGAGAACTTGGTAGGATCAGGTACAGGTGGGATAGTGGGTATAAAGAACTTGGAGGTACCAGGTACAGGTGGGATAGTGGGTATAGAGAACTTGGTGGTACCAGGTACAGGTGGGATAGTGGGTATAAAGAACTTGGTAGGATCAGGTACAGGTGGGATATTGGGTAAAAAGAACTTGGTAGGGTCAGGTACAGGTGGAATATTGGGTATAAAGAACTTGGTAGGGTCAGGTACAGGTGGGATATTGGGTATAAAGAACTTGGTAGGGTCAGGTACAGGTGGGATATTGGGTATAAAGAACTTGGTAGGGTCAGGTACAGGTGGGATAGCGGGTATGAAGAACTTGGTGGTACCAGATACAGGTGTGATTGTGGGTATAAAGAACTTGGTGGTACCAGGTACAGGTGGGATATTGGGTATAAAGAACTTGGTAGGATCAGGTACAGATGGGATATTGGGTATAAAGAACTTGGTAGGGTCAGGTACAGGTGGGATAGTGGGTATAAAGAACTTGGTAGGATCAGGTACAGGTTGGATATTGGGTATAAAGAACTTGGTAGGATCTGGTACAGGTGGGATATTGGGTATAAAGAACTTGGTGGTACCAGGTACAGGTGGGATATTGGGTATAAAGAACTTGGTAGGATCAGGTACAGGTGGGATATTGGGTATAAAGAACTTGGTAGGGTCAGGTACAGGTGGAATATTGGGTATAAAGAACTTGGTAGGGTCAGGTACAGGTGGGATATTTGGTATAAAGAACTTGGTAGGATCAGGTACAGGTGGGATAGTGGGTATAAAGAACTTGGTAGGGTCAGGTACAGGTGGGATATTGGGTATAAAGAACTTGGTAGGATCAGGTACAGGTGGGATAGTGGGTATAAAGAACTTGGTAGGATCAGGTACAGGTGGGATATTGGGTATAAAGAACTTGGTAGGGTCAGGTACAGGTGGGATAGCGGGTATGAAGAACTTGGTGGTACCAGATACAGGTGTGATTGTGGGTATAAAGAACTTGGTGGTACCAGGTACAGGTGGGATATTGGGTATAAAGAACTTGGTAGGGTCAGGTACAGGTGGGATATTTGGTATAAAGAACTTGGTAGGATCAGGTACAGGTGGGATATTGGGTATAAAGAACTTGGTAGGGTCAGGTACAGGTGGGATATTGGGTATAAAGAACTTGGTAGGATCAGGTACAGGTGGGATATAGGGTATAAAGAACTTGGTAGGATCAGGTACAGGTGGGATAGTGGGTATAAAGAACTTGTGGTACCAGGTACAGATTGGATCGAGAGGTCATGGGTCAACCCTCGTCTTTGTGGTGCAGGTAGATCTTGGCAGCCACACCCACAGGAAATAAATAATCTCCCCATGGAGCCTGGAGTGTTGGTTTGACGGTTTTTTGGTTACTTCTTTGTTGGATTGGGTCATCCAGCATTTTTGCCGAGGGGACTTGGGCTTTTCATAATTTATTTGGGTTATGTGTAGGCATATATCCTTGTAGTTTGGCTGGTTGAGTGCTGCCTTCCATTTTCATTCCTTATATGCCTGTTGGCTGCTTGTCACATAGGTATACTGAGTACAAAGCTAGGTTAGGCATATGCATGTTTTGCCAACTTTTTATTATCACTTCTATACACTTTGTTTAGAATAGATGTTTTCGTTATCTTCATTTAGCCCTTTGAACAGTTAACTAGCTATACTAGTTGGAACCCCCAGGATGTATTGTGCTTACAGTGCCTGGCTAATGGTTCTTATGTACGTGCACAACACCACTCACCTTGCTAATATGTTACTAAGCCAACTAGCATCTAGCAGAGGGTGATTAAGAACCAAAGGGTACATATATAGGATCTGTCAGGATTTGTCATTGGAGATCAACATTTCTTAATTTGAGTCTAAAAAACACAAGTTATTTAGTGAGTTTTGGTGGCTTTTGGTGAGCTTAATAATTTGTTTTTGTGACAAGTTTAAGTAATGTTCATCTCAAAGACAACAAATTACAGATTCTTTTGATCACATTATCATGGTACAGAGTCAGAAATAACAAATTAAAGCCGTTTTTCAGGGATTTGTTATCACACGTGTTGGAGAACATGTTCTGTCATTTGTTATCACATGGTATATCACATTATTTATGTGATAAATATAGAACTTTATCAAAAATAGTCTGTTTGTTCAACAGAGAACTTATGCATACCTTCTTATTACATATGACAAATGATAAAAAGAATCTAACACTTGATCATTGTCATTTGAGACAATAACACAATTATATTCAATTAATTGAGGAAATCTTCTTAAAATACCAGAGGCTCACTTAATATCAGTTTTAGAACTTACTTCACACATAATAGTTTAACAATTGTCAACTCCAGATAGATCCTCAATGATTATAACAAAATTAAACATGGCAGGAGATTTTCAGCTTTAATAAATTTAAGAAGGCTTTGTGGGTGTCAGAAAGTCAGTTGGTGTTGGCTACTAGCAGGATGCCAGTCAGTCAGCGCATGTCTGAGTCATCAGGGTCAAATGCTGTCAATAGGGAGTCAGTTGATGTCATACACGAGTCAGTTGATGCCATTCAAGAGTCAGTTGATGCCATACACAAGTCAGTTGATGTCATACAAGAATCAGTTGATGCCATAGTGTTGACAAAAATTCTCCCAATATTTTAGGACATATGAAAAAATGAATCCATATTGGTGCTTGCACTAAGCCAAATCTATTAACTCTTTAAAGAAAGTATGTGTACAATTAAAAAGGTAAAAGGAAACACTGCTATACTAAATAGAAAATATAAAACAGAAAAACATCTTAATAACAATGAACGATGTCAATAACTGCTATAAAATGTAGTACTTGTTGTAGTTGAAGTTGTATCAATAAAGGAGACACATGTAAGAATGCTTCATATCCACACAGCAGCACAAAATCCTGAAATAAACATATATTGAATTATATGTACAATTAATTGGATTAGATGTCCATTAATCTTTTCACCTTCACTTTATGCTATAAGTTTGGAGTCCATGAAAGTATTTACCAAATAACATGATGATGAAATGTATTATAAACAAAATATATAGCTATATAATAAAATAAATCGAAAATGTGTCCTTGGGTATATATTATAAGTAACAAAAGGCTGTAACTCAGGTTACAATTGACCCAGCAAAAAGTCCTTCATTACAGGTAAAGAACCACTAAATGCCTCCGCGGACCAAGTGGTGATACACTCAAGTAGTCCTTAAAAAAACTCTGGTTTGCCTGTAAATGGAGATATTTCTTGACCAATGTGGAGTTGAATGATGAAATTGAGTTTAAATGGTTGGTAAATATGCATGTGGTGTAGTTAAACTGTAATATTTGTATTATTCCGCTATTTTGTTCTTGATACCAAAGTGAAAGTAGACTAGGGTAAAACCCAGAACTTATAAATCCGCACATGCGTAAAAACGGATAGACCGTGTTTGAAGGACAAAAACTTTCTTAGAAGATACATGACCCCCCTTTTTTATTGCATTATTTTTGGTTGGTTTCTAACCTAAAATCAATTACACATTGAACTTGTTTTAATATGTGAAAGTTGGAAGAAATTACATTCCAACTGTTTGTTGAGGATTTCAACACAAAAGATTTGTGGAGGGGGGGGGGGGCACACTAAAATCAAATGCTTACCTGTGCTCATGAAAAATGTGCTACTTATGCTTCTTATACTGCATTGTATTATTTATGGACTTTGATCTTTTCTGCGTTGGAAATTGAACGCTTGTAAGACATACCGTATATAAGACATAATTTAACATAATAACAAACACTTGTTGATTATCCCAACTATATAATGTACCCAAAGTTCTTTATAGCCGTTATCCCACATGTATAAGGTACCCAAAGTTCTCTTTACCAATTATCCCACCTGTATAAGTTACCCAAAGTTCTCTATACCCATTATCCCACCTGTATAAGTTACCCTAAGTTCTTTATACCCATTATCCCACCTGTATAAGACACCCCAAGTTCTCTATAACCATTATCCCACCTGTATAAGACACCCCAAGTTCTCTATACCCATTATCCCACCTGTATAAGACACCCAAAGTTCTTTTTACCCATTATCCCACCTGTATAAGACACCCCAAGTTCTCTATAACCATTATCCCACCTGTATAAGACACCCCAAGTTCTCTATACCCATTATCCCACCTGTATAAGACACCCAAAGTTCTCTATACCCATTATCCCACTTGTATGAGGTGCCCAAAGTTCTCAATACCCATTATCCCACCTGTATCGGGTACCGACAAGTTCTTTATACCCATTATCCCACCTGTATCTGGTACCGACAAGTTCTTTATACCCAATATCCCACCTGTACAAGGTGCTAACAAGTTCTCAATACCCAATATCCCACCTGTACCATGTACCCAAAGTTCTTTATACCTATTATCCCAACTATATAAGACACCCAAAGTTTTTTATAACCATTATCCCACCTGTATATAAGGTAACTCAAAGTTCTTTATACCCATAATGCCAACTATATAAGGTACCTAAAGTTCTTTAAAACCATTATCCCAACTATATAAGACAGCCAAAGTTCTTTATAACCATTATCCCACCTGTATAAGGTAACCCAAAGTTCTTTATACCCATTATCCCAACTATATAAGACGCCTAAAGTTCTTTATAACCATTATCCCACCTGTATAAGACACCCCAAGTTCTCTATACCCATTATCCCACCTGTATAAGACACCCCAAGTTCTTTATACCCATTATCCCACCTGTATAAGACACCCCAAGTTCTTTATACCCATTATCCCACCTGTATAAGACACCCCAAGTTCTTGATACCCATTATCCCACCTGTATAAGTTACCCCAAGTTCTCTATACCCATTATCCCACCTGTATGAGGTGCCCGAAGTTCTCAATACTCATTATCCCACCTGTATCTGGTACCGAAAAGTTATTTATACCCAATATCCTACCTGTACCTAACCCTACCAAGTTCTTTATACCCAATATCCCAGCTGCACCTGACCCTACCAAGTTATTTATACCCAATATCCTACCTGTACCTAACCCTACCAAGTTCTTTATACCCAATAGCCCACCTGTACCTGACCTAAAGTTCTTTATACCCAACATCCTACCTGTATGAGGTGCCCGAAGTTCTCAATACTCATTGTCCCACCTGTATCTGGTACCGAAAAGTTATTTATACCCAATATCCTACCTGTACCTAACCCTACCAAGTTCTTTATACCCAATATCCCACCTGCACCTGACCCTACCAAGTTATTTATACCCAATATCCTACCTGTAACTTACCCTACCAAGTTCTTTATACCCAATAGCCCACCTGTACCTGACCTAAAGTTCTTTATACCCAACATCCCACCTGTATAAGACACCCCAAGTTCTCTATACCCATTATCCCACCTGTATAAGACACCCCAAGTTCTCTATACCCATTATCCCACCTGTATAAGTTACCACAAGTTCTCTATACCCATTATCCCACCTGTATAAGTTACCCCAAGTTCTCTATACCCATTATCCCACCTGTATAAGTTACCCCAAGTTCTCTATACCCATTATCCCACCTGTATAAGACACCCCAAGTTCTCTATACCCATTATCCCACCTGTATAAGGTATCCCAAAGTTCTTTATACCCAATATCCCACCTGTATCTGGTACCACCAAGTTCTTTATACCCAATATCACACCTGTACCTGGTACCACCAAGTTCTCTATACCCTATATCATACCTACTCATGTTTTTCATTCGCAAAGTACATTATATTATCAAGTTTTCTTCAGATTTGGAACCATCCACATGTATTACCGTAATTTGTCTGACTTTTACGACATACCTGTAAACAAACTTATTTTTTGTGAAACGTTTAAAATACGAAATTTATTCAATAAAATATAAGATAATGTAATTAGCCAACATTCCGGAAAGATTTAACACGTTATATCAAACATTTAAAGTTCTTTATACCCAATAGCTTATGGGTTTCAAGTTCTTTATTGCCAATAGAATCAACCACTTTCGTTTTATCGAGTAATGTCCCTTGTTGGATACGCTAAAAACCGTATTTCCGTATGACGGGAAACGCCGGCGGTTATCGCCCTTTCAAATGATTAATTGGTACAAAGAGGGCGTTGTAAAATAAGTTGCTGAAGTTGACTAGTGCAAATTGTTAAGATTTTTGCAGTCAAGTGTTTTCAACTGTTTGAATACGTTTCAGGTATTTATCTTACTGCTGGCTTTATTCTTAGGTTTTTTTTTATTTTAGTGTTTTTATCGGTGGATACTCGTACAGCTGATAAAAGATTGCCTGATTGACACCTTGTAAAATGAACACTGATTTTCCTAATTAGCTAATTGGATTATTTTATGATAATATTAACAGTACGTGAACTTTTTGTTTTTGTATATTTATCCTTTCTATTAATTTGATACCAAGTTGGTGTGTTTTTGAATATGTTATTTTTCTTGCTTGTGATTCAGTTTACAAAACAAAGGTAATGAATCACACCTGTGGTGGTGATTTGCCCACAGGGAGTGTATCCACCCACTCTTACCATGTATCTCATTAAATTATGCTTCTATACTAAACTTGTACTGTAGGTACACATACGTTTGTTTAATGAAAGGCAGACGAAAAGGTAGTACAAATATTGAAACACTTGTATTCAGAGTTATTAACATGTTGGGTACAAGACTAAATGTTTTAATGCCTAAGTGTATCTAAATTTAGTTACATTAAGGATGTGTTCGAAACGTCTGTTCTCTCTGTTCCGGAACAGATGGAATAGAGAACACACTTACGAATAAACCGGAACAGTGTTCTGGACATGTTCTCAATGAACAGGTGGTGCAGGCAGAACAGCTAGGTCACGTGATTACAACAATAACAAGACAACTTGAAACTTCATGTAATGTGTTAATGCTGTTATTCTGATCACCTTGGCAATATCGTCAACAGAGAAAAAACGGAAATGACTGAACTTTTATGATGGGAAATTCTCTTGTGTCATATTTCTTCCACCAATATAACAGCTGCAACATACAATATCGACCACCTTAAATTTTTTTTTTTTTTTTTATTTTTTCATTTATTTTGTTGTTACTTCCTGTTCTATTCCTGATCCATTTTTGTTTGTACGTTGCTTGCAGTGGAACATTCAGAACACTGTTCAGAACAGTTTTATTTTGTGAGTAAGTTGCTGGAACAGGAACAGAAAGAACACTATTCTGAGTGTTCAAGAACAGACACTGTGAACACACCCTAATGGTGACAAAACAGCATAAATTGTAGTCATTTAATAATTTAACATCATAAGTGCAAGAATTTAACTGGGTAGTTTTAAAGTTTAAAGTAACATCTAGTAACTCATATTGTTTACCAAACTTTATTTAAGCAATAACTTTGTTGTTTTATGGCTGATTTCGTTCAGATTAACTGAAATATATTTTATTTAAACACCATATGAAACAATCATGGAAAAATATTTAACTAGCGTTACTAGATTTGGCATTGTACCCAACCTGAATATATCATTATATGCTATTTGGTTTGTACAGAACCACAGGTTGATGAATCTAATTACTCCATCCATCCGTTCAACCATCCCTCCATTCATTCATCCATCCATTAATGTCGAACCCGTTGCAAGGATATTGACATTTCGCCTGTCAAACTGCATAGAGTGATAAAAGAGTAACAGAACAGTATATAAGTGTAGAACAGTGCTATGGTCCTAGGGAAGAAAGCGAATTAGGCCAAAATGAAACCATGTCCAAATATCCCAAAGAATGGAACTCTTTCTTTCCCTCTCTCTTCCACTCCCTTCCCATTCTGTAACTTTATATGTAGATTTTTCTTCTTTTTTTCCAGATTTTAACTAAATATTTATGAATGTCAAAATGTATCGACCTTGTTCATTGTATATATGTATTGATTGTTATAAATTGTGTAATATGTACCTTGTAAGGGGGGCGGCTAATACTGTAAAATCATTTAATTACGTTGGGACGAAATTTCGTGGTTTTGGTAAAAAAGACAATTTCGTTGGCACTTGAATTCGTGGATTGTGAATTTCAGGTAACAAAACAAGGGTCAAAATCAATGTTCGTTGGGATTTAAGTTCATGGTTGAAGTGAACCACGAAATCCACGAAATTTAATCCCCCATGAAAATTAATGATTTTACAGTATAGGCTATTTATGCCTATTGCCCAATCCTATTTCTTTGGAAATAAAATAAATATTAAATTAATTCTAGATAAACAGAATTTGCTGACACAATGTGGTCTCTACTTGCCGCGTATTCCTTGTTGGTTCTAACAGAAAGTGCTATGATTGAATGGACTGCAGATGATTATCCTAACCCACAAACTGAACCGGAACTTTGTGGACGACATCCAAACACACCTAGCTATGTTTGTGATCCAAATGGTCTTATACGTCAGAATGAAGGTATGTTATGTCCAACAGAAGAGGGTTGTCTGTTGGTTTCCAAAAGAAGAGTGTTGTCTGTTGGTTTCCAAAAGAAGATGGTTGTCTGTTGATTTCCAGGAAAAGAAAAGGGTTGTCCGTTGGTTTCTAGTAAAAGAAGAGGGTTGTCCGTTGGTTTCCAGTAAAAGAAAAGGGTTGTCCGTTGGTTTCTAGTGAAAGAAGAGGGTTGTCCGTTGGTTTCTAGTAAAAGAAGAGGATTGTCCGTTGGTTTCCAGTACTTTCTTCTATATTCATTGTTTTCAAATTTATTAACAATTGACATATACGAGGGATGTCCCAGAATATGATTATTTACTCCACCATAATGATACAGTTATATAATGTTGTAAGTGCATTTCTACAACAATTTCATCTATATTTGAGGAATTTATATGATATCAGCATATGTTGCGTACCATAAAATGAATGAATTTGTAACCCATGGTAGCAGTATGTGCTCCAGCATGAAAAAGCATGTATCCCAAAAATGAATACAATTATTTAATGGCAATAATACAGAATGTACTTAATAAGTAGTTTTAGCCGAATCAAGCCAAAATATATACAAGAGTAATCGGTAGGTTTTGTCCAATTATTGTACAATGATTCATAGTGATGATGTCATATTTAGCAGTTAATGGCGCAAAATAGCAACGTTGTTAACATCACAGTTTAAAAAAATTATGAACTCGGACGATGTTATGGAGCTTAGTAACCGCCATTTTCTAAGCATTGTGTTATCCCATATGTAACATTGTTTAATACATTGGCAGTCGATTTATGAGGTGGAATCAACTCTACAATACATCAGCGTAATTCTTTTGGACTGCCATCGGGGCATACATGTTTTATAACAGTCTCTTGTATTATGACATGCTATCATCTTTTTTTAATCATGAATGTTAACTTTTATTTTATATTTTTTCAGCTAATTTTTTGGATCACATTCTGATTAACTTTGCAAATGATACAAAATGTCCATGCTCTGCCTTTTCCTGTGAGCGTAGAGAGCATAGTAAAGGTTATATAATGGCAGTTGCTTTGCTGAAAAGAGTCAAGCACCCAGAAAAGTAAGAGTTGATGCTATCTATCACATATTATGGTACTGTACACCCCCGAATAAACGCCCTCAGGGGCCATGCAATTTGCAATAGGGGGCTTTTATTTGGAGTTCCAATTTTGAAGAAAAATATAAATTTCAAAGATAATGGTAAAATTTTATAATAAACATAATAAATGTCTATATTATTGATGAAGCAACAACAAAATATTAATAACCATCATATAAAACTTCAATAAGTATATGACTTTTCAATTCCTGGGATTACAGTATATAGTTGAAATGGTTATTTTTACAGTCTATCTAATTTTCTGTAATTGAACTAGTATAATGTATAGAATTATGGTCTGGAATGGCAAATATGTCATTATTGTCTATATACTGCGCCGATTTAGTGCATGAAATGAAATGACCATCAATGTATTATGGAATAATAGATGATATATTGTTGAAAAAGGAAAAAAGGCAAGTTTTCAATGTTTATGCTAATTATTATGTTTATGCTAATTATTATGGTAGCTTCGCAGCTAATTTCCTCCCTTTGTGGGAATTTTTTAATTGTAAATTGGGAAAAATGGTCATTATTCCTGATTGGGAAAGTACCTTTTACGGGTACTTTACGAAGAAGGGGATAAAACGCTGCCATGAAATATTTCAAAAAGTAATATAATTATGTTAATTGTTAATAAGGTATATCTTAAAGGATATCAAAATTCTGAAACAGGTTTATTGTTCGTATGACAATAAATCAAATCAAATCAGTTTATTGGCCATTATATCAAAATTGGTGTTTTCTTTCTGAACAACCATATGTAGGTATCATTAAAATGTATTAGTTAGGGTGGCTAGTAGGTGTGAGCGTGTTTATGGACAGAAGAGATTCAATGTAAGTCAGGAATTAAAACCTGATCAATGAGGTAACTATGTGGAGGCATTGGTGAAAGTTTTCAGGCATATGCCTGAACTTCAGGTTTTTGAGTGAATCAAGATGTCTGTTTTTCTTTATTTTCCCTACATAAATTGTAATTTTTTGAGAATTTTAGGTTTTTCAAAATTTCTAACTTTCATCCACGTGTGGAGGTCTACCATTGGTGAACCACCTTACAGTAATGTGTTAAGAAATCTATTGAGTTGTCACTATGGAGCACATAATTACTGATTGTTGCTAAGCTTTTTATATTTCATATTTCAGTGTGAAAGATACGGCAGAAGCAAAGAAAGTATTAGTTCACCAGTTTGCCATGGACTTACTTCGTAAACATTGGAACTCATGGGGGACTTGTGATGAATTGATTGTCATAGTCTTCTCCAAGGAAGATGGAATAGTGAGTAAATATATCAAGACTTTAGAACCAAAGTGATACTTTATAGTCTACTAGTAACTTACTTATATACTATATTGAGCTAGTGATGTTTCTATCTGCCTTTACTGTATGCATATAATCCATTATTTACTATTTTCTTATAATCAGTTATAAGAGACATTGACACGGGAGGGCTTTAGAAAGTAGGGATGTAACTATTCGGTCTATTATCTAACCTGTTAAAGAACAGCTAACCTAATACTGTAAATCACTTTATATTCGCGTGAGCACGGCGATGGAGGGTCCCAAAATCTTAAATTCGCAAGAATATAAAAATCTGAAAACCCTATTCCGTGATTTTTGTCAACAAGTATTATGTTCGGACCAATCCATGGTCAGCATATCTTTTCCCGGACATTGTTAGTAAGATGTAATTATGCGGACATTATTACGCTGCGATCGTATGAACTCATATTATAAAATGATAAGAACCAGATTTCTCAAAGCCGTTGACATCCCTAATTAAGACTGTTGAAGTTGTTTTTGTTCTTTCCTGGATTTGGATCTTGTAAGTTCTTTTGTACATTGTTTGTGCTACTTTATAAGCAACAAGTATGTGTAAACTTTCAGTTGACAACTGTATCTGGTACTACACCAGAGAGAAAACTCACATACGAGGTTACCCATGCTATACAATCTGAACTGGCTAGATTCTTTAGGAAAGATGGAAATATTGGACAAGGTCTGCATTACCTTAGCTTGAACTACAGGTAAGTGAAAGAGTTAAAGTTTACATACCAGGGCCGGTATTTGGGAATATAATAGCTGCCCATATTTCACAAGAAAAAAAAAATAGCCCATGTTTTCTTTATGATTACTGTAGCTCTTTGCGTAAACTTCCAAACAATGTAAATAATTGTTAATTTTAATTTTCCTATTTAGTTGATACACTTATGAAATATATGAAATTTTAAGAAAATTCTAAGTTTTCACTTAACATGCTTTATTAATGCCCTATGTCCCAGCCGGAATCAAGAGGACTAAGTCAATGTATTGCAAAATATTGTTACATTTTAGATTCCAATCATCATGAAAATTAAATCAATGTGTTGTAATTTCCTCTTCTTTATATAAAGTATGGGGTTCATGTCAGTATTTTTAGCTCACCTGTCACAAAGTGACAAGGTGAGCTTTTGTGATCGCTCTTCGTCCGTCGTCCGTCGTCCGTCCGTCGTCCGTCGTCCGTCGTCCGTCGTCCGTTCACAATTGCTTGTGAACACACTAGAGGTCACAAATTTAGCCTGATCATTATGAAACTTGATCACAATGATCATCTCCATAAAATCTAGGTCAAGTTCGATATTGGGTCATCTGGGGTCAAAAACTAGGTCACTAGGTCAAATCAAAGGAAAACCTTGTGAACACATTAGAGGTCACAATTTGAGCCTAATCTTTATGAAACTTGATCACAGTGATCATCTCCATAAAATCTAGGTCAAGTTCGATATTGGGTCATCTGGGGTCAAAAACTAGGTCACTAGGTCAAATCAAAGGAAAACCTTGTGAACACATTAGAGGTCACAATTTGAGCCTAATCTTTATAAAACTTGATCACAATGATCATCTCTGTAAAATCTAGGTCAAGTTCGATATTGGGTCATCTGGGGTCAAAAACTAGGTCACTAGGTCAAATCAAAGGAAAACCTTGTGAACACATTAGAGGTCACAATTTGAGCCTAATCTTTATGAAAATTGATCACAATGATCATCTCTATAAAATCTAGGTCAAGTTCGATATTGGGTCATCTGGGGTCAAAAACTAGGTCACTAGGTCAAATCAAAGGAAAACCTTGTGAACTCACTAGAGGTCACAAATTTAGCCTGATCATTATGAAACTTGATCACAATGATCATCTCCATAAAATCTAGGTCAAGTTCGATATTGGGTCATCTGGGGTCAAAAACTAGGTCACTAGGTCAAATCAAAGGAAAACCTTGTGAACACATTAGAGGTCACAATTTGAGCCTAATCTTTATGAAACTTGATCACAATGATCATCTCTGTAAAATCTAGGTCAAGTTCGATATTGGGTCATCTGGGGTCAAAAACTAGGTCACGAGGCCAAATCATTGAAAAACCTTGTGAACACATTAGAGGTCACAATTTGTGACTAATCTTTATGAAAATTGATCACAATGATCATCTCTATAAAATCTAGGTCAAGTTTGATATTGGGTCATCTGGGGTCAAAAACTAGGTCACAAGGCCAAATCATTGAAAAAGCTTGTGAACACACTAGAGGTCACAATTTGAGACTAATCTTTATGAAAATTGATCACAATGATCATCTCTATTAAATCTACGTCAAGTTCGATATTGGGTCATCCGTGGTCAAAAACTAGGTCACAAGCCTTTGAAGGCCAAATCATTGAAAAAGCTTGTGAACACACTAGAGGTCACAATTTTGACCTTATCTTTATGAAACTTGATTACAATGATCATCATTATAAAATTTAGGTCAAGTTCGATATTGGGTCATATGGGGTCAAAAACTAGGTCACGAGGCCTAATCATTGAAAAATCTTGTGAACACACTAGAGGTCACAATTTTGACTCTATCTTTATGAAACTTGGTCACAATGTTTATCTCTATAAAATCTAGGTCAAGTTAGATACTGTGTCATTTGGGCCAAAATCTAGGTCACTAGGCCAAACAGGTGAGCGACCCAGGGCCCTTTGGACCCTCTTGTTGATAATTAATACCACTAGTATGAGATGCTACACAAGATCAGATGAGATATTTATCTGACATATTGAAGTAGGAATGTAGATATATAAGCACTGATCAGCTGATAAGATTACTGTGCAACTCTAGCACAACACAGGTTAAGATCGGTTCAAATGAGTTTTTTTCTGTAACAATTGTTTTATTATACAAGAGATGAAGCCTTGTACCAAATCAGTGACAAGGAGAGCTTTCTTGTCAAGTTCATTGGTCATCTTTCCACAATTTGTTTGTGTCTGGATTTACTATTTATCTGTTACTAATACATTGTATATATGTGTGTCAAATACTATGTTCTTTATTGAAATTTAGTATGCATTTGTGCTTTTTTGTGCCTCTACACTTATTGTCTATATGAACGTCTGTACGTAACACAAATCTTGTGTGTTGAACTCCTCAGAAACTGTTGGGTGGAATTTCTTCAAACTTTCACAGATGAACAACCCAATGTGTAGACGGCTGTAAAGGAGGGAATTTTTTGCTGGGTCAACTTTTACTAAAGTTATGGACCTTTGTTACTTTTACTATATACCCCAATGGGGGCACCCGTGTCCAATGGACATATTTCTATTTTATATTTATAGTATATTTCACTTTTACTGAAGTATTAGATAAATACAAAATAATGAGAACCTATAATGATTGTATATTGTATATGGGTATATGTGTATATTACAGACGAGTGTTGGATGAACCTATAATGATTGTATGTTATAAATGGGTATATGTGTATATTACAGACGAGTGTTGGATGAACCTATAATGATTGTATGTTATAAATGGGTATGTTATATTACAGACGAGTGTTGGATGAACCTATAATGATTGTATGTTATAAATGGGTATGTTATATTACAGACGAGTGTTGGATGAACCTATAATGATTGTATGTTATAAATGGGTATGTTATATTACAGACGAGGGTTGGATGAACCTATAATGATTGTATGTTATAAATGGGTATGTTATATTACAGACGAGTGTTGGATGAACCTATAATGATTGTATGTTATAAATGGGTATGTTATATTACAGACGAGTGTTGGATGAACCTATAATGATTGTATGTTATAAATGGGTATGTTATATTACAGACGAGTGTTGGATGAACCCATAATGATTGTATGTTATAAATGGGTATGTTATATTACAGACGAGTGTTGGATGAACCCATAATGATTGTATGTTATAAATGGGTATGTTATATTACAGACGAGTGTTGGATGAACCCATAATGATTGTATGTTATAAATGGGTATGTTATATTACAGACGAGTGTTGGATGAACCCATAATGATTGTATGTTATAAATGGGTATGTTATATTACAGACGAGTGTTGGATGAACCCATAATGATTGTATGTTATAAATGGGTATGTTATATTACAGACGAGTGTTGGATGAACCTATAATGATTGTATGTTATAAATGGGTATGTTATATTACAGACGAGTGTTGGATGAACCTATCATGATTGTATGTTATAAATGGGTATGTTATATTACAGACGAGTGTTGGATGAACCTATAATGATTGTATGTTATAAATGGGTATGTTATATTACAGACGAGTGTTGGATGAACCTATAATGATTGTATGTTATAAATGGGTATGTTATATTACAGACGAGTGTTGGATGAACCTATAATGATTGTATGTTATAAATGGGTATGTTATATTACAGACGAGTGTTGGATGAACCTATAATGATTGTATGTTATAAATGGGTATGTTATATTACAGACGAGTGTTGGATGAACCTATAATGATTGTATGTTATAAATGGGTATGTTATATTACAGACGAGTGTTGGATGAACCTATAATGATTGTATGTTATAAATGGGTATGTTATGTTACAGACGAGTGTTGGATGAACCTATAATGATTGTATGTTATAAATGGGTATGTTATGTTACAGACGAGTGTTGGATGAACCCATAATGATTGTATGTTATAAATGGGTATGTTATGTTACAGACGAGTGTTGGATGAACCCATAATGATTGTTTGTTATAAATGGGTATGTTATGTTACAGACGAGTGTTGGATGAACCTATAATGATTGTATGTTATAAATGGGTATGTTATATTACAGACGAGTGTTGGATGAACCTATAATGATTGTATGTTATAAATGGGTATGTTATATTACAGACGAGTGTTGGATGAACCTATAATGATTGTATGTTATAAATGGGTATGTTATATTACAGACGAGTGTTGGATGAACCTATAATGATTGTATGTTATAAATGGGTATGTTATATTACAGACGAGTGTTGGATGAACCTATAATGATTGTATGTTATAAATGGGTATGTTATATTACAGACGAGTGTTGGATGAACCTATAATGATTGTATGTTATAAATGGGTATGTTATATTACAGACGAGTGTTGGATGAACCTATAATGATTGTATGTTATAAATGGGTATGTTATATTACAGACGAGTGTTGGATGAACCTATAATGATTGTATGTTATAAATGGGTATGTTATATTACAGACGAGTGTTGGATGAACCTTTAATGATTGTATGTTATATTACAGACGAGTGTTGGATGAACCTATAATGATTGTATGTTATATATGTGTATATATGTTTTGTATTACAGACGAGTGTTGGATGGATACCATTACTACCCGATCATGTATACTGATGTACCCGTTCACTCCGGTGCTGCCAGTAAACTTACTGTCACAATCATCACCAGCGCTATCACTACCATTCTTCTCAAACTGTTCTGTTAGAAACCTACCAATCCAATCCACGGGGTCACCAGGCTGAATCTCAACATTTTCATTATTTTATATTGGATTCTACAATGAGCTTTGAATACCATTTAACTCTTCAGCCAGAATCATGAGAAACTAAATGCTGTAAAAGATCCAAAAAAACTGACTATTAAATTTAAAAAATACTACCCTGGATGTCGTATTGTATCTCTTATATAAGCTTCATGCAATTACTGTAAGCTTGCCATCAACTTTATTTAAATCCATTCTAAATACAACCAGTTTCAATGTGTTAAGCATGGAGGAATTTCATTATATATCCTGCAAGTTTTATAATTATTATTAAAGTAATGCAATATTATTAAATGTATGTAGATCATTGATAAGTTCAACTTTTAATGATCTAACTTGCTATAAAAGAAACAATCTTTACAACAAAAGAAAATTGCTGATTTTAAACAACAGTCTTTACTGAAAGGAAAAGGGAGGTAATTTGTCCAATTTGTATTATTTCATGTTCTGCTGGTTGTGTGGCAGATTAAATTTGAAATGTTTTCCAAATTTTACTTTGATACTTAGACAATTTTGGCAAATCTCTACTGAGTGCCTTTGTTCAGTTTTCTCCCATTCAATTAATATAGAAGTCATGGATTACCTACTACGAAATGCTTGCTTATGTAAGGTCTTCTGGCGTCTCGTAAAAAAGGGAGGTAACTTGTTTCAATATTAAGCAGTTCAGACTGTATGATATCAAGTTCTGTGTGTGGCTTTACCTGCTGTCTGTTGGTGATATGTTTATATACACTAGAGAAATATTTGAAGCTGGTTGCATTCTTACGGTTTTTATACGCCCGTTGAAAAACGGGACGTATTATGTGAACACCCTTGGCGGGCGTGCGGGCGTGCGGGCGTGCGGGCGGCGGCGTCCAGAAATTTGTCTGTACTCTTACTCAAACAGTTTTTGTCCGATCGTCTCCAAAATTTGCTGACAATGCTTATTGGCATAATATCTAGGCCAAGTTCGATTATAGGCCAAATCGGTTTAGGCCTTCTTGGGTTATGGTCCTTCTTTTACCAAAAAAATGTGAAATTGGCCTTGTCTGTACTCTTACTCAAACAGTTTTTGTCCGATCGTCTTCAAACTTGCTGACAATGCTTATGGGTGTAATATCTAGGCCAAGTTCGATTATAGGCCAAATCGGTTTAGGCCTTCTTGGGTTATGGTCCTTCTTTTACCAAAAAAATGTGAAATTGGACTTGTCTGTACTCTTACTCAAATAGTTTTTGTCCGATCGTCTTCAAACTTGCTGACAATGCTTATTGACATAATATCTAGGCCAAGTTCGATTATAGGCCAAATCGGTTTAGGCCTTCTTGGGTTATGGTCCTTCTTTTACCAAAAAAATGTGAAATTGGCCTTGTCTGTACTCTTACTCAAACAGTTTTTGTCCGATCGTCTTTAAACTTGCTGACAATGCTTATGGGTGTAATATCTAGGCCAAGTTCGATTATAGGCCAAATCGGTTTAGGCCTTCTTGGGTTATGGTCCTTCTTTTACCAAAAAAATGTGAAATTGGCCTTGTCTGTACTCTTACTCAAATAGTTTTTGTCCGATCGTCTTCAAACTTGCTGACAATGCTTATTGACATAATATCTAGGCCAAGTTCGATTATAGGCCAAATCGGTTTAGGCCTTCTTGGGTTATGGTCCTTCTTTTACCAAAAAAATGTGAAATTGGCCTTGTCTGTACTCTTACTCAAACAGATTTTGTCCGATCGTCTTTAAACTTGCTGACAATGCTTATGGGTTTAATATCTAGGCCAAGTTCGATTATAGGCCAAATCGGTTTAGGCCTTCTTGGGTTATGGTCCTTCATTTACCAAAAAAATGTGAAATTGGCCTTGTCTGTACTCTTACTCAAACAGATTTTGTCTGATCGTCTTTAAACTTGCTGACAATGCTTATGGGTGTAATATCTAGGCCAAGTTCGATTATAGGCCAAATCGGTTTAGGCCTTCTTGGGTTATGGTCCTTCATTTACCAAAAAAAATGTTAAATTGGTCTTGTCTGTACTCTTACTCAAACAATTTTTGTCTGATCGTCTTCAAACTTGGTGACAACACTTATTAAATGGGCATAATATCTAGGCCAAGTTCGATTATAGGCCAAATCGGTGCAGGCCTTCTTGGGTAATGGTCCTTCTTTTACCAAAAAAATGTGAAATTGGCCTTGTCTGTACTCTAACTCAGACAGTTTTTGTCCGATCGTCTTCAAACTTAGTGACAACGCTTATTGGCATAATATCTTGGCCAAGTTAGTTTTTAGGCCAAATCGGTGCAGGCCTTCTTAGGCTATGGTCCTTCTTTTACTAAAAAAAGGTTTTGACTTAATATGGGCTTTTATTTCATAATCAATATTTTTTGTCACTAGCACACCCAAGACGGGCGTATTTTGTGACATTTTGGCACTCTTGTTGGTAAATAATTATATGTATCAATAAATATAACTTGCTTCTGTAATGCTTAAATACATTAAAACTTATGATAGGGACTGAACTTTTTTGATTTTGTCAAATTTGATTGTATGTTCATTTTAACAGTACTTATTTGAAATTATTGATCAATCCTTGGTTTCTGCTGAATCTGTATATCAAGGTATAAGTGCAAGACTTGTAAACTCAAGTCAGGGTAAATATTCTGTGAAATGCATATATAGTCCCGTTTGGATATTCTGACAGTACATCATCATTTATGTGTACTCAAAAGATAATTCCATTGCTTAAACGGGTAGAGTTTAATTTGGTATTGATCTGTTGGTATAAGCATTTATACTTGTTTTTACACCATAATAGTGGATTGTTCCACTGCATCACTGTATTCTTACCCTAACTGGACTGTACATGCAGTAATTCTTGTTGTTACCTGTAGAGGGAGGGGGACAAACTTGTTGGTTCTTAACCGCAGTGTACACCGCCTCTTGGGGTGTATATATATGCATAAGTGTTAGTTATGTATGATTACCAAAGAGATTATTATAAGGTGCTGATCTGTATGTCTGATCTCCGGAGATGTTGTATTAATAGATATTAATGGTTTTATACAGTTATTGTTCAGATATTAGGAAAGTCTTGTTTATGTCTATGAGTGAGTCATAGTTGTACAGTTAGGATTTTATGCTGGAGTGCCAAACCTTGTATTTACCTTACAAACTTAAATTTTGTGAAAATTAATGTTCTCGCATCTTTTCTAGGGACTAAACTCCATTTTGATGATAAAAACACATTTTTGTAGACGTTTTGGTTTTTCTTGGAATTTCCATATTTTTGTTTGGTTATTTTAAGCTGTTTATTGTTGTATATTCTACTTATTATAATAAGCTTGTATACTTAGAACTTCTGTACGCATTTTTAACTCACCTGAGCACAAAGTTCTCAAGGTGAGCTTTTTTGATCGGTCTTCTTTCGTCATCTGTCATTAACAATTTCTTTAAATGGCTTCTTCTCCTAAACCGCTAGGCCAAATTTTATCAAACTTTATATGAATGGTCCTCTACCAAAAGTGTTCATATGGTTTCGGTCTGTTGATTAATTAAGGCCATGGGGCCCAAATAGGGGTTTTTAAAATGCAAACTTAAAAAAATCTTCTAGTCTGAAACCTAAAGGGCTGTCATATTTTGTCTCTTGGCAGCTCGGGGATTACAAGTTTTACAAAGACTTATATTGGGAAAACATAAAAATCTCCTTGTCTGAAACTCCATTGCCTAGAGGTTTGATAATTGTTACGTAGCATCATGTAGTGGTCATCTAACCAAGATTGTTCCTAGGGTCAAAATTGGCCCCACACTGGAGTCAAAATTGGCCCTGCCCTGGGGGTCACCAGTTTACATAGACTTATAAAGGGATGCATATTAAAATATTGTCTAAAACCACAATGCCTTCTTTACTATAGATGCATACTACAGCAGACGAGCGACCTCTGGGCCCTCTTGTTTTTATTTTTTTATGGTTGTTTTTGTATGTTTTTATTTGCTTGAGCTTTTCTTGTATGCCTTTATCCTGATTGTATTCACATGTACATATGAGCTGGTTTACCATGACGTTTTACCCTCCCTTAATTGTTAAGATTTTTGTCCATTTTGTTGGGATTGTTGAATTTTGAAATGAATTGTTTATATATATAAATTTATTTTAGTAGTGTTGGTAGAAACGTTCGTTCTTTTAGATATCCTTTGACATTTAGGTGTTTGAAGACCCTAATAAAAATTGGGTTTATCTTGTAGTCATTATAATGATGTGTCAATGCATAGCATATTTTAACTAAAATTAGATTTATTGCAACCAATCTGATAGCTTTTTGATAACGTATACCTTTTTGATTACTTATACCTTTTTGATTACTTATACCTTTTTGATAACTTTTATATTTTAGTACATTGTATTAATGATATCTTACTCGTGTATACTGCATTTATCATGAATATGTCATGCTTTTGATTGAGTTAGTCATGCAATAAATAATGTTTAAAAGTTATGTTTTGTTTTGTGCATATTACAGGAGTCATGGTAAGACAATACTGACAATACAAGTACTGCATCTGTTTCAGGGGCCTTATTCATCAACGTTGTAAATCTAAAACATAGACTCAGACTTTATATTGTCAGATGTTCTATTCACTCTCATGATGCTATAAATGTACCAATTTTGATATAAATGGGTAAACATGTTTGGTAGGTAACCAGAAATGATCAGACAAAATTTCACATGGTTAAATCCAATTGCAAAGAAATGGCAGTGATTTTAAATGTTGTCAATTTTAAGTCTTAAGTCTGAGTTTCAGTATTACAATGTTGGTGAATAAGGCCCCAGGTCCCTACACCAAAATTCATTCGCAAAAATTGTTAAAGCTTGGCTAATAAAAATCCAAATGACAATAACTTGATAAATATATCGCATTCTACACTTAATCACACTTCTAAAACAGCAGGTTTAGTAAACAAGAGGGCCTGAAAGGATCTAGGTCGCTCACCTGTTGCACATTGGTCTAGGTATCAGAACAACCTACATTCTGACCATATTTCATAATGATTGGATCAAAACAGTGACCCCTGGAGTGAACACAATGTTTTTTCTAAGATTTGACCTAGTGACCTAGTTTTTAACCCCACATGACCCAGTTTTCAACTTGGCCTTGATTTCATAAAGAACAACATTCTAATCAACTTTCATGATGATTGGATCAAAACCACGACCTCTGGAGTGAACACAAGGTTTTTCTAAGATTTGACCTAGTGACCTTGTTTTTGACCTCACATGACCCAGTTTTGAACTTGGCCTACATTCCATGGAAAACAACATTCTGACCAAGTTTCATGAAGATTGGATCAAAATTGTGACCTCTGGTGTGAACACTAGGTTTTTCTAAGATTTGACCTAGTTACCTAGTTGTTGACCCCACATGACCCAGTTTTAAACTTGGACTAGATTTCATAGAGAACAACATTCTGGTCAAGTGTCGTGATGATTGGATCAAAACTATGTCCTCTGGAGTGAACACAAGGTTTTTCTAAGATTTGACCTAGTCTTTGACCCTGCATTGCCCAGTTTCGAACTTGGCCTGGATTTCATGCAGAACAACATTCTGACCAAGTTTCATGAAGATTGGATGAAATTGGTGACCTCTAGAGTGTACATAAAGTTTTTATAAGATTTGACCTAGTGACATAGTTTTTGACCCCACATGACCCAGTTCCAAACTTGTCGTAGATTTCATGGAGAACAACATTCTGACCAAGTTTCATGAAGATTGGAACAAATTGGTGACATCTAGAGTGTACACAAGATTTGTCTAAGATTTGACCTAGTGACCTAGTTTTTGACCCTACATGACCCAGTTTCGTCCTTGACCTAGATTTCATAGAGAACAACATTCTGATCAAGTTTCATGAAGATTGGATAAAAATGTTGCCTCTAGAGTGTACACAAGCCAATTGTTGACGGACGACGACGGACGGACGAAGAGTGATCACAAAAGCTCACCTTGTCACTATGTGACAGGTGAGCTAAAAAAAAACAACAGGGCCCTAAAGCACTCACCTACAGTTCTGGCAGATCAATCAGAGATTTTTGTGAATACAAACCTCTGTGAGCAAGTTTTTTTGCGGGGGGGATTTACCAAGGTTTTACCCCAGATAGCCTTATTACAAACTTGAATATAGTAATACTGCATGTATGTTGATTGGCTCTACATGCTCATGTCTTCATTGTCCTTGTTAAAAATAGAGTCTTAAAGTAAAACTCTGCAAATGTTTTCATACTATTTATTCATAAACGGTGTATTCTGAGAACATAGTAACATCATGATTTATATTATAAGACTAACGGTATATATCAGCGGGTATTATGATTGTCTAGGTTGAACTACACCATCCACTCCAAGTCTTTCCTCTAACATTTCTTGTTTCTCAACAAAGTAATTTCTATACCACTGTATATGCTCGCACTTCTGTACATAAGTTAAATATGGGTTTTTAGATAATGCCACAGTGACAAGTTCCATGAAATGACGGACTGGACCTTTCCTAGGGAAGCCGACAAGTTCTCTCTCCAGAAACACATGTTGTTGAAAGCTTGTATTCTTCTCCTCCTCCCAGCCTATAATACAAAGTTACATGACATTAATAAGAATAAAAAGGCTAAACAATCACCAAGCTTAACAGCTACTATATTCTTACTACCGGTAGTACCTACAGGGTGTTAAAAACATTCCTTGTCAATGTTGAAGTTTCAATAGTTCACTCTTCTGACTACAGATTTACAATTCTTCTGACATGTCAACAACAGATTTACAATTCTTCTGACACCTCAACAACAGATTTACAATTCTTCTAACACCTCAACGAGAGATTAACCATTCTTCTGACATGTCAACCAAAGATTTACAATTATTCTAACACCCACATTATTCTTTGGACAAGCCTTAACACAACAGAATGTTGTTTACTATACCTGCTTCATTATCCAATGGAAATGTCCAGAGTTTGCCCTCCTTGGTCCACTGTATGTGTTCATCAAACGCATTCTCCACAGGATATTTCTCTGATAGGTTTTTCTCTTCTTCTGCAACAACTTCGAACAAACTCTTCTTATCTACAAACACAAGCTTGTAATGAAACTGATGCTACAAACACAAGCTTGTAATGATACTGATACTACAAATACAAGCTTTAATGATTCTGATACTACAAACACAAGCTTGTAATGATACTGATACTACAAATACAAGCTTTAATGATACTGATACTACAAACACAAGCTTGTAATGATACTGATACTACAAACACAAGCTTTTAATGATACTGATACTACAAACACAAGCTTGTAATGATACTGATACTACAAACACAAGCTTGTAATGATACTGATACTACAAACACAAGCTTTTAATGCTACTGATACTACAAACACAAGCTTGTAATGCTACTGATACTACAAACACAAGCTTGTAATGATACTGATACTACAAACACAAGCTTGTAATGATACTGATACTACAAACACAAGCTTTTAATGCTACTTATACTACAAACACAAGCTTAAAATGATACTAGTAATCCAATCAAAACCTAAAAGAACTGTTGGGAGCAGAGTCCGAAAACCAATTAAAAGTTTATAACTGGTATTTTAAGAATATAAATCAATCTTTACTTAAATCATAAATTTCTGCTGAAAGAAATTATTTCTGCTGTACTGCGCCAAACAGAAAACGCAGGCATATAAAACCCATAAGTCGAGTGTTGCCTTCCCTGTCTGATTTCCTCATTTCTTTTTTACATGAAAAAAGGGCTATATAAATAGGTTTTATAATTTTTCAGAGGAAAGCTGGCTGGCAAATAAAAGTCATGCGGAGCATGTGAAATGTATAATTCAAACCTGTTTTAGCGTGCTCCATGTACTCCTTGGTGAATATCCCCAAAGGTTTTCCATTGAACAGACCATTTCCAGGCATTCTAAATAAAAATATACCAACATTTCAAAGGCCAGGGTAAACATCATTACTATATTTACCTCAAAAATCTTAAAACTATGAATAGAAGGTACATTACAGTATTGCGGGTATATTTTGCGTTAATTGTATCCTTTTGAATTAACAGTGTCCTGATTTCGCGCAAACAGCTTAAAGGCAGATAACTCCATAAATATAGGTCACATGGTTATCAGCCTTGTCAGAATGGACTCCTCTTGTGATGGTGAATAACTATGCTAAGTTTCAAGTGGGGACCATTGATAGTCTTTAAGAAAATGACTCTGACAATAAGCTTAACCAACAGTCCAACACAGATGCTGAAGATCAAGTCATGCCAATTTGAAAATCGAGCTAAAAATCACTTTCCAATATGTTACTTTCGCAAAATAATTTGAATGATTCTAAATATGCTGAAACATATCAAATCTACATCATTTTCTCAACACGGTGTGTTCATATGTGGTGTCTGAGTCCTTTGATCTTGTAAGGGTGCAAAAGCATACACTATGGAAAACAGAGACTAATTATAAGTGAGACGTGTTTATATGACTAAATAAAATCCCTTAATCCAGGTCAGATCAATTCTAACATGTGCACATTACTGTTCATTCAAATTTGTAGTCCAATCTCTTTGACAATGACAATTCCATTTTAAAATGATCTTTTATTGATATAGTAATATTATGTTTTCTGAAAATTCCAGCAGTCCATCGACTAGTAAGTAAGTTAGCATAATGTCCGCAAGGAAAAGCTTGATCATATTTGTGAAAGGACACAATGTCAAACTAGTGATGTGACAGTACTGTAAAATCATTTAATATTGATGGGACGAAATTTTGTGGTTTTTGTAAAAAGCACCATTTCGATGGGACTTTAATTTATGGATTTTGCATTTCAGGTAATAAATACAATACAAGGGTCAAAATGATAGTTTGATGGGATTTGATTTTGTGGTTGAAGGTCTACCACGAAATCCATGAAATTTAATCACCTACAAAAATTAAAGATTTTACAGTATACAGCAAGATACAACCTGAAGAGGCCTCTATGTTCTTGTTCATCGTAATGCATATTATTGTTGTCCCATTTCTTCTCTGTAAATACACAGAAAACAAGTCATTGAGAACATTGCAAGTAATACTGACCTGAAGCCGTAACCCTCTAAATTATTTTCAATGAAACTGCTGGCATACACAGGTAACTGTATTATTAAAAATGAAAAAAAAAACGAAAACACATTTTAAGTTCAATATATATTTTTGTTTTGAACTTAAAATGTGTTTTTGTGTTTTTTTTCATTTTTACCTAAATATTCCTCTGAATTTACATTAGTATATATTATATAAACAATCATCTTTATGTTTGTAGGTAACACTGACAGATATAACAAACAATCACAATATGGAATTGCAAATGACCATAACTTTGTCAATTCTTTGATTTTTTTCATAAAATAACTTTTATTTTGTGCAGGAAAGATATTTATTTTAAATGCAGCCACTCCGAATTTCCATATTATTCCGGAATTGAATAACCCCTGTATATATTATATAAACAATCACCTTTATCTGTCCTCTTCTTAGCAGGTATCCCTTCCATCAACTCACTGAAGTATAAAGCAAATAAAACTTCATATTTAATGCCATGCACCAAACATCATGTTCCACTTAATTAGCCACTTACAAATATAGAACACAATTTGAATCTAAATGCCACTATAAAGAACTCCAGATAAGGTACAAGAAGCAGTGACTCTTTTAACCTGTGAGTCCGGAGTCCTTGACTTATAAAAATCAGTGAGGATGCAAAGTTTCAAAATACAAAAGAACAAGTTTAAAATTGCTAAAGCTAATAACATAAGACGACATATTCACATAAGATGCAGGAATTAATTACCTGCCCTACCAAATTTAAATTCCTTTGCCCAACCAGTCTTCACTACTTGATTTAGTCATTCATTTTAAAGGTCATGGTCACCAAGTCCTTCAACCTTATAATCAACAGAAGTCATCTAATGACTTATACCTTATAGGCTCTAGCATTCTCAAGTAATTGATAGATGAAGTAACTGATCAGAAATCATTCTTCTAACATACCAACTATGTTCACAGCAATATAACCATTGGTTCTGTTTCATCAAAACACAACATTTTTAAACTTAAATCCAAATTGAAACTCCTTATTATTCTTTAACATAATTATGTAATTTGTGACAAAAAGTTGTTTTATAAGAATTGCAACAAACTATATCTGCCACCATATGCCTGTTTTGAAGAATATTAAAGAATTTAGATTTGAATTTCATCAGTGTTTTGATAAAATATTACCTCGATCTTTGATAGCATCCTAAGTATTTAATATTACCTGAATGATTTTGGTACTTGTTCAGATCTGTCCCTTAGGTCTTTGGTTTTTTGACGTGCTGTGGTATCAAATTGATTTAAAAGTTGCCCAAGTAAAGCAGATTCAGTCTCTTTGCTGTGTCCGGGAATAATTTTAGATAATTTCTGAGCTTCTGATACAAGTTCTGTGTTGACACTGAAAGAAATAAAAAGGCTCTATGATTGTCTTATATGGCTCACCTGAATACTAAGCCTATAGTATAAACCTGCACAATATGTATCATTTTTTAAACCTTCAAAGATAACCCATAAAAGCACAAGCACTTATTTCCAATGCAGTTCTGTGATTTACTGAATATACACACAACCTGTCCTGTGTGCTGCCAACCAGTTCATCTCTAGTATAGTGCGCACAGGATAATGTGAAAAGCTGGAAAATTTGGAATAATCCATATAGGTGGTTCAACCAAGTGTACAAGCATAATCTGTGTTATTTTAGAATAGAAATGACCGTATGTGTTTACTTAAGAAACCAATTTTTCAACAGTAGGCAGCTCCGGTCAATGTTTGTAAATATCACATTATCCTGGGCGCACTATAGTGTGGGAAACAATGAAGTGTTTAAGAAATGACCAAGTTGATCAGAGGATCTAACCAGGGACATCACTATCAGTAGTCAAGAGCGTTATTGGCTCGACCGCCATGCCACTAACAAACCCCTCCGGGCTGTCCAGTTCTTCAACAAAATCATCATGGTTTTCTGGAACTTTGCAGCATTTAACTGTTCCGAAATAATCTAAAAATACAGATTTGCTGACAAGTTTTTTTTTAACAAAACGACAGTAATTAGGTGAAACAAGACTGTGTTCTATAAATGCTAATGTCCCCGCCAAAGCCTTATCCATAACAATGTTCCATTAACATTATATGAAACAGTCAATCCGTAAGGATTATCAAAGAAATTGGCATTTCCTTAGTTTAAGTCCAAAATTATGTCAATGTGAAAGTCAAACTGAAGTGAGATGATGTAGGTGTGTTGAGATTGTTCCAATACAACATCCCTGCAAGTATGAAAGCTTTGTAGCAAGCCATACAGATGTAAGAAGAATATGGCCTTTCAATAAGTCAAAATCCAAAAGTAGGTTAAAAGATAAAGGTCAAATTGAGGTCAGGTGATATAGGGTGTGTGGAGATTGTTCCAATACAACATCCATGCAAGTATGAAAGCTTTGTAGCAAGCCATATTGATGTAAGAAGAAACGTGTGTACCTCGTACGAACAGGTCATTCACTTTATGTATGCCTCCCAATCTATCAGTTCAGGGGCATAAAAAGTCTGTGTATTGACAGAATTATGTTTATTTGAAATTTAGAGATCTAAATTATAACATTAGAAAAATGATAAGATATACTTTATTTAACGTCGATTATGATTAACATAGGCAACATAAGCTACAAGCTAGTATTCAACATAATGATTGAACTGAAATTTTAGTGTATAATAATGATACTCAAAACAGACTTGAGACTCTCTTTCAGGATTCGGCATTATGCCTCCGAGTCTGTAGAACCAATGATACAGTGTATTTTGAAAGTTTCAAACATTACCTCTCATTTAATACTTTCTTTAATGATTCAACAGCATTCGCTGGTCGTTTCTCTGCAGTTTTCTTTAACAAGTTTAATAATGTTGAACTCTGTGTATCAGAATTTGCTGATGTACTGCAATAAAAGACACATGAAAGTTGATCGACATAAACTGTAACATATATCAAACAGATTTCCAAAAAATCTATCACAATTGTAGAGATGCCATGGGCATACATGTTTTACACACATCTCTTGGTGAACATTGAATTTGGAAAACAGGAGCTGTGTCTCCGAGTCTGTAGAACCAATAATACAGTGTATTTTGAAAGTTTCAAACATTACCTCTCATTTAATACTTTCTTTAATGATTCAACAGCATTCGCTGGTCGTTTCTCTGCAGTTTTCTTTAACAAGTTTAATAATGTTGAACTCTGTGTATCAGAATTTGCTGATGTACTGCAATAAAAGACACATGAAAGTTGATCGACATAAACTGTAACATATATCAAACAGATTTCCAAAAAATCTATCACAATTGTAGAGATGCCATGGGCATACATGTTTTACACACATCTCTTGGTGAACATTGAATTTGGAAAACAGGAGCTGTGTCTCCGTAGCTCAATTAGGTATGCTTGCCATCTAATCAAGCCACTCAGGATCTAATCTGGGTGAAGGCACTCTTATGCTTGACATGCTTCAGCAGAAACTTGATTGGCTAATAAAGGTCATGCTTGGTATTGAGCTTGAAGAATTACTCCTTACAAAATATCCCGTATGATCTTGACATCCTAAGTCACAGTCTCTAAAACAAGAGGGGAAACCTGCAGGTCATGATAGATCTCAATACAAAGTTCGATATTATTACGCTAAACGCTCTGAGCTATCATCTGACAACTATTTGGTCTACAGGTAGCAAAACAATATACCCACAGACCTCCACCACAGCAAAACAGTATACCAACCCATATAAGTGGCCATTATATAGAGGTACCATTAATAAATAATAAAATGTCACTAACCTGTCCGCCACAATTTCATCAGTGCTACTTTTTGTACCCAGGGACTTTTTTTGAGATAGAATGTTCAATATATTGCCAGTGTTTGTCTTATTTCCAGGTAACTCTGTCCTCTCCTTCAACCTGCATCATAAATGTACGTAATTTACTTGTAATCACCCATCATTATGTGGGCCAGCTCATTCAACATAAATAACACCTAGTCCTACGATATGTTGACCAGTACAGGCAATGCAACATAAATCCCCTATCATATATGGACCAGGCAATGCAACACAAATCACCTATCATATATGGACCAGGCGATGCAACATAAATCATATATGGACCAGGCACAGCAACATAAATCACCTAAAGTGCACTAAAGATATCGAGAAATGCGGGTAAATTTGAAATAAGTCACATAGGTGAAAAAAGCAAGTTTGCATGACTTATCAAAGATATGGCCAGAGAGGCCTTTTAGTTATAACAATGACCTTGAACCCCACCAATCCCACTTCTTTCATAATCTCATAATTCCTAACTGAAGTTATCTAATGGAAACATATTGTTGACACCTGCCATAAATCACCAATCTATAATATTCTATTATCCGAATACATTCAAGGATGTTTGTCGAACAATAAAGGGGTCGCGAGTATGGAACTTACCCGTCACTGTCAGAATCCGAGCCACTACTGTCACTACTATCACTTGATGAACTTCCTGATTCTGTACCATCAGTTTGTTTCAATAGACGTTGGTATGTTGTAAACATCACTCCATTCATTTTACGAAGAGAGATATTGTCAAACCTGAAAAAGGAAACCATGCATAATCCCATCAAACAAGAGACTCCTGGTGGTCATATATTTCTATACTGAATCAAAGTTGACAAACTACACGGCCTAATAGACGAGAGGCTGTCTTCAAGTTCAAGGACTGAAGGAGCTTCTTTTGAAATTCTGACTTTTACTTTTAGCTCCGATCAGACGAGGATGAATAAGTAAAAAAGGTGGCGGATGTTGCAATGTAATTGTCACGTCTGGCTACACCGGGCTGGTTTAAGAACAAACGTATTAGGTAATTTTGAACCCGTTACCTAATCGAGGACGAAATTATTCGGGACGAACAACTCGGGGACATCGCGAAAATTAATGATTTTAAGATAGAATGAAAAATTTAATATACATTCAAGCAACATATATTTATATAAAAATAACCTCAATCTTTGTATGTTGTGAATTCGTCCATGGCCACGTGCAGCATGCAAAAGACTGCAAATCAAGCGCTCACTCAATCTTCGACCATTCATTTTGTCAACAAGCAAGGTTAGGTGAATGGACCATTACAAACCGGACAACCCGGACAATAATAGGCCCTCTAGAGATAAACCATGTTTTTGAGCCGTGACAGAACACCACATTTTCCAGTCATGGTATGTGAATACACCTGGTTAAACAACATGTATGGAACGCCTTAGCTGTCTTATATTAGCAAACAGTTCGATATAATGTCAATATCGCTGAACATAAATGCATGCTACCACTATCTAATGGCAAAATCTCAGTATTATTAGACTAGGTCAATGCTACATGTTATATCAGGAACAATGTAATTATAATCGGGCGGATTTAGATAGTTCCTGGTTATATAGGGCTAATAATTGATAGTCATTTAATAACATTATTTATTTAACAACTATCAATTAATAGCCCTTGAACACATCATTGAACTAGTCTAATAAAAGCCATGCTTCCATTATATCAGGGCAAAAAATCTATATCAGTTATCGACCCGGGCCGAAATGTGTTATAAAATCTGATTGGCTAATACACATGCAGGGTCGAAAAGTGATATTAATATTGGTCCGCCTATAAAGCAATCTGATTGGCTAATAAACAGGGCCAAAAAGTGATATAGATTTTCAGCTGAAATTATGGAGAATCGATTTTCACTAACTAAAATGTATATAACTTTTTTACTACTTCAAGCGGAAACAAGCCATATATGGGTATTCATTTTCTTAGTTAGATCATTTGCTACAAGTTGGACTTATTTGGATGCAAAAATCTGAAATTTTTCGCAGTCTTTTATGTCGGTTAGCTTGATGTGCTAACGTTACATGCGAAGAAAATTTTAAAATAATTGATAACGTTACTTATTAAATAAAATTGTCAATAAATGGGTTATTTTATATTAACCCTGTTATTTATCCCCGGGGCAGACGTATTGTCCCTCGGCCTACGGCCTCAGGCCAATAAGACTGCCTATCGAATAAATAACAGGGCTAATATCAAATCACACATTTATAAACATACAATATTTGTCACCCTACTTGTTGCATGCATCAAATCAGTATGTTGTTCAACGATTTTTCATGTTAAACTCAAAAAGGAAAGTTTACAAATTTTAAAATATTATTTTAAAAATCATATAACTTGTACGGTATAACATAAAATTTACAGTTTGATTCCTTATATACGAAATTTTAAGCATACCAAATATTATGAGGATTGAATCAAAACTGTAAATTACAATTTTTTTAGGGATTGTTCCCAGAATCCAAGAATACCTTAAAAACTAGCCGAGCAAAACTGTTGGGATTTTCCAGATTGATTGTTGTAAATGTTTTTTTTTTATAAATATAACAGGTTAATATATATATAAATATATAGCTTGTACAGAAAAATCCAACACATGTGCATCACCTTAAGTCTTAATGCATACCCTATACCTATACGTCCCTTTGTGGGCAAATAAACCTCCCTGCATGAATTAGTCACGGCTTAAAAACATGGTTTATCTATACATATTTTTCCAATTATGAAACTGTTGTAAATATTTCGTATTTTATGCATCGCTGGCTTAGAATAAGAAGGAAGTAAGTACAAAATTGATATTATAGAATAGAATAAATTTTATTTTCCAAACTATGGGTCATTTACATGACAATTATTATATGAATCACACAATGTTAACAAATAAACTAGGATATTAGCTAGGAGACCAAAGCTTAATTCGTATTGGTAGAACACAAATAACACATTTAAATCTCAACACGCATGTATATAGATACATGACTTCAACAACTATTATAGAACTACAACAACTAGACCTATACTTGTTATACATACACATGATTGGCTGTTCTATCATGTATATTACTCAGGAATGTTAGTGTTCTGACAGTTCTAAACAATTAAGGCAATGAGAACATACAGTTTCAAAACAATGTCAAAGTAACGTTGTAGAAATCATTTTAGTAAATGAGCCAACAAGCTAACGTTATAATTATGCATACATAGTATATTAAATTATGTAGAGAGACTATCGTTTATCACGAAGTTATATCTAGGTCCGTGTGTTTATACATTTTAGCATTGTACATGTAATTTCTTAATAGTTTTACGACCTATAACACATTGTTTCATTTATATCCGCTAAGCTTGTAAAACAAATTGAACAAACGAGATGTGATGTTGTAAAAGGGCTTTTATTGAAGCCTTAAAACAGTCAGGATCTTCTTCATACAGTATTTAAAATCCCTGAAACAGTGCATGATAAACAAAATACAAAATATGACAATAAGCAAATATATACTCGTACAGTACATCTTCTACTAAATCATTACATTGTGTAAAAACATATGAGACAAAGATTTGGTTTATCTGGACCATAAAAACCGCATAAATTCTGGTTTCTGTTTCTAAATCTAATTTCAGAGCCGCGACTGCGAAAGGACTATAATTAATTTAATATTACTGTACCACAATCCAGCCATTGATTCCCTTACAACTATACTCGGATGTATCTGCCTGCAATATGCCAGTAGCCTACTGGGCCCGCAATATGCCAGTAATATGTCAACAATTGGTCGTTGATTCCCCGATATCTGCCCGCAATATGCCAGTAATATGTCAACAATTGGTCGCTGATTCCCCGATATCTGCCCGCAATATGCCAGTAATATGTCAACCATTGGTAGTTGATTCCCCGATATCTGCCCGCAATATGCCAGTAATATATGTCAACAATTGGTAGTTGATTCCCCGATATCTGCCCGCAATATGCCAGTAATATGTCAACAATTGGTCGCTGATTCCCCGATATCTGCCTGCAATATGCCAGTAGCCTACTGGGCCCGCAATATGCCAGTAATATGTCAACAATTGGTCGCTGATTCACCGATATCTGCCTGCAATATGCCAGTAGCCTACTGGGCCCGCAATATGCCAGTAATTTGTCAACAATTGGTCGCTGATTCCCCGATATCTGCCTGCAATATGCCAGTAGCCTACTGGGCCCGCAATATGCCAGTAATATGTCAACAATTGGTCGTTGATTCCCTGATATCTGCCCGCAATATGCCAGTAGCCTACTGGGCCCGCAATATGCCAGTAATATGTCAACAATTGGTCGTTGATTCACCGATATCTGCCTGCAATATGCCAGTAGCCTACTGGGCCCGCAATATGCCAGTAATATGTCAACAATTGGTCGCTGATTCCCCGATATCTGCCTGCAATATGCCAGTAGCCTACTGGGCCCGCAATATGCCAGTAATATGTCAACAATTGGTCGTTGATTCCCTGATATCTGCCCGCAATATGCCAGTAGCCTACTGGGCCCGCAATATGCCAGTAATATGTCAACAATTGGTCGCTGATTCCCCGATATCTGCCCGCAATATGCCAGTAATATGTCAACAATTGGTCGTTGATTCACCGATATCTGCCCGCAATATGCCAGTAATATGTCAACCATTGGTCGCTGATTCCCCGATATCTGCCCGAAATATGCCAGTAGCCTACTGGGCCCGCAATATGCCAGTAATATGTCAACAATTGGTCGTTGATTCACCGATATCTGCCCGCAATATGCCAGTAATATGTCAACAATTGGTCGCTGATTCCCCGATATCTGCCTGCAATATGCCAGTAATATGTCAACAATTGGTCGTTGATTCCCCGATATCTGCCCGCAATATGCCAGTAATATGTCAACAATTGGTCGTTGATTCCCCGATATCTGCCTGCAATATTCCAGTAATATGTCAACAATTGGTCGTTGATTCCCCGATATCTGCCCGCAATATGCCAGTAATATGTCAACAATTGGTAGTTGATTCCCCGATATCTGCCCGCAATATGCCAGTAATATGTCAACAATTGGTCGCTGATTCCCCGATATCTGCCCGCAATATGCCAGTAGCCTACTGGGCCTGCAATATGCCAGTAATATGTCAACAATTGGTCGCTGATTCCCCGATATCTGCCCGCAATATGCCAGTAATATGTCAACAATTGGTCGTTGATTCACCGATATCTGCCCGCAATATGCCAGTAATATGTCAACAATTGGTAGTTGATTCACCGATATCTGCCTGCAATATGCCAGTAGCCTACTGGGCCTGCAATATGCCAGTAATATGTCAACAATTGGTCGCTGATTCCCCGATATCTGCCCGCAATATGCCAGTAATATGTCAACAATTGGTCGTTGATTCACCGATATCTGCCCGCAATATGCCAGTAATATGTCAACAATTGGTCGTTGATTCCCCGATATCTGCCCGCAATATGCCAGTAATATGTCAACAATTGGTAGTTGATTCCCCGATATCTGCCCGCAATATGCCAGTAGCCTACTGGGCCCGCAATATGCCAGTAATATGTCAACAATTGGTCGTTGATTCCCCGATATCTGCCCGCAATATGCCAGTACTATGTCAACAATTTGTCGTTGTGACAAACAAAGTTCATATTTAGCTCGAATGTAAAGTGCACCTCTTTTTGTACATGCATGTGATATTTATAGAATAATACATGGCTGATCAGTGCCTTTGAGTGATAATTGCCCCGGTAGGCTGATAATTGCCTGAGGGCTTTAGCCCGAGGGCAATTATCACAGACCTACCTGGGCGATTATCACTCAAAGGCACTGCTAAGCCATCTATTGTTCTGTATAATATTTATGTTGCAGCTTTTTCATTTAAACAACACATTTAAAAAAACGTAACGTGTTCAGCAATTGGTAGATCATTTGCTATTGTAGAGAGTTATCGTGTCAAACTTGGATCTAGGCGCTCAATGCACATCTACAAGAGCTGTAGATCTAACACTAAAATGTCCGTAACTTTTTTAATATTGAACGGAAACCTATCATGTGGGTATTTATTTTCTTCATTAGATAATTTGCTACACGCTGATGTTAAGTTCAATGCAAAATTCTGAAAAAAGTGTTTTTCACGTTTTCGGAGGAATATAAAAATATTGATCTCGTCTAGGAAACTCGTTGTTTTGATCATCAATTAAAGGTCTAGTGAATAGGTCATGTATATTTCATCGAAGGTTGATACAAAACATATTTTAAATGTGATATTCTGCTTCTCCGAAGCCATCAACCGTGTTTGTAAGTGATTCTGGTAGAAATAAGCCTACGCCCAGCGGCTGACGCTAAAATGACGTAACGTTGCGCGTGAACGTTTTCCAAGGGCGATTATTTTTGATAATCGCCCCGGTGGGCGCGTGGCGGCGGGGCAAAAAGCTGATAATACTTTTGGAAGGCCGATAATGCTATTTTTCGAAGGCAAATTTGTTACTATATATAGTAACATAAGTATTATGTACATTGCTTATTATAATACTGAAACGAAGATGTAGGTAAACGGCTACATGCAGAAAAATTATCTAGTCAAACTGTAGCCTGTTGCTTGAAAGCATAATTATAATTTTAAGAAATCCTGACGGATACTGATTTAAATAGCTAGTTTAACTGCAAGTCTATGTGTAAACATGTACAGGGTGTTTCATAATATCTGTCCCCATTACAAATAAATGTCATGAGTACATGCATGATCTCAACTGATATCTTCATACATCAATAGAAAGCCAACATTTCAAAGTTTTGTTCAGTATATAACATGTCAATTTTTCTATCAAAGCAACCCGGTAACAAAGATTCTTGCAAAATCTCATTTTTTCGATAATTGTCAAAATGACGTTCAAAGTTATTTTTAACCCAAGTTGATAGCATAGCTCGTAAAGTATTGAACGATAAAGTTTAATAATGTTTATTAACAAAATAATATTTCAATTTGAAAGTTTATATTATATACAACAAGTTGAAATTAATTTAATGTACCAGTTACTTTGGTTTCTAGTTGCTAGGCAACAAAAGAACATAATCATGCAGATACATTCTTGCTTGTAGTCAAGCAAACATGTGATCGGTTTTCAAATATTATTTTTTCGAAACGAATGTTTTAAATTCACAAATAGACCTATGGAGTTTTTAATACAACCATCAAAGCAATGTATGACTTTAAAATAATAATTTTGAAAGAAACCCATTGAAGATCAGGCTATTGTTTACTTAGTTTGAAAGCGAGAAAGTCATGTTTTTGTGTTAGCTTCTTTCATCGCCTAGTAACAGGTAACCAAAGCAACTGTATCACACGTAAGCTTTAAGCTTATCACAAATGGATTCAACTTTCATATCAATATAATATTTTTGTTTTTAAATTCTTTAAAACTGGTTATATACGAGGAGCGTTTCAAAAGTTCCAGGAAAAGTGCTCTATAGTGTTTATCGTATGTTCAAATTACTTCAAACTTTGCATTTAAATAGAACAATTCATGATAAATATTGTACTTTGAATTGAATGCATGAGGGTATGTCGTGCAAAATGGCACTGCTGTCATAGTAACGTCAGTAATGGCTACCCGGGGCAAATTTGACGCTACGTCGTAGAAATGGTCAAACTAACCAACATATTGCCCCAAACCAAACAGCTACCAACCAACTACGACATAAAATTACTGCATGGAACATTTGCGAAGGGCGGTATAACATCAGTTTGGTCAATTTATGTCATAGTTTAAATATTAGCACTGTTTTCTTCAGGTGTATTTGTCGCCGTATTAGAATCACCCGTTAAATGTCAGTAATCATTTGAATTTGACCAGTTTTTGTCTTTTGGCAGTAAAATTAAGACTTGAAACAGCAGAATAAATAACCACTGCCTGTAAAGAACGTTGCATGTCACTGGGTATGATGTATGAATAATATGAGCGCTTCCAGACTGCCAGTGCTACTGCTGCATATGATCAAAGAAAGGTACGGTCAGTTGTGAGTCAGAGGCTAGACGTGCGTTTGACGTTTCTGCTTGATTTTGTGACACTTTCGAATGCTATGCAAACGGACCCTGGAAGTGTATACATTGAAGCGAGGTATTTTTGTAGAACATAAAACATTGTTGATTTTGTATCAGTTGAATTGTGTGTGCCCTTTGGCTGACTGGTTGTGATTAAGTGAGAAAATGTTAATAACAAAACATCAGAGAAAACGTTGCCCCGGTAGCCATAACTGACGTTATTATGGCAGCCGTGTATATATGTATGACACACCCTCATGCGTTCAATTCAAAGTACAATATGTATCATGAATTATTCTATTTAAATGCAAAATTTGTAGTAATTTGACCGTAAGATAAATATTATAGAGCACTTTTCCTGGAACTTTTGAAACGCCCTACGTGTCATGCTAAACTTTACAAGCTATATCTAATTCAACTTGGAAAGCGAAATTCAATATGGGCGTCATTTTGACAATTATCGAAAATTGACATTTTCAGAAATCTTAATTCCAATGTTGCTTTGATAGTAAAATTGTCATATCATTTACTGAATAAAACTTGGAAATGTTGGCTTTCCATTGATATATGAAGATATCAGATGCGATCAAGCATGTAAGCATGGCATTTATTTGTAATGGGGACAGATATTATGAAACACCCTGTATGTGGAACAGAAACATGTGGTAAATGGTCACAAATATGACTTACTATAATAATAAGAAGACATTTAGACATACATATCGATGGCTTAGAATGAGGAGGTCGTAACTACTACTTACGACCTTATAAGACTCATATATATTTGAAATTTGCTTCACAATGCGCTTCTTATGAGCCTATTTTCATGGAAATCGGAACTTGTCATGTTGACCAAAATGAAGTTTTAAAAACTTGTTTTTTCCATAGGTGAAGAGTAAATTACAGACAGTTTTCTCTTGTTTTCTCAATATATCCTTCTCATTCTAAGCTAGCGATATATAGTTTATCATTAACATGATGGTGTTTACCAATCTTGATTGATACATCCTGATATATAATACAGTAAACAGTCCACAGACGTTTGCATTATGTCACATAAATCGGTATTTCAATGAGTAATCAATTTACAATAATGTTCTGTGATAGTTTAAAACAGATTTATCAAAATAAAACATCGATCATTTCATTCAGAATTCAGAATGAGTAAGGGTGTAATATTCCAGACATAAAATACTAAAACACTTTCAAATTGATGGTAACATATTTTTTACATTATGTTACTAGTATGTATTTGTTCTATTTGGTAACATATGGTCACGTAAATCACAGTTTGATTAAGCAGTTAACTTAAATGTCCAATTAAAAAAAGGTGCATTTGTAAGCGTTCATACCTGCGGTCTGTTATTTTAGAAAATGTCATAAGTAAAGAGATAAGTCGGTGTTCGTTCAGCTTGGTTTGTATGCAGCGGTTTTCATGACAAGTAATTGATTTTGTTATAATGGAAATACCCACCTCAAACTAATATCAAAGAGACGATATTAAAGCCCGATATCTATTAACATACGGTTTCTGGTTCCTTTTTCTAAAGAAATGCCACATATATCATACCTGGTGACTGTCCCAAGAACAATTGTTGCATCCATAATCAGCTTCAAGTCACCATATAAAACACCAAATAAAAACTTAAGAATAACACTTTGATGTATATTAAAACAAACATTGCTTGACGAAGTATTCCCATGCTTCAACACTATAATTTACTAGAATCTATCTGGTTGATATTAAAACATCGATTGAAGAAGAAAATGCAAAACGTCAACGCAATCATTAGAGTTTTTGACCTTAACATTGCAAATAACAACACCATCTCATTATTCCAATGCTGAGTATGATTAAACCGTAACGCATATTGGCAATGTACAATGAGTGTATCGACGGTGCCAAACCAAAACCCCGTGACTCAATTTTGACGCGAAACCCTTTTTTGCAGCATCCGCATCAGCTAGACATCCGGCGCATTTCTGTCTTGTCGCCATCTAAGTAACGCGATTGGCTATTTCAATGGCGACAAGACAGAAATGCTCGGGACGTCTAGCAGATGCGGATGCTGCAAAAAAAGTTTTCGCGCCAAAATTGAGTTACGGGGTTTTGGTTTGGCACCGTCGGTATATAGTTATTGATACACTTTTTAACACAATATACTCGTACTATTAGTTTTTATTCGATTTCATTATGAAAATAACAATATATCAGTGTTCATTTTCTGTTTATAAATAAGTTGAACACCTCTCGTACATGGTTTAGGCAAGAAGATTTTTAAAAACGTCTGTGTAAAACTGGTGACACCAGGCACGGGGCAAATGTTGACCCCAGGGCCAAGATTTGAACAATCTTGATAGAGGACCGCTAGATGATGCTACATACCAAATATCAAAGCTCTAGACATTGTACGTAGTTTTAGACAAGATGATTTTTATACGTTTTCTTATATAAGCCTATGTAAAACTGGTGACAACTGGCACGGGGCAAATATTGATCCCAGGGCCATAATTTGAACAATCTTGACAGAGAACCACTATATGATACTATTTACCAAATATCTAAGCTCTAGACATTGTACGTAGTTTTAGACAAGAAGAATTTTTATTTTTCCCTACATAAACATATACCGATACCTAATCTTCTTCAGGCTGGTTTGTCCTTATAAGGCCATCACCAAAAGAGACTGTGTATTCCCCAGGCCCTATTTTCTGTTCTGTTCTGTTGTTTGGTTCCCCCTTTCTCTTGGAGGCCTCTCCTATTGTATAGGATGATCGAGTCAATTATTATGATGATGATGCATTCAATCAGGAAGATGATCAAATCAATTCATTAAGGTGATAAAAACGTTGGCGAAACATTACTTTCTACACATGAAGAGTTAAAATTGTCTTTCGCATGTCTGATTCAACAACAGTCAAATTATAACTCAACATATTTACATTACCAGGCCCGGATCCAGAAATTTCTGAGTGGGGGGCACGAGGTATGTACGGGATTCCGGGGGGGGGGATTGCTTAATATGTGTGTGAAAATGCACAGGAAGGGGTACATTTGTAGATATGGGGGAATCAATTGTACTTTTTTATGTTATAAGCGCCAACATGTACATTTTGTATGTTCGTGCATATTAGTAAGTGTTCACATACAGTATTTGTATATTACTATATACCAGCTTTCATCCTTTTGGGCATTGGAATATTATAACATAAGTAGGGGGGTCCGGGGGCATACTCCCCCGGGATTTTTTTCAAAGCAATGGATGAATCTAGTGCATTCTAAGCCTATCTAGGAACCCTGAAATACCTTTTTTTCTCTATTCTGAGAGTTAACCTTAATGGTTTAGTTATGATTATTTAACAGTCAAAAGGTAATATAATGAGCCAGGGCAAAAACTCTTGTAATTGATTTCTGTGATGCAACAGCTACGTATAAATATATACATGTATATTAAAAATATTCTGCGAGCGAAGCGAGCACGAAAAATGCCCATCTTACAAATACTTTTTCATCTAGAACATAAGAAAAAATACCCATATTATTTAGAGATGTCTCTTCAATACCTGTTTTACTATTTATTCAAAGTTTTTAAAAAAAAATCTCAGCCAACTGGGGGGGGGGGCACGGGCCCTCGTGCCCACTGTCTGGATCCGTGCCTGCATTACATTACAGTTTATACTGTTTATATGAAATTCCATTGATAGAATGTATCCCTCATGTGATATTTGTTTTGATACTCTTTGAGCTAGCAAGTCAGAAGGAGCAAGTCTTTTGCAGTGCAGTTTTTAACAGAGAACTTGTGAACATCTTTCTACGGCTCGGATCTGGTTGTGTGATAGCTGTACAACATCTTGCAGTTTGGTGTGGGTACTGTCTATAATAAGCTGGACAAGTATGTCAGTAAGTAAGTAAGTAAGTAACGACTTTATTTATAGTAGATAACATATTTGGTCACAGCCATTTGTCGAGATCTTTGATATATGAAGAAGTTTCTGAAGGCTTCCACTTCTTACTGACTGCAGTGTTGGACATCTTAGTAGAAAGTGTTCTACTGTTTCGTCCTCAACTGGACAGAGCGTACATGTCTTGTCGACTTCCTTGTGGTTTAACTTCACAGTATTTGCTTGAAGGATGTAGGTTCCTGTGAGAATTCTACTAATTGCAATCCAGGTAGTGTGGGCATTTTTGTAGGATGTTTTTGTACTTGTAAGTATTTAAGTGATTATTTTGTTGAAACTTCATTTTTCATTCTAAATTCCCAGTATTCATTCACATTTTGCCTAACTATACGTTTCCTATGCTCTTTTCCAGTTGGTGTATTGATTACATTTTCAGGTGTTGGGAGATTGTACTTGTTCAGTGTTATTCTGATATCACTTGGGAATGAACTGTCTTCCGGGTTGTTGTCAAAGAGTTGTCTCTTGAACACCTTACACTCCACTGAGTCTGGTTGATTGGTGATATTGTAGAGAAGAGATATCCTATTCTTGTCGATGGTAGCTTCAACAGGTGCCGCACCAATGAGAATATAAACTGCAACCGAAGCATCTCTTATGGGTAGTCCCTGTAAATGTTTGAGACATTTGCGTTGATGAATAGCAAATTTATCAGCATCTGTTATAGTCAATTTCAATACTTTTATTCCATAGAGGTACCTTGGTGCAACATATGTATTCCACATCTTCAGGGTAGTAATTAGTGACATGCTTTGTATGGCGTGTAAACCTGGTCCTAGGAGTGAGTAGAGCGTATTGTTAGCCATTTGAAGCATATTTTCGGTGTCAACGGAGTTTCTTTGTTTTCGGTTTAGGCCTAAATGTTTAATTGTTTTAACAGTATCAATCGTCTGACCATCGAAGGTAACATTAAATTCACCCATCCATTGCATCGGTAGATTAGGATTTCATATTTGTCCGGATTTATTTTGACAAGATCTCTTCTGGTGTTCAGTTCAACTAGATTTACGGCTTAGCCAAGATAAAGTGGACATTTTAACTTTTCCCAGTACCTTCATAATTGTGCTGAAACTCCGGATCAAATTCAACTAGGGTTCTTGTGATCTGTTCAACGTTTGAGACCAAACTAACTTGTATTGTTAGTTAAAAAGCAATGAGCATATGATAGGCTAAGTGAAATTTCGATATAGAGGATGTAAGACATATAAAATCTGAAAAAATAGGTACTTACCGAGGTTGAATGTCCGCCATTAATCGTTCTTCATACTAGACAAAGTCACGTGATTACCTCCCGTGATTTCAATAGACAACTAAAACAGTGTTTGCAGAAAATATATTTATTTTTTGTTATCAAAGTTATATAAAAGATAAACTCTATAACAGACTCTTCTATCACAGGTTCTAAAAACAGACGACAATAAATGACTGAGAAGTAGAATGAAAACATACACACAACACAAGCAGTAAATTGCATCAAACTAGGGCAGTCCCACATACACACAACACAAGCAGTAAATTGCATCAAACTAGGGAAGTCCCACATGCACATGTTGTATATCAAACATTACCCATAGTTCATCATCTAATTTACATGTTTGATAGTACAACTTGTTGACTCTGCATGTTTATATGAGAAACATGGACTACTAGACAGATGCACATTACACCCGTCTGAAACATTCCCCCAGTCTATAACAGTATCAACATACAATGTAAAACATATATAAATAATAATGCATAAAGTCTATATCACAGATGATTAGATAAATAACACAGACACAATTATGTAGACTGACAATAAGATGTACATACAATGAAGAATGGAACAAACCAAGTATATATGCAATGTATAATCACAGAGTAGGAAAACAGTTCATTTAACACATTTAAATTCATAGTACATGTCTATAATAGATGCACCCAAGTTACAATGCTCATTTGCTGACACAACCAGTACCAAAAAAATACCTAAATTACATGTAATTTAGGTATTTTGACCAAAACTATGATAGGCTGTAATGATGATACCTTCACTAGGCCAACTTCCACCAGCCTGAGAGCCTAATGATGGACAGATATAGAGCAGTATGCAATCAAACCTCACATAGCACTTACAACAACACTAACAACAACGTACATATTTGGCAGGAAGCAAACATCTATAAGTTGGCATTAGATGATTGGCGATGTAATAAATATCACAGGCATTTAGATATTAACTACAAAAATAGTACAAATGTATAGTTAACATGCATCTCGTTCAACCAGCGTGTATTTCAACCGTAATACCTATAGACTGGAGACTTGACTATACACTGATTTATGAGGATCCGACATGAGTTGTCTTTGGAGATCACCATTTCTTAAATGAGTCTAGAAAACACAAGTTATTTAGCGAGCCTTTGGAGAGCAACTGAACAATTTGTTTCTTGACGAATTTAAGATATATTGATTTCAAAGACAACAAATGACAGATTATTTTTATCACATTACCATAGTTACAAAGTCAAAACAACATAGAAAAAATGAATTTAAGCCGGCAACGTTACGTCTACACAGATTTGTTATAAAATCACATGTGTTGGAGAACATTGTTCCGTCATTTGTTGTCACATGGTATATCACGTTATTTATGTGATAAATTAAAATACGCCTTCCTATAAAGAGGAAACCTTACATGATTAACATTGAATCAGCTGATGCTTTCTTGATTAGCAATGCCTATAAAGAGATGTCAGGGAGCCGCAGTGGTGGAGGCTATAGAATCTGATTCTGGATTCAAACTTTACAAGGGCGAGACAGGCTCATAATGGTTTGATTATAAATTTAAACTTTCACACTAATCTTGGTAATTTGGATGTAAGTTTAAACATTTAAACATGATGGCAGTGACTTTATGTGATTCAGTAAGCAGTATAAATTTGCTTCACAATCAGTTTAATAACAATAAATTTAAAACAATCAGTATTTAGATTGATTATTATTATTGTTATTGACATCTCAACAATTTACAAAATAGAATAACATCTATTTGTTGATAATTAAAAGTTAAAAAAGAAGCAATCACATCTAGAATGAACAAACTATTCAACAATCTTACCCAAGCTTCACACACCTCTATATAATCATACTGTAAAATAATTAATTTTTGTGGGGGATTAAATTTCGTGGTTTGCCTTAAAATTAAATTACATCGAATAATAATTTAATAAAGACTTGTATTTAGTACCTGAAACTCAAATTCGACGAGGTAAAGTCCCATCAAAATGGTCTTTTCTTACCAAAAACCACAAAATTTTGTCCCATCGAAATTAAATAATTTTACAGTATATTGAGACTTACACTCCAAAATACAGAATTTTCAGTTGAACTTTTATCAGTAGCTTAATAAATAATGGAATTAAGCAAAGATTTTATTTTGTTTAAGATGGTTTTGGACAAAAAATCCCTAGTTCTATTCAGATTTTAAACTTTATCATTTCAATGATAGTGCCACATGATGCTTACATTAACCCTTTACTCAATATACCCGTCATTACCTACAGTACCCTGAGACTAGATGCATTGTATACATACCATCTCCATACAAACTTTTATACAATTATTGGAAAGCTGGTACCATGGAGTAAATGGTTCAAAATGATTATACTATTGCCAATATTGATTTTAACAAAATATTGTCAAACATGATAAATCCTTTTCATACTGATTAATGATTTTTTTTATAATTAATTTATTATAAATTCATGGCTCCTTTTTTAAGTTGAGAATCAATTACTGCCAAATGAAGTTTCACAAAAAGTAAGAAAATGTAGACAAATTGAAGAATGGACAGATGTAAGGGACATAATCTAGCCCCTAACATTGGTCAGTGACAGATGTAAGGGACATAATCTAGCCCCTAACATTGGTCAGTGACCAGTCGAGGACTAATCATACAACATGTGAACCTGAATAGTTTGACAATATACATGTACAAAATATTATTATAATAATGGAAAACATAAATAGTCTAAAACAGCAAGTATTAAAATGAAATATTTCTCAACATATAACGGCCTCAGTTTTTTTCTTGCATCATTAAAGGAAGCTTTCCATGGATACTGAACAATCATAAATTTTCGTGGGGTATTAAATTTCATGGTTAACCTTTCACCACAAAATCAAATCCCATCAAACATCAATTTTGACCCATGAATTTATTACCATTGAAATGGTCTTTTTTACCAAGACCACGAAATTTTGTCCCAGCGAAATTAAATGACTTTACAGTATAAGAAAAATTTTGAAATAAAATAATTCCTCTTTTCTACAGATGTTTACCTAGTAATACTGCAGTAGAAACACACAAGTTGCAGATGTACAATATGATATAAGCAGTTTTCACACTTTATTCATTTTTTAATGTTTTTTTCATGTTTGTTTTATATCTATGCCAATCAAGACTGGCGTAAGTAAGCCCTAATGAAGTCATTGTAACACAGCTTCCCATCCATATGTTTGTCATAATATGACATCAAATGATAGAATTCATCCTCATCCAAGTTAACATTAAATTGTCGTAAGACATGTCTGAACTCGGCCGAGTCGACATTGCCGGAACCTGTAGGGTCTAAGGTTCGGAAGACTCGCCTCATTTCCTTCCAGTTATTAGATATTGAGTCCTGTAATCGCATCATGGCATCAAAGAACTGAGCACTTGTTGATCCAGCACTTCTCTGTAAATATACAGTATAGTATACAGAATTTGATACATACACAAGCTGATCAGCATCTCTAAATTCAAACAAGTTTCAACTACACTTAAACAAATTTCTAATTGGCCACCCTAAAAAATATTATATCACCTGAAATATTATATCAATAAATCTTAGGCTGTGTTATTTGTTCATTCCACGCACTAATTTATCGATTTCCGGAATGAAATGGCACATTCATGTACAAAATCAACCATGCCTAACGGTTGGTGCAAAATTGCTTTTTTGCACGTCGGCCTCATGCACTGCTTGGAATAGTATCGTACTTGGTATGAATTTGTTCCCTGTTGATTGGCTTTTCTTAAAACACTATAATTTGTGAGAATGAGACATGAAGAACACACTCATGCAAACATTGAACGAATTTCTGAATGGCCATGTGTTTTAATAAATTAGTTTAAAAACAAAATGCTTTTAGAAGAATACAAATACTCGAAACCCCAAAACTGTCCAATTTTCTTGATAGAAAATATGTTTTTCGCAGTAATTCTAACTAAACCCCACGTTATTATAAATATCGCTTTTTTCAAAATGACGTACATGTCATTTTGGTGCTGGTACTCGTCATTCTAACAGCCTCAGCGAGCCCCATATTACTTATGCTCGCCTTTATCAACGCTTTTCATTAAGACAATCGACAGAGAATACATTTTAACGAATTTCAAAAATCAAACATGTCGGGCACGTGAACCATGTGCACGTAAGCCATTTAGCACTTACTGTTCCACATGGATGATTTTATACATGCATGCAAAATTTATTTATTGAAATCGATAGATAAGTGCATGGAATGAAAATAACCACAATTTTAGAAATATTGATTGAATATATCGCATAATATAATATTTCATTGAGTGGCCAATTAGAAATTGAGGTTAAGTGAAATTATACATGTATTATCTCTGATAATTATAACTTCTATTTTGCCTCGCAGACAGATATCGCATTTCGCGTTTGAGAATGCCTGGGACAGTAGCTATCTATTAAATATTTAAAAACCGCATGAGGGTTAATATGCGATTATTAACTATATACATGTATATTGAGCTCAACTCTGCAGGTGATCATCAGAATATGAAATATTGGCAAACCACTGCAACTCATTGTAAGAAATTTTAAATAACTTTAAATTAAAATGCACTTGAAATATACTTTTTTGTCAAATTTAGTTTTATTAAAATGTTAATAGTTTGCCAGGTTGTCTGAGCATAGTAAAACTTTGTTTATATATAAAGCAACTTTCCACTGGAATAAAGTTGCATAGACGTATTTAAAAAGTGTTACCAAAAAGCGCTTGATAGCCCCTTGGCTATGCAACGGGCTCAAGATTTAACAAGATAATCGTATTATGTACCGCTACTTTTGGAGTATGTAATTTCCGTCTTGTGAGAAGTGATTTGGGCTCATCCTGAGGCTTGAGATTAAGTATGAAGTAACGGAGAAAATCTGTATAGCTGAAACGACCATTCTCCTGTAAATCAAACTTGGTTGCTAGATCCAGGAATTCTTGACTACCTAAATCTACACCATACTTCACCAAAATTTCTAAAAAAGAGAAAATCAAAACAAGATTAACAGTTGAATGAATCACATACAATTCCTGGATAGTCAATACCTTGTATCTCATGGTTTTTAGGAGGGAGAAATAACTCATCCACTTATCCATCTGCTAAAGTTAAATTAAACAGATACAAAATAATTTTTCTAAAATACAAGAAGCGGTGACTGCAGGATCGCCTTCATATCACTCAGAAATGCAGATTTTAGAAAATAAATGTTCACAAAAACATGCAAGTATTACAATGATTACTATTAAATGATATTAACTGAAATCATGTATTACATTTTAATTAAACAATTAAATTATCCACCTTTTAAATCCACAACATTTATTGTGCCAGTATTTTCAAAATCTTTCTGTCGACATAAATGTTGAATCTGTTTCCAATTTTTGTATATTGTATTCTTGACGACATATTCTGCAGCCTCAGCATTCACTAAAGGTGTTGCCATTCTACTCAATGACCTTGACACTGCTCCAGGACGAATCATATCAAGCTAGAAAGTAAATCAGTACAAATATACTTCTCATCAAAACAAAACAATCAGTTGTTGGCATACAATTGTATGTATATTGACTTGTACAAATTATCTATCAATCCATTTAAACACAAAGCAGACATGATTATGAAACCTCTATACTCATTATTGGAATATAATTGGGGAAGAAATATGACAGGCACTTGAATTGGTGATGAAATATGACAGGAATTTTATTTGTGTAAAGATTTAAAGATGTAAGCAGAATAATATGTTATTGGTACATTGGTGCCATCTTTACAAATTAAATGGGTAGACAATATAATGTATACCATGAATTAGGAAACACATGCAACATCATTTTAAAAAAAAGAAGCAAAACAGAAGAAAAACTTACACGTGTGGTAGATCTTCTTAGAGCCATACTTTCTGGTCGACGAACCATGTTTAATTGTGTATTTGAGCGTTGTATTAGGGGAGTGGGTGGGGGTCTCAATGTTCTAGCCTCACTCGAGTATTTCTTCACAAAGTCTTGATAATGTACATTTCCGAACTCATTGACATTTAATGCTGGCCACAGCTTTTCATACTGTCAAAGTTATAATACATGAATTATTACTAAATACAGTCAAACAACATGTGTTCAAGACTTAACCAAAGATCACAATTACAAAGTTCAATGAATGCAATCATACTGTGAATCATAGGACAGTTTTAATACCAGCTGTATATCAAGGGTCATATAGAAGGAGATGTATGGCCCTACTGGATCTCACTATTTTAAACCCAAATTCAAAGAAAAATGCCACAGAATCCTAAGGGTCAAATAAAACTCTTCAATTCAAATACTGACAATGTATACATACAACTTTCTCAGCTTATATCAAATGTTTTACAGGATTATACGAGAGATATTTGTAACAAAAATATGCCTCCACAGTAGCCAAATAGTTGGAAATAGTAAAGGTATGTGACCTTCACCTTTGACCTACTGACCTCAAGATCAGTTGTGTTCATCTACTGTTGCTGGACAACCTCCATGTAAAGTTTGAACATCCTAGGGCAAAGCATTCTTGAGTTATTGAACGGATACCATTTTGGTCTACCGACAGACATGCTGACCGACCAACTGACATGGGCAAAGCAACATACCCCCTCATTAAAGATGGGGGCATAAAATAAACCAACCTGTTCATCAGAGAGCCTAAATAATGTTTTATTGACGACACCCTTGAAGTCCTCCTTGGAGACAACGCCCATGTTAGCAAAATCAGCTTGCTGGAAGGCCTGTGTGAGGTCATAGGGTCGTGCCATAACAGCTTCCTGTAAACGTTCCTCTACCTCATCTACTGGCATCAGGTGAGGTGTCTGTGCACGTATAGATTTCTGTAGAGAGGCAAGCCATCTATCTGAATCCTGAAATATAACATGTCAATATGATAAACACACATGTATCTATGTATCTATAGAAGCAGTGTTACAGCCAAGAAGGAGTAGGTAATTTTAAATTACATTATGACTTTAACAATTTTACAATCAAACTCCTCATCATTGGAGCCTGCAGTCTGTAATACACAGGGTACTTGTAGTACCAATTATTTATTACTTACTTCACATTTGAGCTTGTGCCCCTACTCGGTAAGAAAAAACAGTTACATATTTAATATCTCTTATTAATAAACAAACTGACAGCATAGTACAGGTATTAGATTTCATGGGTTAGAGGAAAGTGGCAATTTAGAGAATACCTTGCATATAGTTGTGGATTTAAAATATTAAAGGATGGAACCCTACTTCAAATGTACTATGAATGTATAAAGGTCTTCATATTTGCATGTCCTTGTCTCTGCAGTTAATTTATGGCACGGAAAAACAAACTCAATGGTGGAATTGACTATATGTGTGGTTCTATCTTTATCAGCAACTTTACAAAACTGTTAATAAACAGGCAGTGTATAGAGACATGAATTGTTAGACAATCAGCATCAAGATACAACATACATTTGTACACAGGATGGATTGAATGAAGAACGCACTCATCAAATACGTACACAGACAAATCAATGCAAAGCTTAAAGCACCAACTCATATACAAGCATTAAACTTTGCTTATCAGCCACCATATACCACGGTAAGTCATAAAAGCTTAAGCAGGTTTTATATAAAGAAATAACAATTACGTATACACTTCATTTTTATAATGAGATGTAGAGTAAAATGTTTTCCGACACTGGGCTTAGGACACTGTGTGTAACACTGAGCATGGACGTCAACAACGAGGCTCAAACCATAAAGTGTAACACTGTGAGCATGGACGTCAACAACGAGGCTCAAACAATAAAGTGTAACACTGTGAGCATGGACGTCAACAACGAGGCTCAAACCACAAAGTGTAACACTGAGCATGGACGTCAACAACGAGGGTCAAACCACAAAGTGTAACACTGAGTATGGACGTCAACAACGAGGCTCAAACCATAAAGTGTAACACTGTGAGCATGGACGTCAACAACGAGGCTCAAACAATAAAGTGTAACACTGTGAGCATGGACGTCAACAACGAGGCTCAAACCACAAAGTGTAACACTGAGCATGGACGTCAACAACGAGGCTCAAACCACAAAGTGTAACATTGAGCATGAATGTCAACAACGAGGCTCAAACCACAAAGTGTAACACTGAGCATGAACGTCAACAACGAGGCTCAAACCACACAGTGTAACACTGAGCATGGACGTCAACAACAAGGCTCAAACCACAAAGTGTAACATTGAGCATGAATGTCAACAACGAGGCTCAAACCACAAAGTGTAACACTGAGCATGAACGTCAACAACGAGGCTCAAACCACACAGACAACAAACTCTTTCATCTTTGATAACAGAAAGGGTTTTGGGTAACACTCAAACTTCAAAATATGAAGGTTATATGTGGTGTAAATAATTGATTACAAGTGAAACATTAGACAGTTATAAGCGGATACATTCAATGTGTGTACCAAACCTCCTACCTTGCCTGATCCCTAGTGACAAAATAATACAATATCATCAAATCATCTAGTGCAACCTTTAAACATCATATAATATATACACTTTCTAGAATTGACAAAAACTACTTTTGAGGGCCAATTGGTAAATTATAATCACATGGTCCAATGGTTTAACTTGAAAACCTTCGCCAAGCAACCTTCAACAAACAATCAGGTGGAGCGATCAATGCTATTGCGCAATGTCAATTGAATGAATGACTATTTTTCTATGATAAATTTAATGTTTAGCACTTGGACAAGCATATTTCTTCCATTTAAATTATCTGTAATTGTAGAAATGTGTTCTGACAAAAATCTGATTCAATAATTACTTGACAAGTGGATATGTATATATATGTATGATTGGTGAGAATTCCATTTCCCTATGGTGCTATGCATTGGGCAAACAAACAGTGCTATAATTAACCTCCCAGTTCAATGGCATGTTTGTAAGCTCCTTTGTTAACCAAGCTCTTTTACACTATAAATATTGAACACATTTATCAAAGAATTATTCACAATTTCTTAACTGTTTTATATCTTCTGACTTCTTAACAATTATATAGTACACCCAGGATAATGTGATATTTACAAACATTGACTGGGTTGGTCTATTGTTGCAATATTGGTTACTTAAATAAACACAAACGGTCAATTATATACTAAAGTAACACTGATAAATCATGCACGCTTGATTTGTCCACCTATATGGGTAAATCCTAATTTTCCCACCTTTCTCGATATCCTGGGCGCACTATAATAAACACACTTGACTCAAATGTAACTACATATCTCATAGTTTAAAACTTGTCCATATTTCTTTAATTGTGAAACGAGTTCTACAATTGTTTATTCATCTCATTAAGATAATTATGCTGTACATAAAAAATGCCCAGGCATTGGCGGCACTTATCCAAGTTTTAATATAAACCAATATACAAGCAGATCATTGAAGTATACTGTAAAATAATCAATTTTTGTGGGAATTAAATTTTGTGGATTTCGTGGCTCACTTTGTATTTATCACTTGAAATGTGAAATCCAAAAATTAAGGTCCCATTGAAATGACCAAAACCACGAAATTTCGTTCCATCAAAGTTAAATGATTTTACAGTAAACTGATATTTACCTCTTGTTCTGACATAGTGTAACTATCGAGGAATAAACAGAAGTTCACTCTATCACCAGTCACATTCAGTTTGGGTAGAATGTATTTCCATTGAGCATCAGATAATTTAAAGCAAAACAGATCGAGTACTCGTCGGAATTCAGATAGTGGAACTCTGCTTGTATTGTCTCTATCAAAAGCAGCAAATGCCTGCAATATACAATACCAATATTTAGACAATTCAAAAAGTTATAAAAAAAGTTACCAATTTTCAGCTGTTTAGCTGCTCATGCTTCCTTTGATATTTTAATTTTATTCAAGCAAAATACATGTGTATGTGAAATGATCAAACTGTTTGAGACAAATGAATTCAAGATTGAGGAAACTGCTATGTAATTTAGGGAAGGTATTTTTATGAAGTTTCGCAGATAGAGAAAATTTCTTTCTGAATTTTCTTTATCACTTTTTCTTGTTGACAGCCATGATTTGATTTCGAGTACATAACAGCATAACCATGAATAATGTTATTTGTCACTGGAGATCTAGAGAATACATGTCCATGTATTATCAATGTGTACACCAAATTTCATGTTAGTTTCACCTTAAGTCTTCTTCGTATAAAGTTTCTCTCCAAAGTTTTGATCTCTAATATTCAAATAATTTTCCTATACATTGTATATATATTTCTATATCATTATACGTTTCTACATTTCATATCATTTAGTGTCCTTGAAACAGTTATTCTAACAGACATGTTAATCACACATGTTTCACAACTACAGTTTGACATAAAGATGTGACATAAAGCTTGGCACAATGAACCAACCAACAATAGTGGAACAATATAGAATATATATCACTGGTTTAGAATGAGAAGGTCGTAACTACAAAATCAATATTTTGAGAAAACAAGAAACTGTCTGACAATCACTCTACTTATAGTAAAATAAGCTTTTTCAACTTCAGTTTGGTCAACATGACAAGTTCCGATTTTCATAAAAATAGGCTTATAAAAAGCGCCTTATGATGCAGATTTCAAATATACATTAGTCTTATAAGGTCGTAAGTGGCACTTGCGACCTTCTCATTCTAAGCCAGTGATATATAAGGAATTGATTTGGACATTTTTTAAAAATACAGCATTGGGAGAATCTGAATAGGGCCTACATATAAAGCATTTGGTTATAATTTGTTTATTACCCTTTCTAATACTTCAATTTGTGAAGCCACTAGTTCACATAATCTATGTTCTGCTTCAGCATTAGTTAAGCTAGGCTGTTCTTCTATACGCACATCCCCTTTTCTAGGACCATAACTTTCCTTACGACCTTCTTCAAAAGCTGCAAGGAACTGTTCATAGTTGAGTCTACTTCTCTGTGTTGATAGACCACATCTGTATAAAACAACACAACACCACATGTACATATTATTAGATGAGTAGGATATTTAAAGAAGCAAGTACAATAATTTAAATAATATATATCAGCATTTCCTACTTTATCTTAAATTACCATGATTAGGAAATAACACATAAATGCAATAAACTTTTTCCCCGCAAGTTTAGCAGAGAGCTGAAACCGGTTATTTTAAAGGTTTTTAATAGATACAGCTCTTCGATACCAAAACCCTTTTATCTTCTAACACAGGTGATATAAAGCAATTGAATGCTAACCCTGGGTTCTAACATGCCATATGACAAATTCCCCTATAAAATCAATGAAGTGGATGATCCATAACCCTGGCCGTATGACAAAGGTCAAAGGACATGACCTTCCCAACCTAGATATCTTCATCCTTAATTTCTGACATATTTTCATTCCGGGGTTATAATGAACATAAATTCCAAAAATCCTGAACATTATCTCCTTTATAAAGTCTGAAAGTATCTACCAGAGCCTTCAATATTTTACATGATTTAAAAGTAAATGAAACATAAATCAGTATGTAAGGGTTCAAGAAACTGTGATTGCATTCAAACTCGTTGATATCGGATCTATTAAGTCATGTATTCTGGATTCTATTTTTAGATTAATTAAGGAAAACATGTACATACCTATCTAACAATGTGAAGAATTGATCATCATCTAAGAATAGGTTAAAGTCCACTAAAACTTTCTGTACTTCTGTTATAGACAATGCTCCTTTCTTCTCAGTATCATATTTTCTGAAAGCTTTGAAGAAATCATCATAGTTGTCACGAATCTTATCCCTGAAAGAAATTGAATTGTTTAAAAACAGCGCAACATGCAGTGTTCTTGTACAGCACACAAACACACCTAAACACTACTACATGTATAAATTGTAACCTGAGTTAAGCAGTGAGATAAAGCGGATATAAAATATATAGCTGTTTCAGTATAGACTTATTAAAACAGGTGCTTTCCTCAGTTAATCAATCATCTGTTTTACTTAGGTAGGTCGAGTAACTGTATACGAGAGTATCGGAGCATAAATACAAACATAATTTTTTGACAGGATAAATGAACAGACTTCCCCAGCGTGTGTTGAATTTTGAGTTGCTATAATTACCATATTTTATACTATAACAGATATTTTTCTCTATCAATATACGGAGTGAATTCATAAATGAATTTGATGAAATTTGTACGACAGATAGCTTTTAAACCAGCAATGGTGTCTACGTATTTTTGAATGGCCCTCGTACATACTGTAATCTGAATTCAAACATGACTAGCACATGTATACATACATAGAACAGAAAGGTTATCAATATAACAAACAGGAATCTGATTGTACCCACTCTCCATGAGCACCCTAATCTATACCCTTAATTAAATTATGTTAAAAGTTGAGTTACCAATTTTCTAGGGCTCTTTTCAGCTGTTAGGCCGCTCAAGCACCCTTTGACATTTAAACTTCCCCTGGTCATTGGGCTACCTATGGAAACCTACACTCGTGTCTCCCTGGGGAGACTATTTCTCAACTGTGGGTGTGGCAGCCAACATCGATCTGCGGCCCCCAGGAATAGACACTGCCCTCACAGGTACCATTTTACACCATGGTGTAGTGGAGCATGTGTGTCTTGCTCAGAGAAATTAACCAGAGGTCCAGAGGGGGATTGAACCCCGGACCTCTCGATCCCGAAGCGTACGCCCTACCTCTAGGCCACCGCTCCCCACAAATTAAGGATATATCATGTTTTAGTGATTCATACTGAATCTGAACAATTTTGTTAAATAGATTTCCTGTGGAAACGACAGACATACACATGCAGATTGACAGTAGGGAACAGCAAAGATTCCCCACAATAATTATCAGGTGTAAATAAGTAAAAAGTCTGAAACAAGAGGTAACTTACTTGAGAGCTTGCTCAACTTCTTCCACGGTCATAAAGCCTGTTCTATTGGCTTGTATCTGCGTAATCCTCTCATGTTTACTCTGCTGATCCTCGTTATGATCCTCTAGGAACTGTCGACTGTGATCTATTATCTTAGAACTCATTCCCAGTAGATCACCAGGGGTAAATTCTGATGCTCCAATCTTTGCTAGGAATGTCTCATGTGTAATAAATCCCCGTCTCTCAGAGTCAAACCTGTCAAAACAAGATATTATACATGTAATACATGTTACAACAGTCACTGACACATTATGGTTACATCCCATATACACGGTAACTAGATATATGTAATGTTATATAGATATCCATTCTCTCATCACTAAACGACCCTTTTCATCACTAAACGACCCTTTTCATCACTAAACTACCCTTTTCCACACGACCCTCACAACACATCAAGTATCACTGAAATCCAACCAATGTTTTGGAAACAAGAGGACAGAAACCACATGCAATTTATCCAATTTTCTAAACTAAACAGTAACAATAAAGTAAGTATGCGTTACTCCAGAGAAATTTCATTAATGTTCAAACAGTATTGAAGAACAAGTCCAAATAACTTTGTTACAACCGGACAAGACCATGTTCACTGAACTGTAACTTTGTTACAACCGGACAAGACCATGTTCACTGAACTGTAACTTTGTTACAACCGGACAAGGCCATGTTCACTGAACTGTAACTTTGTTACAACCGGACAAGACCATGTTCACTGAACTGTAACTTTGTTACAACCAGACAAGACCATGTTCACTGAACTGTAACTTTGTTACAACCGGACAAGACCATGTTCACTAAACTGTAACTTTGTTACAACCAGACAAGACCATGTTCACTAAACTGTAACTTTGTTACAACCAGACAAGACCATGTTCACTAAACTGTAACTTTGTTACAACCGGACAAGACCATGTTCACTAAACTGTAACTTTGTTACAACCAGACAAGACCATGTTCACCGATCTGTAACTTTGTTACAACCGGACAAGACCATGTTCACTGAACTGTCACTTTGTTACAACCGGACAAGACCATGTTCATTGAACTGTTACTTTGTTACAACCAGACAAGACCATGTTCACCGATCTGTAACTTTGTTACAACCGGACAAGACCATGTTCACTGAACTGTTACTTTGTTACAACCGGACAAGACAATGTTCACTGAATTGTAAAACATCTGTGAAAACTTACATTGCCCAAAGTTTAGGAAATTCTTCTTCATTGACTGGCATCACAAATGTCAGCAATAATTGCTTCAAGTCTCTTCTTTTCAATACACCATTATTCTTTGTACCCATTTTTATAAAAGCCTGCAAATAAAAAGTTTTACTATACTATATAGTCAAATGAATGATAGTATATTATAATTACTGGCTAGAATAGTTTTATGATTATCTTGGGGGTTGTTTTGCAGTAGCTATGTAGTGTTTAAAAATGTTTTGTAATTTATGCTCATTTCTACAAAGAAATGGCAGAAACATTTGAAATTCGAAAGATTGAAAGTTCAATTTTTTATTTTCAAAATCATCAAGTTGAAATTGTGACAGATTGAAGGGAAATTGTAATTCACAATTAAATGCTTCCCAGTTTTACCAAATTCACTTAACTATTTCACAATTCATGAAATTTAAATGACGGAGCCAGTCTTCCATACATTATTCAGAAATCATGACAATTCTTATTTACAATAATATATGAGACACACAGGGAAGACTGGGGATACCCAACTATGTTGCCTCTTTAAATAAACTCTTTATTGTTTTTTTTTTATTTATTATTATTATTATGTATGTATCATGCTTACGTGAGATAAGTCTTTGAATTGTTGATGAGCTTTTCTTTTTATGATATCAAATGCATCCTCAGCTGACAGTTCTGGTGTTGGCTGCACTTCATTGAACCTGAATAGTCACACAACAACTACATGGTTTATTGTGAAAAATGTGAAGTTTCAAATAATTCTCAATTTCTCAGATAGTATAATAATAAGATATATTGACAAGTCATAGAAGCAAATGTTTAAAATGAAACATCCTGATAAAAGTTAGGCCTGGTGATTATAAACATTGGAGAACGTACTCCATGCTCCAACTCATACTCTGTACTCCAATTGGTGTATTTCTTAGTTACAATAACAGCTGTTACTTCTCTATAACTGAATGGAAACATATGAAATGTGGTTCATTTTCTTAATTAGATCACTTGCTACAAGTTGGTGTTGGTTTTTGAAAAAAATGAGGTATGGAGTTTGAGTAATGTTTATAAACACCGTACCAGGTCCTGATCTTCCACAGCATCTCAAGTAAAAATCCCATCTCAAATTGAGATTTTGCGAAAATCAAAGTCTGCATTTGAGACTCTTCATAGTTTGCTTAATAAATTCAAAATAATGTTTTCTGTTGTGTGATGCCAATTTTTAATCCAATCTCCCATGGAAATTAACTAAAAGACACATGCCGATATTTGAGATGAGATTTAACTCAGATTGAGATGTTTCGAGAAATCGGGGCCTGACCTCCTCACCACAGAAACAAATGTACATAATCCATTTAAATCAATATTAATACAGGACATGAATTACAGAATATAAACTTCATGTTAGAGACAAAGAGGCCTACCTGTGGACAGATTTCAACCACTTGTGTCCTTCTACAGTATCCCGCACTTCAAATCTCTCCAGGAATTCTTGATAAGTTATACAAGATTTTTTGTTTATTCCATGTTTAGAGCAGAATTCCTCAAATTGTTCATCAGACATGAAGCACATGAAAGAATCAAGTAGTCGCCGGAAACTGGATTTAGTTAACATTCCTGTATGATTTTCATCAAATTTATAGAAAGCTCCACGTAAGTTCTGTAATTTGGAAAAAAGGTTCACATGTTACAGACCTTGAATTCAAAAACACATTTAATATTTTATATGTAGTCTTAAAATTGCGTTTAAACAGCGGTCTTAAAATTGTGTTTAGTATATTAGTATTAAGTTTAAGTATTAGTTAAGTATTTTTTTTAAATAGTCCACAACATTACAAAGCAATGGTAGAATGTAATTTAAACCTTTTCCACATCTGCAAATACAGATCCTGCATCATCTAATTTGTAACACAGTGAACATACTGTAAATCATTTAATTTCAATGGGACGAAATTTTGTGGTTTTCAGACAAATCAAGGCACTGTAGTACACAGATAATGTTTTCAGTAAAACTTGGTCAATTTACTGGGTAAAAGTAAGCACTAGCCAATAGCATTCGGTTGAACAGCAAATCCAAATTGGCATTGATAAAGCAGTCAATTGTAGAAGAAAAGTGCTTGTTAGTGCTCAGTAACATTAATCTATGAAACAATAGATGACAGGAAAGTAAGTACTGCACTCTTTGTAAAGAAACTGCTATTTTTATTTGTTATAGGCCCAAGTTATGATACATTTATAAAGCACTCACTGCAAAGTTATCGCGTAATTTACTGGCTAATTTCTTCTCAATCTCTTCTATACTCATTCCAAACTGGTCACCCCTAATAGGGTTCACATGATGATTGCCTGCCCGCTGTATGTCCATACCAGGTCCACCTTGTCGGCAATCATAAAAGTTGGTAACAAAATCAGAATATTGCATACGACCACATCCATCAAAGTTGAGCTTAGATAGTAGGATGTTGAACTGTTCATCAGACATTAACATTCCAAATGATGTAAGCACCTGAAATGTACAATATTCTATACTTTAACACATTTTCATACCTTTAATTATTTGCTCTTAGTTTATTCAACAGAATACTAACAGCATAAGGAAATTTAAAAAAACAGGTATTCAGACAAGCCCCACCCTTGTGTAAGACAAACCCCTAGAGACACAATACCACAGGCTGATCAACATTCATGTTGATTTTGAAGACAATAGTTAAAATTTTGACAATAGATACAGTCTGGAATGTACACTATTGTGGGTTTTCCACAAGTTTGCATGCAGTACAAATAATGTTGACCTTGATCCTTTGCAAATGCTATTGTGATTTGAACAAGCATCGCTTATTTCAATGGTTCATATATGAATATTCATCGAAGGAAAACCTGGATAATGGTTTAAAAAATTGTTTGTACAGCAGGATTTGTGTGGAAAAAACAGATTGCATTGAATTCGGGAGTATATCCATTGTCTAATGGAACAATCCTGAGCTCTAAACAAGGGGGCCCAAACGGCCCTAGGTCGCGCACCTGGGCACTGTTTTATCAAAGCATTTACGCTAGCGTAAACCTAAGATTTCCTAAAATATTGCTTACGTCGATAATATTTGTGTAAATGCGTTTTACAAAGATATTTTAGTTCACATTCTGTCGTAAGTTTTTGCTTATTTCTACGCCAAGGCTGGGCAACCCTAAATGGCAAATATGAACGTAAGTGAAGAGTTTTTAACACGCACTGATGATTTTTGACCGTCGCACGTTATTTTAGACCGTCATTTGTTGTTTTAGACCGTCACTTGTTGTTTTAGGCGTGATTAATCATCAAATCTTGACGCATATTTATTCATTCTGGTACCCGTTATATTTGTTATATTGTGTCCCGAATTACATTCAATCTTCAATATTTTTTGCGTAAATGTATGCGAGTACTTGCGATCGTTTAGTAAAACACACTTACGAGTTTGCGTAAGGTAGATATATATGCGTAAATATACGCGACATTTACGCATTGTTAGTAAAATAGTGCCCTGTTGCACATTGGTCTAGGTATCAGTACAACTTACATTCTGACCATATTGCATGATGATTGGATCAACACGGTGACCTCTGGAGTGAACACAAGGTTTTTCTAAGATTTGACCTAGTGACCTAGTTTTTGACCCCACATGACCCAGTTTCAAACTATATATATATATATATATATATATATATATATATATATATATATATATATGTATATATACATTTATATTTATATGATTGACTGAAAGGTGTACATACTTGTCTGAAATCTTTCTTTGTAACCCATCCCTTGTTTCGTTTGTCATACACTATAAATGCATGTCTAAACTTCTGTGCATGCTGAGCCATTCTATCCTTTAACCTGATAATCACTTCATCTGCTGTCATACTGTTGGTACGATCATGAGCTACACCCGACATCTTTTCATGCCTTAAATAATCAAACATGTATTCATTTTAGTTCCATTTAAAAGAGAAGTATATGTTCAAAGCCAACTAATACAAATAATGGCTCTTACATAATTGTATTTATTTTGCAGCGATGTTTTTAGTTAAATTTATTTTTATTTTACCAGACAGAAGCTTTTCCATTGTTTACTTCCGTTCCGGTGCATTCTGGGTAAACGTGGTTAAAGACCGTGTTCACCATACGTATTCCGTTTTTTAAGCGCGAGGCGGCAATCGTTTCACGCAAGCTGCGAGAGGGGGCGCGAGGCAGCATTCGTTTTCCTCCTCCGCAGCTTGCAGACGTCAAAAATTTCTTTGTCAATATTTAAAGCATAAAAAACGGAATACGTACATCTTGATAAAGTATCATGTCAGCAAGAGGCAAAGGGGTGAAGAGACAGAGGAAGACTGTTGAGCCGAGGAATCCACCCGCGAGCAAGGACATTGATAAGGTCATCCAGCTTCACGATGATTCAGCGGGAGAGAACGAAGGTGAAGTTAATAGAAAACGTACCTGTAGTTGAGATCTTCCTGTCTGTTAATTTCTCTCTCATTACTACCATTATATATCTGTGTACTCAATCCTTGTACATCACCAGGTTTCACATCCACTTTCAACTTCTCTAAGAACTCTACATAGTTCACCTGATTCTCACTGCAGTTATTACATCGCCTCAACAAGCTACAAATAAGGTTCATAGTAAGAACTGTGTGTATACAGCTGGACATCCAGTATCTTAAATACTCGATAGATCCTCATAACAGCTAGTTATTTAAATTTTATATGTTTGTGTTGGGCCATTCTAATTCATATTGCATTTAATGTGACAAAATATTGGTTCACTCATTTCACATTTTTTTATTTTAATTTGTATGTCATGAATTGTAACTTGGGCCAGAGGTCTACATTACTTGTAAACTTGGAACTTACATTTAAACTTGCATAAATGAACAATGAACAACCTGACTATGTTCACAAAGTTAAGAATGATTCAACATGTTTTTCAAATACTAGCCTGTATAGTTAGTTATTTTGACTTTAATTTCCTCAGGTATCTTACTATACACCCTTTCAATTAAGACCGTAATTAAATTGTCTCCCTTTGATGACGTCAAACGAGGGCTCAAAGCGAATACACGAGCCGATTACCGTTAGCGTGTAAAGGAAATAAAAAATGTGTCAACTTTAAACCGCTGTAAATCACGTTTTACTCTGTCGAGTTTTAAAAGATGAACACTTACGAAAACAAGATCGTATAGACTTTTTAATAATGTAACTTTTGTTAATGTATTTTCAATAATAAAACATAATAAGCCATGTTTTCGGAACAAAAATTTCAAGGGCAAGAAAATGTAAAATTTAATACTCAACAATTGGCATTTAACTTGCTCAAAATGTTTATTATTTGCAGTTTTAAGAACTGTGTAGACTAAGCTTTCCAACAATTATATTATTAAAAGATATTATTAAAGTTTTAAAAGGAGAGCCATGTTTTTCGATCCTAAATACCATGCATCACGCGCGCACAATCCACTCATTGAAACCTGACTTACATTTTATACTAGCATAAAGAAATTGTGTATTTTAATAATTCATCACACATCATAAAAGTATAGAATATTAGCTATATCATTTCAAAAGTACTACTATCCAGCCAGAAATTAAAACGTTAATATACACAGGAGGAAATTTCTTTCTAGATATAGTTTGTACTAAAATCCGGGCGGCATGATTTTACATGTCCGCATGTGCTTACTTGTTTAGTGTTAACACGAGTACATTGATGTGTTGTTTACTACAATCAAAGAAAGTAAGGAATCACCGGAAAAGTTCACACGACGAATAACTTAAAATCAGAATCAATTCTATGTAAAATTTTGTTGTATGTAGGTAAAACTTAATTGTTTGGCAATACAATGTAGTCTGTTTCAAATCTTACTCTTCCATCATGAAACCTTCATATACAAGTAAATGAGAAAAGTGCTTTATTTATTGGAAATGGTGTCTACGTGTAAAAATATTGCAATAAATTATATTTGAAACATCAAAATGAGCATTGTAGCACAAGTCATACAGGTGCATGTCCATTAATTAACACTTTTTGTTCGGACACGGAATTAGAGAGACCTCCGTGGTTTGGATAACCATAATTTATACTTTTTTTATAAAAGTAACCCAAACGTTGATTTAAAAGTGTCAATTAATGTCAATCATTTAAGGTTAAACACTGATCAATATACTGTACATGTATATTAAGATGACAGATGGTGACAACATAGTACTGATTGGTTGTATATTAGTACCCTGCTGTGAAACTAATTTAGTGTATGGTCTTGGTGGCTTATCTTGATATTAGGGGATCTATGCTGTTTATTGTAAATCATTATATAATTATACAGCACCTAGAATTTATTTATGCGTTAGGGTTTTAGCACCTCATCATCTGACAAGATTTTATTTATGCATTAGGGTTTTAGCACCTTAACTTCTTAAGTATCTGTCTCACTTTAATTTGTTATGTTATTCCCATCACTCGAATTGCAGTTCAGGTCACTTTTTGTGAATTAAGATTTACAATTCTTATATTAAAAACGAAATATTGTTAATTGTGATGTTAGTTTGAAGAGCAGTTGTATATAAATAATGTATTTTTTAAATTAATTTATAACAATCAACTGCTATCATAATCGTCATTTATACAGCTTTTTAAGCCGAATTTGCCCGAAATGGCACGTATGTAACCAGATAGGACATTCCAATAAATCGTTGTGGCTCTAATATACGTGTATTCAAAGGCCTAAATAATTATGTCTTTGTTTTATTACAATCCATAATAAACAACACATAACTTGTGAATTGTATTGGTAAAAAGAAATGAGACATTGCAATGATCCAGAGTTAACTAGGTCTAATGGCGGTAATGATGTAGTATTGAAAGAACCAGGTGAAAATACTTGCGCTTTATATTCCCGGCAAAATATACATTTATCAAAGTACAAATATACACTGTATCTTAGCACTAACGCTCAATTTAATGTACGAAATGTGCATGACAATCAACCGAATTACAAAACAAAATAATACAACTACAGATCTTTTGGAAATTAACGCCCGATAATTGACCATTGTTGATAGAAAAAAATCCGAGAAATCACACGTTTCCTCCACATCCATAACATGTAACATATTATACATACATTGTTGGTACATTATAAACATCTTTACACAGCTACAAGACATGCAATTAACGAAAAAAGCGATTAAATAATCTCTTCGCTACTGCGTTTATAGTGTCATTAATTTGTAGAGCCCTCGTTTTACGTCACATCCGGTTTACGGGAGGTAACTCTGTACATACGATTATCGCTTAAATGAAAGGGTCTATAACATGACTTATTGTATTTACCTTTGGAAATGTTCATCGGACACTGGTAAGACATAGTTATCGAGAACTTTCTTCAAGTTTTTATGACTGATACAACCATTTCTTTTAAAGTCATAATCTAACAAAGCTGATGAAACATTCTTCCAGTATTCTGTGATCTTCTCCTTCAAAATATCCTCAATCTGAAGTATACAACATTACTACACTAACAGGGGTTCTATTGAAGAATAATACCCAATCCTGAAAACAAGTCGCAAGTCTGTTTCGGGTGCCATTTTGTACATTATCCCAACACCTTAAAAAGTCTTCAAACATTGTTTTATTGTTAAAATACTTCAAAGGAGCTTCAAATGACCATGACTTTGTCAATTCTTTGATTTTTTTGTCAATAACTTATATTTTGCGCAGGAAATATTATTCTTTCTAATGCAGCCAATCCAGATTTCCCTTTTATTCCGGAATTAAAGGACCTTTGCACTAAGAATGTAGGTCAACATACATGTACTGTTAGATATAATATGCCGCTGATACTAGTTTGTATAGTCTTCATAAATGAATTCATTAATACTAATTCTGGATACTATTTTTAAAGCTTGGAGAGTTAATTAATGTACTGTAAAATCATTAATTTTCGTGGGGGGTTAAATTTTGTGGATTTTGTGTTTCACCTTCAACCACAAAATTAAATCCCATCAAACAATAATTTTGATCGTCATATTTATTACCTGAAATGCAAAATCCACGAATTAACGTCCCAACGAAATGGTCATTTTTACTAAAACATCGAAATTAAATGATTTTACAGAATGTGACCAAATGTATTCAACACATGATATAATGTCTCATGGAAAGTCCTATATGCTAAAATTTTCTCTTAAATGATGAAAAAAAGGTTGAATCATCATATTTAAAACTTACAGTCTCCCAGGCCATAATGGCTGGTTTATTTTGTTCATTCACTCTGTGTACTGAGTTCAACCATTTATGCCCCTCCTGCAATCAGAAACTAAATTGTAGAAAATGCTACTTCATTAGACAGACAAAAACTGAAAACTAGCAACAATCTTGGTCAAATAAAATACAGTATCACTAATAACAAGAGCTGTCGTCGTCAGATTCCTAGGGAAGAACGATGACGTCCGAGCTAGCTGACATGGACTACACCTGGGGCCAAGCACAGTTTACAACGAAAGACAGAGGGAAATGGAGGAAACTTGTAGCGGCCTTATGTCCCACAGGGACGAAGAGGATAGGTAGGAAGGTAGTCAACGTCAGATAGAGTGCTCCAATTGTTTGACAAAACACTTGATAGAGTTATCTATTCCAGGGTAGACGCTGGGTGTATGATGGTGTACAAATTTGTATCAAAGCAATGCATCTATGGACATTGAAAATATTTGATGTTGTACCTTAACTTGAGCATTAATCTGTTGAATAGTGGAGAGGCCAAGCAGACGGCACAAGATTGCCAAGCAGACGGCACAAGATTGCCAAGCAGACGGCACAAGATTGTGGCAAATGGCAAGCTGTGGTGACGGCCCTATGTCCCAGCCAGGATGAAAAGGACTAAGTCAAGTAAGTCAAGGTTGAATAGTGGAGCTAAAACACAAAACTTATAATATGAATATGACAGCTGGGAAAATAATTGAAAAAAATCTTTTATTACTGAAATATGTAGGCCTACATACCCAAGAATCCCTTTCTTCAAACAGATCTAGGAAAGTTTGGTATGATATATTATTAGTATGGTAGGGATCTATCTTTTCTAGTAGTTGTTTAAACTGATCATCTTGTAGACGGATTTGGAACTTCTCCAAGATATTGCGCAATTCTGACCTCGAAACTCGGCCTTTACGATTCTGAAAAATTACACAGTAGAATGTACATACATACTGAGTGTGTAGATGCATGTATTCGTTTTGGACTTAACACAATTAGTTCAATTTTCTGCACCAGTTTTTAAACAATAAAATATCCTATTCTATGGATAGTTTTTCAATTATAGAAGATGCAAACAGAAATTTAAAAGCAGTTTCAAAACATCAACAAGTTTTGTATTCTATACATGTACAGGAGTGCTGTCTGCTCAACTCTTTTCAATTCTTGTTTAAATGATAGAAACATAATACTGTCTGGGTACAAGATTTATAAGAACAAAACAAGAACTAAAATCATACTTACAATGTCAAATTCTAAGAATGCTTGTTTTATTGAGCCATAATGAGTTTGTACATGTTTATACAGCATCTTCCATATATCATCAACAGCCAGTGTTGTAATACCTTCCTTAACAGGAAACCATCTATAACAGTTAACACACTTATATCAATATAATAAAACCATCTATAACAGTTAACACACTTATATCAATATAATAAAACCATCTATAACAGTTAACACACTTATATCAATATAATAAAACCATCTATAACAGTTGACACACTTATATCAATATAATAAAACCATCTATAACAGTTAACACACTTATATCAATATAATAAAACCATCTATAACAGTTAACACACTTATATCAATATAATTATAGTAACAAATTCTTCTCAACATCATGAAGTAGACTTGTGAACATATCACAATCCATGCAAAGAAAATTATGTGATGTTATATACTGCAAAATCATTAATTTTCGTGGGGATTTAAATTTCGTGGTTCACCTTCAACTGTGAAATCAAATCCCATCGAAAAATAATTTTGTCCCTTGTATTTATTACCTGAAATGCAAAATCCATGAATTAAAGTCCCAGCGAAATGGTCTTTTTTACCAAAACCACGAAATTTCATCCCATTGAAATTAAGTAATTTTACAGTTACTGTAATAGTAACTTATACAATGCATAACAAATATGATTTATCTGAGAGATTTGTCAAGTTATATAATACTCAATATTTGTATATTCATATTATTGTCAAACAGCTATCAGTAAACTAAGATAAACAAACAATTTCTTGTGTCATTTTTTTCCACTTGTACCGTTAATTCATGATTACTTAGATAAAATGAACAATTGTGTATAAATTATTTCATTCACATTATTCTCAAAGAGCTTTCAGAGATAAATGTAATTTCATCCTTACATAACCTTCAGGATAGAAATAATTAGTACATTAACTGGTAAAATACATTATATATTGATACAGCATATAAAAGAACATACTTATGATTAGGTCGGATAGGTATAGTTTGTCCATTTCCAACAGTAACCGGTTCCTGGAACTTCTCCAAGAAATCTTCCCAACCAATTCTACCAGTAGCTTTAACACCACACCTAAACACAATGCAATGTTAAGTACAATGTTAACATATCAAATCTTATATGTATCATTTCACGGGAAACATTTTAACTGCTGTTGTTTGTTTCGTTTTTAAAATGCTGAGCATAGCCTTTATTTGCCAGTCAGCTTTCTGCTGAAATATGGCAGGCATATATGTACCCCTGGACTGTCTTTAGATATGTTCAAGAAACCCCCATTTTTTCACTGAGAGGCATAACAACAACCAAATAAAAATATCAGTAATTTATTCATCAGTAAATTTATTGAATGAAGATAATCAATGTAATGTTCCTGGTTTAACTCTACACTACCCTCCAAATGTTCCTTCCACTCTAAAATTATATGATTTCTTAAATCGACAGTAAAAATTTAATGTTTTATTGGAGATAATCATTAATAAAATGTCAATAGAATGAGACAGTGCTGAATAAAAAGACAACCATATTTGCTTTGGAAGAAACCATGCTTTTACACTCAATGTTTGACAATGTAAATAAATTGAATAATTTTATAATTTGAGAAGTGTGAAGGAACCTTTGGAGGGCACTGTATATTGAATGTACATAAGTCAATTATCTACTTACTTGTCCATTAATTGAGAGAATAGTTGTTTGGACATTGGTACAGTGAACTGGGTTAAAATGGCTTGTAGGTCCTCTACTGTGATAAAACCATCCAGATGTGTATCAAACGTCATAAATGCTTTCTTCAGGTTCACATAATTCTCACGCATCTGAAACAATTAAAGTCAGGGTTTTTTTTTTCAGTTTCGGCCCACAATGATAACCCCATTGATTATCCCCCACTGTTGGTTTAGTGGGGGTTGGAGAATCATCCCCCACAAACCTTACAATATTCAACATCATTTATAACAATGCATAATGAAACAATGAATACAATGAAACAAGTCAATAAAAACAATGCATTTTGGAGACAATAGAAGGGGATTTGGACCTTTTTCCGATAAAGAGTGACAAAAATAAAAGAGTCAGATAATCAGTTGATGACATGGGATAGAAATAGGATTGATGAAATCATCTGTAACTTAGTGCAAATACTTAACACAGGATTTAAAGTCACACTCAAGCTCCATCAATATCACTATGAGGTTGGATAAATTGGTGAGAAACAAATTTGCAGATGATTCTTTTCATGCTGAGTTATACTGTTACTCCTTGCTTTTTGAGTCATACTGTTTGTGCTGAGGTATACTGGTACTATACTGGTACTATTTGCATTTCTCCTTGTCATGATGCAGTAGTGGAATAGTGCATAAATCATGCTGGTGAATTTCTGGCGAATTAATCACACTTACTCTTTTTCTAAATTCGATCTCAATCTCTCGGAAGCTCATGGACTGTAACATATGTTCATCCTCCTGACGTTGCTTATGATTACGTAAGTGAGGATTTGGAGTATTCTGTTGCCAGTTCAATGCTGCAATTAAATTATCATGTAGTATTCTCAAAACATAACCAAGAGAAAGTGAACGCTGAAATGAGCCTATCCAAAAAATATGTTTTGGACATAAATATCTATATAGAAGATTTTTTTAAATAAAAGAAATGTCCAAATTAAAAAAAAATGAGTACCAATACTGCTTACATATTCACACACTTGTTCACACAATATTTCTGTAGAATAATTTCATTATTTGATCAAATCACACCATATCACTCCAAGTAAATATCTTCTAAGAAAAGTTTGAGGTTTAGTGCATTCAATAGAATAGCAATAGCTTTAGAAAATGACAAAAATAGTCACAACTGACGAGGACACGACTATTTTCCCTTTTTGTGGTTTTCTACCATTGTGCATGGTATATGCATGTAGTATAGTCACAACTGAAGAAGACGCGATTATTTTCCCTTTTTGTGGTTTTCTACCATTGTGCATGGTGTATGCATGTAGCTCAAACATTATAAGTATTCAAACCATTAGAAGCCAAACAAGCAAAATTAAACAATGTAAATGGCAAAAACTCAGCTAATAGTTGATGAATGTGAGTGCACAACTACACATGCTATCAAGTTAGATAAATGTAGCTCAAAGTTAAATACAATACAAGATATTGGAACAGAAAGATCGAGATATAAAAAGCATAAAAAGGGTAATCCTTTTATAGGTTAATGATAAATGCTTGAGATATACATGTACAAAAATAAAATAAATGCATCTAAATTTTTATTATGTTTAAACCAGAAGTAACTTAGTGGTAGATACAGGGTGATTCATAATATTTGATACACTTTCAACAGGATGCTATGAGAAAAAGTTTTTTGAAGTGTTAAGAAACAAAATTTAATAGCAATTTGAAAGTTTCATCCATTAGTGATAACTGAAAAAATACAAATGTTTCAGTTGCTCTGGTTACCATCATTCATCATCATGCATCAAGTACAGCAGAAAATCCCCAAGTGTATGAGCAATGTAAGATCTTCTAAGGTTACATAGTCAAATGGTGAACCCTTTAACTCTTATATAAAAATGAACACCTAAACCAAGCGTAACCCTACAGTATCCTTGAAACATAGAATAAATAGTCAGTAACAATATGTTCACTCAAATATCACAGAGGATTTTATCACACTAAACACAAACTGGAGACATGCAATAATGTTTGACATGCAACTATCACAGGTGCCAGATACAATAACTACTTCCACTCTCATACTGGCAGCAATTGTAACTATGACACCCCTATGTATGGGATGAGATGAAGGATTATTGCACAAATCAGCATCAATGTGTTATTTACGAGCTTTACCAGATTTGTCAGTTTCATTCTCTGACTTTTTGTCATTTTGTTTCCCAGACATTTTATTCCCTTCTGAAAGTAACATAAATTTATTATGTGACTTCAAACTATCATCATATTACAATGTACACAATAATTTGTGGGTTAATGAAAAATTCATGCATTATGACTTTTGCATATTATATGCACTCCAGACTAGAAATGATCCACTATAAAAGCTGTGTATTCAGCCGGTTTGTCTATTTCATTGTTCTAACAGTGATTTTATCACCCAGTGTGACATGAAGATGATCTACACAAGTCAGGTTGATACAGGTCTTTTGCAAGCAACTGTTTTAATAAGATCACTTTCCTCGTTCTCCGATCAGTCAAAGGGACCTGCAAGTAGTGATAATAAGATAATAACTTACCACCCATAGCTCCCACTGATGCTGGCTTACTGCGACCTTGGACGGTTACACCTAGTCTACTCAAGAAGTCCTTGTAACTCACCATACCAGTATGATGAAAATCATATCTCTGCCACAATCTGAAATCATCATCATCATCACAGAAAATGCACATGAAGCAGAAAACATTTATATGTATAGCTTAGCTATTTTGACCTGAACCTGACCTTTTATCCAAGAATATATTAAAAGGTTCTTGCTTTGAATATATCAATATTCCGCAAGTAAATTGTGCGATATCGGTATTTCAAATTTGTGTTTCTAATTACATCACAAGCGTCTGCCTGATACTCCCCGATTATGAAAACATACAATCGGTGTTGTATCGTAGGTAATATATCGACTGTTAAATTATGCTAACCAAGCTATACACAGACTAAGGTACACGCTTGCTATTATAAATTATAACAAGAGCACCGCCTAAGAGTGCTGGACGCTTGACTTTCTCGTACTTGATAGTATCCTTGCTCATCTGCAAGTGATAACTCTAAAAACAACAAATGCAGATAACTCAAAATTATAGTTGTGTGAAAATCCTAAGTCAGAAGAGGGGAATAACTCTTATAAAATGATGTATAAAATTATTTGCTCTGGTCAGTATATGTATGTTATCACTTTCCACAAGTGTGTTGACTTTCCAATTGAAAACTTAGGTAGTGTTTGAGAAAATTATTTTTATGTGTAAGATTGTCACTATTTCTATTAACTAAGTCAGAACAAGGGAAGATAACTCCATAAATATAGGTCACAGGGTTACTTCTCTTTTGATGGTGAATAACTATGCTAAGCTTCAAGTGAATACTATTGATAGTCTTTGAGAAAATGACTCTGACAATAAACTTAACCAACGCACAGACAGCCGCACACACACACAAGCTCATGCTGACGATCAGGTCACAACAATAGCTCAATTTTTTTATTTGAAAAGTCCAATTATCAGATAGAACACTTACTTATCAGTTAGATAGAGCATTTACTTATCAGTTAGATAGAGCACATACTTATCTGTTAGATAGAGCACTTACTTATGAGTTAGATAGAACACTTACTAATCAGTTAGATAGAGCACTTACTTATCAGTTAGATAGAGCACTTACTTATCAGTTAGATAGAGACTTACTTATCTGTTAGGTAGAGCACTTACTTATCATATTGTTGATCAGATAATTTGAAACAATAGTTCTCAATGACTCTCCTCATCTCATGCCTCTGTATTCTACCATCTCTATTATAGTCAAATAACTGTAAACCTTTCACTACAGACTTCAAGTTGTTTTCAATCTGTCAAAATAATAACCACATAGTTACATACTACAAAATGAAAGTTAGGCGATATTAATCAACAAGAGGGTCCAAAGGGCCCTGGGTCGCTCACCTGTTTGGCCTAGTGACCTAGATTTTGGCCCAAATGACACAGTATCTAACTTGACCTAGATTTTATAGAGATAAACAGTGTGACCAAGTTTCATAAAGATAGAGTCAAAATTGTGACCTCTAGTGTGTTCACAAGCTTTTTCAATGATTTGGCCTCGTGACCTAGTTTTTGACTCCGGATGACCCAATATCGAACTTGACCAAAATTTTATAGTGATGATCAGTGTGATCAAGTTTCATAAAGATTAGGCTCAAATTGTGACCTCTAGTGTGTTCACAAGCTTTTTCAATGATTTGGCCTTCAAAGGCTTGTGACCTAGTTTTTGACCCTGGATGACCCAATATCGAACTTGACGTAGATTTTATAGAGATGATCATTGTGATCAATTTTCATAAAGATTAGTCTCAAATTGTGACCTCTAGTGTGTTCACAAGCTTTTTCAATGATTTGGCCTTGTGACCTAGTTTTTGACCCCAGATGACCCAATATCGAACTTGACCTAGATTTTATAGAGATGATCATTGTGATCAATTTTCATAAAGATTAGTCACAAATTGTGACCTCTAATGTGTTCACAAGGTTTTCCTTTGATTTGACCTAGTGACCTAGTTTTTGACCCCAGGTGACCCAATATCGAACTTGACCTAGATTTTATGGAGATGATCATTGTGATCAAGTTTCATAATGATCAGGCTAAATTTGTGACCTCTAGTGTGTTCACAAGCAATTGTGAACGGACGACGGACGGACGACGGACGGACGAACGACGGATGGACGGACGACGGACGGACGACGGACGAAGAGCGATCACAAAAGCTCACCTTGTCACTTTGTGACAGGTGAGCTAATAAAACAGAATTTCAGCAGTCTTGATACTACAGCTTTTCAACCTGATTTGTGAAATTTAACAGAGGAGTGTCAACACAACAATTGATCACAGGGATATTTTTGTGAGTGAATATGTCCCTTTTACACTAGCTATAAATACACATGTCAATTTCATAAACCCTGTCATAGACGTTCATACACTGGATATGAATGTCATCGATTTTACCGAAAATCGTGGATGATCCACAATGCACCGCGCACGCTTCAGTAATAATCGACCGTTTCCGCTAAACCTTGATTTTACCGCGTTCGGTTAACTCCGTTAATTTCCGCCGATATTGTTTACGAAAATGGCCATCTTTAATGGAGTGGACAGGTGGTTTAAATGTCTAATAATCGACTTTTATTGAGACAAATTGGCTATTTGATAGAGTATTAAAATGTTTATTGTCATTTGAAATGTTTTATACACCGAAACTTCGATTAAAATAGGAAATTATTATGTTTTTCACACATTGATCACGAGCAGAAATATGAACGAAATTTGGATTTGTACACCCGAGTAAGAATTCAATTTTACCCCCATCAAATAGAAAAACAAAGTTGTTTCATTACCACAAGTTTTTTCAAGACAGTCCAAATATTACAAAAATTAATATTCCATAAAAATAGCGAGTACGAATAGCTCTAAAAAAATAAAAAACAAACCGCATAATTTGTTGCCGGCCGATTTGTCGGTTTGAAAACTCCATTTCGATAACTCGCACAAATCTGAGGTTAATTTTAATATAGTGGACGTATCATACAAAAGATTGTAACTTAAACATAGAATACATATTTTAGAGTCAGTAAATGCCCACATTTGTTCAATTCGACGGAGGATTAAACATTAAAACCTCTTATCTAAAACGATCAAAAATCTTCTTTCATCCGAAAGATCCAAGATGGCGGATAGCGTCTTCTTCAATCGTGTGACGTTGGTAGATCACGTGACTGATAATCTCGGGTCAGCTAATCAGAAATGCTCTAAGAAATACTCTACTTTCATATCCAGTGTATGAACGTCTTTGACCCTGTGATACTAAGCTACAGCAGCTGAGGGAAGACTATGCTTAAAGTTAAAGCAGCGAGCGGTTGTTAGTTTAAATACTGTAAAATCATTAATTTTTGTGGGGAATAAATTTTGTGGATTTCGTAGTTCACCTCAACCACAAACTTTAATCCCAACGAACATTAATTTTGACCCTTGTTTTATTACCTTAACTGCAAAATCCACAAAATCAAGTCCCAACGAAATTGTCTTTTTTACCAAAACCAACCAACGAAATTAAATGATTTTACAGTACAACACTAACATCAAGTTAAACTTCACAATATTGAATGAACCAAATGTGGTAGCTTAAAACAGATCTTTACATAGAACTGTATATCAAAATAGTCAATCATCATTAGATGTAAAAACCAAGTAAAAACACTAATAAAACATATTATACTAAGAGTATACCTTTTCTTTGAGTAATTTTTCAATCATGTCCACGTTGATCTCTTGTGGTGTGGGTGGCGATGAGAATCTGTGAGAACAAATAGAAGAAATTATGATGAAACTACTTCATTTCTCGATTTATCAAAATATGAGTAAAATAAGACTGCATTCGGTAAATGCTTGTGTTCCGGTGATAGCGCTGTCCATAATAACTAGCTAAGTCAATCATGGGCCATAATTCTGTAGAAATATTGGATAGTGTTAGTGTTACATGGCTTTAACAATGTGGTGTGTTTATGATGGTCAGCAAATATGCCAACTTTTATGGACTTCAAAAATATTTGAGTTTCATCAAATGATCTAACGGAGAGTCTGACGAACAAACAAACAGACAGGACAATCATTATATGCTCCCGCATCAGTAGACGTTGGGGCATAAAAATTGGAATATCAAGCTTCAGTGTCTATTTTTTCTTCTTTAAAATAAGCTAAAAAATGTAGCTCATAATACCAAAACTGATATATTTTATAAAGAAATCAGTTCAAAATATCCACAAATGGATTTTCATTAAACAGGAAGGGGGGTCATAAAAAATTAACGATAGTTTGCATTATATACTTAATGACCCTGGTAGAGGTTGACTTAAAATATTGTAAAAAACAATTACAATATCTATACATGAAAGAATCTGCGCAACATCATAGAAGCACTAAACTATCTTACTTGGGAACTCCATTAGGTATTCTATCAGTGGATCTCCTTCCAGCAGGCGAGTTTTTACCAGCTTGTGTGTAAAATTTGTCCAGAAAGTCAGCATATCTTACAGTACCATTCGGGTTCTTTGTCACCTAAAATGTAGGCCAGTAACCATACAGTTATACAGCAATCAATAGTTTGTGTTGTGGCAATGAATAAAATTCAAATGTCATATGAAAATGCTGTTTCCATATACAAGAGGGTCCAAAGGGCCCTGGGTCGCTCACCTGTTTGGCCTAGTGACCTAGATTTTGGCCCAAATGACACAGTATCTAACTTGACCTAGATTTTATAGAGATAAACATTGTGACCAAGTTTCATAAAGATAGAGTCAAAATTGTGACCTCTAGTGGGTTCACAAGATTTTTCAATGATTTGGCCTCGTGACCTAGTTTTTGACCCCAGATGACCCAATATCGAACTTGACCTAAATTTTATAATGATGATCATTGTGATCAAGTTTCATAAAGATAAGATCAAAATTGTGACCTCTAGTGTGTTCACAAGCTTTTTCAATGATTTGGCCTCGTGACCTAGTTTTTGACTCAGGATGACCCAATATCATACTTGACCAAAATTTTATAGTGATGATCAGTGTGATCAAGTTTCATAAAGATTAGGCTCAAATTGTGACCTCTAGTGTGTTCACAAGCTTTTTCAATAATTTGGCCTTCAAAGGCTTGTGACCTAGTTTTTGACCCAAGATGACCCAATATCGAACTTGACCTAGATTTTATAGAGATGATCATTGTGATCAATTTTCATAAAGATTAGTCTCAAATTGTGACCTCTAGTGTGTTCACAAACTTTTTCAATGATTTGGCCTTGTGACCTAGTTTTTGACCCCAGATGACCCAATATCGAACTTGACCTAGATTTTATAGAGATGATCATTGTGATCAATTTTCATAAAGATTAGTCACAAATTGTGACCTCTAATGTGTTCACAAGGTTTTTCAATGATTTGGCCTCGTGACCTAGTTTTTGACCCCAGATGACCCAATATCGAACTTGACCTAGATTTTACAGAGATGATCATTGTGATCAAGTTTCATAAAGATTAGGCTCAAATTGTGACCTCTAATGTGTTCACAAGGTTTTCCTTTGATTTGACCTAGTGACCTAGTTTTTGACCCCAGATGACCCAATATCGAACTTGACCTAGATTTTATGGAGATGATCATTGTGATCAAGTTTCATAATGATCAGGCTAAATTTGTGACCTCTAGTGTGTTCACAAGCAATTGTGAGCGGACGACGGACGGACGGACGGACGACGGACGACGGACGAAGAGCGATCACAAAAGCTCACCTTGTCACTTTGTGACAGGTGAGCTAATAAAAGGAAAAGTTTGAAATATTTACCCTAGCAAGAATTTAATTAAACAAAATGTTATTAGATGTATAACATACATTGTTATAAATTATACCTGCTAAGGGAGTTAAATCCTAAATAGGAGTAATAAAGGAAAACATATAAAAAATGCACTTAAAAATGATTTAACAGTGATTTACATGTATAAAATTTAACATAGAATTTATTATTGTATTTATAAAAATGGGACAGAAGATCATAAAATGAATCAGATGTACCTTTGTTCAAAGTTAAGTGAACTTGGAAAACCAGAAATTAACAACAAAAATAGGGGTAACTCCACTTTAAATGCAAGTAATGACAATACAGACATGAAGTGGAAAGATGCATGGTGTAAGAGATGAAATACTTTTGGAACATGTTGCTTTTATCTTTTAACACTATTATGATAGTTGCTTATATCTACCTGAATATATTACATAAATCTAGTACTATATTTATAGTTTAAAACAATAATCTAACTACAGGAAGTATAATATACATATATCACTGGCTTAGAATGAGAAGGTTATAACTACAAAATCGATATTTTGATAAAAACAAGAATAAACTGTCCGAAAGGTACTCTTTTCTTTTAGTAAAGCAAGCAGATTCACCTTCAGTTTGGTCAACATGACAAGTTCCTATTTTCATGAAAATTGGCTCATAAGAAACCCTGTGTGGTGCTGATTTTAAATATGTATCAGTCTTTTAAGGTCATAAGTAGTACTAGTAGTTAAGACTTTCTCATTCTAAGCCAGCGATATATGCACCGATGCCAGGCAAAGTGCCACTGACCCCTGACCCACAGAAATGATTAGAAATCCATGGATCATGAAACAACAGATCAATTTGAAGCTTACATTGTTTATCCAGGTACGTAATCAATACATAATGTCACAATAAATAAATTCACATCATATACATTATACAAAGGTACTAATTAATATATGAAAGTTAAGATTATTCTGCATAGTTAATTCTTGTTAGGTAGCTGCTGTTTCTAGTCTAAGATCTAAACTTGTCAGTTATAGTGAATATAAAGATAATAGATTGATCACAAAGTACTGGTATATAAAATCATAAGTTCATTTTCAGCAAGAAATATAATGTAACATTTCCTTATTATTTGTAACATGTTTTCTTTTACAAGCATTTACATTTGAAAAAACCCTATTTGTTTAAAGATTTGGATCAGTTTTTACACCTTTTTTACATACTGGTATGGGGTCACCAGTTGACTAAATTTATAGCTTTACGTTTTCATCCACATTTAAAGGACCCACATAGATAATGGTAAAAATTGGGAAAACAACACCATGCCTTATGCTCATTTAATGTGAACGTGTAAATTCAGCAAATTGCGTCGACATACCATTAACAATTCAGACATTACTTTTACATATGACTTAACTAGTGGAAAACCAAATGTGTTGGTTGTTAAAAAATAAATATATTCTTATTAATTTTCATCAACATGCAATTTCTTAATGGATAAAGGAACTTTACATGATAGAACATAAGCTGGCAAACCTAAAAATAGAAGCTTTAACTACTGGATGAGAGTGTAACACAACCTCATCCACCATCTGGCTATATCTATAATCATATTTCTAGTCTCATACACTACAATATTATATCATATTCATATATGTACAACACATGCAGCATGCAATGTATAAAAACTACATGCATCAGAAGCAACATGGGGGAAGTTGCTTGCAAACTTATACACCCCCTTCTTAGATATTGTCACTTTAAAAGTAAAGTGTAATGTATCCAAACTTGCAGTTAGACAAGTACAAATGTACGTTCTAAACCATACTCAGCTATATGCATATGATATTAGCTCCTTGGGTATGCATAACAAAAGCTATCAGTAATAAATATGTAAAATTCTTTTCAAATCCAAAGCCAGGTCTTACCTCTTTTAATGCCTAGTTTATTTAAGTATATATATACGTGTATGTATAAGTATCAATAACAATCATAATATTATTATATTATACTATATATATAAAAAAAAATAATGACATCACTATGCATTTATTGAGTCATGTACATAGTCACTGTGGTCAGTTCCTAGCTTAACTAGTACTTAATAAACTTGCTCTCACAATAAGTAGCTGTTAGTAGCAACTTCTGATCAGCAATTTTAGAATTAGTACAATAAATGTTTTAAGGACATTCGTCTAGATAGTTTTAGATATTAACTAGTTTTGATATGATCCAGTGCATAGTACTACATTTTACAAACATTGTAACCAATTCCTGAGATTTGGTGTTTAAAACCATTTGGAATGAATCATCCGTAAGGCCTCATCAGTACTTTTTTCAATATTTTTGTCAATAATGTAAACTAGTATTTAATTTTCAGAATAATCTCGATTCGAAGACATGAAATTGTACTACCACATCAATTTGAAACTTTTGCATATGTTTTGATCATGGTAGATAGATGCTTGAGATACGTCTAAGGGAACAGATTTTTAAACTTCCGCTCCACTGAAAAGGTACGAATGTCCTTAAATAATTTAATACAAAATGTGTAACTTTGTAGTAACTTTTGTTAATACTATAGGAGTTCTGAATCTAATGGTGACTAATGGATGAGTAGAGCGCAATATTGCTGATATGAAGGTTATAAGTTTAAGTAGCATGGTAGGAGGGATAACATTTCATACAACTGGTTCCAGTACTGGTTGGAAACCAGCAAGCAGTAATCACTTATGTGTGGTTTATATAAGTCGTAAATCAAGTTCAAAATAAATATTTGACAGAGAGAATGAAAGATAGAAATGATATGTACATGTGTATAGACAGGAGTAAAGATTGATAATATTATGTTAATGGAAGCTTATATCTATATACAATAGTACTAATCACCCGCTATGGTGAAAATCTGCAACTCATCCTGGAAATGTAAAACTTTAATAAAAATAATTGATTAATTCTTCCAAACATATCAGATGCCTTGCCCCCTGGTTGAGAGTAAAATATAACATCAGACGCCCTGCCCTCTGAGTGAAGGTAAGAACATCAGATGCCCTGCCCCTCTGTATGGGTAAGAACATCAGATGCCCTGCCCCTGGGTGTGGGTAAGAACATCAGATGCCCCGCCCCTCTGTATGGGTAAGAACATCAGATGCCCTGCCCCTCTGTATGGGTAAGAACATCAGATGCTCGCCCCTCTGTATGGGTAAGAACATCAGATGCCCCGCCCCTCTGTATGGGTAAGAACATCAGATGCCCTGCCCCTCTGTATGGGTTAGAACATCAGATGTCCTGCCCCTCTGTATGGGTAAGAACATCAGATGTCCTGCCCCTCTGTATGGGTTAGAACATCAGATGCCCCGCCCCTCTGTATGGGTAAGAACATCAGATGACCTGCCCCTCTGTATGGGTAAGAACATCAGATGTCCTGCCCCTCTGTATGGGTAAGAACATCAGATGACCTGTCCCTCTGTATGGGTTAGAACATCAGATGTCCTGCCCCTCTGTATGGGTAAGAACATCAGATGCCCTGCCCCTGGGTGACGGTAAGAACATCAGATGACCTGTCCCTGGGTGTCGGTTAGAACATCAGATGCCACGCACCCTGAGTGAAGGTAAGAATGTCAGATGCCCTGCCCCCTGAGTAAAGGTTAGAACATCAGACGCCCCGCTCCCTAAGTGAAGGTAAGAACATCAGATGCCCGCTCCCTAAGTGAAGGTAAGAACATCAGATGCCCGCTCCCTAAGTGAAGGTAAGAACATCAGATGCCCCGTTCCCTAAAAGGAAGGTAAGAACATCAGATACCCCGCTCCCTAAAAGGAAGGTAAGAACATCAGATGCCCCGTTCCCTAAAAGGAAGGTAAGAACATCAGATACCCCGCTCCCTAAGTGAAGGTAAGAACATCAGATGCCCCGTTCCCTAAAAGGAAGGTAAGAACATCAGATACCCCGTTCCCTAAAAGGAAGGTAAGAACATCAGATGCCCCGTTCCCTAAAAGGAAGGTAAGAACATCAGATACCCCGCTCCCTAAGTTAAGGTAAGAACATCAGATGCCCCGCTCCCTAAGTTAAGGTAAGAACATCAGATGCCCCGCTCCCTAAGTGAAGGTAAGAACATCAGATGCCCCGCTCCCTAAGTTAAGGTAAGAACATCAGATGCCCCGCACCCTAAGTTAAGGTAAAAACATCAGATGCCCCGCTCCATAAGTTAAGGTAAGAACATCAGATGCCTCACTCCTTGGGTTAAGGTAAGAACATCAGATGCCCTGCCCCTTGGGTGGGACTCTTTCAATTAATACCAGATGCGCCTCGCAGGTGGGTGGGAGTAAGGAATATGGGATAGTGCAGTGCTATATGTGAAACAAATTGTGTGATAATATATTATCAGAGGAAGGTAAATATAGACTTGTTCCAACCAACAGTAGCATGAATTGATTCTATATTACTGAGCTTGTCTGAATTCAAACTTAACTTTAGCTAGGATACATTTGAGAACACTTCTATGAGACAGGAATACATCACACGAAGATACTAAATAATGAACAGTCCAGAAATATCTAACCAGAAGGCGTGAAGAAAGAAAACACATCACCATACGGTACTACATCACTACATCATATATAAAGTGTGTAACATGTGCTTGACTAGACAGTAACATAACATCATCATATTTAGGTATGAAAAGAGAGGAAGATTTCTGTTCACTGATCATGTTGATTTGTTTTTCAGATAATTAGGGAATATATATACTTTTTTGGAGAGGGAAATGGGGCTGAAGGGTAAAATACACTGCAGATAGACACAAGCACACCAATCAACAAAACATGGATATGTATTAAGACTGTAAATCAGGAAGTAACATAGGAATAATTTCAACATGGTGGCTATACAATGGACAGGAAGAGAGATATTGAGGGGTACCAAACACAGGAAATGCTATAATTCATATTAAACAGCAATATGAGTGGTTTCAAATACAGGTAGCAATACAAAATGTGCATGTGTCAAACAGGTAGTGTTATACCAAACTGTGTCAAACAGGTAGTGTTATACCAAACTGGCATGAATATGGTGTCAATATAACTGGTTGTATCACACAGACATGAACACATGAGTATAAAACTACATGATTTATCAACAGTAAACAGTTACACAGAATGAAAAATCACGTGATCAAATCAATACAGTTTTACACTAAAAACTATTGCGACTTTGTCTGCTAACGGTGAGTTTTTTCTTGATTATAACAATCGTGCATTTAATACAGTTATATTATATAGCCTAAAGTACATCCCGTATATATGTAAGAATACCCGGCAACTACCGAGTTCGCTCTATCTTTAGCTGCTTTAAATTGATGCTCAACCAAATGAAGTTTCCAACCGAGTGTAATACTTTGGTCGAGCATCAGTTAACAACAGCTAAAGATAGAGCAAAATTGATAATTGTCAAGTGTTCCTACATAAATGAGATGTTCTTAAGCCTGTATAATATATTCATATAAAGTGCACGATCGCTATAATCAAGAAAAACCTCACCGTTAGCGGGCGAAATCTCAAATGTTTTGAGTGTAAAACGGTATTCATTTCCAATAATTTGATCACGTGATTCTACACACTGTTACAGCTAGTGCTTCAAACCAACACACACACACACACACGCACGCACAACACGCTTGTTTTAGAGAATAAATCATCAAGGTAGGTTTGTACCTTGGCAAGGACAGCTTCAAATTGATCTGTTGTTAGTGGGGTACAGTAGCTTTCCAGGACTCGCCTGAACTCTCCCTTAGTTACACTCGAAGTCTGATTCACATCATAAGTCTGGAATGCCTGAAAATACATACACAATATTCTTACAACTCAGCAAACTATACACTTAAACGAATTTCTAATTGGCCACCCAATGAAATATTATATTATGCGATATATTCAGTCAATATTTCTAAAATTGTGGTTATTATCATTCCATGCACTTATCTTTTGATTTCGAGAAATAAATTACGCATGCATGTATAAAATCATCCATGCGGAACAGTTAGTGCAAAATAGCTTACGTTCACGTGGTTCACGTGCCCGACATGTTTGAGTTTTGAAATTAGTCAAAATGTATTCTCTGTTGATTGGCTTAATGAAAGGTATTAATACTGACGAGAATAAGTAATACGGGCCGCACTGAGGCCGTTAGGATGACGAGTACCAGCACCAAAATCCAGACATGTACGTCAAAACGTCTTTTTGTAAATAGCGATATTTATAATAACGTGGGGTTTAGATCGAATTACAGCGAGAAACATAATTTCCATCAGTGATGGTTTGGTACAAACTTGACCATACATGTTTACTTTTAAATTAGTAATTTGTAATAGTTGATTCATGTTTGTAAACATCACATTTTCCTGAGCACACTATAAAAGTAATAAATTATACAAGCTTACCTGTATGTAAACATTATATTTAATACACATGGAACCAGCAAATAGTGCTTGTTGACAGATGGCTTTTTATTAACAGGTAAAATTGGAATGAAAATATTGGTCACATGCACGGTGGGGGATCCTACATATCGATACCAAAATGGGTTACGCATAATTTCATATGTCGAACTTCCTGGTCTACATATGTTGTACACATTTTGACGAAAAAAATATGAGAGTCTTATTTGTTATCGATTTGTGTTACAATCAAATTGTTTTCCCCAAATATCTCAATGCAGGGCCACCCTTTATACATTTTCAAACGTGTACATGTAGTTATTTTATCTGTACGTGTAGCAATGACGAAGAAAAATTGATTCTCCGTCAGGCGGTGTGACTGAAAATTCGCCGCAGTTTGACCAACACGAGAAAATATTTTATATTGTCACTTCAGTTGTTTGATTATTGTTATAGAAATATAACATACCTTTCATTTCACACATGTTTCAAATTTAACAGCGATTTGATGGCTAGAAAATTATTTATTGTAAAAAACAGCATGCTCTCCATATGTTGTACGTGTTTTGCATATGTTGGATTGAAAATGTTTAATTGTCGCTTTTATATTGAGTTTAACTATATTTCCTGGAAAAAAAACAAACTGAAATCTGTTTAAGTTATCTTCATAGCATTTCGTACTCGTTGGACAAACTTATTTATGCACTTACATGTATTTTCATTTCAGCAAATGTCTGCATATCTAACTAATCTAAATGTATGCTAATTGCAGACTAGAACTGTTATGAATATTTATGCCGTTGCTTTTTCGTTTAAACTACATACTTACGTATACACTGATTAGACAAAACATGTTCAGTAATTGGTGGCCCGAAATATAGGAATGAAGAGTTCGAGCAGTCCTATCACCAAACTACAATGTATCTACTGATGGCAGATCGATCGCTGAATTGTACGTAACTTTTTTATTATAAAACTGAAGCATATCATGATGATACTAAGTTTCTTAAATAGACAATCGGCTACATATTGCTGTTATTTTCTATGTTAAATTCTGATTTTATTTTCACTTTTTTCCAAGAATAAAAATGTTGATCGCCGTAAGTTAACTCATTGTTACAACACAAATTCAAGGTCAATGCATTAGTGCGATGCATTCACTGATACATTTGAATGACTTTATTCTGAACTTTGAGTCTATTAAGATGACACTACATATCAGGTGTTTGCAAAAAAAGAAGGACAATTTAGTTCTTAGAAAGAAAGGAAATTGTGATAGTCCGATTTGGTATGAATCTACTGGAATGCATTGCAATTGATTTTTTTTGTATAACAATCTGATTATGCTTCACGCTGTTCAAGATAACCTGGCGTTGGTCGATACAGCATCAGTCAAGAAGTTATTACAAGAGATATTCAGTGATAAAAGCGAGGTATGCGACCTTATTAACACCACACGGACCAAGACTCCTTCATCTTTTTTTAAAAAAAACAACCAATCAGTTATATGTAATTGTAATCTTGATTCTTCGACTGATTTCAACAAGAATTCATCGACAGACAAAAATATTTATAAAATGTTGTAACGTACTGCGCCGCCTCTATGTCAACGAAACCCGTCAATGGAAAAGCATGCTCTCCCATCAAGGGTGATTTATTGACCTTATTTACACCACCCTTTCTTATATGACATTCCACAGAGTTTCTAATTTGCATATAAGACATCCAACTCTAAGCATGTGAATCAATTAAACTGTAACCGCTACAATGTTTTCTGCAAAAAGTCACTGTTTTCTGTCCTATGCTGGCTAAACTAGTACGAAATTAAATGGCAAAAACTGTGACCTTTCTAGTAAATATTATAGGGTTGTGAAAAGATGTTTAGGTACATGGTACTTTTTAGGTATAGATTAAATAAGAATTGGCAATACCGATGAGGTGGTGAAAAAAGTAAAAAGTGAGTGAAAACAAACATGAAAACTCCAGTACGGGTTTTAACAATTTACAGTGGACCGTTTGGTAAACATAATAAATAGTCTGTGTTTCCATTTAATAGAACAATCTTTAGAGTAGATCGAAAACGAAAGTTTCTAAAGACAGAAACAAATGGAGTAAGACTTAGTTTAGTACATACATATGAATTTTGTATTTCTTTGTTATTTTTTAGTATCACATGTACATGTAATAGTAACAACTATATGGTTTTGAAGTCCATTATAGTGAGCGTTCTTCAGTTTTGAACGGAAGCATTTGGTCTAAAATGGTTAAGGTCACATTGACCTTGACCTTTGACCTGCTGACCTCAAAATATATAGGGGTCATTGACTGTTTCTGATCAACCTTCATGCATAGTTTAAAGATCCTAGGGCAAAGTTTGCTTGAGTTATTGGACGGAAAGCATTTGGTCTAACGACAGGCAGACAGAAAAACGGACAGTCACAAGAAAAGCATTATACCACTCATCGATGGTGGAATGAAAACGTAAACATATTTTAGTTTCGGCTTTTTCCAGGAAATCCATTTAAACTCAACATAAAATCGGCAAATCAAACATTTTCAATCCAACATATGCAAAACACGTACAACATATGGAGAGCATGCTGTTTTTTTACAATAAATACTTTTCTAGCCATCAAATCGCTGTAAAATTTGAAACATGTGTGTAATGAAAGGTATGTCATATTTCTATAACAATAATCAAACAAATTAGGTGAAAATGCAAAAGAGTTGCTCGTGGTAATCAAACTGCGGCAAATTTTCAGTCACACCGCCTGAAGGAGAATCAGTTTTTCTCCGTTATTGCTACACGTACAGGTAAGATAAATACATGTACATGTTCGGAAATGTATAAAGGGTGGCACTGCATTGAGATATTTGGGGAAAACAATTTGATTTTAACATAAACCTATATCAAATAAGAATCTTACCTTTTTTTCGTCGAAATGTGTACAACATATGTAGACCAGGAAGTTCGACATATGAAATTATGCGTAACCCATTTTGGTATCGATATGTTGGATCCCCCACCGTGACATGGATGGGAGGTAAACTTGTTGGTCTTTCATTGTAGACAGGTGTACTATGGTAGGTAATACTCAATGGTGTCAGTCAGTTGTAAAAGAATTCTCACAAATTATTGTTTGTTATAGTTTTGCATTAATATCTCATACAAAATACCATTGGTGATGACATACATCTTCAAAGGGTTTCTCTATAAGCAGGTTATTTAAGAGCTACACTATCTATCAATTATTGGGACTCACAAATGGTGCCAGATAACAGGTTTTGTTAAAACCAGGGTACATCAAATAGAAATACTGTGCAGTTCTGCCCAGACTGACAAAGCATGCTGGTAAAGATAGGTTGTCAGTAAAAACAGGTTACAGATAAAACCAGGTTATACTGTAATATAAAAAGTGACCACCATACATGTGTATTTGATTGACAATTTACTTGATACTTTGGTCTAAATCAAAAGGGGTCATCAACTATTGCTAGCCAACCTCCATGTAAAGTTTGAAGATCCTAGGGCAAATTGTTCTTGAGTTATTGAACAGAAACCAATTGGTCTACCAACAGACAGAACGACTGACATGAGAATAGCATAATAAAAATATATAAATGATACACTGCTTCTCCTGAAAAAAAGTTCATAAATGCAAAACCAGTATTTAGCAAATTTAAACATATATACAGTTATCCCTTTAAATAAATGCTTGTATTGTTAACAATAACTAATGAAATAATCAATACACTACTGAATACAGAGATATTACAGGTATTTGTCATGCTTATTTATTTCTTGCTCTTTCAATAAACTAAAGTTTTTATGGTAGCTAAGTAAAGGAAATCGGATCTTTCTATTTAAATAATAGAACATTTTTACAAGCTATATATGACTAGCACTGGTACACACATAATCAAGTATTTATTACATGGTAACAGAAGGTTATTTGAGAGATCCTACACAAGACATTGTATAAAACAATGTCATTATTTTGTTAACTATAACTTGTTTTCAGACTCTTTTAAGAGTGGCACAATAGTGTACAATAATGTATCATTGAATAGTAAGAACACTTTTCAAACAATTTAAAAGCAAAATAAAACAATTCATAGATAATTGTTCCACAACTAGAGTTCTGTAAAACAAGATAAAATACTGGGTAGTGCTAAGATGATTGTTGGCATACAACACTCTGCCATACTGCAAGTCTGACTGTTTCTAGGATCAATATCATGTATTACCTAGCAGCAAACATTCGTTCAAGTTGATAGGTTCAGTGGGTGCCAATGTTGATATCATTTACAATGTTGAAGATGTATTGTGTGTCTAAAACTTCAATCAGTCCATCTAATTCAATTTCGCAAAATATTCAAAAACTTACATGGAAAATATGTTGAGCCTTATGAAATGTTGAGTCGTATATAAGATAACATCAGATAAACTTTATTTAAAGTCAATTATAATTCACATAAGAAACATAAGCTACAAGTTTGTATTGGACGTAACAAAGAAAAAATGTATATTAAGTATTACCTTAATGATGTTATCTGACTTGGCCCTCACCTTCTCACGTAGCAAAGCCTCTATCTCTATACTAGACATGCTAGCATTCCCTGATAGTGGGCCATTCTCTGCTACATAACCTGCAATATACACAACCAAAATATACACAACCAAAATATACATAACCAAAATATACACAACCAAAATATACACAACCAAAATATACATAACCAAAATATACATAACCAAATTATAGTACACAACCAAAATATACACAACCAAAATATACATAACCAAAATATACACAACCAAAATATACACAACCAAAATATACACAACCAAAATATACATAATCAAAATATACACAACCAAAATATACATAACCAAACTATACACAACCAAAATATACACAACCAAAATATACATAACTAAAATATACATAACAAAACTATACATAACCAAACTATACACAACCAAAATATACACAACCAAAATATACATAACCAAAATATACACAACCAAAATATACACAACCAAAATATACATAACCAAAATATACACAACCAAATTATACACAAACAAAAAATACATTCATGAGGTCCCAATTACACTTTGTCAGCTGAGTGGCCAGAAAGCTGCTATATATATACATGCATTTAGGCCTACATGTACAATGTTTAAAACATTTATATTCAAAATGAATGTTATAATATATGTCCATAAAGTTAGTGACAAAATGGTGCATCATCTTTACACGTAGGATTTTAAAAAATAATTCAAAACTAATAAAGTTGAATTTTGACCATTCACATGCAACAAAACCCATTTGCAAGGAAACATGGTATTCGTCCCTTTGGCGCAACAAGGTTGTATCTCACTATATACTACTGTAAAGTACATAGTGAGATAAAACCTTGTTGCACCAAAGGGACGAAAGTTTGCAAGGCTGTTTTCAGACAGGTCCATCGAAAGGCACCTGCATCAAGGTCAGCTGGTAAATGTTTTAAAATGCCTATCCATCCAGTAAAAAGTTTACATATATTGTAATTACCAATAGAAGATGAGCGGCCACTTCTTGCTGACTCTCTACAACTATCTCTGGTTCTCAGGGCAGGTCTAGCAGTAAACTGTACTCCACTCGAGTCAGGCAGAAAACCTGGCATAACAGATGCCATATCCACTGAAAAGAGACAGTAAGCATAATTATACTGTAAAATCATTTAATTTCAAAGGGACGAAATTTTGTGGTTTGGTAAAAAAGGCCATTTCAATGGGATGTAAATTCGGGGATTTTGCATTTCATGTTATAAATATAGGGGCCTAAATTATTATTTGATGGGATTTAATTTCGTGGTAGAAGGCGAACCATGAAATTTAATCCCCCACGAAAATTAATGATTTAACAGTATACTGTAATCTTTGAGATGCTTACAGTTATAGTGAAACTTTGATGTAACTAAAATCTTATAAAAAATAAAAGTTATTGTGGGGGTATTAAACTTTTAGCTCTTATCTACTTTATCTATAATACATTGTATCAAAGAGCCGTTAGTAAGTAAAATCACTTCAAGAAAATATTCAATGTTGTATATTATAATTATTATTCTAATCACATGTTTCCCATTTAAATTAGCATTAAAACTAAAATAATTAAGGCTGCATGATAATGATTACATTTAAATCCAATTTGAATATTTTAAGCAAGGGCGACTTTAAACCATTAAAAATAACAGCGATATTATTTAAATGAATGTTAAAATCTTGATGCAAATTTTTCAGTCTGTTACGGGATACTGTATAATCATTAATTTTCGTGTGGGATTGAATTTCGCAGATTTCATGGTTCACCTTTAACCACGAAATTAAATCCCATCTTTAAGTGTTTACCTAAGATGCTTTATAAATACCGGCCCTGTTCTATACCTGTCAAGATTTTGCACTCATTTTAACTTATTGCTGCCCCTGACAGCGCCCCCTGACAGCGCCTCCCAGTCATTAACTGAATAGATTGTTAGGGAGTTACACGTTGATGTTGATGAGGGGCTGTCTTCTAGGAGCTTTTTCTGAATTTCTTACTCTTAGCTAGCTCCAATCAGACGAGGACTAAAATGTCAAATCTGCAGCGTAAAATTCATGAAAGTCAATTTTTGTTCAGGAAAACACACTTCAGTGCTTAAGCTTGACTCAGATAGCTACTGGCAGGTATTGAGCCCTGTTGAGTCCAGCCGGTTCGACTAGTAGGTTAGTAGTCAAAGTTACTTGGATGATGATTATTCCATTTCATCCATTTAAAAGATCTGTGTCAGTATCAACAAAAGATCATTTAGTTATGGTATCAAGAACTAGTAGGTTAGACCTGCCGTCCACTAGGACCCCAAAGGGTTCCCGAAGCTGAAATTCACCTGATCTGGAAGGATTGGGATGATTCGGACTGTCTTTGGGGTGTTCTGGAACTCAGTCGCATCATTCCGCAACGCTTCGGGAAGCCTTCGTGACCGACAAATCTTCGGCATCAAAATTTTAAGTTTTAAAATTTGGACGCCAAAGGTCTTGTACTGTAATGCTTTGGGAGAGCTTTGGGGTAATCAGGAAACCATCGGTAACAGTTCGGGGTTTTCGGGAACCCATCTGCATTCACTCCGCATCATCAGGACGCCTTCTGCGAGGCTTCGTGATCATTAAGCTATCCCGAACGTTTCCCGAAGGATAGCTGAATAGATGCCGAAAGCTCCCTCATAGCGCCTAAGGGATGAGTTTTACAAATGGAAGCTATGCCAATGATGTTAAGAACACATGCCGAACAGTTGCCAAAGGCACCAGTTGATCGCGGAAGGGATGCCGAGTTGTCGCCATATATCTTGAATGACAGCAGTTTGCCTACAAGTTGGGATAGTAGTTCGGCATCGTCTATATACATCGACAATCTATCGGGATTGATTCGTAAACCCTTTTGCATACACCGCAACCATTCTTATACCGATCACCGAATACTTCCCGAACAAGCACCACAACAAAACTCTGCCAATTTTTATTGATAAATGATTCTGAAGGGTTCCTGAATCAAGCAGATTGTAATTGGCATCCCCTTCGGCATAGCATCGGGGTCTAAACTAGTGGACGACAGGTCTTGGCTGCATTCAGTAAATTGTCATTGTAATATCATGCTTGAGCTATAATCTCGGTCGTTACAAATAAACACCTTGTAATAAAACAACATTCAAAACGATATCAGAAAAACTGACAGTACTTAGGAGCTTCTTTATCGTACCGTATACTAAACTGACTAACTGGCAGTGACAGCACAATTGCATTTGACTAGTTTGTTGACAGTCAATTAAAATCATTATAATCCAAAATTAAAACACATCAATAACATGTCAGTGAAATAGACGGTTTCATATGAAGATGTTTATTCCAAATATTACTTACATACGAACGATTAAGTCCAAATACGCCAAAGAAACATCAGTGAAAGGCTACACTTTGCCTGTATCCTACTCGGTTGCCATGCAAAATATAGCCGACATGTACTTTTTGACTGTGTCGCCAATTTTCAAGTGTTTTGACGAACACATTCTGCTAAAATTAACCCAAATATTTGAATGCACAAAAAGTGCCGTAATAGTCTGGATTACCTCCCCTACTAAACCCCAGACAAAATTGAAGAGGTAGCCTGTGTATTAACGTGCACCTCATTTATATCTAAAAATCAGATTTTCACCGAAATATTTTCAAAACAATTTGGTTAATTTCTTCAGCTAGAAGAACGTAACAAACGCAAAATATAAAAAATAGACTATGTTACCTATCATTAAGTAGGATAATCAATTGATAACATTTCCATGTGCTTTACTCATTTACACGGCCCATTATCGGTTGCTAAGCAATTCTACAACATCACTAAAAATCGATGGTTTAATTGTCCATTTGACAATGTTGCCATGGCAACACAGACCAACTAAAGTTTTTAAATGAATTTTGACTCTTGCCAACGAAGATTTTACCTTTGAATAACTTCCATCTACAAAAAATTGGAGTTTTAATATGAAAAACAAGAAACATAATATTGGAATTTTGTTTTGATATTTTTTCACATGAAAATGTCAAATTTTACATGGGATTCAATAGGAACAACATTTTTTGTTATACAATTTCGAGATTTAAAAAAAAGACATTTCTATAAACTAGTTGTACATCTTAAGAACAGATGACGTTGATTTTAAAGAATGCCAATTTGTGTGTCTGCATAATTGACTATCACAATACTAAAAATGTAACCATGGCAACCAGGCGTATTCCATGAATCAAGAATTTGCATTGATGTTCTTAAATTTCCTAGTAACCAAAAATAGGCAAATATGAATTATTTTCTTAACCGAATCAAATCATGATTGGACTATTCTACGATATGATACCAAATTATAGTATACTAGTAACATATTTCTATTTATCGTGTCAAGCAATTTCGAAGTCGAAAGCCTGTCAAATTTTCCATGATTTTTTTTTATTTTATGAACTTTTATTTGGTCCCTGATAAATTAATAATGGTAAGTCGCCATGCTTGTTTCGATAATAGTAGTTAACTCACCTTTATACTAAGACTCAATTGGATTTGTGACATACCACTGTAGATTAACAGTCACCAACCTCGAAAGTCCGATAAGCTTTAAACATGCCGTTCAGCCAACCATGAAGATGTAATTGTAACTAGTTCACGGATGGCAATAGTACTGTACAGTGTATACATTTGTTTTTAAGTTTCACAGTTCAAATTATTTTTACCATTGCACCTGAGGAATAATTTGCACCCCTTTCCCTCGTTATTATGTAAGTCATGCGTATTTTGACGCGTATTGAAGTAGAAAATAAAATATACTCAGCTTATTTCAAAATTATGTCTTAAGGCAGACCAAATACCTAAATGTATATCTAGGTCTTTCAAAAAATACAACTTTATAGAAAAAATTATTTTTACCAACAAATTTTGTTTTCGTTTTAGTCATTATCAATGGTACAGTAACCTGTGTTCCATTCCTGTAAAAACTGGTCTTTTGGTCTTGTTTTAACAATTGTTTTAAATCAATTTGAACAACCAACTGATTGATTCAGTCAATTATTAGACTCGCCTAAACCATGTAACTGATTTCGAACAAAAGAGATTCATAATTTACCTCACTTGAGTTATATACAGTGTCATATACATAAAACCTTACAGATTTTGTCATTTTTTGTATGAATCAATCTACTCCAAAAAGATCAAATTATAAACTTGATCTTCATTGATATATTTACTCCAAGCTCACCATAAACAGGAAGCTATACGGTCCATGCCATAAACCAAACAATTAGCAGAGATTACCTTTGAACAAAATCTTTGCTTTGAATAACCATTTTTAAAGAAAATCATGGTTTTAATGTGAAATAACAAACATTTGAATTTATAATTAAATTATACATCAATTTATGAAAAATCTTCAACATTATCAAGTTTGAAGTCATTAAAATAGAAATCAGGGATGTTCTTTCGACCCCTCTTGCTACTAACTGCTAAAACGACTACTTCTACACAACGCTTGTCTATAATTGCGTCTTTTCGTTATTTCGGTTGCTTTGGGTTTTTAGCAGTTGTAAAGGGAGATCACTGCGCGAGGTAAACAATCGTCTGAATGACTATGATGAAATGTGGAAGGTGACTTATGTAAATTCTACGTAAATTGCTCTTTTTAAAATGGGACAAACCTCAAGCACACAGCCTACTTCACCAGAAGTACCGACACAAACTACTGGAACAGAAAAACCCAAATGTAAACCATGTTGTGCCTGCCCTGAGACACGGAGAGCCAGAGATGAATGGTGAGCATGTTGCCTGGATCATTCATCATCTTTTCATGTCATTCATTAGTCTGATAATTATCCTATGTTTTCCTCAATAAACAGTAAAAAAATGTCAAATGACAATTATATTCATTTCCCAATCTAAATTAGCAATCCAAAACAAACAATTGAAGCTGTTCAATGCAGAGCTGCAAGATTCGTCTGCAATAATTTCACCCATAGCCTATACGTGCAGTGTCACTGACATGCTAGGCAAGCTCAAAATGGGATTTCTATTTCATACTCCCAACAATCAAAACGGATTATAACAGGGATGCGCAAGTCAGGGTAGCAGTTTGTTAAAAGTATAAAAGGAGTGCAAAAGTTATATAGTACAGAGTGAAGGTGATAAAGAGAATTTACAGTGCAAATTTAAAAGGCAAGTAAGATATTTGTATGGGGTCTAGAATTTTTGTGTCTCCAGCCTCTCTCGAAAAATTGGGAGGCTGGGACTGGACTGTATGTAAGCCGGTAGAGAGTTCTAGAGTCTGATAGTTCTTGGAAAGAATGAGTTTTGATGATATTGGGTACAAGATTGGGGTATTAGATAGTTCAAATTTCTGGTCGGGATAAGGTGGCTATGGTCTACATTATATATATGGGATACCTTTGAACATAGACGTAATATTACTTGAACAACAATGATCCAGCACAACCTGGTTGACCTCTGCAGCCGTCAGTCATTAGACTCATCCAATCTATCGACATGACTATGACGTTTAAAATCTGGCGCAACCTGGTTGAGCTCTTTCCTGATCCACCTCTTTAACCTGGCTCCTCCATCTGCTGGCACTGTCAACCAATACAACAACTGTCAGTGAAAAGCGAAGTTTTCAGGAACATTTTCTATAATCCTACCACCATCATCCTGTGTAATGCCCTGCCTCAAGCTGCTGTTGACCAGACCGTACTGGCAGGTTTCCAAGTGGTCTTGGCTAGTCAGCTCACCACCATCTAGACATTAGCTGTCATCCAGTTTTTAAAGAGATGTTAAAATAGTCACTTTTACCACATACCAAGACTGTCCACACTTTTACTCTGAGCCAAGTTGAACAAGTCGGCATGTGTTCATAGTTTTTACCAAATTGCAAGTATACTCCAACAGAGTGAGGCAATCACTGAATCTTGTTTTGCAACAGTGCTGTGTCTCGTAAAGGAGTAATTTTGCTTGTAGATGCGAATAGTTGAATCCATGAAGTACCTTCACTTGTTTTTAGCTCACCTGTCACATAGTGACAAGGTGAGCTTTTGTGATCACTCTCCGTCTGTCGTCCGTCCGTCGTCGTCCGTCAACAATTGGCTTGTGTACACTCTAGAGGCAACAGTTTTGATCCAATCTTCATGAAACTTGATCAGAATATTGTTCTCTATGAAATCTAGGCAAAGTTGGAAACTGGGTCATGTGGGGTCAAAAACTAGGTCAAATCTTAGACAAATCTTTTGTACACTCCAGATGTCACCAATTTGTTCCAATCTTCATGAAACTTGGTCAGAATGTTGTTCTCCGTGAAATCTAGGACAAGTTTGAAACTGGGTCATGCGGGGTCAAAAACTAGGTCACTAGGTCAAATCTTATGAAAACATTGGGTCATGCGGGGTCAAAAACTAGGTCACTAGGTCAAATCTTATAAAAACCTTGTGTACACCCTAGAAGTCACCGTTTTGATCCAATCTTCATGAAACTTGGTCAGAATGTTGTTCTTCATGAAATCTAGGACAAATTCGAAACTGGGGCATGCTGGGTCAAAAACTAGGTCACTAGGTCAAATCTTATAAAAACCTTGTGTACAACCTTGAGGTCACCGTTTTGATCCAATCTTCATGAAACTTGGTCTGAATGATGTTCTCCATGAAATCTAGGACAAGTTCGAAACTCATGTGGGGTCAAAAACTAGGTCATTAGGTCAAATCTTAGAAAAACCTTGTGTACACTCTTGATGTCATCAATTTGATCCAATCTTCATGAAACTTGGTCAGAATGTTGTTCTCCATGAAATCTAGGACAAGTTCGAAACTGGGTCATGCAGGGTCAAAAACTAAGTCACTAGGTCAAATCTTATAAAAACCTTGTGTACACCCTAGAGGTCACCGTTTTGATCCAATCTTCATGAAACTCGATCAGAATGTTGTTCTCCATGAAATCTAGGCCAAGTTTGAAGCTTGGTCATGTGGGGTCAAAAACTAGGTCACTAGGTCAAATCTTAGAAAAACCTAGTGTTCACACCAGAGGTCACAATTTTGATTGTTTCTTCATGAAACTTGGTCAGAATGTTGTTCTGTATAGACTCTAGGCCAAGTTCAAAACTGGGTTATGTGGGGTCAACATCTTGGTCACTAGGTCAAATCTTAGAAAAACCTTTTGTTCACTCCAGAGGCCGTGGTATACCGTTTTGATCCAATCATCATGAAACTTGATCAGAGTATTGTTCACTATGAAATCTAGGCCTAGTTTGAAACTGGGTCATGTGGGGTAAAAAACTAGGTCACTTGGCCATATCTTAGAAAAATATTGTGTTCACTCCAGGGGTCACCGTTTTGATCCAATCTTCATGAAATGTATATGGTCAGAATGTAGGTTGTACCGATACCTAGACCAATGTGCAACAGGTGAGCGACCTAGGGCCTTTCAGGCCCTCTTGTTTTATCTATATAGTCAATATGCAATGATTGTATCAATATACGAGTAACAGTCTTGATATATGTTTTTCAGCATATCCGAGAAGGGGGCCGAGAACTGTAAGGATTTGATTGAAGAACATTTAAAATGCATGAGAAAGCAAGGATTCAATATTTGAAAAGTTGTAAGTTTAGATTTAATTGCTCATTCTCTTTATCTCAGACCTTGTGAAGGTCTTACTAATTTGACTGACACATTGTAAACTAAGTAGATAAACACATCTTTTACCTCTTACAAAGTGACAAATTAAAATTTTATGATCACAGTTTTTCTGTCCGTCTGTCAACTATTCGCTTGTGTAGACATTTATAATTGACATTGCCTCCACTATATTGGCCTATTCATTATGAAACTTAGTCACAATGCCTGACAACGGTCAACAAAATCTAGGTCAAGTATGATATTAGGGGTCAAAATTTGAAAATTAAGTCACTGGGTCAAATAATAGAAAAAACCTTCTGTAATCACTAGAGGTTACAATTTTGCCTACTTGGCCGCAATGATCACCTCACCTCAAGTTATAATGATTGGGTCATCCGGGGTAAAAAACTAGGTCACTAACTCAAATCATAGAAAAAACTTGTGAAGGCCTGAGTGGTTAATAACAATTAAGCATCAGAACAACAAACCATTGTATATCAGCTGATATATTACAGCGTCGTTGTTACTTTGGAAGCATATATTGTTAAGGTTACTTGTTTAACTGCGTCACAGAAATACGATGTGATGTCAGTCACTTTCATTGTATATCAGCTGATTCACAATGATATGATTTGTTCTTGCAGTTGTTGTTTGCAGGTATTGTTATTATAACAAAACATGTACTTGTAATTTGCATGTATTGTTTGTTTTTTTTGTTTTTTTTGTTTTTTTTTTTTTTCGAGGTGGAGTATTAGTTTATTTTCCTCGTCAATAGGTGTGTCTGGGTCGAGGACATCCCAGTACACACCTTACAAGTTCTGAGTTAGTAAATACCTGGATTAGTACATAATTATGATACTATATAATGTATAGTTGTTTACACATAATTGAACTGTCAAATTTACAGAATGTCATAAATATTAAACAATTTTACACATTGTAAACATGTTGCTATATAAAATACATGTATAGTAATAGATGGTGCATATGATACATAAACTAACACTCTCTCCTCAGTTTTTAGGAAAAATGGTAAGAACTCAACTTTGACAATGGGACATTCTTATATTTTTCTTATAATATTCTGCATGTATTGTTATTGTAATAAAACAAGTACTTGTTATTTGCAGGTATTGTTATTGTATTTAAACAAGTACTTGTTATTTGCAGGTGCTGTTTGTGATATATTGACAGCGATGTTGTAGATGCTGCATCTTCCAATACAAGCCAAAGAAATCCCAGTGTTAGTGTGTAACTGGACAGATGATCCTAAACTCTTTTTGAAGGTCCTCAATTCTAGATGATAACAAGAACATTAAACTTTAGATGTATGTCACTTTGTGCATTACTTAATGATTCATATTGATATTCCAAGTTGATTTTTTTAGCTCACCTGTCACATAGTGACAAGGTGAGCTCTTGTGATCACTTTTCATCCGTCCGTTAACAATTTGCTTGTGTTCACTCTAGAGGCAAAAGTTTTGAAATAATATATGAAATTTGGTCTGAATGTTTTTCTCCATGAAATCTAGGCCAAGTTCGAAACTGGGTCATGTTGGGTCAAAAACTAGGTCACTTAGTCAAATCTTAGAAGGACCTTGTGAACACTCAAGAGGTCACCGTTTCGATCCAATGTTCATGAAACTTAGTCAAAATGTTGTTCTCCTTGAAATCTAGGCCAAGTTCGAAACTGAGTCATGCAGGGTCAAAAACTAGATCACTAGGTCAAATCTTGAAAACAAATGGTGTACATTCCAGAGGTCACCGTTATAATCCAATCTTAATGAAACTTGGTCTGACTGTTGTTCTCCATGAAATCTAGGCCAAGTTTGAAACTGGGGTCATGTGGGGTCAAAAACAAGGTAACTAGGTCAAATTCAGAAAAATCTTGTGTTCACTCCAGAGGTCGCCATTTTGATTCTATCTCAATGAAATGTGGTCAGATTTTAAGTTGTATTGATACCTAGACCAATGTGCAACAGGTGAGCGACCTAGGGCCCAAAGGGCCCTCTTGTTTTTGAAGTTCTATGAAAAAGTGCTTATTTAATAAGTTATAGTTACTGTGTTAGTCTTAAGTCTATGCAGTTTTTATATCTCATTTATACTGTATTGTTCATTGAGTGTTTTGATTTAATGTGCTTTGGGACTTTTGTACAAAGATATTAGTTGTTTGTTTTAAAATAAATCTTTATTGTCAACAGACTTGTGACATTTATCATTCCAATAAATGTACCGGACATCCAGTTAAGAAAGTTGAATCATGTCGTGCAATCAGCATAACCTTACATCGGAGAACAGAAATCTCACATCCTTCACATGGTTTCCATGGTCAAGGAAAACTTTTTCAAGGTCAGGGAAAATAATCAAAAGGCATGTAATTCTTATCTATAGCAGTTGGTAAAGGAGCATGTCTAGGAACATTTGCAGGATTCTAATCTTGATTAAAGAGAGTACCTTGCATTCACATTGGACAGCTTTTGTTAATTCTCTTGGTCTGCCGTCTGTTCATCTGCCCACTATTTCTTCATGTAGCCAATTGGCACTATAGTTCAAGATCAAGGCCTAATCTTTATGAACTTGATCATCTTAACACAATGTTTAAGTTCCATATTTATTAATTTGGGGTCAAAATGTACACAATCATGTCAACTATAGGCGAGATAAGTCAATACATGACAAAGTTATAATCCTGACAAACATCAATTTGACCTTCAACTGTACCCTTCAACTTTGAGATAGGAACCTGGGGTTTGGCATGACACTCAACCTCATGGAAGTGAACATTCATGCCAAATATAAGCAAATTGGGCAAAATATGACAAAGTTACGGTTCAGACAAGTATCAATTTGACCTTCAACCGAGACCTTTGAGATAGGAACCTGGGGGTAGGAAATGGCACGCCTCCTTATGAAAGTGAACATTCATGCCTAATATAAGCAAGATTGGTATATAAAGTCCGGACAATTAAGGACGGAAGCTCATACGTGGGGATATCCAAAAGTTTGTGGACTTTTTCTCTTATTCAAAAACCATTTGACTTAAAGCTACGAATCTATGTTCCCTGTAGAATTGATGTATATTGTACAAGTATACCAAATATCATACAGATGTGATTAAAAATAACATAGATATAGCATTTGTAAGCATGCATGGTAGGCATACCCAGTGCACGCTCAGAAATGATGTACGAGGTCACCCTCTCGACTAAATCATTTCATGAAGCTCCTAAACACTGTTAATCAATTGCTCTTCATTTCCCGTAATCAGCTGTATACTTATACTATGCAAAAACACTCGTTCTGCCGATGTGTACTGAATTGCATCTTTTCTAGCTCTACAAGTGGATTTTTTTCTCTAATATATTTAGGATGGTCGATTCTAACCAACATAAAGCTCATTCGTTGAATGTCGGTTTTGTACCTTTTAACATGCATCGTCTGTCATCCTGAACTATTTATGCAATTTAAAAACAATTGAATACAATGCAGAAGGGTTCATACTTGATTTGCGAAACAATTCTTGTCTTCCTTGCGGTTCCCTTTAGCTATATATATAATTGAATTATTTTGCGACTGCAAATGATATATTGTGACGTCATATTTTACGTTTATATGACAACATTAACCCTCATATTCATTAAATGACGAATATATAAGATACAACCTATAAATTATACCAAAATATTGGTACGACAGTACTCAACATGAGGACACATTTTTGTGCTTTTAAATGAAGAAGCACTGTAACAATCGGTAATAACGTAACGCATTTTACTGGAAATAATCTGCAGTGCGCCACTTACGCATTTTTGTGTTACTATGGCAACGTGTTACTCTTGATACAAAGAGTCTTTATAAAAATAGTTTGAGGTTATTGTCTGTAATAGATTAATGTCACTGTATGGTAATTTTTATACTGACCTGACTTACAATAAACATTTTAGAGCAAAAGTCCACAAACTTTTGGATAACCCCATGTACATGCACCAAAAATGGTGATCAAGTCTCGTACTCTGCAAGGGGGCTCAACAAATAGCAGCTATTATAAGTAAAAGAGTTGCAGATGCCAAGCAATGACTCTTCCTCGTTTAGGCTGATTTCCTCATTTTGTGTCGACAGGGGATAAACAGGTGACTTTTGTTGTTTAAAAAACTTTGAAACAAAAGGGACTACCCCCGGTATATTCAGCCAGTCCTCAAATATGATGTATCTGCAAATGGGTGGACTTAAGTAATTCATGTTATTTGCTAGTGAGACAATCACAGCCTGTGGTATATGTAATGGTATAGTGTCTTATGTACATAGAATTGAATACAACTAATGTTGATGTGTTTATGAAGATGATTTATTCAACATATGATTAATACATAAATATGGAACATGAAAATGTATACAAATGTATACTTAGGTAAAATATCTTGTCAAAGTTGCTGAGAATTCAATGTATTTAGCCTATTCTCATATTCAATTCTATTACATACTTTGACAGTACAATATGTGCAATGTTGATAATAACGTTATCTGTCTGTTGACAACTAGTATAATGTATAACAGTATTGTTTTACTTTGGTTACATATATACAAGCCAGACATGTTATATACCATTAACAACCATTCAACTACACACTGTATTGATCTAACTAAAGCAATTATTTTTATCCTGGAAAGGATAATCCTGAAGTTGAAATATCAATAAAAAGGAGGGGGGGGGGCAAACTACATCATTGTGTAATTGTTGAAAGAGAAGTTGAAACTTATGTCTCTAGCTAAATTAAAACCCAGTGTGTAGTTATTAAATAAAGGTTGCAAGTATACAAAATAAAGATACATTAAAAGATCAACATTTATTCGTTCATAACAACGTCCATTCATTTATCACAGATATTCGGCTGAGAATAAAAATTCTATTTTACTGCAGAAGTGCAGCCTTTACCAAGTCTTTCTTGTCAGGTGTCAATGAAGAAGGAAATTCAATGTCAAACTCAATAATTAAATCTCCTTTCTGTGTAGGATCTGTAGAAATTGGCATTCCTTCACTAGGTACAAGCTTCTTGTAGCCGGGTCTGAATTGATAGAAAAATATGATTGAATAAGTTTGGAATAATAGAACATTTTGTTTAAACTTAAGCTATGCAGCTCAACATCATATTCACTGAAGTTAAAAGGTGAATCTAGAAACTAAATGTGATGGGGGAAAAGAAAAACTTTATTTCCTCTTTCAAAATTGTTTTTTATCCAATCACGTCACATTCCATCAATGGAAGTCGTGAAATTATCCAATTTTTCATAATGGTTGTGGAACAGTTTAGAACCATTTTGTCTTTGGAGCAACAGGCCACAGAGCAAACCCTCACACCTCATGTTAAATGTTACAAACATCTATATGAACATAATATACTGCAAAAATCATTTAATTTCAATGGGACAAAATTTCGTGTTTAGGTAAAAAAGACCATTTTGCTGGGACGTTAATCGGTGGATTTTGCATTTCAGGTATAAATACAAGTTGCAAAATTAGTGTTCAATGGGATTTGATTTCGTGTTTAAAGGTGAATCACGAAATTCACAAAATTTAATCCCCCACGAAAATCAATGATTTTATGTAATATAGTCTTGCTTTACTTACTTAATGATATCATTGATTGGTATATGTAATATTCTCTCATCTAAGGTTTGAATATCAACTGTACAACCAGTCAGAGCCTTTCCTAGGGGAACCTTGGCGGTATGAATCAAGTTGATACCCTCACGACGGAATCTTTGATGTTGTTTGTCTTTTACAATAAACACAATGTCGGCTGAAAAACAAAATGTCACATAATATAAAAAATATATTTCAGGTGAATGAACCTATACGCCCAAATAATGCTGGCTATAAATGGGTTAGATAATATACACATTGACAAATAGATTGAATGAACTCATTGAACTGACTTTTAAACTCATCAATATGTAGCATGTACTAATATTACTTAAATTTTCTGTATTATTGATCACCTAAATAATGCAACCACCTATCGAAGCTATGCACCAAATTGCATTAAACCTCAATCAACAAATTCTTTACTAACTACCCTGTGTTAAACAACCATCTGTATCAAGTAGCGACTGACATTTTACTTAGCTGAAAAATGCTCAACATCAAACAAACTTACCAGGAACATTGTTTGGACCTTGGTCCCCTTCTTCAGGGAATGTGATTCTTGTATTTGGTTTCCAACCTTTCTTTACTGTGATAGTCAAAATTTTGTCACGGATACTTGATGTATGACCATCTTCATTCATTACCTACAATATAAACAACAAGATAAAATAATAGGTTCAAACCTTAAAGTACCTGGTTCTATTTCATTCAACGTTTTTATTTTACATACATGTGAAATATGAAAATGTTTGCTTAATAAACGATCCATGCAATGTGAATTTGTAATTTTCGAGTGAATTTTTTTTGAGTATACATAAACAAATTATTCCAAGCAATATTGAATTGTGCATGTATATTTTGTTATTCTAAGTATCGCTCTACATGCACTTAGTACGACTTTCTACACTTACTCTTCTTGAAATCTTCATTTTCTTTGTACAGCCATGGAATACTTCCTCTAATGAAAGGTAAAGATCACGTTCTATGGGTGGATCTTGCTTCTTCCTTCCACGACCAGCCAGACCACCAAATGACATACTAAGATCACCATCAACTCTGTCATAATATTCTAAAATTGAAGAAAAGCATAAATAATTTGTCAATTTTTAAATTAAATATTCCATTAGCTTAAAAATGATTATTGCAATGTACTCAAAATTGCTGTGATTTTCTTATATATGGAGGATATTTGTTGATTTTCGTGTTACATCAAATTTTATTTCACTGAGTGATCATAGAAATTAATTTTTTGTGATGACAAGTGAAATCAAATAAGATCTTTCACCAGAAATCAACAAATTTTCAGTTTATTATTTGCTTCATTTTCTGGTAAAATGGTACAGTAATTGGCTACAATGGAAAAATTAGAACGTCACAACGTGACAATTATGACATCATAATGATATAAGGCATATTTTGAAGCCCGGCGCAATTGACGTTGATTTCTTTTTCTGCATGATACTGGAACCAGCACCAAAACAGAAATTTCACTGTTATTTTCCCGGAAAATCACTGTAATCCATTGAAAGCTAATAATAAAGTATATTAATTTCAATATAGTAATTTATTTGCAGAAAACTATTATGACTGAAAAAAATTACCTTGGAAGGGATTGTCACCACCGAAGAAATCTCTGAATACTTTATCACAATTGCCATGGAAGGTGTAACCTTGTGTCCATGCTCCGGTTTCTACAGTGCCACTGGGCACACCATTCTTCAGACCCTCTTCTCCAAACTGATCATAAACTGCTCGTTTTCTGGCTGTAGTGTAAATACAGAATACAATAATCTATGAGTTTAAACACTTAATGAGCACTAATTTGAACTGTATCTGTATGAAGGAGATTGCAATTATACAAATTTGATCTAAAACTTTTGAAAGATTTTAATTTTACTACACCAGTACAATAATATTCCACCTACAGCAATTAGCCTGCTTTCCTATGGTTTCAGGAACCAAAGTCTTGATTTTGAAGCATGCCAAATTATTTGCTGATAAGAAAATATTTTTTACAATTAAAAAATTACCCGAACCCCTGTACATGTGTAATGCAAATCATGATGAGTAATCATCGTATTTACCAAGTAGCAACCTTTTCACAGGGTGGCCTTCACCTCTACAATCAGGTGACAATGTTTCCTATTGATACGGGAATTGTGATTGGCAATTGGGGGTTCCACTATTATGTGTGTACAGAATGTTGGATGTGTGTTGCATTTTGATGTACATAAACAACGACCTGAAAAACAGTATTTTAGGTCTTTGTCATAAATGATGAAATTCTAGACATGGTGTCTACCTTTCAGCCAAGTTGAGCTATATCAGTATTTATTGATTTTCATTAATATGTGATAAAAAAGAGACATAACAGTATGCTAAAAAAATTGACTGTATTTTTTATACTCATTCAATCAGTTTTAGACTCACACATTTGGTGGAAGTCTGTCATAAGAATTAAGATGGTTCCTGAAATCATCTATGGGAAAGAAGGATAATATATCAGATTGAACAGAAAATTTTAAAAGATTTTTACAGAAACATACCATCTGATAAAACATCATAAGCTTCTGCCACTTGTTTGAACTTATCAGCAATGACTTGATCACCTGGATTCTTGTCTGGATGATACTTGAGAGATAACTTTCTGTAACTGTAATAAAATTAAAGTAAAACTGAATTACATGATTTTGTTTTGCAAATAGTATAAACTCTACAAATGTATTTATCTAAGTCTACATGCACACATCTTTTTCATATTCATTGGATGGCAGTGGTCAAGTGGTTAAGGCTATTTACTACTGATTGTGAGGTACCTGATGTGATCCTCAGCCAGGGTTCTTGGGCGATGTTGGTTCAATTCTGAAATGATGTGTTTCCTATCCAGAGATAAACTGGTTGGAACCAAGAGGAAGTCTAGCACTATACATCGGGCACACGAAATTTATTAAAAAAAAGAGCTATGGCTATGTACATGGATTTCATAGATCACACCACTTCAAGTTCAATGCTTGTATGGCCCAACTAGGACTCTTGATCACACTGGCACAGCTCTCTCTCAACAGAGTGAAGCAGTTGTTGGATAGTTCTCCAAGAGAGGAAGACTGAGTTTATCATTTGGGACTTATTTATTATTTACTGATCAAGTACCTGTGGTCTGAGTGTGGAGATATTGCAGCTACAGTCTACAGAAGGTGAAAACATTTAAACAAACCAACACCCAGCTTAACTCAGACTTCTGTGCTTCAGTACAAGGTTCTGGTTCAGTAGATATAAGTAACAAAGTTGCAGACCAACTACCAGATTGAGTTAGGCGAGTCAAAGTGTCCGACACAAAAAAAAAACAATTTTAATGAAATTTCTGACACAGTCATGACAGTGTCAGTGAGAGAATTGTTTACAACAGTCAACAGCGTTGTATATCTCTACATTGGACCGTAAAATAATTAACTATAATGCGTAGAAATAAAGTTTAAGTAACACTTACTGTTTCTTTATATCAGCGTCGGTCGCAGACCGCGTAAGTGATAAAAGATTGTAATAATCGACACCCATATTTGCAATCGTCTTCGTTTACGTTTAATGGCGGTGTATCATAGCAACCACACACAGAGCTATCATTGTGTGGTAAATTCGCATTTCGAAAAATGTTATTATGAAATTAATGGAGAAACTATTACTGTATAAACTTTATATTGAAAATAAAGTTTGATAAGATATTTTTGGCCATCGTTTTGATCAATTATTGATAGTAAATTGATTGTTTGTTTAGACGATATTTTCGTTACGGCGTCTAAATTTAGATATTGTAGCTGGACTCCGGGCAACAACTTCCCAAACAATATGGAGGATGTAGTGTAGATCTAATAAAGAACTGAATGAATCGTTAAATGTGTGATTATTTGTTTCTTACAAAGAATAAACTATGGATAGGGATACTGCAGGCATCAGGATTAGTCCTGCGTCGGTGGAGTTTCACGACACTATCCCTGACACTGTAGAACAGTTGAATGTCACTGTTTACAATATTAGCAAAAGCAGCAAGAGTATCAGATTTTATGCTCCAAAAACAAAGGTACACCATTATCTGTCAAAAGAAAGCAATACAATATATTGGGGTTTCAAATGGTGCGGGATTTGGTGGCCACCAGTTATATAGAAGGGTGGCATGGTGGTCATGTGATAACGCACTTTACCAGGTCTAGGATTATGCTGTTTTTATGGATAATCAGTAAATTTACTGATTGTCCATATTTTTACTGATCAAAATATCTGTAAATTTACTGACAGTTTAATGACAAATTTCTAAGTTTTCCTTAAAAAGCTGAAATATAGCTCTTGTGAATTTCCACAAACTGTAAATCACTTCAGATGGTGTTTGTATACTAAAATGAGAAAAACTTCCGGTTTTGGATGGCTGAAATTCAACTTCGAAAATATGAAAAACAGCAAAATTTCAAAATCATAGGAATTTCACGAAACTTGAGTTAATGCTGTAAAATTGTATTCCGAACATAATTATATTTGTAATTGTGTGCCCTTTTTTTTTAATTAGAAAAAAATGATAATTTCAATACAAGTCCGTAAATTTACTGATATTTTTATCAGTAAAAACATGGACTGTCCATAGATTTATTGATTATTCATAAAAACAGCATAATCCTAGACCTGTTTACTCCTGATCGAGAGGTCCCAGGTTCGATCCTTGGCAGGGGCACTTAATCATTTCAGAAACTTTTTTAAGTGTTTCCCACCCATCTAGAGATGAACTGGTTGGAAACTAAGGGTAGTCTCGAGTGTATCGGTGCTTTACACTGAGCACGTTAAAAAACCAAGGAATCTATTTGCAGGGCCCACTCTGGGGCATTATCCCAAATTTTAGAGACAGATGCAGTGTTTAATTTTCGTTTTTGAGTCTTTTTCCATTGAGCTTAGAAAATCAATGAAGCATACTTAGGGTCTAACATTAGCACTATTCAAATAGCAACTTTAATTATTGATTATGTAATTTTGTCATCACTTGCAGAAGTTTAAGTTGAAAGTAAAGAACCCAGACAAACCCGTTGCTCCTGGTCTGAGTGTACCTGCTATCATAGAATATACCAGTACAGAAGAAGGAGAATTCAAGGATAGAGTTGTTGTAACAGTTGATGGGGAAGTTGTAGAAATACCCATAGTTGCGTAAGTTTGTTATTAAATACATCTTGTTATATTCTTTCAAGTTCCACTATCTTTCATGAATGTCATACTTTAAATCATTTTCAGTATAGTGAAGTCCCATATGATTACTCAAAAATTTGTTTATTTTATAAAATTTATCCTGATACTGGCGCAATTGATGAACATGAGGAAATAATAACACACATCTACTAGTGTGTTGTTGTTGAATACAACTCTGATCCGGTATAGTTAACTAATACTTACTATAACTACGGTACTTCATTTGGAGATATGGCAAGATACAATAGAAGAGCCAGAGTCTCAAATTTATAACATGGTCCACTAACACGGTGACTAATTAATATTAAAGACTGATTGATAAACAGTTCAATGTACATCAACAAAACAAGATAATGTTACACTGGCTATATGCTAAGATTGATTAATCTGCCTTTCACTAATTCCATGTGAAATTCATGGATTATGCTCCATTTTCCTGTGACAGCCGCTGTAATTGAGTATTGGCATCCATCTAATGATGCTGCTGTTATTTGTATTCTCATATTTCTTTTATATTTGTGTCCCCTGTCAATGCAGTTCATTTTGGTATAGTAAAGTGACAAACACTTGGTATTATTGGAAAATGTCTGACAAATGTCAGACGATTTATTTTGAAAAACATCAAAATAATGTGTTTAAAAGATAAATAATGTTGGACATAACAAAGTCTTTCTTTTATTGCAGGTATCCAACCAAACCTGTGTTAGAGATTGACCAGTCTGTGGACTTTGGTAATGTAGTTGCTAACAGTAAAACTCTTGCCAGAGAAATTTCTCTTGTCAATCATGGCTCAAAACCAGGAGAGTTTAAGATCAAATATGCAGGAAACAAACCCATTGCTATTATGCCCACAAGTGGATCTGTTCCTCCAAAGAGTGTACAACTTATCAAAGTAAGTGTAATACAGTATCAAGTATTGATGAAAATTTAGTGCTTTGATTTATATTTTGTTACTTTTGTGTTTGTCAGTGTAATTGGAATATTTAGTTGTTGGTGGAATGTTGGCCTAAAGAGATTGATAGTCGACAAGTATAAGATAATTAAGAGCATTTGTCCCAATCCAAACCATAATCAATCATTGTAATAATTGCTGGGAACCTAACTTTCAATTTTTTATCACTTATTCATGGGCCAAATTTTTTTATTATTATTTATTCTAACATAGCACATGCAATTGGCCTTCTTTGCATATATATATTAAGCTAACCATTTTGTTAGGTGATAAAACACAGTTAATACACTTGTTACTAAATATAGTAACAAAAATGAGCCAATTTCAGCCTGATTATGACCATCACGTGATTGATTATCGCCTATCGGCCCGGTCCGCAATCTCATAATCGTAATCGGCCCGTTGAACGGACGCACGTTACGTTATCCAGGTTAACATTACGTCACGTCGGAGTCATAATGACGTCACGTTGGAGCTAAAATGCCGTTACGTTAAAATTGCTCTGACAATTTTATGAATGTACAAGATTTTCATCATAAATGACTGTAGATTTCCATGAACTTTACCAAACGTGAGTTGTTGTTACTCCCATTGAATTTTTAAATTGAACAATTGTATTAAAGACTTTAATACACTTCAGAGCCTGGCCGGAAGTTGATAATCGGCCCGGCATGAATAATCACCCTCGGGCTAAAGCCCTCGCGGTGATTATTAATTTTTCGGGCCGATTATCGCCTTCCGGCCCGGCTGTGTCGTGTATTAACCTCTTACTAATTGATGATGTCACATTTGACATCATATAGTATGACAAATAACCAGGGCACTCAATCTATGTAACGTTCCGAGGAAAGATTGAAGTTGGATGTCAATCTATCTTGTTGTGCTATAAATTGCAGAGCATTGGCGATGCTAGAATCAAAATAATGAATATATAGCTGACTTGTACTGATTTAATTTCTACGCATCCAAACTTATACTGTGCAACAAACAAAGCACAGCTACGTATTCATCATTTCTTAAATAATTGTGTAACCTAACGACAACATTACAAATAGTTATCTAAACAGTACACTCATTTCTTCTGATAGTAAGCTAGTGTATCGTAATCTAGAATGATCAACAACTAATGATTACCATACATGTTCAATAAATCTGTGTACTTGAAGAACACTAATAATAACATATTTATTAGTAGTTTTGTACATTCTTTAACATTATGTTTTTGTTTAAGGTTGAGTTTGTTACCAAACATCCTGGGAAAATAGAAGAGATTGTGAAGTAAGTCAGATTTTGAAGTTCTAACAGATGATGAAATTGTAATCAATTAATTTTAATAGATGTATTTCTGTAATCAGTTCAAGAACACATATACATGGTCTTATTTTCACTTTGACAGTTGATTGGTGTAAGCCAAGTTTTAGCTGTGGTAACATATAACATAAATCTTCCGGTGATTTGCCACATTCTTTTTCATTGATTATTTTGTTTTGAGACAATGTACCGTATACCCCCGAAAAAATGAATAAATGCTCTCCCCATAATAACCCCACCCCCCTCTTTTTTGGAGAAAAAACATTGTTTTGAAAAGAATATGTCTTTTTTCTAGCTTTTTTTCTTGAATATTGTATAATTATTGATGTTTTATATGATGGTTATCAATATTTAAGTATTGCTTCTTAAATAACATAGACATTTGTTACGATTTTATCGATAATTTAGACCCTCAAATAATAGCCCCCTGTTGCACAATGCATGGCCCCCAGCCCCCAGGGGGCGTTTATTTGAAGGTCTACGATATGTCATTAAGTATTGTTTGTACTATCCTTATTATGGCATGTTTATACTTTGATGTAGGGTTAAGTTAGAAGGACAGGATACAAAACTGCTGACAGTGAGAGCCAATCTGGTGGGTCAAGCATTACAAATATTGTCTCTAGAAAATGAGGATCCAGTTAGTTGTATACAATTTGGGAACACATATTACGGTTCAGATAAAACAGAATGTGCTCTTCTGTTTAACAATGGACCAGAACCTGTCAACTTCGTGGCAATCCTAGATGAGGATGCTATTGCTCAAGAAATGGTATGTACACTATATAGTATACATGCTTTTAATTGTTGTTGATATTTTTGTTACTGACAGATGCTTGCTAATATTCGGAATACAGTACAACCTCCTATAAAGACCAGCTCAATGAATGATAAAGGCATATATCTGTCCTTTTACCTGTACCTCCATGCACAGATATGTAGTATTTGTGTTATATATTTCTCTGTCACCCGAATCCAGTCTAGTCTATAGTAAACTGTCACTACCTTATACGGGAACAAATACCAATTAATTAACAATCAAGTAAAAAAACTGGTTTTTGCACAACCAATTTCCCAATGTATTTGGGGTATGTGATAATCTTTTGTCATTAATACCTGTTTTAACCATTATGTGGCCATTTACTGTTCACATTAGTTGTCTTTGCAGTGTACTAGTTGTCTGCTTGTTGCATACATGCCTGGGTATGGTAACATATTCAAACATGAACAGTGTATTTATTTCGATTTAAACATTGCTAGTATCTAACTGGCATATCACAGATTGTTTATTACGTTAATGCTAGCAGAGTTTTTCCTTATCAACATAACTTGCTGTATATCTAGAGTATTCTTTCCTGAATAATATCAAGATGATTGCCATGGTTTTTATCAACAATTGACTTTATAACTGATAATAGAAACACCACTAATTGAATGCTGGATACAATGTTTAAATTCTGATTGCTTACTTGATTGATTGATTGATTGATTGATTGATTGATTGATTGATTGATTGATTGATTGATTGATTGATTGCAGAGAAAGAGCATGTTGGACCAGGTTGGAATGGGTTAACTGTTCTTTGTTATATTTTCTTCATTGAAGTTCCAATAGTTGATCATGATTTGTTGTTGTATTTGTTCTTGTATTTGTTGTGTTTGACATTTTTTATTGTTGTTACTGTTCCATTATATTTTGTCTTCACAGCTTGCTTAGTATTTTACTGAGTTGGTAAAATTGATCTGTATAAGATGAAACTCATTACATGGTATGTTATTTCTTAAATGTTAATATATTAATTTGTATTTTTCTGTCTGTGAATGTAGTGGGCTGGTACCCATCTGGAAATTAAATCAAATAAATAGAGGATATTTGTATTGCATTCTCTTTAATTATTCCAGCTTACTTGTTATTTGTTCTTGCATTCATTCTTACAGGGTATTGATTTGACCAAGAACACTATGTCAGCACTTGCTGATCAAGGAGATAGTAGTAAGGTGCAAGGACAGACCAATGAGCTGACATCTCTAGTTACTGCTATACCCAATCAGGGTATACTTCAACCATATGAGAAGATACCAGTATTCTTCAGATTTAGTCCAAGGTACAGTATTCTACTAAACGCTCTCCCCGTAATAACCCCCCCCCCCTTTTTGGAGAAAAAACATTGTTTTGAAAAGAAATGTCTTTTTTCTAGCTTGTTTTCTTAAATATTGTATAATAATTGATGTAAGTCCAAGGTACTGTATCCTACTAAAATGTTGAAGGAATGAAAAATCTGTTTTCCAAAACTTGTTGCCTTTTTATTTATCTGTTATTGTCTTTTATTGCTTGGCAAAATATATTTGTTTGAATTAATTGACTTTTTATTGGTTGTATGGTGAAAGATATTTTGATATATTTATAAACTAATAACTACAATCTTATTTTTAGATGGAATTCATCTAAATCAGGCTTCAAGAATAAAATTGCTGCACCGCCGAGGAAAGATTTTGCACTTTTTTTGAAAATACAAATTATTGGATCAAGTGAGACAGTAAATGGTAGTGGTAAGTGTTTATAAAAAATTATGTTTTATGGCATAAATAGTCATATTACAAATTATAACAACGACTCATTCCAAATGTGTCTACATGTGATTCTGATCTTTTGATTTGACTCCTATTTAAATAAAATATTTATCAAATTTAAGAGGAGAATGTGTTCAATGTTGTTAATCCTGCAATATCTTATATGTCTTCTTTGTGAACTCTTTTCTTCATTATAATATACCAGTCCGAATGATGTACCTTCTTTAATTATTGTGATAATAAACCAGTGATATTTTGTACACCAGCCATTTTAATATCACTTATCCCTGATATTTGAAAGATATTTAAGTTTAGAAGGGGAGACAATTTAATTACAGAAATGAGCTAACAAAAACCTTTATCAAGGGAGGTCATTCTTGTCCCAAAATGCTGCTCATTAAATGTGTACACATTCTAGCTCATCTCTTATATGATAAATGCAGGGTGTATGGAGACATGAGTTGATTATCTGTATATTTCAGACAGCAAGGTTGTAGAAGTGGCACTGACTGGTACAGCATTACCAGTATTGTTGGATATTTCACCTGCAAGCAAGTATGACTTCAGTGAGGTTCCTGTTGGTGAACATGCAGACATTTTATGTACTTTGAAGAACAGTTCAGATGTTTTACCTATTACATATCAGTTTCGACGTATTGCTCACTTTGTTGCCCATCCCCCAAATGGCAAGATACAACCATTGTGTACACAAGACGTCATATTCTCCTTTGCTCCCAATCAATCTGGTAAGTTAAAAAATCTGTAACAACATTACTTGTCAATATTATCATGGGTGAAAGTTTTCAGGCATATGCCTGAACTTCAGGTTTTTGAGTGAATCAAGATGTCTGTTTTTAGCTCACCTGAGCACAAAGTGCTCAAGGTGAGTTATTGTGATCACTCACCGTCCGTCGTCCGTCCGTCTGTATGTCCGTCCGTCCGTCAGTCCGTCCGTCCGTCCGTCCACACTTTCAAACGACATCTCCTCTGAAACCATTTGGCATATTTTGATGAAATTTTGTCAGGATGTTTGTGGCATTGGGGGATTCAGTAATTGTTCAAATTATGGCCCTGGGGTCAAAATTGGCCCCGCCCCGGGGGTCACCAGTTTTACATAGACTTATATAGGGGAAACTTATAAAAATCTTCTTCTCTAAAACTACAATGCCTAGAGCTTTGATATTTGGTATGTAGCATCATCTAGTGGTCCTCTACCAAGATTGTTCAAATTATGGCCCTGGGGTCAAAATTGGCCCGCCCCGGGGGTCACCAGTTTTACATAGACTTATATAGGGGAAACTTATAAAAATCTTCTTCTCTAAAACTACAATGCCTAGAGCTTTGATATTTGGTATGTAGCATCATCTAGTGGTCCTCTACCAAGATTGTTCAAATTATGGCCCTTGGGTCAAAATTGGCCCCACCCCGGGGGTCACCAGTTTAACATAGACTTATATAGGGGAAACATATAAAAATCTTCTTCTCTAAAACTACAATGCCTAGAGCTTTGATATTTGGTATGTAGCATCATCTAGTGGTCCTCTACCAAGATTGTTCAAATAATGGCCCTGGGGTCAAAATTGGCCCCACCCCGGGGGTCACCAGTTTAACATAGACTTATATAGGGGAAACATATAAAAATCTTCTTCTCTAAAACAACATTGCCTAGAGCTTTGATATTTGGTATGTAGCATCATCTAGTGGTCCTCTACCGAGATTGTTCAAATAATGGCCTTGGGGTCAAAATTGGCCCGCCCCGGGGGTCACCAGTGTTACATAGACTAAGTATATAGGGAAATAAATAAAAATCTTTTGGTCTTAAACTACATTACCTAGAGCTTTGTTATTTGGTATGTAGCATCATCTAGTGGTCTTCTACCAAGATTGTTCAAATTATTCCCCTGGGGTCAAAATTGGCCCTGCCCCGGGGTCAGGTTTTTACATAGACTTATATAGGGAAAACATACAAAAAACATACAAAAATCATTTTACAAAAATCTTATTGTCTAAAATTACAATGCCTAGAGCTTCGATAATTGGCATGTAGCGTCATCTTCTACCAAGATTGTTCAAACTATGCCCCTGGGTAAAAACTATGCAGGGCTTTATTTATAATCAGGTGAGCGATATAGGGCCATCATGGCCCTCTTGTTCTTTATTTTCCCTATATAAATTGTCAATTTTTGCGAATTTCAGGTTTTTCAAAATTTCTAACTTTCACTCAAGGCATGTATTATAAGCCTAATTTGTATTGTTGAAACATCCAAATGACAACATGTTTTATATTCATTTCATGAATGCAAAAATCTTATGTAATTGTGAAAAAGTGCTTCAAGCTCTAGAAAAGGGAAATATTATGAATATCTATATGATATTACGGCATGTAGTATTTTCCTCCTATTTCTAATGTTGAATATATAGTCGTATGAAATGAGTGTGACATGAATGACTTTGATTTATATTTCAGGATTTTTCAAACCTAAACAGATGATTGATGTGATAGGTAATGTTGCTGACAATCGTAATCCAACGTTAGCACATCTCCAGATTATCCATACAGTACCGCTACAGTTTATGGGACGCAGTGATCCTATCACCAAAAATAGGGAACCCAAATATAATGCAGGTAGGTAATTTTTGTAGTCAGATCACAGTATCAATGTCTCAGTTAATTTAAATTTGTTCTTTTTGTCTTATTTGAACTTTGATAATTGAAAATCTATAATTTCACTTAGTAAGATAAAAAAATATTTAGTTAACTTTACCCCATGGCCCAACCATCTATTTCCCAACAGTTTGCTAATGCTGGTAAGTTCTTTGGGTAACTTCCATGCATTCCTTAGAAATAAAAAGAAAACTGATATTTTAATATACAACCTGAGAAAAACATTGTTGTAGAAATATGTAAGCATCAATTGGAATATAGGGGTCAAATTACTGCATGTGAATGATTGTTGATGGTTTTTATGAAGATTAATATGTATAGAAGATGGGTTAGTGTCATCAATGTTATGATGATGGTAGATATCTTGCCCGGTGATTATAAACATTTCTAATACTCAAACTCTTTACTTCATGCTCCTACTTGAAAAACTGTTTTTTTAGAAATTTGCATCAAAACCAACACCAACTTGTAGCAAATGATCTAATTAAGAAAATGAACCCCCATTTCATAAGTAAGTAATAAAAAAGTTACAGCAGTTTTTGTAACTAAGAAATGCTCCACTTGACATTAGGCGAGAGGAGAGATCACTCTGCCTGGTTGTTTGTTGAAGGCTGCTTGGTGAAGGTTTTCAAGTTAATCCATTGGACCATGTGATTATTATTGAGTAAAAAGGTATAGATTGACAACTGGCGTAATGTCAATTGGAGTACAGAGTATGAGTTGGAGTACATACTCCAATGTTTATAATTACTGGACCTTATTGAATGTTTTGTACTCCAGGTTTGACACCATACATCAGTAACGAGGTTGGTATGTTTGTTGATACAACATTCACCTCGCTGGGAGATGATCCACGTAATGCCGTAGCTGGTGGTGCATCAACTAAGCTACATAAACTAGCATCCTCTCTCAATGAAGATGATCACAATACCAAGGTAGCATTCCCCAATGATCGTGCTCGTAGTATCAGACCATGTGAGAGAAATGAAAGTTACAAGTAAGTTCAGCATTTCTCACTTACTGTAAAATCATTCATTTTCATGACGATTAAATTTCGTGGATTTTCGTTTTTTACCTTCAACCCATCGAACAATGATTTTGATTTTTGAAGTGCAAAAACCACGAATTAACATCCCATGGAAATTGTTTTTTTACCCAAACCACGAAATTTTTTCCCATCGAAATTAAATGATTTTACAGTATCATACTAATAACACTTATACTCATCCATATTTTATTACAGTCTCTGGCTCATTTGATTGCTTTATTTTACTCTATCTAGTATAGCCATGTTAGAGTATCTTGTGTGAGGTAAATTATGTATGGGTGGTCTAGTGGCCAGGTTTATTGTGATGGTCTCTAAAAGCATTTAGCTTAGATCATTAACTTTGACAGGACTATGAGAGTGCAGTAGGTACTGCATGAAACAATTTTAAGCATTGTTATCACACTTGTTTGTGAACATGCCAGTTTTCATGGGATTGCAACATGTCAACTCATCCAGTTCTTGATAGAAATTTCACTGGAATGATATGACCTTGAACTTGTATAAAAGATCACTCATGTATAATCATGCATCAAAGTCATGACCAGCTTAATATTTTAGGGTAAAACTATTACATTATACCTTTAGTTATGACAATTTTGTTTGGCCTGACCAAGTGAAGATAACACAAGTCAGATGTCCATGTTGCTTGTTGAAATTATTGAACAAGTACAGGGAATCATCTGATAACGATAAAGATGTTATGATGCCAGCTGAGAGGTAACTGACTCACACAATATGATAGCACTGGTGTAGGGCGATTATGGTTTCTGGTATCACTACACGGTTGATATCACTTACTGTAAATGATCGACCATAAGTCTCACACAGCCATAAGTTGCAGAGGACTTTTGTTAAGAATAGTCTTTATCATGGCAAAATTGGGTTATATTGTTTTTGCAAACTATTCCATGAGTCGTGGGGTAATTTTAAAAAAAAATCAGGACCATTTTTGTGCAACTTATGACCAAATTTCTACGATACTCCATATTACCTTTAATCTGTGTCTATATAAATGTGGTTAGATATATGTACAGTGTATATCGTTACCGTACTGATCTCGTTTAAACTATATATATGTACTGGTTTACATTGTAATACATCTACAGTTGGGACATGTATCACATTGTGTCTACATAGAGAAAGGGTATATGGTGTTTGAATGTGTCTACACAGAGAAAAGGTTTAACATGTTAATTGAAATGCTTCTCCACTGAAAAATGATAATGACGGGCCATAGACCATTTAAAATCATTTTTATAAAGATTGACCAATAGGCATTAGCTATGTAGCATACAATAACAATAATGTATTCATACATTTATCACTAAAAATTCTTTGGTTTAGTTGTTCAGTTATCATACATCCAAAAACAATCCATTAGCAATATACATGTATGATAAATGTATTCAGTAACTTACTCTGTTGATACAGTTATAGTTATTTTTTTAATTATTTTTATCTGTTTTTTTTAAAACTTTTTTTTACTTTTGCGAGACATTATATTATGTAAATGTTTAACTATTATCATAAGATTGGATTGGAGAAGATTGTTGAGATGTTTCATTTTGTTACAAGCTTCATTGTATGGTAATGTATGTATAAGCACACACTTGGACACACTGGGACACATGTGCAACTTTATATCTATAGTAGTTCTATACTTGCATGCTGATGCACACATTTGTACATGTATTGTTGTCTATCAAGGTTTGAGAACACCTTTCTCTTTGTCTATTTCTTACAAAACAATAGACCTATGCTACTCCGGATCTCCACTAATCTGTAGGTACAAATTGATTTTTACCATTATAATACCTGTGTTACTTGAATATTCATATATGGACGATACAGTTTGGGTCATTTGTATTTGCCTGTAAATGCCAAACCAGTCTAACTAGGCCAGGTTTGATTGTACCTACATGTAAATTAAGGAAATAACCTACTTGCACTAAGTTCCCGTTATCAACTATTGTTTGTATGCTAAGGTTGGTTTTGTTTTATTGCATGTGTCATGTTGTAAGGTCTGCAAAGCATAAATTTCTGACAGTGGTTATTACGTGATACATACATACTTATTAATGTGATCAATGATTGTTTTACACAAGTAAGTTCTATCAAGTTCAACTTCCTTCAACTTTCAATGCCACATTTAATCACTACGGAAGTAGCTTGTCAAAGGCATAATCCGCTTTAATGGTATTTTGCTTGAAAACAGGATCCCTTTATTTGATTTTGTTTACTTACACAAGTTTGAGCATGGGGTCAACATGATATGATGAAAACCATTGCACTGTAGTTAGCTGTTGTAGTGCCTGTTTAATGCCTCACAATATTGGGGAGGGTATATACAAGTCAACTTGTCTGTCAGTCCGTCTCTAAGGCTGTTGGTTTCAAGATAATAACTTAAGTTAAGAATGAGATATTTTGTTGAAATTTGCTATAAAGATAGCTTTTGTAAAGATTTACAAAGTGGTACCTGGCTAACAGCTAACATGGTTTATGTGACAAGGCGGGGCTTTGGGGTATTATTGGTCACCATGTGGAAAATCTAGTTTTATTTCCTCTTGCATGGAACATATTATTATTCTGATGATATTGTTCAATTAGGCTGTAAAGCAAATGGCTGAAGTAAATACAAATATTCTCAAGGTTTGTTTTGCTACTTCAAGCAAATGATTCAAGGTGAAAATAATGCACTTTATTTAAGATGTAGTAAGAACATACATATGTACATAAACTGCATGAAGCCATTTATTATACTACCAGTAAAATATTAAAGGGTAAATGTCTGTTTACAAATTACAACCAAAACTAAAAAATAATCATGTTTTTTTATTTTACAATTGAATTACATTTTTCTAATGATATTCTTCAAGTGTTTCGATTATATAGAAATGTGTATAGTTGACATCATTCTGGATACCCAGGGGTCGTATTCGCAAAGCGTCTAAGTGAAAATTTAAATATTTTGACTTAAGTTAAAAAACTGGAACTGTACATATTTTGCGAGAAACTAAATATAGCTCAAATTTTCTGGGTGATTATTGTAGCGCTTTATTTATATAACTCTTCAGAACAATGTATAAAAGTAATAATCTTAGTTTTCTTGTTAAGCTAATACACCTAAGGAAATTGTAAGATTTTAAAGAAATTCTACGTTTTTCACTTAAGATTCTTTGTAAATATCACCCCAGAACTTATAGCCGGGGTATTTTATATCTATGTGTGATATATCTGGTTAGAGCACTCACTGTGGTGTATTATATTGTAGAACGATATTCACACGAACAAAACGTCACACATACATTGATCCAGACTATGCGCATGTGGATGATGATGATGTAAAGAAATGGAAACATCGTGACAGCTACGTACAACTTATACGTGATATGAAAAGTAAAAGAATGTATAAAAAGCAAGCAAAGTAAGTATAGATCTAACTCTGAACAGTGCCTACTATATCAGATGAAAGGGTTTGATTGATAGATGGCACATAGTTTGTTCCCTTTCTCCCTGACAGGGAGAATAGGGCTCTTAAGGGGTCTGCAACCAATACAATTAAACTGTAGATAGCCAGTGGTGCATTTTGTCATACAATGTCACTTCATTGATTTAATCTCATGCATGTTGAGGATTCTGATATATCAGAAGACAAATATTGATGATGTACAATGTATTGACAATGTATTAATTTGTACCTAATGATGAACCTGTTCCTGCCTATCAGTTGTGATTCACTGTATTAACTATTCTTCACTGCATATAGTGGATAAATTCAGCTTTTTGCAACTAGCAGATTTGGTTTGAGTTTAGTATTCATCCATTGTGACATTTTGTAAACTGCCTTTTTGCAGGAAAATGAGGATTTTGGATGGTTCCATTCCTTTACCCATGTAATCATAATTAAAAAGGTGAATTAATAATAAGTTGTCTGAAAAATATTATCATAGCGTTGCTATCATGGGCTATAATCTTCAGATTACTTTACAAGATGATGTGTTGACTAGATCAAGGCCTAAAGGCTTTAAGTCTCACTTACACATTGCCTTAACCACCAAAACTTTTCAAGAACAATTGATACCAAGCCTAGAAATTTGTGTGATGAATATTGCTAGAATTATGGCCCTTAGCGGGAGACATAAATTTGCATCAAAACCCTTCTAGTTTACAGCTAATGTTATGTATGAATTTTCAGAGAATTTAAGCAGACGAACACATGTACAGATATTGGAATCAAACCAGCTGCTGGTATACAACCAAAGAAGTTACTGTTGGAAGAAATTAAACCTGATCCAGAAGGTAAATATTGTACACATCTTCAGCGTTAGTGCATGCATTTACTGTTTTAACATCTGCAGCATCTCGAGGGACAGTAGGTGCCAAAGCCTGTCAGAGCGAGAGAATTGCTACACCAGAGTGACACAGCTTATGTTGTAACACAAAAATGATAAAAAAACATCAATTTATGCTTTTGTATTTCAAAATAACAACAGAGACTTTGTTGCAATCTCCTGAAAACTAATGTTGCATCATACAAGCTTTGCAGGTGGGATGTAAATTAATGATATAGTATTAATTGTATAAGACAGGAAGCTGTTTAATGATGGTGACTACTAACACATGTTGACTCAATAGTTGATATCCGGAACTAAGTGCAAGTAGGTTTTCCCTTAAGTTACATGTAGGTACAAACAAAGCTGGCCTAGTTAGACTGGTTTTGCATTCATATGCAAATACAAATGACACAAACTGTATCGTCCAGATATGAATATTCAAGTGACACAGGGATTATAACGGTAAAAATCAAGCTGTTGTACCTACAGATTAGTGGAGATCCGGAGTAGGTCAATTTGCAATATGGCATGTTAACAATTGGATTATCCAAGATAAAGAATCACAATGATTGGAGTTATAATAATGTTTGTATTCTCTGTGTGTATTTTAGCACCAACACCACCAAATGCAGATTTCAAGTTGATGAGCAGTAAGACATTATCAGCAACAATGAACAGTGTAACCAGTCAGCCAGTAAGTACTTGATTACTTCTCTTTGTCTGAATTGTATACATTTTAGTTCGTACTCAATTACTTCCCTTTGTCTGAATGTATACATTGTAGTAAGTACTCAATTACTTCCCTTTGTCTGAATTGTATACATTTTAGTTCGTACTCAATTACTTCCCTTTGTCTGAATGTATACATTGTAGTAAGTACTCAATTACTTCTCTTTGTCTGAATGTATACATTTTAGTATGTACTCAATTACTTCCCTTTGTCTGAATTGTATACATTTTAGTTCGTACTCAATTACTTCCCTTTGTCTGAATGTATACATTTTAGTAAGTACTCAATTACTTCCCTTTGTCTGAATGTATACATTTTAGTAAGCACTCAATTAACTTCCTTTGTCTGAATGTATACATTTTAGTAAGTACTCAATTACTTCCCTTTGTCTGAATGTATACATTTTAGTTCGTACTCAATTACTTCCCTTTGTCTGAATGTATACATTTTAGTAAGTACTCAATTACTTCCCTTTGTCTGAATGTATACATTTTAGTAAGCACTCAATTAACTTCCTTTGTCTGAATGTATACATTTTAGTAAGTACTCAATTAATTCCCTTTGTCTGAATGTATACATTTTAGTAAGTACTCAATTACTTCCCTTTGTCTGAATGTATACATTTTAGTAAGTACTCAATTAATTCCCTTTGTCTGAATGTATACATTTTAGTAAGCACTCAATTACTTCCCTTTGTCTGAATGTATACATTTTAGTTAGTACTCAATTACTTCCCTTTGTCTGATTGTATACATTCTGTAATAGATTGTCATATGAATGGAATATTTAAATTTTGAACTGTTCCATGTTTTTTAGATTGGGAATCTTGATATAGTAGACTGGCTGGTTGAAGTGAAGTGACTATAGTCATGTAACACCAACATTTACAATGACAATCATAGATTTAAATGATGTGATCTCCCTTGATACAAATAGTATCAGCTAGATCAATTATTGGTGATAACTGCAAACTTAAACTATATCCGATGTAGAGGAACTACTAGCTTACAGTTTGTTTTATCGGGAGATCACTAACAAAAGTCCCAGATTGTCTGTCATCACAGCATATACTGTAAAATCATTTTTGTGGGGATTAAATTTCGTGGATTTCGTGGTTCACTTTAACTACGAAATCAAATCCCATCAAACACTAAGTTTCACCCTTGTATTTATTACCGTAAATGCATATTCCACAAATTAACATCCCATCGAATTGGTCTTTATTACCAAAACCACGAAATTTCGTCCTATTGAAATTGAGGATTTTGCAGTTCATTAGTTCTGTTGTATTTCATTCATGCTGTTTGTTTGTTACAGGTAAAAGATGGATTGAATGCTGTACCTACATCACCCAAGGAGAAGTATGATTGTGCTAAGTTCCTTACACCACAACAACAGCATCTAGTTGTTATAGGTAAGTCAACCTTGTCTGTCTGTCTGTTTGTCTTTCCTTGGATACTATAAACAAGGACTTAACACCATTATTTACACCAGAGCTTTATTTTGCAAATTCCCTGTTTATGATTTACTGTAAAATCATTAAATTTTTTGTGGAAGGTTAAATTTCGTGGATTTCATGGTTCACCTTCAACCACGAAAATTAAATCCCATCAAACAATAATTTTGACCCTTGTATTTATTACTTGAAATGCAAAATCCACATGCTAACTTCCCATCAAAACGGTCGTTTTTTGCATCGAAATTAAATGATTTTATAGTATTTATAAGTTCATAAATATCATTCTTGTTCCCTAAAGAGTATGTCTACATATACATGTATTGTCTGTATGTGTTACTGGTTTTCTGATGAATGAGTATGATAAATATGAATATGATCATTTGGATTTTGATAGTTTCCAATTAACTTACTTGTAGTAAAGTTTATAAATTTGTGATCACATTATCTCTCTACAAAAAATATGAAATTCAAAATTTTGAAGGTTTTAGAGTAATTTGTGTATCTGGAGGTATTGTTTCAAGTTGCACCAGCGCAAATTGTCCTAAATTTATTTTCAGTTGCAAATTTATTTACTCATGTAGATTTAAGTATACATCATTATTGAATTGTTGTAAGTGCCATAACATCCTTAAATGATAGGTGCGTATTCTACCCTATTGATATATTATTACAAATATTTGTTCAGGGCCTGCCACACTTGATTATGGACTGGTATGTTTGCGATCAGTCTCGACGAAACATCTTGAAATAGTGAACAATTTGGACCAGTATGTACAGGTTGTTGCAGAGGTAAGCATGTAGAGCAGTACTAAACACTTACTACAAACACCTTATTAGTATTGAAAAAAACTGATGATCAATGAACACAATATTAAATGATTGTTATAATAAAATGTATGATATTGGAACCCCGGTCGTGCCGGCACCAATCCCCACCCCTGTCTCTGACCACTAAGACTCCTCTAACTACAAGGGTGAGATCGTCTGCTGACCATCCGGCAGATGGACAAATATGGTTTACAGATAATACATGACAATTAAACTGCTCCAATGTGGTCAGGATTGCTATTGTGTATTATATTCAATGATAGCTACAAACTGAAATGTCAACTGTTTCCGCGACCCAGATAAAAATCGACATAACAGACATATGATTTTTGTTCCCAATTTTCACACCCCGCATAATTAATAATAAAACGCTGCATGAATGATGTAAACATTTATTAGAGATAAGTTACTACACTATCATACAATATTTCTGTGAAACATGCCTGTAAAGGCGACAATGTCAGTGTCAGATGTTCTCCCTTAACAGGTTAAACATTTCAGACTGGTCTGATAGGAGATCAAGTTGGTGGTCTTTGTATACATTGGTTTATAATAGTGGTCTTGTTGATCAGTGTCCTTAAACACAATTTTGACTGTATTACTGTTGTTTCTGTTACAGATTGATTGTAGAGAATTGCGACAGAGTAGTCCATTGTCTCAAGTGGTACCACCAAAATCTAGGGCACACATTCCAATTATCTTCGAATCCAACCAGAAACAGAAGTTCCAGAGGTAATATCTAGCTGATTGTTGCAAACTCACACAGATTGTTGCAAACTCTTGCTACAAACATCTTTTATATATAAACGGCTAAATGCCAAAACTAATGTGAATGTAAAATTGTAATTAAGGAAAACAACCAGCAGACTGTATATCATTAAGTAGCAAAAAAACCATGCTGCATCAAACCCATCACCTTTAACCACGAAATCAAATCCCATCAAACACTAATTTTGACCCTTTTATTTATAACCTGAAATGCAACATCCACAAATTAAGGTCCCAGCAAAATGGTATTTTTTACCCAAACCACAAAATTTTGTCCCATTAAAGTTAAATGATTTTACAGTAAGTAAAACGACTGGGGTTAAGTAAAACTGTCTGCTTGTAAACATATGGTTGCTTAGTGTAAGTGTTATATGCTTGTTTTCTAGGTCAGTAACTTACACAATCAACAACTTTCATAAACATCATATCACAGCATTAGCTGAAGTTGTTCCTGTATCATTAGAGATGTCGACACAGGAACTTATTCTCAATCCATCATTTGGTCTTCCTTCAGATGCTGGTAAGTACATAACTCTGCTTACATCATTACAGGGGTGTCAGTCTTCCTGATGTATCCAGAATTCTGGATTTATACACATCCAGAAAGAGCCATAATTCCTGACCAAAATAAAGTTACTTGAAGAAAATATCTTGAGAAATGGCATAGTTATGGTCAATTTAGTTAGTTTTGAAGTGGTTATAAGCCTCTTATCTGGCAAATATGGTTGACTGCATACGATTTTCCTGATTTTAAATTTGATTCTGTTGACACCCCTGTCATTACTATGTGTAAGGCAATCTACTTGGTGATTATGTGGATAAATTTAAACAAAATCCAAATTTTATGCACCTAAATAGCTGAAAGTTTCAAATGTTCAATAATCTTAACCATTCTTGGTGTGAAGTTGTGTCTTAATAAAATGGTGTGTTAACTTGGAACACATTTTATAGAGCAAACTATGAATCAAAACAATTGTTAAATATGTCTTCTTGTTTTAAGGAAGTGATGACTATAAAGGCTGTTGAGAGAATTAAACTTTGAAATAAGACAGTTCTGGCTTCAGTTCTTGATTCTAATCTAATATTCTTACAGGATTCCGTGGTATTATAACTCTGTACAACAAACTCAACTATCCAGCAGAATTTACGTGGGCACCAAATCTTGGTGAGAAAGGAACAGCTTTCTCTATTCGACCAGCTACAGGTATTGTTGATCCGTTCAAGGATCTGGATTGTGAGGTTGTATGGCATCCATCATTCCTGGCACCTGAAGATGGTTCCTTCTCATTGATGATTCACGGTGGTAATACACTACAGTTACAGTGTAAAGCTGAGGTATAATACCCGTTCCTCTCGAATAAATTTGCCTGTCTAACTTTTCTTCAAGCAAAACCTCGTCGATTTCTTATAAAATTATAGAGTATATACTCATAAAATTTACAAAATTAGCCTTGACTCTTAAAGTTTTATACTGGACTTATCAGCATATTGGTCTCGTTCTGGTGCTAGAGTACGTCACACGATCTTTCTGGTTGGTCCCTTGGAAATCAAGGACAGATAAAAACCACTATCTATAGTGTCTATTTCATAGCTACATATAATATGCTATACAAGTATACATATAAAATCTAACATATCATAAGGTGACTGTCCTAGAGCACAACCTACAATACTATAACCTATTGCTGCTTCGGTTACTGTTAACTACCAGTACATTTTACATAGGAATGGTTGAATGAGATTGAATATGTAAATACTGGTGTATTTGATATAGTAATGACCAATTATAATTCAAATATATGGGCTGTCTAAGGCAGATGGATGCCAAGTTAATGTGATGAGACTTATCCAAGGTTGATGCTTTAGGTGACCACTAAATACAGTATTGTGGCATTTCTGGTTTCTAAATGGCCTCAGGTGAGATAAACTCTACAAAATAAATGTCTGCGGTTAGAAAATGACGGTGACATATAACTGACATATTGCTGTCATATATAAAATATCTGAAATTTTTACAATTTGATATGTTTTACCTAGACTATTTTAACAATTATTTTACAGCTTGGGCCAACCCATGTACAATTTGTTGAGAGAAGGATTATGTTTGGACAAGTACCGGTCAACTTGTGTACTACAAGAACAGTACTACTAGCGAACACAGGACAGAACCATGCATACTTCCAGGTACGTATCAATGCTCTTCTTCTTTTCAGTAATTTATTCAATTTATTCAAGCCCAAAACATACTCCTGTTTCTTGAGAGCTAACCTACCTTTTCTTTGCAACCAACTAAAAAACGTTTTTTAGTAAATTACCTTAGTGAAATTGTTATTGCATGAAGGTATATTGTACTTCAATATTGATATTTATAATGCACCAGTCAACCTAGCTGACTCCTAAGCCCGGGGAATAGACTTTAGTCCAGTTCCAAGACCTGGGAATTACTATGCGATTATGTGACCCCACCCCAGGGATTTAGACTGTAAACATTGTCTCCGGGATGGGGATTTTTACACAAAAAATATAGAAAATGTTTAGTTTCCGCTGGGTTCGCCTGCCATCCCAAAAAATCTACACTAAATCAGCACTGATTCTCTACTATCCTCTATGTAATACATGTGCAATGTTTAGAATGTATCAATGTTTATGTTTGATATAGGTGAATGATCCGAACCCATTCCCTGGTTTACAAGTGAATCCACTACACGGTGTAGTACCAGTCGGTGGACATGCTGAGTTACAGGTCAAACTCACACCAGATGCTATACTCAAGTTTGATACAAGAGTACAGGTGGCTATCAAAGGTGGTAAGAACCTAGAACTAAGGATGGGAGGTACAGTGGAACCGCCATTAGTAGACATTGATTTGGTAAGTTTTAATGATGTTATCCAGTAACTCTCAAGGTTTGACACTAACTCGTTTTAGTCACAGGTTTGACAGTAAAAAAGCATTGACTCTTTAAAGAAAACAGCTACTGGTCCTTCATGATTTTCACAGGTCCTTAAAGATTTTCACTGGTCGCGGGGCCCGGGACCAGTGTTAGTGTCAAGTCATGGAGTAACTCTTTCATTGTTTCTGTGTTTTAGCCTCCATTCACATAACTGAAGGTATTGTAATTTGCACATATCAGATAAAATGCTGTGTTTACAGTGTAGTACACACCATTACATAGTTACTATATATCAGCAGTCTGGATGTTGTTACTTAATTATAACATCTTTTTAACATTTCAATTTCGATTTTTCTTTAGGCTCAAAAAGACACACCCTTTTGCACTAACACTAATGTTAATTCAATGTTAATGATTGGCCTGCATATAAATACTGTAGCGCACAAACAGTGTAAAGCCATACGGAAATCAGACAACCATCTGTATCCCCAAAAATTGATACTGTAAAATCATTTAATTTCTCTTGGTTTTGGTAAAAAGACAATTTCGTTGGGACTTGAATTCGTGGATTTTGCATTTCAGGTAATAAAACAAGAGTCAAAATTAATGTTCGTTGGCATTAAAGTGTGTGGTTGAGGTGAACCACGAAATCCACGAAATTTACTCCCCCACGAAAATTAATGATTTTAAAGTATTTCAAGCAAGCCTATGTATTATCTGTACTTACTCTGCAATAATTGACATCCTTTGTATTGATGTTTCAGCCAAACTTCAATTTTGGAGGTGTATACTGTGGTTCTGGATCTACTATTACCTTCAAACTGACCAATAAGGTGAGCTTAATCATGCAAGTTATTAAAGCAGCAATATTGCTTGCCCTTATTGTGAGCTTGATCAATTCTCTGTTCATGCCTTAATTGTTGTTCATGCCTTAATTTTTGTTCATGCCTTAATTGTTGTACATGCCTTAATTGTTGTTCATGCCTTAATTGTTGCTCATGCCTTAATTGTTGTGCATGCCTTAATTGTTGCTCATGCCTTAATTGTTGTTCATGCCTTAATTGTTGCTCATGCCTTAATTGTTGCTCATGCCTTAATTGTTGCTCATGCCTTAATTGTTGTTCATGCCTTAATTGTTGTTCATGCCTTAATTGTTGCTCATGCCTTAATTGTTGTGCATGCCTTAATTGTTGCTCATGCCTTAATTGTTGTTCATGCCTTAATTGTTGTTCATGCCTTAATTGTTGCTCATGCCTTAATTGTTGCTCATGCCTTAATTGTTGCTCATGCCTTAATTGTTGCTCATGCCTTAATTTTGTTCATGCCTTAATTGTTGCTCATGCCTTAATTGTTGCTCATGCCTTAATTGTTGCTCATGCCTTAATTGTTGCTCATGTCTTAATTGTTGTTCATGCCTTAATTGTTGCTCATGCCTTAATTTTTGTTCATGCCTTAATTGTTGCTCATGCCTTAATTGTTGCTCATGCCTTAATTGTTGTTCATGTCTTAATTGTTGTTCATGCCTTAATTGTTGCTCATGCCTTAATTTTTGTTCATGCCTTAATTGTTGTTCATGCCTTAATTGTTGCTCATGCCTTAATTTTTGTTCATGCCTTAATTGTTGCTCATGCCTTAATTGTTGCTCATGCCTTAATTGTTGTTCATGTCTTAATTGTTGTTTATGCCTTAATTTTTGTTCATGCCTTAATTGTTGCTCATGCCTTAATTGTTGTTCATGCCTTAATTGTTGTTCATGTCTTAATTGCTAATGCCTTAATTGTAAGACAAACTTCTGGCAACATCAATGAGGCCAGTATTACAATTCCAATAAAGCTTATGAATTCACAAGATTTTCCCTCACAAAATAAATCATATTCAGTAGATAGGTTCTTGTATGCATCTGGCCCTTGACGTCATTTGACACTGAAGTTCAAACTCTGACATATGTCCATGTTTATATTGCAGATGTTGACAAAAGGAAAACTGGAGTTTGATCTTTCACGATACAAAGATTTTACCCTGAACTTCCCTGGATACCAAACACAGGGTAAGAACATTGCAGAAAATCAATGATTTTAAGGAAAATAGAACAATGATGATGTTATGTTGTGAACAAGGTTTCAGCAGAGCCTTGTATTGCTTTTGAAAAACTGGTAGCTATAGTCCAGTTAGGATATGAATACAGTGATGCAGAGGAACAATCCACTAGTATGGTGTAAAAAAACAATTTTTAAGGCTTATACCAGCAGTTCAATACTAAACTAAAATCTACCTGTTTAAGCAATGGTTTTAATCTTTTGGGTACAGATAGAGGATGACGTCACTGTCACCATATCCTAACTGGACTATAATTTGTAGATTTTCTTAAGTGTTTGTTTTCTCTGTCTATAACTATTTGGCGAGTGTGGTAACAGTGAAACCTACCTAACTCATCCAGTTAATAAGTATATTAAATATGACTACTTCAAGCTGATATACATGTATATAATATATTTAACACAGGTGGTTTTAATAAAAAAATGACCTATTAGTATTTGTTAACATTGATTGCTTTATACAGGTAATTGATTAATACAGGTGAGTGCTATCAGGTTTGACTGTATCTCATGTTTATGTTATTACAGAGGATTACACGTTCCAAGTACTAAATCCTGGTATGTTTTCAATCACGTTACAACCCCAGGAGACTGTAGAAGGAGAACTCATCTTTATGCCATCTGAGGTAAACAATATAACTAATATAACATTTTCTGTTTTCACTGTGGTCAAATATTTTTCACTGTTGAGGAGTCTGACTATAAGATTTATTCCCAGAAATAATCAACTGCTAAAATAAAGTCTGCTAATAAAATCAGGCCCCAATCTCCTCTCAAACTTGTTTCTTTGAAGCAATTTTCATTGGAGATTGGATTCACTATTGGCATCACAAAAAAGAAAACATTATTCTGAATTTATTTAGGTAAAATAATTTTAATGAGTTTGAACTTTAGGTTTTTCTCCATATCAGAATATGGTTTGAGCAAAATCTCAATTTGAGATGAGCTTTCTACTTGAGATGCTTCGGGATATCGGGGCCAGGTCATGTCCAAAATTCCAAGTTTCTATCTTGCCAGCTTCAACAACATTACATGAAGGGATTTGTTTACAAGTCCTTTGTTGATTTTCTCTCATTGTGATTACTTATCCATGTATAAATTATCAGCAATATGTAAAGTTCTCAATAGCAGATAAACCACTGGCATGTATATTCCATGTTTTGAGTTTGTTCAACACTATCATGACTGTATTGTATTTCTCTCATTCTGTGCCAGGTTGCAGCGTATGACTTTGAACTTCCAACTATCATCAATCACACTGGAGCCCCTTCACCAGCCTCAACCCCTTTCCCACCTACACCAGCCCCTTCAAATAAGAATAGTCTTCAGCATATAATCAACCCTAAGCCTCAACCGTTCACTGTGGTTACACCGAGGAAACATGTGATAGCCACAGCATTACGTCAACCACTGCAGCTCTCCACCAATAAGATAGAGATGTGTGCCCCTGTTGGTTTCTTTGACAGCACTATTCAGACTGGACAGATGCAGTCTAAGGTATGTAGTATGGCAAACATTCATATCTCTATTTGTTTACCATCATCTCTCTTAATGTCAAACTTGCTTAAATCAATCAATTATTCTGCTAAATTGAAGTTGTTGGGAAGTCCTGATTTATGACCAGTATTTTCAGCCCAGGTTTAATTTTTCCACTTTCACAAAGCATTTAATACATAGTTGTATGAAATAATTTTGATATTGTTCTATGTGTAGCCATGTCTGTGTAATGTATACCAGTTTCTTGCATGATTTTATTGTTCAATGTAATCAGAGAAGACTGAAATTAGAGAAGCAACATCTTATTTCCAAACCAGAATTCAGTCCCGAGAGCATCCTTTTTTATTTGTATGTAACAAATTCTGAGAATTAACACAGTTAACACTTTACAATTTATTTTTACTCAACATTATGTACATATTTTTACACTAAACTTACTGCTTTATGACTTTCAGGGCACAGTATTTGTGAACAATGGTGACTGTGACCTTACCTGGGGACTTGATCTGCGTAGCAACAATCCTGCTCTAGAGTTAGGCATATTTAAGTTTATACACCCTTCAGGTGCTCCATTTACCAATCCTACTGGAGAGGAGACCAAGGGTATTGAAGGGCTACTCAAACCAGGAGAAACACAGCAAGTGGCTGTCATGTTTTGTCCAAGTAAGTGAACATTAAAAGTTTTAAAAAGTTACCAATTTTCTAGGGCTCTTTCAGCTGTTAAGCCACTCAAGCACCCTTTGACATTTTAACTCCCCCCTGGTCATTGGGCTACCTATGGAAACCTATGTTTGTGTCTCCCTGGGGAGACTATTTCTCTCCTGTGAGTGTGGTAGCCAACATGGATCTGCGATGCCTGTGTAGGTGTTTAGGTGTCAGTGTATTTAATTGGTGTAACATCTTTTATTGTCCATATCTCATATTTATAATTGATAATGTTTACAATAAATAACATGTCCTCAAAAACGAAGATCAATTTTATCTTATATCAGACTATTTTCAATTACAATTTACTTACAATGAGAGACCTTTGTTGTTTCATTGTTTCACACTTGACAGTAGATTTGTTCCTGTGATTACATGTATGCTTACACAAGTTCCAAGCATTACACAATCTTACTGAGCCATTTACTGTCATCCAACACAAATTGCTTTCATGCATCCTTTCTTAACTTCTAAAAAATAAATGACTAAAAGGAGCATACATATTGCAATATTGATACTTATTTATTATTTCATTATATTGTGTATATTTTACTCCTAGGAGAGCCAGGACGATTTGAAGTGTTGGTACCTGTCATATTGAATGGTAACTACGACAAACCGTACCAATATTTACAAGTTAGCGCTGAGCTGAAGGCACCCAAACTCTGGTTTGATCCTCTTGCTATCGTGCTGACACCAGTACCCTTGTTGACAGAGGTCAGCTCTGAGTTCACCATGTTTGCTTCTCAGTTTAGAACGTAAGTACATACATATACCAATTCTATTTTTATGTCCCTATCAAAAGTATGAAGGGCATGTCAATGTGCCTTTTTCTATCCCTAAATGTTGTGTTGCAGGTCATGTGTTTAAGCTACAATCATCAACTTCATATTAGTGGTAGTATATGTAGTTGACTAGTTGTACACCTCAGGATTTTGACTCAGATTTATCTAATATAAGCAAGTTATGAGACTAGACAAGGTTAAATAGAAAGCGGGCATGACTATCAGGGACTATGGACATTTCCTGATTTCTTAACCCTTTACTCCATGATTGATACTTTAAAGCATGTGTCCACAGGGTGGTCTCCCCTCCGTGCTCAGTATTGAATTTGGAAAGTAATGGATAGTGAACATGTGATAGGGACTGATGTATATATGGAGTACAGGGCTTACAGTGTTTGTTTATATTGATGTATATAATGAGAATAATGTTTATATATACTTTCAGTGCGACTAAGATAGAAGTAGAATGTCCTGTGGTAGAATGTGATGACGGTAGTAAAGTATCACCTCTCAAGGTCACATTCCCAGAAGGTCAAGGTCAGTATGTCTTTTCTGTATAGAATTCCAATAAATATTATATTTATCTCTCTTATATTGAATTGTCGGACATTTGGATTAGTCAACTCTGAAAGTATTGATAGCATAAATACATGTACTCATAAATATTCAATGTGAAAACAAATTGTTAAATTAACTTAGTCACCTGGAATTGATATGGAAAGTTTTAAGTCAATTACTTGGAAAACTGAAGCATATCTTGGAAATGTCAGAAAATTAATCTCAAACTTGATATAAATGTATGAAGCTAAATGCGTAATACTTGTGACAACTAACATGATGTTGATACTGTATTACAGAGGTGAAACCATGTTGTGGTGATGAAGGACAAATAGAACCATTCAGTCTACCTTGTAAAGTCACGTTTGCAAGTCCTAAACCTGTCTCATTTGCTGAACATGTGATATTCAAGTTTGAAGGTTGTAAGAAAGTTTTCAAACTGATGGTGACTGCTACAGCTGATAATTGTTTGATGACATGTTACCCGTTCCTGGCATTACATAGAACAGACCACCAGATAGTGTGTGAACAGGTACATATATAGTAGGGCTGTAACGGTATACTGCGGTATACGAAATACCGCGGTATACGAAATACCGCGGACTTCAGTCCCACACGGTTCACGATACAAGACTTCTAAATTTTGGTACGGTTCGGTATAAGCTTTTTTATGAACAAAATCATATTCAGACAACGAAAACACCTGACAGCCTTCTGAATATGTATAATTTATAAATTACCATGTATCACTGGTTTTAATTGTATTGAGATATGCTTCGTATTGTCTAAATTCACTTAAAATAGTTGATAGGCACATACTATTTGCTGTTATAGAAGCAACAAATTCATTATTACTTAAAAATTGAAGTATCTAAGAAGCTGTTAGAGAATAATGTATCATACCGAAATATACCGAACCGTTAGAAAAATTGACGGTACATATCATATCGTGAGATGAGCGTACCGTTACACCCCTAATATATAGTAGCCGGCTAGATCCATTTCTAAATATATTTATAATGATTTTTATATACAGTCTTGTTTCGACTGTAAAATCATTAATTTTTGTGGGGGATTAAATTTCGTGGATTTCGTGGTTCTCCTTTAACCACAAATTAAATCCCATTGAAAAATAATTTTGACCCCTGTATTTATTACCTAAAACACCAAATCTACGAATTAACGTCCCATCGAAATAGTCTTTTTACTGAAACCATGAACAAAATTTTGTCCAAACAAAATTAAATAATTTTACAGTATTCAACATTGTGTGTCTTTATACCATAAAATCTTACTAGTTAACTATTTTTGTTCTCCTTGAAATAAGAATACATCTTTACTGTCCATTTTTACTGCTTTTTTGTTACCTATTAAATCTTAATACTAAATAAGATTTGCTGAATAACAGGATCCATGTTATAGGCTTATAATGTTTTTTTATATATATCGATCATCATATTTTAGCAAACACTAAATTTATTTTAATAGGAAGTAAACTTTATTGTAAACCAGTCTTTTACTTAAGCTTTTCATGTGTCGGGTAAAAGTTTATTTCGAAATAAAAATGGTTTGCTCCAAGGACAAATTAAACATTCCGGTAGTACCATTGCTTGACTCTTATAACCAAGGGAAGATTGGCTTCTTCTCTCTTGCTTTTATGGCTATAGACACCACTAGGAATGAGGTGTTGAGAGTACTGGTAAATAAAATATCAAGTTGTTTCATAATCAACCTAAATAATTGAGTATAAACTTTTTTTTGAATAGGGTTCTTCACCAAAAGGACATAAGACAATATCAAAGGAAAGTGTAAACAATGGTGAAGCTGTGTTTATACCGTGTCAGACACCTAATGAGACTAGCAGACCTAGTACAAGTGCTACAAGCTCTAACTTCCAGGTCTCATCATCTAGTTATGAATCTTCTGCTAGTGGCACCGGTAAGTACAACCAAAAAAAAACCGATCATATAACAACATAAAGTGGTCTTTACCACCTCCTCAATAGCCTAGTGTTTGAGCGTTCACCTCGAGTACACGAGGTCCCGGGTTCGATCCTAGGTCGCGTTATACCAAAGATGAAATAAGAATGGTACCAGAAATTCCCTTGCTAGACGCTCAGCATATATAGGAGACTGTATCTGGTCACAGGTTAAATAGCATAAGTTGTGGGAATAAAATTGTTGTTCTTAGAAATTCCTTTGACTGGTTTTTGTTCAAATATATGTTGTTGCCAAATATAAATCAATGGCAAATTGAATGAGTTACACGCTCCAAAACATTGATACAGATTGTCCCTGTGACTGTCTACTTTAAACATATTAATACTGCAGATGTTTAGTTCCTGACTGGGTCCTCAGTACATAAGATGAGTTGAAGTGCTGTATTAACAATCTTCAGGAGGATAATATGACTGAAATCTCATAAAATTATCATAGAGTTATCATGGAATTATCATAGAGTTATAGAATTATCATGGAATTATCATAAAATTATCATAGAATTGTCATAGAATTATCATGGAATTATCATAGAATTAACATAGTTATCATGGAATTATCATAGAATTAACATAGAATTATCATATAATTAACATGGAATTTTGATTAAATGAATATGAATCCTATAGTATTATATGTCAAAATAACAACCAATTTTACATTGCAAGCAGTCTTTTTACATGTCCACATACTATGTAGTGAGATACAACCTTATTTTACCGTAGGGACAATGTAGCAGAAATTCAGCATGTACGACTCTCTGACTGCATGTTCATCTGTTTACATTCACATTTTCCTCAAATCTTTAAACATTTCAGATTCCACTGACCCAAGCACACCTATCAACAGAGACGGGGCTAAAAATAAACCACCATCAGGCTCCGATCATCAAGTGTTTTCTCGTCAGAATGACCTTGCTTCAAGGTCATTGGGCTCGGCCATGTTTCCAGACGAGGATACAGAGGAAGGGATATTCCACATGGAGGTGCTACTCTCTGTACAACGATGGTTTTCAGCTCAAGGCTGGGCTGGTGGACCATACCCTATTGGCATCCCGCATTCACTAAGAACGTATGTATTCATTTTGTCTTGGTCGCATAGAAAATGTGTATTCGTTTTAAGAAAAAATGCACAATACTGTATGACCATTAATTTTTTTGTTTATAGCATTTAGTGGTGTTGGTAAATAGGCTATTTTGAAAACATGTGTTAAGGAATGGTGACATAAAGTGAAAGTTCTTGTTATGTATTCAACTATTGGTGAGGTTGATTATGTTTAATGCTTCTGTGGTTGAATGATCTGCAAGCTTTGAAAAAAATCGGAGCGGATTCCACTCCTGTAACTTATAAGGGAAATTGTCTGTACTTAAATAATTGGAAGAAGTTGTGAGCGGTGCCATTTGAAAGCTTATAATATGTTTACCATAGCTATTATGTTCTGTTTGTCTCAGTAAAATAGTACAATTATTTGAGGTATTTGTTGGAATACATACATTACACATATTATCACATGGTCTACAGGAATATGACAGGTTTTAGGGAAGAAGTTGAGTATGTATAACTGTTTTATATATTGCTTTCAGTTTACCAATGTTGTATATTTACAATAATTGCATGACTTACAGGGTGTTAGAAAAGTTTGTTCACAAAGTATAAATTGAATGTAATGTGTAAGAATTACCTCTGCTAGGTGCTTATTGTATACTGCCCTCCAAAAGTTCCTTCACACTTCTCAAATTATAAAAATATTTGATTGATCTACATTGACAAACACACATGTAATGCCATGTTCTCATCCAAACCATGTATTGTTGCATTTTTATCATTTTTCTTATTTATGGTGACACTTGATCAGCATTTATCTGAAATGAAACATTTAATTTTGGCGGTTGTCAATTTAAAAAAATCATATAATTTTAGGAATATGAAGGAACTTTTGGAGGGGAGTGTATAGTTCTTATTAAAAAAACCAGTAACTTCTTCCATTGCCTAAATGATTCAAACAATGGTTGTAACATCATAATAGAAAACTATTTCGTATTATTTTCTCTGTTTTCATGTGAGAATGATACAATATCCAAATATAGAATTTGGTAACAAACTTTTCTGACAGTCTGTATATTGTGTTTCATATTTAAATCTATAATGACATGAATAAAATGCATTTGCTATAATCATTAATATGCCCATACCATTAATATCTAGCTCATCTGCTCTAATTTGATGCTTATCATATGCCTATAAGTAAGCTTAAATGATAGACTTTTATTAATGATAACCACAACCAGATAAGCATGTTCTAACATTAGTACAATGGAATTACCCAGGCATGAGCCTTCATTTAATACATGTACCAGTAACCTACTGATAACCTTAGTATGTTGTGAAGATTTTATCTTAGTAAATTAGGATTTAGAATAAAAGCAGTTTTAATTTTAGTAGCCAGCTGCCTGTCATTTGGAAAATTTACAGTTCAATAAAGTTGTATAAGTAAACGATCAATCTACTGTTGTATGTTACTATAGTTGTTGTTATAATGTTCTACATTTGTGTTATTGCTGATTTGTATTGTGTCCACCAAGTACAGTTAGTATAGTATAGCTTGACTATTTTGACCTGAATATATTACAAGGTTTTTGCTTTGAATATCAATTTGTGCAATATCGGTATTTTAGATGTGTGTTTGTATTACATCTCGAGCGTCTTTGTGATACTCCATGATTATGAAAACATACAATCGGTGTTGTAAACCTAGACAGTATATCGACTGTTAAATCATGCTAATCAATAGGTCAGGCTCATGTCAAATTGGCCGAGCTATGCAGTATTATCACCAACACAAACTATGAAATCGTTGTTATTTTAATGTCTCCCATATATAGGTGGGGGAGACATATTTGTTTGTTCTATGTATCTGGATAGTTTGATGGATGTCACAAAGTTTGCCCCCCTCCACTCCTGTAGTTCTCCTAAATCACTGCTAAGATTTCAATATAACTTTACATGGTTAGTTTGTACCAAGCCTACTCCGGACCTCCAATAATCTGTAGGTACAAACAGATTTTTATGAAAGGGAGATTATCCTATGTGTTGTATGATAATAATGTACTACTACTCATCCTCAGTACAGTAATAGTTATCCAGGTTTACCAATGTTTAAATGAATCCTTCAATCAGTACATTCAGCTGGCAGTAACTTGGTCAAACATCAGCATATTTTGTATTAGTAGATCATTGCATATGACTTGTCAGAACATTATGTTACATTGTTGTTTCAGCATAAAGTAAATTTGTTAACAATATGGTTATACCCCTATGATGATTTGTAGCTTTCATCACTGGAACCTGATATATTCTTAAATATGGGTAGACATGCCGTACTTCTATTGCTTCAATTATAAATGAATGTTTGTATAGATATGGTTATATGTTATATTTGTAGGGCTATCAGTCGTAAGCCTGTGGAAGAAGAGAAGCCAGCTAAAGCTGGAAGCTGGGATACCAACAACTTAAAGAAGGAATTTAAGACAATATATGACATGATACATAACCTAGCTGGTCGTGCTGTACCTGGTATTCCAGTTAATGGACATCTACCCTCTGATCCAATAGAAAGAGTTAAACAAGTATTCTGGCAACATTCAACACTTCTAACATTCCTCAAGTAAGCTTACTGTAAAATCATTTAAGTTCCATGGGACGAAATTTCATTGTTTTGGTAAAAAGACCATTACGTTTCAGGTAATAAATACAAGGTCAAAAATTATTTTTTCGATGGGATTTTATTTTGAAAGGTGAGCCACAAAATCTATGAAATTTAATCCTCCTCGAAAATGAATAATTTTACTGTATATCTTCAATGGTCTTCTATGACTAGGAGTTTCATTTGTCCTTTAAATTGACAAATAGAGGTTGATCTCTTTAAAACTTGAAATAGTCAGATTTAGACCTCAATATTCTGACTGGATCTTGAAAATTATTGGTAACTAATAAAATTTACTATAAAAAGCTAAAATCCAGTACAAAATTGTCAAAATAGCTTTGAGGTTCTGCTCCCAGCAAATGCCCTCGTATAAGTACCTTATTGGAATCTATTTGAGTGCTATTCAACTAAACCTCAAAGTAAATTGTACATTTAGTGTACCTTAATTTTTATCTGATCTTCATGGAATTAGCTGTTTTCTGTAGATTGTAAATATTACCCTGATGAAGACTATTAATTAGTCGAAACACGTTGATCATGAAATAAAGAATTGAAACTTGACCCGTCTTGATCATGTTTTCCACTTATTTCTCTTTTTTGCACATTGTAAATATTTGTATGATGTTTATACAGATGTCAAGGTGCGTGTGTAGCATCAGTGAAACCAGAGTATTTGATGGAACCTCGTGACTACCATCTGTGGAAACAGATACAGAGTGAGTTCAGGTTAGAACTGGAACGTAAAGGAGACTTTGAAGAGGCAGACAAACTGGCTGAAGAGGAAGAGTTAGAGGATGATGTATTTGAAGCCGTCTCTAAACGTGCCTGGACCGATGTATTGTTACAGATACTCAAGGTATGAGAACCTGAATTTTGAGGAGAAATTTTTTTCCCCAATTTTGTTTTAAAATTTCTTTTTCAATGATATTATAACCTGTAGGTATATACACCATCTCACTGTCTCAAATTGTACCCAGTATTCTGTACATCACCTCCATACTGGTATATAACGGATCAATTATTCTTAAGACATAATTATCTTCTTGTAGGTTCTCTCTGGGGTTTAAGTAGCCACATGATACATCTCATGCACATATTCTTATTATTATAGTAGACTTATCATAAAAGTTTTCATACTTGCATTATTATGTAACAAAGTTTGTATGTATGTATTGTAGACCCTCGTTTTGGCCAAGGTGACACCAAGAACATTGAAGAATACCCCATCCCCTGATAAAAACATTGGTATGCCAGAAGTGAACCCAGATCCATCGAGCAGTAATATATACAGTGTAGCTGAGAGAATTGTTCTTGCATGGCTCAATCACCATTATGAACATTATAGACAGAAAGTCTGGGCCAACTGTGAAAAAGGTACATATTGTTATATAGCTACAGTACAGTAAAGCCTCAAAGAAAGAATACCTCAATTATGAACTTGGCATCTTATCATTGAGGTTTTACTGTATTATTTTTAGCTCATCTGATTTTTGAAAAAAAGATGAGTTATTGTCATCACTTGGTCGGCGTCAGCATTGCATGGTTTAGTTTTGTGTTTAGGTTAACTTTTTTATAAACTATCAAAGCTACTGTATTGCTTTGAAACTTGCAACACTTGTTGTATATGTAACCTCAAATTGCACTTAATGATTCCAAAATACAACTAAAAGCAATAAACACTAAACCGCTGATTTAGAACTCCCAATATAATATTTTATGTGTTAGTGAAGACCCAGTAGACACTTTTATTGTCAGACATACTGTTTTGTTGAACTCCTAGAGACTAAACTTACAGAATAATCGAGTACTGTAGAGCCTCTGGAGGATAGAGTAGAACTGTTTCATTGTTAATATGAAACATGTCTCAATGTTTGCTTGTTTTCAGGTGGTGTTCCTGCAGCACGTTGGATTGTCAACTATGACTTTGATTTGTTAGATGGTCTTGTACTGGGAGCTGTACTCGGGGCACACATGCCTTTCTTGGTAAGTTCTCAATTATACCTTGGCTTATGAGACATATTTCAACAAATTGCTGAGTGTTTCACTCCTAGATTTCAACAGTTACTTCATATACCCCAGGAGGTTGCTATACTAACCCCAAGATGTTTTCAAGCTTTTAAGCATTACAATGAGCGTGACGTCATAACGACGTTTGTATTATACTGACGGCACGGGTCGATTTAATGCACAGACTGGCTTACATAACGTTATCCAGAACCAACCAATCAACATCATGCTAATTTTGAATGTTTAAGTAACAGGCTGGGAGTGAATTACGATATATCCGGCACGGCTTCAATGCACTCCCACACCGCAGGTTATGTGATAAATATGAATCGATTTTAGTTTTATTTCATGTTATAAATTAAAAGATGTTGTATCATCAGTATGTTAAGAAGTATGACTATAAACGTTTAATGATGATGATAAAAATGTAGTTATTGTTTTATTGTAGATTAAGACACATCTACAGGATATGTACACACACCCAGCCTCAGCAGAACAATGTTTACATAATGCACTGAAGATAGTGAATGCAATGCGTTACGCTGGCATAGATTATGATATACAAGCTATAGACATCACAGATCCTAATCCTATAGCTCTCTTACTCTTATGTAGTCATCTATATCAGAGGTTACCACAGTATATACCAAAGGCTAGTGTCGAGTTCACAGGCTCTCTTCACAGTAAAGTCTCTAGACAGGTAAATATCATATTCTAGTCATACGAGTATACACTTCAAGTGTTGTTTTTAATAAATTTGAATATATATGAAGTATTTATTTTCATTATTAAGCTGTATGTAAATCAGTTATGTACATTGGGAGCGATGATCGAGAGGTCTCAGGTTCAACCCCGTCTGGAACACTGGTTAAACTGGTTAATTTCTGTGAGAACGAATAGACCACATGCTCCACTCCACCAAGGTGTAATTGGTACCTGTGAGGGCAGTGTTTATTCCTGGGCGCCGCAGATCGATATTGGCTGTCGAACCCACAGGAGAGAAATAGTCTCCACTGGGAGACACAAACGTAGGTTTCCATATGTAGCATATGGTCGTGCTTTTTGTATTCGACTTTGAAAATAAGAAATGAAGTCAAGTTAAGTGAAGCAGTGTTAAAAATGGATGTAAAATAATCTTCTTTACAGGTTTGAGTGTATTGATATTCACCTACCTTAATTGGTCTGATCAGTTGTTCAAGAAATACAATATCGGACATAAAATCTTGTGTATATAATTATATATTTGTGTATTCAGGTGAAGTTGAGTAATCCAAGTGGCAAGCCATTAGTATACCAGGTTCTTATTGCTGGACATGATGCCAAGGATTTCTGCGTTCCTAAAGGCGACTTTGTCTCAATACCCCCTAAAAGTACTCTACCACTTGCTGTGGATTTCACCAGTCGATTTTTGCGCCCTGCTGAAGCGGTGTTGGTGTTTATTGGTCGAAGACAGGGATCAGCTGTTGGATCGACTCTATCCTTTAATCTTCGTACACAGATTGATAATATCACACCCACGGTACTACTTCTCATTTATCTATTCTTGTATTTTAAATCTGACATTATGAGTATGAGATTTTGATGGTATTGAGTTAGTGATCTTAGTATACTGGCTGAGAAATTTATATAATCAATGTGAATTGTTCTCTTTAGTTTCTGGCAAAATTGCTTGACTTTCTACAATAGAAAAAACTATGTTTGATTTCCCCTAATTAAAAGATAGGATATGTATGATTTTCCATAATATGCTTGATTTTCCATAATGTGCTTGATTTCTAGCAGTATGCTTAATTTTCTGGAATATGCTTCACTCTGATTCCCGCAATTTGCTTGATTTTTAACAAACAAAATATGCTCAGGTTATGCTTGATATCCTGCTATATGCTTATTGCTCTTGCTGCAATAATGTGCGCTGTATGTCTGCAGTGTGTGCATTCTATCATACAGCTAGACGTGATGTTGTAATGTCCGTCCGTTTGTCAGAATGGCTGAAAGTATTAGGGGGATACTGGGGTTAATGCCTGATGGTACACTGCATTGGTGGTTCCTTAGTATAAGAAATTAATTGAGCATGACTCTGATGCAACATCAAAGTTACACAATGCCAGTAGAAAAAAATACCCTTTTCCAAATCCCTTAAAAGTGGATTACACTTCAGTGCGGGATTGATTAACGGTTCAAATATATCTCTTGGCTTGCTTGATTTTCAGAAATTCAAAGTGCTTGAGGTATAGAATACGTTTGAATTGCTATTTATGTTGATATTGTTTCAAGTCCAATAACTGTATTTTATGCAATTTATTTGGTATCATTTCTCTAAATGTGCAATGCTGGAGGAAAAGAGAAAATACATTTACTAGTAATCTGACAATCTAGTTATGGAAATGGAAACACCTCATCAAGGGAGATAGTTCGTTCCAAAGGCTGCACATGAGACATTTGCACATCTATCTAATCTCGATATGGAGCAAAGGGTTAAGAAATGAGAAAATGGACTTGTGACAATATTAATTTTTAGATTCTGACACTAGTGCTAAACATGCGGGTTTATGTTGTGTTGTAAGAGCTAATGTGTTAATGTTTCAACCTTTTGGTGTTTTTGTTGATGTTATTTATACAGTTTGTATAATTCATACTGGGTATGGGTGTCAGTACAATATGACAGTGTCATCCTGTTCACATATGCTGTGTGTATTTAAGATCTTCATAGTTTACTTGATTTCTTCCTTGTAATATGTGCTAACAAAAGGGGCTGAATGTAAAGGGGCAGATTTCTGATGACAAAATGAGATATTATGCTGTCAACTGTGTTTCTAACTCTACTATCGGGTAACTTTGGAATGTAAATAAGGTTGATAAGTCAAATCATAATGAAACATTGACTTTGCAATAGAGACTGCATTTTTTCACAATAGATATTTGTGAATCCTGGTTAGAATGTTAGTTTTGATGAAATCTGGATTGAATTTGAACATATGTCATCTTCAGTAAAAAAATAGGTCACATGGTCAAATCCTAGATATAAAACTTATGTGTGCAATAAATGGTGTCTTTTTGCAGTGAATACTTGTAAACCTGACGGGCATAAAAATAGGTTAAGTTCAAATTTAAGGTTTGGGTAGATTTCCTAGGCCTTCTGGTTTGTCCATATAATTATAAGATATAAATCTATACATATTTAACCAAAAAAATTATGTACCAGGGTAAATGATGCAAGTTTCCTGAGATAACTAGAGATCTACCAGTATGTTTGAAATTTCACTGCAAATTTCAGGTTTCAAAGTTTATTGTGCCAAATCCTAAATTAAGTTTATTACTGCAAAGCCTAAATTAAGGTTCCATTCCTCAAGATTCTTACAATATCCAGTAATAATATTTATTGGCGTGTTTACTTTACAGCAAGTGATCAAGTGTGAAGCTCCATGCTATGAGCTTACAAAGATTGAGATACCGGCCAAAAATCCATTTGATGAAGCGGGTGATTTCCGTATTGTACTTGTTGAAGCTAGTGGAGAGTTATTGGAACCTGGTAGAAATGCTGCAATAATGAAGAGAAAGGAAAAGAAGAGGAGAAAGATACGATCTAAGATAGACTCAGGTATAGCTCGACCAGAGACACCACCTTCACCACCACCAACAAAAGTTGCTGATACCTTACAGATGAATAAGCAAGGTAGCTGACAACTTCTTACTTAATATCCGGGGTTTTATTCACCAACATTGTAAGACTGAAACTCAGACTTAGACTTAAAATTGACCACATTTATGAACACTGCCATTTTTATGCATTTAGTTTTAACCATGTGCAATTTTATCTAATTATTTGTTGTTACCCAGGGAACATGTATACCCATTTATGTCAAAATCTGTACGTTTATAACAGCATGAGAGCGAATAGAACACTTGAGTTTTAGACTCAACCTCAATGATCCTCGTGACAGTCATATAATTGTGAACCTTTTTACCAAAATATGTATTAGTATTCAATTTGATGGAATGTTATAATGATGAGGGTCAAAATGTTGCTTTTAGGAAATTCCAGAGTCCAAGGATCAAATCAAGGGTCAAATGACACCCCTTGCATCTGTACAATGCAGATATTCAGGGTTTGTACAGGACTCGAAAAGTACTTGAATTTGATGCCTAGTACTTGAAAACTACTTGAATTTCTTTAGGGAAGTTCTGTATGAACCATGTAATACTATATCAAATGGTTCATAGTTAAATTGCCAGTAGATTTTGGACGTTGTGATATATTTCATATTTTTATGGTCATGTAGAGATCAGTACAAGTGTCTTATATGTATTTTACCATTTTCAGATGATGATAACCAAATGAGTGCATTCTACAGTCCTATCTCCAGTGTTTATCTGCATGCTAAGAGTGACAATGGTTGTTTTCCATTTGACTTACATTTTCTACCTCTCAATGTTGGAGAGCGTCAGTGTTCTGTTATCTTCTTGAATGAGGAGATAGGAGAGTTTCTGTATTCTATTGAAGCCAAGGCGACCATGCCTCTACCTGATGCTGTACCGTTTGTGAGAAATGCTCACAGTGTAAGGATTAGTAGCGCAGCCGCTGCAGGTCAGGAACTTGTGTATTTGTTGTAGATCTTAGACATCTTGACTCTCTGGCAGTTTTAAAAAAAGCACTGAAAACTCACCTGTTCCAAATAGCCTATAATTTAGTGACTTCCAAGTGAACTTTAAAATCAGACTGAAATTTTAAACAAATAGTCTTCTGCATGTGCAGCGCTTTATTAAGTGCTATATTGTTTTCAATTATGTATAATTATTATTGAACCCCCCTCCATATATCACCTCATATTTTATGCTAAATACCACCTCATATTTTATGCTAAATACCAATATAACAGTACTAGTCTGTAGCCAGGTCTGTCCTGAGTGTTAGAGCTTGATGCAATGTATTAGAGTGCTTGCCATGTGTAATGGAGTTTGATGTCATCACATAACGTCCCCAACAGTTGTGATGGATAAATTCTTAATGTTGTTAGGTAGTGACAAGCTCATCATTATTTGTGACTGTATGCCTTATTGATCGACCAGCGTTATAGAATAATTCCTCTAAAATAGACCTACTCTGGATCTCCACTAATCTGTAGGTACAAATAAATTGTTACCGTTATAATCATTGTGTTACTTGAATATTCATATCTGGACAATAGAATTGGGGTCGGTTGTGTTTGCATATGAATACAAAACCAGTCTAACTAGGCCAGATTTGTTTATACCTACATGTAAATTAAGGGGAAAAACACCTTGCAGCGAGTTCCAGATATCAACGAATCACATTGTATATATACAGGTACTGGTAAAGGATTGTTTGGCGGTGACGATAGAGTAGTTTACTGGAAGTGTGAGGCCGGTACAGAACTACAGGAATATCTTACCATACCACTCACTAATGCTGCCAGGGAACGTGCTTTACGTCTAGCATCTCAACAAGTATGTGCTCCTTTATACCGCCATTTTTACTGTATTATGTTCAGACCCTGAGATTACTGTAAATCATTAATTTTCATGGAGGATTAAATTTCATGGATTTCGTGGTTCACCTTCAACCACAAAATTAAATCCCATCGAACAATCATTTTGATCCTGTATTTTTTACCTGAAATGCAAAATCCAGAAATAAACGTCCCATTGAAATGGTTTTTTAACCAAAACCAAGAAATTTCATCCCATCAAAACTAAACGATTTTACAGTATTACCTCTTACTCCACAGATACATAAAATTAAAATTCATGGCCTCTATTTCATGTCTGCCAGTATTTGATTTCCAATAATGAATAGAGGGGAAAATACTGAGTAAAGGGGAGAGGACCCAATTACAAAAATAGACTATTATCGAAGACAATTCTGCAAATTTGATAACAGTCCCAAATATTCCACATGAGGTGTATACTCAGCTTATTACAGTTTGTGATTTTATTTCTCTTTATATTTTGGTGGAAGTTTATAATCACCACATGTATCAATCAGTTTTGCTATGATTTATGTATTTTGGGTATTTAATATTGTGTGTATTGGTATTGTACTATACTCTTGCACTTCATTAACTAGCTCCACACAAAGGAAAACAATGATTCGACCATTACAATATAATAATACTGTTCAATTAATACAAAAGGGTGGGGGGTTTATTCTAGTGTTTGTGGATTGGATTTATCCGATTGCCGTTCTTTGGATAGTTTGATAGCCCCTCAAATATAACCAAAAGTTTGTCAGCATGTTTTAGCATTGCTGCATGTGAAGCTACACCTGACGTTTTGGTTTTACACAAACCTGGTCCCGATCTCCCGAAACATAACTCTCATCTCAAATATTGCCATGTGTTGTCTCATAAACGGCAAAGGCTATTCTTTTGTTTATTCCATTAATTTTTAATGAGTTCTAACTTCAGATTTATTAGAAATTCAGATTCTGATTTCGGCAAAATCTCAATTTGAGATGAGATTTCTGCTTGAGATGCTTCAGGAGATCGGGGCCTGGTATTTAAGAATTTAAGCTCATTGTTTGTGAACCTAGGTGTTGTGGAATTTATATTACTTTTTGTATTGTATTTTTATATTCAGTCAACTCTCCTTACAACTTATGCTGATTGTAGAAAAGGAAAAAATTGGCATTAATAATAATACAACAGCCAATTTACCTTATAAGGCAGTTTGGCATAAGGAGAGTTAGCTGTATCATGCATGTTGTGTATCAGCCCAACATATATTGCATGTACAAGTCCAACCTGTATACTGTAAACCAAGAAACTATTTCACACGATTTAAGTTCGCAGAGTTTGTGGTTTGAAGAAATTTGTGAAAGTATTTAAATAGCCGTGAAAATGTTCAGAACATGTAAATCGCATAACTTTCTAAATTTTTGAATGAAAGTCATTGTCTTTCGGTATAAAGTTTGCAAGATCATACTTTAATAGTAAGGCTTTGCCTTTCAAGTAGAAGAGTTTTAACTTAGTGTAGAATTGCGTTATTTTGAGAGAAAAAAAATACTTAATTCTTTAAACTAGTAATATGTGCGTTTTAACAATGCTGTCGTTGTTCACTAATTCAAACTATGTGTCACAGTTGTTGCATTACATGGTCATTAAAAACACATAATATGATAATTTTAACACAGTAATGTTGCAGTTTGCTTCAGTTTAGATAAATTGTCAAAGAGGACAAAGGATTATCGTCAGGTGAGAACTTTGATTAAGAGGCAATTATTTACGAAACGAGCAATGTTACGTTGTTCGTTTTGTATATTGTTTGTGGCAGATTGTTAATGAATTTGTCACTTTGCGACTTAGTTTTGCGGAGTTTCACGGGAGACTTAAAAACGTGAAAATTTGTAGAATGCCTACCATCGGCAAAACGCGAAAGTTAGTATCCACGAAGGTTTCTTGGTTTACAGTTATGCATGTACCAATCCTATCTGTATACCAGCTACACAAGGTATAAAATTTGCTTGAAGTTTGGTTATGGTTGCACGTATGTTGTTGTAATATTTACAGCGTATGTCTGATGTGGAGTTCTCACAGCGTATTGCCACAGGCACACTTAACTGTAGTGTTGTTGCTGCACAAACTATCACTAAACTCTCTAGTGATCCTGCTGCTGCTATAAAGAATGCCAGAGTAAGATAACACTTCATTCTTGTTTTATTTCATGGCAATAACTTTGTCTACGTACAATCAGAAATATTCCTTACACCTCGACCATTTTGATACCTGCAGGACTTGTGTGGACCACGTTTTGTCTACATTAAACTTGGTTACTAGTATGTTTCTTTTAAATCTGTACAACTGTTTGCTATACTGTAAGGAAATGCCCAAAATGCAATTTTCAGTCTAATTGACCTAGGACTTTGAGAACTGATTGGCTGAGTGTGCAGGTCACTGGGTTGAAGGTGAAGGTCACCTTGTAGAGAGTTACAATCAAAAGTATGTTTGGGTGTAGATGATGCTGTTTTGATTCCTTTATATCATTGTTTGTATACTAGCACTATTGTTGCATATTGCACCATTATACATGTACTGTATGTATAGCTTATATCTTGATTGTACTTCCTTCCTCATGTCCTGTTTCTGTGATTGATGAGTTACTTTGCATGAGTTATCCTGCACACTTTGTTATCCTGCACACTTTGTATCTTGTATATACATGTATATATACCGAGCATGATGTGTATGTATGATGACATAAATTCCTTATTTCACTGATATAGTGTGCCCAGGATATTGTGAAAAGTGGGAAATGTGGAATAAGCCACAGGTGTCGATAACTCAAATTTGTACGATTTATCAATGTTATTTTAGTACAGAATCTACGATCTTACTGCAGTATACTAAACCGGTCGATGCTTATAAACATCACATTATCCTGGGGGTGGTATTCACATAAGTGAATACTTAAATATTTTGACTTAATTAAGTTGAACAATTGAGCTGAACATATTTTCCATGAAACAAAAATAATCCTTGTTTTCTATGTGATTATTGTAGCTCTTAACATAATGCTTCTAAACAATTTAAATAATTGTTAATATTGGGTTTCCTGTTAAGCTGATACACTAAGAAAATTCCAAGTTTCCACTTAAGATGCTTTATAAATACCGGCCCTGGGTGCACTATATAAGACAACACTATGTTTGTTATTTACAGGAGAGAGGACCTAGAGGTCAGACGTATACTATAGAGATTGATTCAGATCATTATAAACTACCTGATAAATTGTTTATACCTCCAACTGGTAACAGATCACAAAGTGCTCCAACTGGCAAGAATGTATTTGTTGGTATGATATATTGTATATATATTCATTTATTTAACCCTTTCCTCCATAGTCACATCAATAATGGCCTGATTCAGTTAATTATCTTCCAGTACTAGTAATCCAATTACAGAAACAACCTTATCAAGGTATGCCATTTGTGGCATTGGTCTCAAAGGGCTGACAGTGATTGTGTACACATTCTAGATCTACTTTAGAATGATAGAGTATAAGAGAAAGGGTAAAACTATTTTTTTTTCATTTTTGTATAAATAATCTTACCTGCTAAATTTACTACATTGTATATGAATAAATATTTTCAATTTGATGTAAACCAGGGGAACTATTTCACTCCATCAGACAGCTGTATACACTTTATAAATAAACTTTCTTTGGTGTGGTAGATTAAAACATATTTGCAAAATTAACGGTTTTGTAAATGTTAGTATCTTTGCTATTGTTATTGTAAGTTAAGAAGCAATGATGTGTTTTGTAGTTTATGTGAGCCCCCTCTATAAAGGAGTATATAGCTGTCCCTTATATCATTGCTGTGTATATAGCATGTGTGACTCTCGCCTTATATCTATTTATAGCATCTCCAAACAGACATGGTCAACTTGAAATTCCTGTTAAATTCTTTGCTGAAGATCCTGGTCATTATCCAGTAGAGATCATAGTGAGAGGATCTGATGATGTACGTGTATTTAAGATAGAATGTACCGTAGTATCAGAGGGTAGTACTGCAGAGATACAGTTCACTTCACCCGTACATCAGAACGTTGCCCAGGAACTTCCATTGGTAAATATTTAACTTACTTAAACTATGTTACTTCCACAGAAACGTCTCCATGACAACACTACATAATATTACATGAGTACACATGTCTCCAAGACAACTCTAAAGGATATTACATGAGTTCATATGTTTCCATGACAACCTTAAAGGATATTACATGAGTACATATGTTTCCATGACGACCTTAAAGGATATTACATGAGTACAAATGTTTCCATGACGACCTTAAAGGATATTACATGAGTACATATGTTTCCATGACGACCTTAAAGGATATTACATGAGTACACATGTTTCCATGAAAACCCTATAGGATATTACATGAGTAGATACATGTGTGTTTCCATGACAACCCTACAGAATATTACATTCATGAGTACACATGTTTCCATGAAAACCCTATAGGTTATTACATGAGTAGATACATGTATGTTTCCATGACATCCCTATGTGATATTACATTCATGAGTTTACATGTTTCCATGACATCCCTGTAGGATATTATATGAGTACTCATGTTTCCATGACATCCCTGTAGGATATTATATGATTACTCATGTTTCCATGACATCCCTATAGGATATTATATGAGTACTCATGTTTCCATGACATCCCTGTAGGATATTATATGAGTACTCATGTTTCCATGACAGCACTATGGAATTCTTTTTTACAAGAGTTCACATGTTTCCATGACAACACTATAGGATATTACATTCATGAGTACACATGTTTCCATGACAACCCTATTGGATATTATATTTATCAGTACACATGTTTCCTTGACAACCCTATAGGATATTACATGAATACATACATGTATTTTTCCATGACAGCCATAGTGCAGTCATCCAGTCACCACTCCTGTTGTTACGTTCCTTGTACATGTATATAGCTGATTGCATGCCAACACAGCTTGTATTGTTTTGAACTTGTTGTTATTGTTAATGTTTTATGCCTAATAGAGTTCTTCTAATTCTTGATAACAAATGTATATTCTGTGTTTTCATGGTAACTGTTGTTCAAAAATTTGGAAAAAAAAAGTTATTTTTCAGTTTTCTTCCAAAAAATCCTGCTATGATTTTATTTTGCTTTGTGAACTATGCTTACTATTTAAACTGCATATAAAGAAACTTTTAACTTAAGTAATGATGTATGTTTTATAACAGGTGAATATGACGAACCATGATTGGCCGCTGGTTGCACATATATCAGGCAATGGTTTCCATGGACCATCAAGTATCTTAGCTAAATCATTCCAAACATCCAAGTATCCACTCGTCTTCAGACCACAAAATGAGAACCCTGTACAGGTAAGAACTTGATCGTTTGTCTGTTATATTCACAGGGTTTTCTAATTGGTACCTTAACGTTGGTTTGAATAAACACAGCTGCTATTTTTACCATTTAATACATAAATAAAATCAGATTTTTGTAGAAATGGTTGAAAATTCAAAATAAGGGTGGTGAAAATAGTTTGTTATGAAATAAGGGTGGTAAACATCATAATTACAGGTATATGAATTATACATATTATCGACTTATTTTCTATAGTGATTTGTTGAAAACATTTGTAGTTCTAAACATAAGATAAATTTAACTTGTTTTCTAAAGAAACCTTCCTTTACCACAAAAGCAATGCTGACTTCAAAATCTGATGTCAAACGATAATAAAAGTGTTTGTTGTTTTTTACAAACGAAGTGCAGTAACCCCCAATAATGACCTACATACTGGGGCCCTTGGTCTCATTATTGAGTGGGTCAGAAATGTGCCAGAAATGGTAGTATTATTTGTTAGTTGGTCTCATTATTGAGTTGGCCATTATGTTTTACTGTAACAGTTTTATATTTCTACGTTTTTAGGGTAAACTGGTGCTGACCAACACTGAAGATGGTACAGAACATGTATTCCACCTGAGTGGTACTGCAGAGAAACCATTGGCATTAGAACATGTCGTTCTCAAATCTCAAGTCAAGAAAACGTAGGTTGCTCTTAAAGAAGGTTTACTAAGATTTGTTCTCTGTTTGTTGATAATCAGTTTCGTAGGTATTGTAATACTTTGCTCATAAAAAAAAACAAGTTAAAAAGTTCCTGCGGCCAATTGTTTTACAGACCAGTATTGTGAGAGACATTTTTTTAGAAACTAGAACTTTTTAAAGTGTTAATAAGGCTTGATATAAAGGTATGAGGAAATCGGACAGGGGAGGCAGCACGCTTTACCAGCCGAGCAAAGACTCGCACCAGTAACACCACGACACATGTACAATGAGCAATGCCCACACGTGAGCCAAAGAAACAATTAAAAGTCAAAGTCCCCGTCGAAAAATGCGGAATTTTACAAACCTCTCTGATTTAATAGGCTTATGTGTGTTTGGGTACATCTACCTAGTATAATTTACCGGAAAATGGTGCTATTTTCATTATTAGTTATTCAAATGCGTAATATAGTTTATTTACGACAAATAGTTTATTAAATACAAGTATTTGGGTAAATAAACGTTCATACTTTTGTATATTTGGGTATCGGCGAACGAAGAGTCCGAAAGTAAAATAAAGCGATTCTCACAACGTGCAAATATTATGGACAAACGCTGGTTCGAAATGATACTGGGCCGAGTCTTGCCGAAAAAACTTGCTAGTTTACGTTTATTTAGTCATCACTGGTCATTAAAATGTGTAATAAAGTTAATCAACCCCATATTGTTAGTTAAATACAAGTATTTGGGTAAAAACGTTACTAGATTCTATTTGGTTAAGATTTGGGTAAGATTTGGGTGTTTAATGCCGACGCGTCGGCCTGCATGACCTAGTTAACGTAATGATCTAGGAGAGGTGATCCAGAATGCAGGTGCACGCCAAAACACATATCGAAACACATTTTTTTTCTTATTTTTAATTATTTAAAGGGGTAAAAGAAATAATTATAGTTATTAACTTACATTACTTTATTTTAAAATATAAAATAAAATAATAGTGAAATAGTCTGGTTTACGACATTCGCACAAAGTGCTTCATTTTTTTGGATATAGTTTTGAACGCGTGAACCAGACTAACGAAAGGTCAAGTGCGCGTTAAAACACATTTCGAAACACATTTTTTTCTTATTAATTATTACTTAAAGGGGTAAATTATGGTTAATACTTTATTTTAAAATAAAATAAAATAGATCTATACGAATCTAAAAAAAAAAAAGGTATTAGTCTGGTTCACGACATTCTTAAAAAATGCTGATTTTTTGGATTTTTTTTATTGAAATGGTAAACCATCCAGAACAGGTCACGTGCCCCTACATGGAAATTTTTCTTGTTGCATACAAATATAACCTGCGGCTCAAGGCCGCAGGTTAATGACATTGAGGTTCTCTTGTTTCACTGAAGTTTAGTACATAACATATTACATCGAGTTCTGTTAGTAAGAGAAACTGCTTAGTATGTAAGTAATGAGCTGTTGTAGTGCTAGTTATTGACTGCCCTTTGCTTAACTATAATGCCAACCTTCTATTGGTTTTAGGTGAACTTCTATCTCAGTAATAGGATAGGTAACCCAATATTGAATATTATTCTATTGTAATTATGTTTCTGTGTCTGACTGTACAAGGATCTCATATTGAGTAGTATATTGTATATTGTTTACTTGTTTGTTGCCATGCTAATTTTAATACTGTCCATACTATTACAGTAAGATATCATTATTTGAATAATTTCAGATTAACCTATGACTTAAAGATTCCCAATGTGACAAGGAAGAAACTGTGCTACAATGTAAGTATTATGTGTGTGAGAGGGAACATTGTGATTGCTGTCAGCATGCTCACACTTGTATTTAAATATTTCAATCTTACACGTGACAATTAACTAATAATTCAAAAACAAAGATTTTTGTCATGCGCTTAGAAAAATTGTTAAGGTTAAATTACCTCCTAAAATTTAAAAAATACCAGCTAAAATGTGTATTACCATGGTAGATTTAAAACTGAATTGTAAATGTATTATACAACTTTGATAATGAATATTGCAGGTTGAGTCTGATATACCATTCGTAAGTGGCAGTCAGTCAGTGACTGTATTGGCTGGTAAACAAGCTATGTATAGAATGGTTCTCTCCCCTGTTAGACGTGGCGTATACAAGGGTGTCATTTCATTTGTTGCTGGCAAGAACCCAGTTGTGTAAGTAGTTTTAGATTTTCTTCACCACTTAATGTTTTGGTGGAGTAAATACTATAGTGCGCCCAGGATAACAAGATCATTGTATCGTCTGTATAGGTGGAAAAAGCATGCGTGCACAATTTATAAATGTTATTTAAGTATACAATTGACCATATGTGTTTATTTAAGCAACCAATTTTGTAACAGTAGAACAATCCGGTCAATGTTTATAACATCACGTTATCCTGGGCGCACTATAGTACTGAAGGTTTTGAAGGTATTATTTATATTTAAAGTTCTTTAATTTCGAAGGGAAGAAATTCTGTGGTTTTGGTCAAAAGACTATTTTGATGTGACATTAATTTTGTGGATTAAAGGCGAACCACGAAATCCATGAAATTTATTACCCCACGCAAATTAATGATTTTACATTATTGAAAGTATAATCTAAATAAAGTGGAGAAGTACAGTCCAGTTAGATTAAAAATACAGTGACGCAGTGGAACAAATCGGTGTAAAAACATGTATAAATGCTTGTACCAACAGTTCAATACAAAACTAAACTCTACCTGTTTAATCAATGGTCTTAATCTTTTGGTTACACATAAATGATGACGTCACTGTCATAATATCCTAACTGGACTATATAAACTAAATAAAGTGGAGAAGTAATGTAGTGTTTTACTTACAGTGAGGTTGACAGTGATGGTGATGAGATGCCGGATGAAGACGAGGAGTCTAGAGAATACTATGGTTACAGGGTGTGGTATTCATTAGAGATACATGTTAAACCTGCACCACCAGAACGTGTACTAGAAGTTACATGTGCTTGTCAGGTAATTACATTATATCAGCTTATTGTATGATGGTGTACTTTAAGCTTAATGTTGTAGAATTTGTACTGCTAAGTCTGACTTTGTGTGCGAGTTGTCCATGACATCAACATGAGATAGTCTTACCGGTAATTGGATGAATATATTTAATCATATTACATTGCTGAGTAAAATGCCGAGCATAGCCTTATTTGCCAGTCAGCTTTCTGCTGAAATATGGCAGGCATGTGTGTACGCTTACGTTCAGGACTGATCCTGATTTCATGCTTTATGTATTCCTTATTATTCATTATCAGGTTTTACTAGTAGGTAGACCATCTTAAACAAAATATGTTATACATCACTAGACATTGTGTTTATATACAACATAAATATAACTGTATAAAATATTTGCTCTATATGTTTCAGAAAATGCAAGTGTTAGAAGTGATTGTACGAAATCCCACACAGAATGAGGTGACCTTGGAAGCAACTATTGAAGGTCAGAACCTTGCAGGACTTCCATCTATCACCCTACCTGCTGGTTCTAAAGATGTTTATACTTTACAATATGCACCAGCAATTATTGGACAGACCAAGGGCAGGTAATCAAATTATCAATGTCTTATATACCTTAATATATCTTCTCAGTTGTTGAATTAAGGTTATATGCTAGCTCTCTCATACCCTCCTGGCGATGGATAACATCAGGAATGAGGTGTCGAGAGTGATTAATATAAATTGGAAAAACTTGTTTCACAATCGACCTTAAATAAATTAGTAAAAACTATATGCTAGCCTCTCCAGCTGTTGGTTGGACTACTAGCTGGCTTACTAGAGTTTGGTACAGTCCTTTGTTAAAAGAGGAAGCTAGTATGAGCACATGGATCTTCATCCATCATACTAACTGGGCAGTTTACTACATGACCACAGCTGCTGATCTGACTTAAAGCCTCACATTGAGAGTGCGGTTGTTGACTTGACCATTTTCTCAATAAATATTTCCATTCAAACTCTACACCGTGTTCGTCATTCATTATTTTCCAATATTGAGTATGGAAGGGAGATCATTCTTGACACTTATCCAAAAACTGCACATGGTATGACTCAGCCCTGGCCTTCTTCAGACTTGTGTCTGATTTAAGGTTTTTGAATCCTGAAAGAAATCTGTTTTTATTGAAAAGTGGATTTTCAGACGTGGGAATGATTGCTAAGTACCATTATAATAATGTATACAGTCTGCTCTGAATAATGTTTTTTATTTATGCAGAAAAGATTGCGGATTTGAAAAAAAATCAATTTTATTTAAAAACGCACTACTATTGAGTTTCTTATGATAGTTTCTTTATTATGTACAATGTATGTTTCAGTCTGATATTCTACCATGATATGGTCGGAGAGTTCTGGTATTTATTAAAACTATGTGCTGACTCCCCATCACAGACAACATTACCCCATATGGAATGTGAACTTGGAAGGTAATTTCTTTTGATTATTGCCACTGTTGCTTGAAATTCTGGTATATTTAAAGCAGAGTTAAGGAGGATCGCACTACCTAGTATTATGCATGCATGGATATTTAAAATTGATTAAAAATCTCAGTGTACTAAAACCCCTATGAAAAACAGCATTAAGTATGATAACAAATAATTGGTTGTTCTGATTAAAAACAACACTTTAAGCTTGATGAATTGGTAACTGTTCTTGTGATATATGGCCTGTACACAAGTCTTGCTTTTTTTGTATTCAGATGGACCAAACAGAACATCCTACTGGACAATCCCACAGATGAGACATTAGAACTGATCCCTACAGTATCCAATACCAACAACTTCTCCCTGGAACGAGATAATGAACGTCCTATTGTCTTGGCTCCACATTCCAAACTTGAGATGCCACTTCACTTTATGCCGTCTACACTTGGCGAAGGAGATCATTTGGCAAAGATTGGTTTTAATAGTGAACAGGTGGGTAATGCTGATTGCATTAAAAGGGAGTTAGCAAAATCTCTTAAAAACAAGCACTTTTTAGAACAAAATCTCTTAAAAACAATTTCTTTTTAGAACAAAATCTCTTAAAGACAAGCACTTTTTAGAACAAAATCTCTTAAAAACAAGCACTTTGTAGAACAAAATCTCTTAAAAACAAGCACTTTTTAGAACAAAATCTCTTAAAAACAAGCACTTTTTAGAACAAAATCTCTTAAAAACAATTTCTTTTTAGAACAAAATCTCTTAAAGACAAGCACTTTTTAGAACAAAATCTCTTAAAGACAAGCACTTTTTAGAACAAAATCTCTTAAAAACAAGCACCTTGTAGAACAAAATCTCTTAAAAACAAGCACCTTGTAGAACAAAATCTCTAAAAAACAAGCACTTTGTAGAACAGTTTATTAAATTAATTTTATAAACATACTGAATATAAAATGATTTACAGTAACTTTATAATGCAAGTAAATCTTGGCTTGCCCTCTAAGTTTACAGTGACTTTGATATTACTTGTAAATTTTGTTTGGCCCTCTAAGTTAGATACTATATAACTAATGAGTTTTGTATTTGATGTTGTAGCTAGGAGAATGGGTGTTTGTAGCATCTGGTACAGGATTGATACCACAGACACAAGATCCAGTCAGTGTATTTACTGTGGCAGGATCTAATACAACACTTATCATACCATTCAGGAATCCCATGGATCAAGCTGTATATTGTGATGTGATGCTAAGAGGTAAGTGGCTTCAAACTTGATTCCATAGATGTGTCAATTCATGCCCATATCTCATTATTATGTCTTCCATCAAATTACCCAATAATGAGTTGGCTGGTGAGAAAATCTAATTTCAGAAATACACTAAACTAGGGAGATGATTTCTTATATTTGGTTCAAAAAGCTGCACATGAGATTGCTGTTGCCCTGTACCACCAGTCTTAAGTCTGATATTCAAGTTTACCAGTCCGAAAGTAAATATGTTTATAAAGATGAAACGGTTTGCCTCTTAAATATGGGTCACATGACGCTACAGTAGAAACATTTCTATTTTACCTGTATGTAAAATGTTTACACACATGTGTTTATTTTGATAGAGAAGAGAGCAACGTTAGAGGAAACATTGGAAGGCATAGACAGTGAGAATTCACCATTCTGTTTGTTACTGAAGCGTAAAGGTGGTATCAGAGTGGGCCCTAAATCAACCCTTGATATCCCAGTATGCTTTGCACCTACAGAGATGACATTGTATGAAGCTGTATGCACTGTTATAGTAACAAGAGAAGATGGACAGAAGTGGGAGTATGCACCCAAGGATAGTAGAGGGTAAGTACCAAGTTAAACTGCTCACTCTAGAGGGTGAGTACTAAGTTAAACAGCTCACTCTAGAGGGTGAGTACCAAGTTAAACTGCTCACTCTATCACTATTGTTTGTATTGTTTTACAGAAATCAAGCTACTGACAGTGAGCTATAGTGGTCACTTTTTGTCTGTCCTCCATACATTTGTTTCTCTTCATCTGTTAGCCTGTCAATATTCTACAGGTCACAAAATTAGCTATGTACAGGAAACTTGGCCAATCATATACTTGACTAACCGTAATTGTATAATCATTTAATTTCAGTTTGACAATTTTTTGGGGTTTTGGTGAAAATGACAATTTGTGGGGACGATAAATAATTTATCAACTAAGTCACATATTATATAAACCATCAATATTTGTGGTGCTTTAATTCCGTGGTTGAGATCACCATCGAAATCAAGGAAATTAAATCCCCCACGAATGTTAATGATTTTACATTACACAATGTGGTATAGATAGGAGTTATTCTATGTATGTGACATATATTTTCCAGATATCAGTTGTCTAGAACAGGCAGTGAGGGTGTTGGTGAGATCCGCTGGGTATTCCCGATACAAGGTATCCCTGAATGTCGTCCCATCAAGGATACACTAGGTGCTGTGATAGAATGTCAGGCACGAGATAGACTGGAGGAGAGACTAGAGGTGACTCTAGCAGGTGTAGCACCTGTAACATCAGGTCCACAGAGATCTATATATATGAGATCTGTCACACCAAAGAATGAAACACCAAAACTACCTGATGGAATTGTTGTCGGTGAAAGTAGGTTGTATTTATGCTCTTTATTGTATGCATTTATTGGTTTCATAATAGAAAGTGAGGACTGTCATGTTGTGAACTAGAACCAGAGAACAAACACAGCTAAAAGTTGGTCATTACAAGCAATTTCTGATCATCCAACTACAAACATGACATGTAAACTTGTTTGGTAAGAAGTTGCTGTGAGGTATTTTGTAATGTCTTGTATATGAAACATGGTTTGAGACAAGTTTATGTTCAAGTATTGTCAATCAGGGTTCAGTTGACCAATAATTTGACTTTGTTTTAATGGTAAATTATAGCCGATGTTTGCATATTCTTAAAAAAGTAGGTGGAGTAATATGTACACTTGAAGCTGGTCTACTAATTGCTGATAATTGTTTACTACGGTAAAGTCATTTAATTTCGATGGGACGTAAATTCGTGGATTTTGCGGTTCAAGTAATAAATACAAGGGTAAAAATTATTGTTCAATGGGATTTAATTTCGAGGTTAAAGGCAAACCACGAAATCCACGAAATTTAATCCCCCACAAAAATTATTTGATTTTACAGTATGTAGCTTATCTGATGTATATTTCAGCATTATCAACAGCAGAAGAGTTCTTGTATGATCTGAAGTATAAGGATGGTGATGCTAAGGAGAACTTACAGAATAGTGTAGCATTAAAGTTGGTGAGACAACACAGAGATACAGCATCTGGTCTCGTTGTTCTTGTCTTCAATGTTATCTTTAACCCATTTAGAACCATGGAGTAAGTATACAGTACATGTATAATGTAGTTGTGCAAATCTGAAATAGTTTGAAGCTTTAATTGACCAATCAAAGTCTGGGTAAATATCTCACAAAAGTGTCCGCTTACAGAAATAATGTACACTTTTTGAATGGAGTCCATGGGCATGTCAGAGTATAAGTATAATATATCTGCTGATATTGTTCACTGTATTTAAAGAGTGCCTTCATGGATTACTGAAGGGATTCTTTCTCTTGGAAAATACTTTTTGTCTGAAAATGACCAGTAGTGAATTTCAACATTAGATATATTAGCTTTACCGTATTAATCATAATTACTGCTTGTATTACATTTGTTGGACCTTTTAATCAAATGTTTGTAAGATTTTCGGTTGGAAAATGGACATTTAATGAAACATCACTATGTTGTCTGGTATTACCTATTATATATTATACATAATGTTGTGTTTGCTATTTTTTCAGTCATAATGTGACACTAGAAGTGAAAGCAGCACAAGGTGGAGTGTGGAAGTTCCCCATACAGTTCAAGGCATTAGAACCTCCAGTAGATGATCTGATTGATATAGAAGCTACTGGACTCGGCAAAGAATCATCTGTTGGATTTAGACTTACCAGTCAAACAAAGTAAATATCATTCAAATATTATTGATGATGTTTTCTTTCTGTGGGCTGATTTGTAGGATGGTTCAAATGCTGTTTCTTTGTTGTCATGAAACTTATTATGCCCCATGTTTGATGAGGGGTTATATTGCTTTGCACATGTTGGTTGGTCGGTCGGTCTGTCGGTAGACCAAAATTGTTTCCATTCAATAACTTTGCCCTAGGATCTTGAATTTTTCCATGGAGGTTGATCAGCAACAGTAGATGGATGATTCTTATTGATTTTGAGGTCAATAGGTAAAAAATCAAGGTCACTATGACCTTTACAATTTCAACAATTAGGTTGCCATCAGGGCATAGTACATGTTTTACAAACATTTCTTGTTAAGATAATATTGAACAGCTATAAGTTAAATAACTTCTATACTTTTGTAGTCATAACATTAGTTTGTTTGTGTAATGTATTTGCACTATCTTACAGGTATCCGGTGCCGTATAATGCTTATTTCTCTGCTGGAAGTGACCAAGAGTTCAACATAACACCAGCATCAGGAGAGTTAATGCCTGTAGGAAACAATGGTAGCCTGGTTAGGGTGGGATTCTGTCCGTCTGTGTATGGTAAAATATACACCGGAAAACTTATCATTCAGGTATGTACTCATTATCAGCGTACATATTTATCGCATAACCTGAAGTCCAGCCTTAAAGCCCTGTCGTTTGGCACTCCCAGACTGTGCAATAAATATGCAAATTGGCCTGAATCGCCATTAGCCAATCCATGCCTTGATTGACCTACCATGTCAAGGGCATTGCACTCAAGGTACCGCTAAATTTTGGTTGAAACCTATTCAACATACATCATAATTTTGAAAGATAATGAGCGTTCACTAAGGTTATGTCATGAAGACAATCTTACATTTGTGGCCATTACATATGAGTTTTATTAAAGTTGTTGACTAAAGCAATATGATACTGCAGAGCCTTGTTGACAAAAACAATATGACACCGCAAAGCCTTGTTGACAGAAACAATATGACACTGCAAAGCCTCGTTGACAGAAACAATATTACACCGCAAAGCCTCGTTGACAGAAACAATATTACACTGCAAAGCCTCGTTGACAGAAACAATATGACACTGCAAAGCCTCGTTGACAGAAACAATATGACACTGCAAAGCCTCGTTGACAGAAACAATATGACACTGCAAAGCCTCGTTGACAGAAACAATATGACACTGCAAAGCCTCGTTGACAGAAACAATATGACACTGCAAAGCCTCGTTGACAGAAACAATATTACACTGCAAAGCCTCGTTGACAGAAACAATATTACACTGCAAAGCCTCGTTGACAGAAACAATATGACACTGCAAAGCCTCGTTGACAGAAACAATATGACACTGCAAAGCCTCGTTGACAGAAACAATATGACACTGCAAAGCCTCGTTGACAGAAACAATATTACACTGCAAAGCCTCGTTGACAGAAACAATATTACACTGCAAAGCCTCGTTGACAGAAACAATATGACACTGCAAAGCCTCGTTGACAGAAACAATATGACACTGCAAAGCCTCGTTGACAGAAACAATATGACACTGCAATGCCTCGTTGACAGAAACAATATGACACTGCAAAGCCTCGTTGACAGAAACAATATGACACTGCAAAGCCTCGTTGACAGAAACAATATGACACTGCAAAGCCTCGTTGACAGAAACAATATTACACTGCAAAGTTTAATACATGTAGTAAACAGAAAGCAACAAGAAAAATTTAGTTTCTAAATACATGTGCTTCTTGTTTGCTACATAATTTCTGATATTTTACTTATGGAATATTTCAGACACCAGATATGCAGTGGAGTTACAATGTTCGTGGAATACTACCAGACTATGCCCCACCTAGAGGTGTGTCTTCTCGTCCGATGAGAGGTCCTCATCCAGATCCAAGATTGAGAAGTGACAAAGTTAACTACATATTAGACAATATGAAATTGAAGACTACTGCTGTTTCTTCACCAGTGAAAGGTGCACCTGTCTTACAGAGAATGAAAATTGCATAAACTTCATATAGTATAAATAACAGTAATTAACAATGGATGTTTGTTCTGTTTATAAAGTGAAACAGATTGTATGTTTCAGAAATAAGTAAACTGTGCATGAAATCATGCCTAATCATATTGTTATATTTATGTTAATACAAATTATAATTGTTTGTGATAATTGAAGTGATCAGCTTTTTGTGTACTTTGATGAATGAAAGTGATGTGTATAGATTTATCAGTTTAAAGCATTTCACAATGTTGCTAACATGTCTATGGTATATATATATATATTGTTTAGATGTTTATCTGTGATAATGTTCCTGTGATATTCTATACTGTTTATAGATATTCCACAGTGACCGTGTTAAAATTACATGTTGGTAATAGGATGAATGCAGTGATGTTAGTAACTGTTTACAGTACTGCTTCTATTCGCTATCATGCTGTAAACCCTACACTCTACTGTCTGTCTATACTTACTTGAGAATGGTCCGAAGGTCAGCTAATACATTTTTAAAGATGGACCAATTAAGACTTGTTTTACCTTGATGGACTATTGAAAACACGTTTTACATTGATGGACAATTGAAAGCATGTAATACTGGTGTATTACAAGAATGCATGAAAATAGCATACATTGAACAAGTATTTAAAGTGAACAGTATTTGTTGTGAAAGGAAGCTAGGTTGTATGTGAGAGATGGATCCATATTGATCTTCTCTAAGACCCACTGTTGTGTATTACTGCATGATGTCTGATTCTGAGTCAGTCTTCTATTATATACATGTATATATAATACTATATCAATGTGCACCTTTGCTGCTGAATTGTTGCTTACTGAATGTCTGATATATGTGCTTTGTTATAAATTATAATATGAATGTTTCTAACTTCATAAACACCTAATTGACTTACAATATCCAGTATTAGATACTAGTTTGATTGTATACACCTTGAGTGCATAATGAGATGACATGTGAAGTGATACAATTGTATTATAATATGTGGTTATACACTGCTGTTATAGTCCAGATAGGATATATTGACAGTGATGTCATCATTTATGTGTTCCCAAAAGATTAAAACCATTGCTTAAATAGGTTTAGTTTAGTTTGGTATTGAACTATTGGCATGAGCCTTTATACTTGTTTTACACCGTACTAGTGGATTGTTCCACTGCGTCACTGTATTTTTATCCCAACTGGACTGTACACTATACTTGAAGTTAATATATTTATATTTATTGTTGATTATACATTGTATGTACAGGTACAACCTATACATATAATTGTACGACTAATGTATTTGCTAACTTGTATTATTGTCCAAACTGCTGACTTATATCAATGTTTACATTTATCTGTTATGCTGTATATTTGAACTATGAAAGGTTAGAACACCACTTTTTTATTTTCTTTGTTATTTAACTTAGTATAGTTTAAACTTGTGATCTTGAGAATATTATTTTGTGAAATTCATATTAAATTCCTATAGAAATATAAAGATTGTCTATGTTTTTTCATTGGTACACTGGTATTTGGAATATCCAGGCTTTTAGCTACTCTATTCAAAGAATACAGAGAGCGAATTTACTCATCACACAAATGATTTTTAGTGGTAGTCGACAATAAGAATATATAACTTTTATAGAAAATCATATAAACCTTTCAGCCAAGGATAACCCATAAAAGTGCAAGCACTTATTTCCATGGGATCCTGTGTTTTGCAGAAGGGACAGCAAGTAGAAGAGACAGTGGTGTGATACAAGGTATTTGGGTGCGTAGCCCTAGCTGTTCAAACAGACTAATTGGTTCTTTAATGTGCCCTGTGTGTAGCACTGATGCATGTAAGACTGGGTTAACAACCATTTCATTTCTAGTTCGATGGAAAACGCGGAAAAATGTTTAGAAATTTACAGTGGCCCACGTGAGATTTGAACCAGGGACATCTGGATTGGTAGTCATGAGCATAACTATCAGCTTATATGCCACCCTCAGGGGATGATTGGGTGCAAACAATGCATCTAAAAGATACACAGAGTCCTATATGTAATTCTATAACCCTTTAAGGCACAAAATAGACGGACATAGATGTTTAGGTCCTTTTAAATGGTATGCCTCTACATGTAAGTCTCGTTGGATTGGGGGGCCTATATTTCTTCTTACCCGCAGGGGGTGTTGCGTTATATGGAGATAGATAGCTGGATAGATCCTGAGGTGTCCTTTATATGAAGGATACCAAGAGCTAAGAGTAAGGGGATATCAGACCTTTAGCAACTGCCTATAGGGGATATGCAATGGGCATGTGATACACATGTCCAAGCAATTGCCAGCTTTTCTTTTCTCTTTTTTGGTTGTGAAAGTGACTTGATTATCAACACTTAGAAACTACATTGTGGATATCAGCAATATTTTTTACTTTTTCAAACAACAAAGGGACATAACTGATACGATTACTCTGTTTTACGGACATACTGGATTTTAGCCTGGTACAATCTAAAAATAGTAACGGATATTCATTCGTCCTAGGGTTATTACGCACCGGAAGTAGAAGCAACACGTGTGGATGTAAATAAATAAATACAACAATATAACCAGTTTTCCAATGGCAAAGAACATTATGACATAATATTTGGATACAATAGGTATTATGTTTTATGCATACTAGTACTAATGCCATAACTGTCAAGATAAATTGGGCTTATGTACTCGTCCTTACTGTTGTTGGAAACAAATTTAGGTGTTCGTACTCATAACAATTCGTACCTGTGTCTTTAAACATGTATCTTAAAAAGGTAAAACTCATCAATTATAATTTGTAAACTGATGTATTGACAAAAGTCCTACACCTATAAATTTACAAGAAGAAAATTGAAAGGATACAACACAGAACTGCCAGCAACTAAATGAAAAATAAATGTGAGAAGACAGCACTCTGTCTGAGATACGGACAAAATCCCCATTGGGTATTATGTCCAGTGGAGATTTTGTCCTACACTTAGCACACATGACTCAGCCATGTCTGCCTGGTGTATAAGATAAACCAGGGACAACAAACTACACTCTGAAAGTCACACTGACGCTATAATTTACCTCTCTTGGTATTTGTTAAATCAATTGGTGTGTTTATATAAAATTTGACATACAGTAATGTGTAAACGGTATGCCAATCATCATTGAGAAGCTATGAAGGTAGTTGGCCCAAGTGATTAACAACAAGCTTTAATCACTACAACCTCAATAACGAGATTGAGTAAAGAGCAAAAGGTTTTACAGTACAGTATGAAAGATAAGGTTTGTTTTATTTTCAGTGTATAGGTGAACAAGTTAAACAATGGGTATAACTAAGCAGTATTTACGATATGAAGCCACTGATGTGTTTGGTGTTGTTGCTGGAAATAAAGGCAATGTTGTTATCTTACATGGTCTGGGTGGTCAAGGAAGATACTGTGCTACTGCAGCATGTGAGAATGTGATTATCTGGGATATCCGTGTTGGAGAAACGGTACGTTCTTTCCCTGATTTCTATATACTAGGGATACTTACATCTCCATGACTTTATGTCATGAATTTGATGCATATATCAGCGAATAAGTTTGATCAAAATTGATAGATCAGTACAGAAAGTCTTCTTCTTTGTTAATGAGAATTTTGACGACATGATTGGTCACAATTGGCCGAGAAGTCGTTGAATGGTCCTATTTATAGAACAGGTCCTGGTTCTTTAGATAATGTTACTAACTATAAAGTCTTTATGACATACTTAAAATGTGTGTGATGTCTGTTTGAATTTTGTTATTTACAGGCATGACTTCTCAGTGTTTGAGTTCAAATGAAAGTATTGTATCTACTCGTACAGATTGATAAGGGATAGGAGGTGATTATAGTCCAGTAATTAATATATATTCTAGTCATAGATATTATAACCTTGATTCTATATATTGCTTTATGTTCTAGTATATGACTCTGAAAGGTGAGAAGCATGAAGTGACTAAGCTAGCCAGCTCTCCTGATAAACAACATCTAGCTGTAGGTTATGCTGATGGAAAGATATGTGTGTATAACCTGAAATCAGGGGAGAGAACAATCACATTTAGTGGTCACAAATCTGGAGTTACTGCCCTTACTTATGATGATAAGGGGCTACGTTTGGTATCAGGAGGACAGGTGAGTACTTTCATGTTTAACTTTTATCTCTATGAAAACTCTCCTACCACTGCACTATCAGAGTTTGCCGACACAATTTGACATATTTACTACACTCTGTGCTGTCAGAGTGTGCCGACACACTTTGACATTTTCACTATACTCTGTGCTGTCAGAGTGTGCCGACACACTTTGACATTTTCACTATACTCTGTGATGTCAGAGTGTGCCGACACAATTTGACATATTCACTATACTCTGTGCTGTCAGAGTTTGCTGACACACTTTGACATATTTAGTATACTCTGTGCTGTCAGAGTGTGCCGACACAATTTGACATATTCACTATACTCTGCAGTCAGAGTTTGCTGACACACTTTGACATATTTAGTATACTCTGTGCTGTCAGAGTGTGCCGACACAATTTGACACATTCACTATACTCTGTGCTGTCAGACCTTGCCGACACAATTTGACACATTCACTATACTCTGTGCTGTCAGAGTGTGCCGACACAATTTGACATATTCACTTTTCTCTGCAGTCAGAGTTTGCCGACACACTTTGACATATTTACTATACTCTGTGCTGTCAGAATGTGCCGACACAATTTGACACATTCACTATACTCTGTGCTGTCAGAGTTTGCCGACACGATTTGACACATTCACTATACTCTGTGCTGTCAGAGTTTGTCGACGCAATTTGACACATTCACTATACTCTGTGATGTCAGAGTGTGCCGACACAATTTGACACATTCACTATACTCTGTGCTGTCAGAGTGTGCCGACACAATTTGACATATTCACTATACTCTGTGCTGTCAGAGTGTGCCGACACAATTTGACACATTCACTATACTCTGTGCTGTCAGACCTTGCCGACACAATTTGACACATTCACTATACTCTGTGCTGTCAGAGTGTGCCGACACAATTTGACATATTCACTTTTCTCTGCAGTCAGAGTTTGCCGACACACTTTGACATATTTACTATACTCTGTGCTGTCAGAATGTGCCGACACAATTTGACACATTCACTATACTCTGTGCTGTCAGAGTTTGCCGACACAATTTGACACATTCACTATACTCTGTGCTGTCAGAGTTTGTCGACGCAATTTGACACATTCACTATACTCTGTGATGTCAGAGTGTGCCGACACAATTTGACACATTCACTATACTCTGTGCTGTCAGAGTGTGCCGACACAATTTGACATATTCACTATACTCTGTGCTGTCAGAGTGTGCCGACACAATTTGACACATTCACTATACTCTGTGCTGTCAGACCTTGCCGACACAATTTGACATATTCACTATACACTGTGCTGTCAGAGTTTGCCGACACAATTTGACACATTCACTATCCTCTGTGCTGTCAGAGTGTGCCGACACAATTTGACACATTCACTATACTCTGTGCTGTCAGAGTGTGCCGACACAATTTTGACACATTCACTATACTCTGTGCTGTCAGAGTTTGCCGACACAATTTTGACACATTCACTATACTCTGTGCTGTCAGAGTGTGCCGACACAATTTGACGCATTTACTATACTCTGTGCTGTCAGAGTTTGCCGACACAATTTGACACATTCACTATACTCTGTGCTGTCAGAGTTTGCCGACACAATTTGACACATTCACTATACTCTGTGCTGTCAGAGTTTGCCGACACAATTTGACACATTCACTATACTCTGTGCTGTCAGAGTTTGCCGACACAATTTGACACATTCACTATACTCTGTGCTGTCAGAGTTTGCCGACACAATTTGACACATTCACTATACTCTGTGCTGTCAGAGTGTGCCGACACAATTTAACACATTCACTATCCTCTGTGCTCTGGGCCTTCTTGTCCGATTATGTTAGTGCTCACTTTAAGCTATCTGTCTGTATTGTTATTATAAGCAGTCACATTTAATTAATCTACTGCAGTGGAATTTGCATCCCTTCTGGGATCCGGTCTTTTCGGGCGTCGACAACAAGTTCAGAACATTCGGTGTGCGAGGGTTTCTACAGATTAACTTCTTTCCTCGAAGTATCCCGCATTGGGATCCACCGAAAAAAGCACCCAAGTCACCCTTGAATAGGGGAAACCGCAGAAATCTACACATTTTGTTATGATCGGATGATAACGGACTGATAAAAAATACCGCAACACCGTCTGTATCCATAACTACGCTTCCGGCACAGACAAAAACACGTACCAAAATAACGGAAAGTTGATAACGGCAACGCCAAACTGGACCACACAGAAGAAGAAAAACTTCGCCAATTTTAAAGTACCCAACTAATTGACTATTTCACTTCGACGAACTCATCACTAAGCAGACTACCAAGAAAGCACTTTTAACAACCCTGAAGTCATTAAAGAAAAACACGCTACAGAGAAACGAAAATTAAAGAAACCAAATTAGTAGACCCTGCTGAAAATTTTACATTTCTGACTCGAAAAAACTTTATCCAATCCCATTGAGAAACCTAGGAATAAAACTGTAGGCACTATAATGGTCACAAAATACGCTGCAGGCTTACCAAAACGACTTATGGTGTCACACCGGTGAAAGGTACTTCCGGGTCGTAGTATGCTAAAATAGTCCCTTTCAAAAATTTGATATATGTCTGTTGAAGCACTGTTTTAATGTGGAAAATGCTGATTGTTGACCAAATTACATGAATGTAGATCAAATATGACCTGCATGCTAACTTTTAAGAGTGTTAAATGGATATTTTTCTGAATTATCTTTCCCTGGCTGAAGACAGACAATGTATGTGTGCTTCGGTCAAGTCAGCTTTTGAGGCATGGAAAATAGCGTTGTCCTTCCAGAATCCCTGCAGTTATTATATAGCTCGAAAACGAAACTATCGACATGCCATTTTCTCCAGCTTATTTTGGATAACAGGGATTGCTTTTTATGGAAACGGCCACAGAAAATCACCCGGAATGTCAGTGAAACGGAGGGAGAGATGCGAATTTGGGTCATTTTGCATTAATTTCAATGGCAGAAAATTCACCGGTGTGACACCTTATACAGGAACCAGATAAAAGAAACACAGGAAAACCAAGTCATGTCGAGAATCATCCCTATAGTAGATGGTGGCAATATGAAGACGATATTCTACTTATACATCGGCTACAACCCGGACAGGAATGGTATTCCTTCATCACAGCCAATGACACTCAACACATATACCATCAAATTCCAGATAGACATCAACAAAAACCAGTACACTTCTTTACAAGATTTATATGTAACCATAAACAGACAAGAATGAAAACTTGAAACGAATCTTATACACAAATACGTCAGATACGCTGAAGGATTCAGTACTAACTTACAAACTAATTCATTTTATACTCAAACAAAAGATAGACGATTCCATTCAATCCCTTCAAAACTGATGCAACGAAGAAACAATACAGAAGAAAACAAAAAATGGATGACACTCTTATCATACTTTCAAAACCAGCATATAAGTTCAAAATAACCATCTCAATAAAAAATTATTTTTAATAATACTTCAAAATGTACATGTAAATATGATATATGTGACACTAAAAAGTACCTCATCGACTATACTTCTAAAAAAAGATCTAATCACGTGACGTCAACAATACTGAAAAAGCACCTCAAAATCTTACTTCGGTGAATTATTTTGATATATTTGTACCCTGATGAAGGCTATTGTATAGCCGAAACGTTGGTTTAAAATAAAAGAATGAAACCCGAACCGCCTTGATCGTGTGTTCCACTTATTTTCTCTTTTCTTGAACTTTAATTAATCTAGTAAAACTGCAATACTAGAACCGTGGATTATATTATAAATGATAACTGATAGTGCTAATTTTGAGGTGTTTGAGATATCACTGTTCACTGTCTGCTGAAGGTTGTGTTATAATACAAGATGTATGTACATTGTAGGACACTGATGTTATTGTATGGGATATTGTCAATGAATGTGGTCAATACAGGATGAAGGGACATAAAGGGGCCATAACTCAAGCTGCATTTCTACAAACCAAACATGTACTCATCACCAGGTAAACTTGTATTGTATCAGTACTATTACTCATTTAACATGCTTTCATTACTACAAAACTTAATTTAGTTTGGAATTATTTTGGAACCTATTATATCTTGTATCAATGTGAATGTTATGTTGTTCCATGATACTGTAAAATCATTAATTTTCATTGGGGATTAAATTTCTTGGATTTCGTGGTCAATCTTCTCACACAAAATTTAATCACATCGGACAATAATTTTGACTCTTGTATTTATTACCTGAATTGCAAAGTCCAGGAATTAACGTCCCAACGAAATGGTCCTTTTTTAGCAAAACCACAAAATTTAGATAAGTGACAAGAAACACTTTGTTATTGATTTTGTTATTTCTATTCCAGTTCTAAAGACACATATGTGAAGTTTTGGGACTTAGATACGCAACATTGTTTCAAAACTATTGTTGAACACAGAAGTGAGGTAGGTGATAAACTCTCTCTTATACATTGCCTTCTAGCCTACTGTAAAATCTTAAAATTTTTGGTGGGGGATTTCCCCTTGAAAATTAATGATTTTACAGTAAGGCGGCCAATGACCAGGGGTAGTTGAAATATCAGAGGGTGCTTAGAGGCTTAACAACTGAAAAGAGCCCTAGAAAGTTGGTAACTGAACTTTTTTAACTGTGACTGTTGACATAACTCATGTTTATAGTCATAGTGGTAAGAATATTCCACAGAAATCCAGATTTCAATCAACAACCCTGAAAATCTACCTGAAACTATTTGGTTCCATATGAAGTAAATATAACCTCCTTTTCTCCATTTGTTTTGCGCTATTTTGCTGCAACAAAAAGGCTCTAAAAGGTCAAGGAAAACTGCTGTGTGGTCAGGGAAATTTGTTTTATAATATTTTTTGGAACCCTGGATATGGCAGGATGTTTGGTTGAGAATGATTTTGAGATTTGAAGGAAACATGAAAAAGTTGTTAGGTTGAAAACTGGTAGGGACTATGTACTATAGTCAGTTTTTAGCTCACCTGAGCACGAAGTGCTCAAGGTGAGCTATTGTGATCGCCCAATGTCCGTCGTCCGTCGTACGTCGTCAACATTTTGACTTGTAAGCACAGTAGAGGTCACAGTTTTCATTAAATTTTAATGAAACTTGATCACAGTGTTTGTCTCTATAAAATCTAGGCCAAGTTCGAAACTGGGTCATGTGGGGTCAAAAACTAGGTCACTAGGTCAAATCTTAGAAAAATCTTGTGTACACTCCAGATGTCACCAATTTGTTCCAATCTTCATGAAACTTGGTCAGAATGTTGTTCTCTATGAAATCTAGGCCAAGTTCAAAAACTGGGTCATGCGGGGTCAAAAACTAGGTCACTAGGTCAAATCTTAGAAAAACCTTGTATACACCCTAGAGGTCACTGTTTTGATCCACTCTTCCTGAAACTTGGTCAGAGTGTTGTTCTTCATGAAATCTAGACCAAGTTTGAAACTGGGTCATGTGGGGTCAAAATCTAGGTCACTAGGTCAAATCTTAGAAAAACCTTATGTACACTCTAGATGTCATCAATTTTATCAAATCTTCATAAAACTTTGTCAGAATGTTGTTCTCCATGAAATTTAGGCCAAGTTTGAAACTGGGTCATGTGGGGTCAAAAACAAGGTCACTAGGTCAAATCTTAGAAAAACCTTGTGTACACTCTAGATGTCATCAATTTGATCCAATCTTCATGAAACTTGGTCAGAATGCTGTTCATTGTGAAATCTAGCCCAAGTAAAAAACTGGGTTATGTGGGGTCAAAAACTAGCTCACTAGGTCAAATCTTAGAAAAACCTTGTGTACACTCTAGATGTCATCAATTTGTTCCAATCTTCATGAAACTTGGTCAGAATGTTGTTCATTGTGAAATCTAGGCCAAGTTTGAAACTGGGTCATACGGGGTCAAAAACTAGGTCACTAGGTCAAATCTTAGAAAATTATTGTGTTCACTCCAGGGGTCACCGTTTTGATCCAATCTTCATGAAATATATATGGTCAGAATGTAGGTTGTACTGATACCTAGACCAATGTGCAACAGGTGAGCGCCCTAGGGCCTTTCAGGCCCTCTTGTTTTATTTGGACAAAAATTGTGGTTACTATGGCAACAGAAACATTGAAAATCTGGAAACCAGGTAGGGGACTTTTGTATTGCTTTCAATTCGTAATTACATATTTATTTCAGGTTTATGGGTTTGTGTTGTTACGAGAAGATCATAGATTGGTGACTGGATCTGGAGACAGTGAACTCAGAGTATGGGATCTTGTATACCCAGATGATAGTCTGGTAAGTCAGAGTATGGGATCTTGTATACCCAGATGATAGTCTGGTAAGTCAGAGTATGGGATCTTGTATATCCAGATGACAGTCTGGTAAGTCAGAGTATGGGATCTTGTATATCCAGATGACAGTCTGGTAAGTCAGAGTATGGGATCTTGTATATCCAGATGACAGTCTGGTAAGTCAGAGTATGGGATCTTGTATATCCAGATGACAGTCTGGTAAGTCAGAGTATGGGATCTTGTATATCCAGATGACAGTCTGGTAAGTCAGAGTATGGGATCTTGTATATCCAGATGACAGTCTGGTAAGTCAGAGTATGGGATCTTGTATATCCAGATGACAGTCTGGTAAGTCAGAGTATGGGATCTTGTATATCCAGATGATAGTCTGGTAAGTCAGAGTATGGGATCTTGTATATCCAGATGACAGTCTGGTAAGTCAGAGTATGGGATCTTGTATATCCAGATGATAGTCTGGTAAGTCAGAGTATGGGATCTTGTATATCCAGATGACAGTTTGGTAAGTCAGAGTGACCGGCAAAACTCCTGTTAGACATGCTTGCTCAAGGGACACAGTTGAGGGTCAAGGATTGTGTCTGCTCCATGACTTTTCACTGTCTTGGTAAAGTTTTGACTAACCTAAAGCTAATCTATAACTGAGGTGATGAAACAAATCCCAACCTAACTGGCTGACAGGTTTTATAGCTCTTTTACAACCATTTGTCAATTTAAAATGCCTATTTCATGAAACAAACACTGATACACTGACTGTGACCAATGTGGTAACTGTTTGATTGTTTTATACAGGATGTTGATGAAGGAGGAGAACCTGCAGCCAAGAAAACAAGATATGATAATATCGGCATAGATGGTGCTCATGATGATGATGTTGATGATGATGATGAATTGGTATGTTACACTGTTTATTTCTTCGACATTGCTAATGTGAGATAAGCCCGTTGCTAATGGTAGAAAGATCTATCTTACATGGGCGCACACACAACATAGAGCAGGATAATTTAGTTTCGAGATTTACGTGTAAGTGGCTCTATGTAGCTAACAAGACAAACACAAATAGGCTCTATAACATTGAAAAAGTCTTTACTGGAGCATAACATAACAAAGTATGCTTTATTAACGTCGTTATTAACGATTATTTTGAATACAACTGTGCAGCAAATGTCACGTTCTGATGACGTCACATTGACGCCATGAACGCTAAATAATGTTAAAAACTCCCAATTTTCTCGAATAACGTCGAAGAAAAATGATCCATCATGAGACAGTCTATGTAGGATAAGGAAATCTCACCCTCGGGGTCGGACTTTTAACCAGGGGACTTGGAAAGCCTCGTCCCTGGTTAAAATCCGACCCCTCGGGTGAGATATCCTTATCCTGCATAGAAGCTCATGGTGGATCCTTATAGTCCCCAGGGAGACACGAACGTAGGTTTCAATCGGTAGCCCAATGATCAGGGGAAGTTAAAATGTCAAAGGGTGCTTGATCAGATTAACTGCTGAAAAGAGCCCTAGAAAATTGGTAACTTAACTTTTTAAATTGTATGTGTGTTGATTTTGTTGTAGAATATTGTAGAGTGCAAGAAGGTTGGAGCTATAATGAGGAACAGAAGAGATAGACTGGTTTCTATGGCAACAGATAGTCACCAAACAGCATTAATATGTCATGTAAGATTTTACCATGTGTTCTAAGAAACTTTTATCATTTGCATGGAATTGGATTAAATATACCTTTAATGTATATTAACATGATGTCTGATGTCCATCTTGTATTTAGTTAACCAATCATTTGGCTTATTTTTCATCTGGTAAAACAGAAACATAGGCATAGGCAGGTTAAAAAATTGGCAGACTTTTTTACCTTCCCATTGAAAAGCATAAATAACTGAAAATATTGACTTTAAATACTGGATCCAATGAACTCACATAAAAAGGTCTAACGAAGAATGTATAGCGTAAGGTAAATGAGGGTTACCTCAATTTAAGAAATATTGATTGGATATATCGCGTAATATTATATTTCAATGGGTGCCCAATTAGAAATTTGGCAAATTGTAGAAGTATTTAAACTACCATGATTTGTTGATGATTTCAGGGTAATGATAAAACATTAGAAGTATTTAAACTACCAACTACTGAGGAACTAAAGAAACGACTCACAAAAAGACAGAAGAAGGAAAACAAGAAACTAGCTGACAAGCAGACATCTGGGTATAAATGTTGCTTATTATAGTCAGTTCTGACAAGCAGGCGTCGGGGTATAAATGTTGCTTATTATAGTCAGTTCTGACATCTGGGTATAAATGTTGCTTATCATAGTCGGTTCTGGCATCTGGGTATAAATGTTGCTTATTATAGTCAGTTCTGACAAGCAGACATCTGGGTATAAATGTTGCTTATTATAGTCAGTTCTGACAAGCAGACATCTGGGTATAAATGTTGCTTATTATAGTCAGTTCTGACAAGCAGGCATCTGGGTATAAATGTTGCTTATTATAGTCAGTTCTGACAAGCAGACATCTGGGTATAAATGTTGCTTATTATAGTCAGTTCTGACAAGCAGACATCTGGGTATAAATGTTGCTTATTATAGTCAGTTCTGACAAGCAGGCGTCTGGGTATAAATGTTGCTTATTATAGTCAGTTCTGACAAGCAGACGTCTGGGTATAAATGTTGCTTATTATAGTCAGTTCTGACAAGCAGACATCTGGGTATAAATGTTGCTTATTATAGTCAGGTCTGACAAGCAGGCGTCTGGGTATAAATGTTGCTTATTATAGTCAGGTCTGACAAGCAGGCGTCTGGCTATAAATGTTGCTTATTATAGTCAGTTCTGACAAGCAGACATCTGGGTATAAATGTTGCGTATTATAGTCAGTTCTGACAAGCAGACATCTGGGTATAAATGTTGCTTATTATAGTCAGTTCTGACAAGCAGACATCTGGGTATAAATGTTGCGTATTATAGTGAGTTCTGACAAGCAGACATCTGGGTATAAATGTTGCTTATTATAGTCAGTTCTGACAAGCAGACATCTGGGTATAAATGTTGCTTATTATAGTCAGGTCTGACAAGCAGACATCTGGGCATAAATGTTGCTTATTATAGTCAGGTCTGACAAGCAGACATCTGGGTATGAAAGTTGCTTATTATAGTCAGTTCTGACAAGCAGGCGTCTGGGTATAAATGTTGCTTATTATAGTCAGGTCTGACAAGCAGGCGTCTGGGTATAAATGTTGCTTATTATAGTCAGTTCTGACAAGCAGACATCTGGGTATAAATGTTGCTTATTATAGTCAGTTCTGACAAGCAGACATCTGGGTATAAATGTTGCTTATTATAGTCAGTTCTGACAAGCAGACATCTGGGTATAAATGTTGCTTATTATAGTCAGGTCTGACAAGCAGGCGTCTGGGTATAAATGTTGCTTATTATAGTCAGGTCTGACAAGCAGACATCTGGGTATAAATGTTGCTTATTATAGTCAGTTCTGACAAGCAGACATCTGGGTATAAATGTTGCTTATTATAGTCAGTTCTGACAAGCAGGCGTCTGGGTATAAATGTTGCTTATTATAGTCAGTTCTGACAAGCAGACATCTGGGTATAAATGTTGCTTATTATAGTCAGTTCTGACAAGCAGGCGTCTGGGTATAAATGTTGCTTATTATAGTCAGGTCTGACAAGCAGGCGTCTGGGTATAAATGTTGCTTATTATAGTCAGTTCCGACAAGCTGGCATCTGGGTATAAATGTTGCTTATTATAGTCAGGTCTGACAAGCAGGCGTCTGGGTATAAATGTTGCTTATTACATCTGGGTATAAATGTTGCTTATTATAGTCAGTTCTGACAAGCAGACATCTGGGTATAAATGTTGCTTATTCTAGTCAGTTCTGACAAGCAGACATCTGGGTATAAATGTTGCTTATTATAGTCAGTTCTGACAAGCAGACATCTGGGTATAAATGTTGCTTATTATAGTCAGTTCTGACAAGCAGACATCTGGGTATAAATGTTGCTTATTACAGTCAGTTCTGAAAAGCAGACATCTGGGTATAAATGTTGCTTATTATAGTCAGTTCTGACAAGCAGGCGTCTGGGTATAAATGTTGCTTATTATAGTCAGTTCTGACAAGCAGGCGTCTGGGTATAAATGTTGCTTATTATAGTCAGGTCTGACAAGCAGACATCTGGGTATAAATGTTGCTTATTATAGTCAGTTCTGACAAGCAGACATCTGGGTATAAATGTTGCTTATTATAGTCAGTTCTGACAAGCAGACATCTGGGTATAAATGTTGCTTATTATAGTCAGTTCTGACAAGCAGGCGTCTGGGTATAAATGTTGCTTATTATAGTCAGTTCTGACAAGCAGACATCTGGGTATAAATGTTGCGTATTATAGTCAGTTCATATTGACATAATACTTCATTGCTTGTTTTTATTATCCTCCCCCCCCCCCCCTCCCCCCCATATTTTTTTATGATGGGGTATATTGCAATGCACATGTCTGTCCGTCGGTAGACCAAAATGGTTTCCGTTCTATAACTCAAGAACACTTTACCCTAGTATCTTCAAACGTTACAATAAGGTTGACTAGCATCATTAGATGACCTCTATTGATTTTGAGGTCAGTGGGTCAAAGGTCATTGTGACATTTACCATTTTCTAGAATTAGTCTGCTATGGGGGAATATGTGTTTTACCTACGTCTCTTGTGATATTAAGTTTTTCAACATATATCTTATACTCATTAACAGCAGTTTGTTACCATGCCAGTTCTCCCATTGTATTCTTTACCTGAAATGCAAAATCCACAAATTGATGTCCCATTGAAATGGTTTTTATCAAAACCACAAATTTGATTTTACATTAAATACTATGCATAGAGTCATGTATATTATTCTGTATTACAGGGAGAGCGTTGAAGAGACAAGTGTTAGTGTAGAGCTCACATTGAGTGATGAGATACATAGAATTACCTCCCTTACAATGCCCTCCAAAATGGCCTGGGTGGATATTATCAATGCTGGAAAATCTACACTCAAAGTAAGTGTCAAGTCCTTATATATACTATTGTTTGTTAACTGTACTGGCCTCAATCTCCAGGAACATATTGAGCTGAAATCTCATCTCAAATTTAGATTTTGCCTAAATTAGGGTATGAATTTCTAATAAATCTGAAGTCAGAACTCTTTAAAAATTACTGGAATATACAAACAGTAGCATTTGCAGTTTTTGATGATAATTTTGAGTCCAACCTCCCTAGAAAATTATCCAAATGACACATGGCAATATTTGAGATGAGATTTATCTCGAAATGTCGAGATGTTTCGGGAGATTGGGGTCTGGTTGTCTGGAGTAATTGTCCGTATGGAGGAGTTGTCCGATATATTGAAAAAAGGTTCGGCTGAAACGTTAGTATCTTAATACAGTAAAAACAATATGTGTATGTGTTATTGTTTGCATCATTAGATGTATTGTATGGAAGAGGTCAGGGAAAGAAATGATGGTCATATTGTGGTTCATCCACTGAACTAACAAATAGTAATCCAAAACTTATAAACTCAAACGTGTTTTATTCAAAGTAATTGTATTTGGTGATATAATACATTTCTCAAATACACATGCTGCAGCGGTATGCTTCGTCATATATCTCAATTTGATTCAGTGCTAGTTATCTTTCTGTCTGTCCATCCATCCTGCGGGTCTGAATGTCACAAAAGTTGTCTGCTCTTGTTCTCCTTAACTAGTGGTTGTATTTTAATGAAACTATACATGAATCATGAATAGTTAGTACTTAAAGCAAAAGTTGATGATTGTGTTTTATTGTTTTTATTACTTGTATTGTAGGTTGTATGCCTGTATAACAATAATACATTTGGATATTGTACTGTGGATATAGATGACTCAAAGGCTACACTGTCTGATATGAGACTGGTCAATCAATTTGGACATCCGAGTGATGTACGGAGTATCAGCTTTAGCTCTGATAATACAGCTTTACTCTCTGCTAGTGCCGAGTCTGTTAAAATATGGAATAGGTAAGTACTGGTGCCTTATTCACCAAAGTCCCAAACTCAGACTTAGACTTAAAATTAACAACATTAAAAATTAAGGATGGCAACTAATACCAAAATTGGTATCCGGATATCCGGAACGGTATCCGAACGGCTATCCGGATATCCGTATCAAATTGAATGTTGTTAAAATCGTGTTGGAATAAAGCCAATGCTATGCGACAATGTAACATAATTTTGCGACCACCATCGTCTTTGTGTACCAGACAGACTTATATTAAATGCCTAAATGCGGATATTCTGCTATTGTTACATCCATACCTACGAGTCCAAATATTTAATCTGACCTCTAAGCTTTAATCTTAAGAAACCTGTAAGTTGTTAACATTATGTGTTTACATTTTGTGTTTACCGTGAGTGTGACTGTTTGCTATAAGGGTATGTAACTCCATCTGAATTATTTCTACTTTCGCTTTGACAAGCTGCTACACGGTGATCTCCCTTGACGATATACACGTGGAACTTATTGGGTTCCTGATGCATTTTTTTATGTTCATGTTTACTTTCTGCATCAAACATAAAATTGAATAAATAACTGATAACATAATTGTGCATTTTTAGTTTTTATTTCCAGTCATAACCAATCGATAGTCTTGATACACTTTGAGTAATATTTAATTAGAAATGGGCGTTGCAGGGTCAAAACCAATGATAAACGTCGATGCATATTAATTGTAAGTTATTTGCTGACAGTTACGTTCAGATTAACCAAAACTTCAAAGCTTAGCTTGATTTTAATTAGCTGCCGATGAGAAAAGAATTTTTGTAACGTACGGCTACATAAGACAAATACCAAATTCGTAACCCCTTTAATCACCATTTGCACCTTTCGTGGACCCGCGCAATTAATCAAAACTGGTCTTATTTAATTACTAATTGAGTAGACAACTTGTTAAAATCGGGATAATTACTAACAAACACCTATAATCTGATAATTGTCCGGCAAAAACAGACTTTAAGATACACCGCAGTGATTATCACGTAAAAGCAAATCTAACGGAGACCCTGTGTCAAAGAAATAAACAGACCCCCCAATAAACCGCCCCAATAAACTATGTGTCACCGACATCAAATGTATTCTATTGTTCTAGGTGTCAATCGATGTTTTCGTCGTAAAGTTATGAGAAAACATTTTTATTGAATTTTATAACGGATATTCGGATCCCAATTTACTATTCGGATACTCGGAACGCGATACGAATATCCGGATATCCGTTGCCATCCTTATTTAAAATCACTACAATTTCTTTGCTATCAGGTTTAACAGTGTGAAATTTTATCTGATTATTTGCTGTTACCCACTGACCATGTTCACTCATTTATATCAAAATCAGTATAATTGTAACATCATGAGAGCGAATAGAACATATGGCAATTTAAAGTCTGAGTCTGAATTTAAGACTTACGACGTTGGTGAATTAGGTTCCAGGGCATCTACAGTTCCAGAGAAATCCCGGATTGAAGGATTCTCAATAGTGATTATGCTCACATTTATTTACAACTATTGTACAATCATTTAATTTCGATGTGACAAAATTTCGCATTTTTGGTAAAAAAGAACATTTCGGTGAGACCTGAATTCATGGATTTTGTATTTCAAGTAATATATTCAAGGGTCAAACTTGGTGTTCGATGGTGTTTGATTTCGTGGTTAAAGGTCAACCAAGAAATCCACGAAATTTAATTCCCCACAAAAATTTATGATTTTACAGTATTCTGTTGGAATATAGCCTTCACTCATGGAGGGTGGCCACATACTCTGGCAAACAGGGAAAATAGGGAAAATGCCCAAAATAAATTACATACACATAAAATCCATATTTCTTACTTATTGAAGACTTCTTAGTGAATTATCGAACTCTATGACATGTCTACATTTGTCGAAACAACATGTTAGAGTAATCAATATACCAAATTTACACGGCAACGTTATTCGTCTCTTTACAACGTTACATCATTTGCCGCATTTGGACCCAAAATCCCATGACGTGTCACATACATAGACAATAACATGTTTATTTCAGGGCATCGTTACAATGTATCCGCACCATGGTATGTGATTATACGCTATGTTCACTGTTTGCTCCTGGTGACAGACATATTATACTTGGAACTAAGGTATGACATTATATACTTCATTGTTAACTACTGTTTTACTGTTAGTATAGCTTGGCTATTTTGACTTGAGCCTGACCTTTATGCAAAAATATATTACAAGGTTCTTGAATGTATCAATTTCTGCGAGCAAAATGTGCAATATCGGTATTTCAGATTTGTGTTTGTATTACATCTCGAGCGTCTTCGTGATACTCCCCAATTATGAAAATATACAATCAGTGTTCTTAATGTAGGCAATAGATCGACTGTTAAATTATGCTAATCAAAATGTCAGGCTCTTGTCAAATTAGCCAAGCTTTATTTTCATGATTGCTTTATTTCTCTAAGTCTCCATTTATGATTTCTTTAAAAGTTCATGAATTTGCAAATTAACATTCTGATATTACAATAATCTGGCATTGAAAGTGGAAAGTAACAGATATTTGATATTGTTGGTTTCAGAGTGGAAAGTTACTGATATTTGATATTGTTGGTTCCAGAGTGGAAAGTAACATATATTTGATATTGTTGTTGGTTTCAGAGTGGAAAGTTACAGATATTTGATATTGTTGGTTTCAGAGCAGAAAGTTACAGATATTTGATATAATTGTTGGTTTCAGAGTGGAAAGTTACTGATATTTGATTTTGTTTGTTTCACAGTGGAAAGTTACAGATATTTGATATTGTTGGTTTCACAGTGCAAAGTTACAGTTATTTTATAAGAGAACAAATAAAAACGCAACAACTGACTAAACTAATGGATTTACTAATTTTCAGTTCGAGACCTTTTACAGGTCTGAAATGCGAACATATAAGTATGCATAGATATTATTAGAAAGATGAAATGGAAATATGTGGCCGCAGAAAAAACAGGGTTCGCATAATTCACTGCCGGGAAATTAATGCACCTGTTCTAACTATTAAATCCAACCGGCTGAGAGATAGGTGTGATTTACTGTAATTATTTTTGAGGTACTTAACTCGAGGTGCCCTAACGCAATATTCCACGCAACAGACTGCACTTGGTTTGCAACACGCAAACTATAACGCAATACGCAACATGAGATGACACCAGCACACAAAGGGCGAACACCTCTACCTGAACGTTTGCAGCATGCAAACTTTTAACGCAATACGCAACATGAGGTGACACCAGCACACAAAGGGCGAACACCTCTACCTGTACAAGTTATATATCTATGCATATATGGGACCAGAGACGCAATAGTACTGAACGCAACACACCAAACTTGCAGGTACACGCAAACGCAACATGAGGTGTTATACACAAGGGGCAACAACCTCTATCTGTATCACTCACAGATAACTCTACTTATACACGCAACATGAGGTGCAACCAAAGCACCAAGGGCAATAACCTCGAATTGTATAAAATGTGACACTATCGGACTTGCTTTTAGTTAGCATATTAAAATTTAGCAACTTGTCTGTAACCACCAAATCACTGTCGAGACTGAAGCTTATTAGCCTCACCAACACCTGAAAGTTGATCACAAAGAAGTAAAATACTGTGAAATATCGTTGAAGTCCGCACAAAGGCTCTAATAGCTCAGAATATGAAGGAAATATTTGCCTTCTCTCAGCCGGTTGAATTTTTCCGCGACTTAAAAATTTGGCATCAGACGCTTATAGCATCAAAAGTTTCCTCAATCAGATTGATAACATCCAACGATGACACAACAATAATTCTTAGAAAGTCAAGGTAAATGTAACATCCATAGAAAGTCAAGGTAAATGTAACATCCATAGAAAGTCAAGGTAAGTGTAACATCCAATCAGTAACTTGATGAATGAAGTCAGCTTGCACCGTTTCAATCAAGGTAGTGGAGTTGTAGGCTTTACTTGCACTTCAAACTGGATGTTAACTGTACAACTGAACACTGGTTCTGTAACAGATAATAAAGCAGCCCGCAGCAAAAGCACCAATAGAGGGAATATAGGCCTACATCTATACATGTGTACAAAAGTATTAATAATAGGCCAAATAGGCATACATCTCTAAATATCCAAGTGTACTTATATGAAACAAATATGAACAATTCAATGTCAATAACGCTATCGGGAATTTGCACGTTAGCCTATTGTAAGGTTCTACTTGCAAGTAAAATAGACTTATAAAGTTATATCGCCAATACTTGGTATGATAGGATCGCAAATAGGATGTTCCCAACAAACAACTGTTATAACTTGAGGAGTGCTGACAAGGGGTATGGGAGGGCGGGAGATTTAATTTTGCAAAAAATTTTAGCGGCTTGTTCGTCGGCTGCTAGAAAGGAAGAGGAAGTTGATAGTTTAGACTGTGCGCAATTCCACTGCGTGAATACGTAACTTGTTGTGTTAAAAACCGAGAGCCCGTCTACCGACAAATTGACTGGGTTTCGGTTTCTCGAATTAGCACTCCTTTCCGATCAGCGAACGCTGATTAACTGGGAACCAGCCACATTCGGATAGATTTGGGCTTTAACGTGAATGATAATTTATCAAAACAAAAACACCGTTCGCTAAAAATAAGTGTCGTTATAATTAAGCATCATAACGAATAATATTTGTTATTGTTGGTTTCACAGTGGAAAGTTACAGATATTTGATATTATTGTTGGTTTCAGAGCGGAAAGTTACAGATATTTGATATTGTTGGTTTCAGAGCCGAAAGTTACAGATATTTGATACTATTGTTGGTTTCAGAGCGGAAAGTTACAAATATTTGATATTATAGTTGGTTTCAGAGTGGAAAGTTACAGATATTTGATATTGTTGGTTTCAGAGTGGAAAGTTACAGATATTTGATATTATTGTTGGTTTCAGAGCGGAAAGTTACAGATATTTGATATTGTTGTTGGTTTCAGAGTGGAAAGGTACATATATTTGATACTATTGTTGGTTTCAGAGCGGAAAGTTACAGATATTTGATATTATTGTTGGTTTCAGAGCAGAAAGTTACAGATATTTTATATTATAGTTGGTTTCAGAGCGGAAAGTTACAGATATTTGATACTATTGTTCGTTTCAGAGCGGAAAGTTACAGATATTTGATACTATTGTTCGTTTCAGAGCAGAAAGTTACAGATATTTTATATTATAGTTGGTTTCAGAGCGGAAAGTTACAGATATTTGATACTATTGTTCGTTTCAGAGCGGAAAGTTACAGATATTTGATACTATTGTTCGTTTCAGAGCGGAAAGTTACAGATATTTGATACTATTGTTGGTTTCAGAGCGGAAAGTTACAGATATTTGATATTATTGTTGGTTTCAGAGCGGAAAGTTACAGATATTTGATATTATTGTTGGTTTCAGAGCGGAAAGTTACAGATATTTGATATAGGTAGTGGATCACTGTTAGATGATATGGAGGCACATAATGGAGCTGTATGGTCTATATGTATGTCACCTGATAAGGTAAGGCTTGTTTGATTAACACCTATCTTGCGCTCCTAACCTGTTTACATTCAAATACTCAGTTCAACAAATACTGTAAAATCATTTAATTTCGATGGGACGAAATTTCGTTGTTTTGGTAAACAAACAATACTATTTTGATGGAATGTTAATTGAAGGACATTTTATTTCAGGAAATAAATATGAGGGTCAAAATTATTGTATTGTTCAATGGGATTTAATTTCTTGGTAGGAGGTGAACCACGAGATCCACGAAATTAAACCCCCACAAAATTAATGATTTTGCAGTACATTCCACGTCTTAATTATCTCACCATTTGTCTCTATACTTTATGGTCATCCCTCATATATTTTTTTCCACATTGTTTTCCTATTTCGATTACTTATTGGCTATTCTCCATCAAGATCATTCAGTGCTAGCTGTAACTCAAACTTTCTACAACTTGGGTAGCTAAAATTCAATGATAAATATAATACAAATGACTTAAAGTTTATTGATGAATAAAACCCTCCATGACTAATGTCCTTGTTATCAATAACAGTAATGAAGCATTGTCGATGCCTTAGAACCAGGCCCCGTGTTCACAAAGGATCAACTGATCTGGATCAAATTTGATCCTGAAAATAGTTCCCCATTTTTGGAAGTTTTTGTTAACTTTAGGCAATAACAACTTACAGCCATGTAGAGAATATCTAATGTACTTCAAATTGACATGTTCAAACTATTCAGACCATCAGTGTTCTGTTGCAAAAGTGATTTAGTGTAGTTCAGACTGAAACTGATCCTGAAAAACGAGGATCAATTATTAAAACGAGGATCAAGTCAGTATTTTTATAACTGACAATTAAAACTTATTTTTTATGTCTTTAAACTTGAAGGTTGTGTTTTTCTGTACCCACATGTATAAAAATACCAAGCTTAAGCTTAACATATCTACTGAATTTCCAAGGGTATATATTTGATCTTGATCCTGATCCTGATAGCTAATTATTTGTGAACTTGGGACCAGAAGGTCATAACTCCTACTTACGACCTTATAAGACTCATACATATTTGAAAACTGCTTCACTAGGCGCTTCTTATGAGCCAATTTCATGAAAATCTGAAATTGTCATGTTGACCAAAATGAAGTGTTTTCCCATAGGTAAAGAGTAAATTACAGACAATTTTTCTTGTTTTCTCATTATATCGATTTGGTAGTTACGACCTTCTGGTTCTAAGCCAGCATTGTGTATTATGTATGATTACAGAGAGGTATAATATCTGGAAGTGCTGATAAACAAGTGAAGTTCTGGAACTTTGAGTTAGTAGCCGATGATGAAAATCCAGCTAGCAGGTAAATATGATTAAGTTTTCTATAAATCTGTGCCTTTATAGGCTACCCATATCAACAGGAAAATGGTATTTATTGATAGGTTACTGTATCTTTTTAAAATATGTTAAGTATCATTGTAAACAGTTTGATGGCAGATTTAGTTGTTGATATTTGTAGACATGTTTTGTAACAGGGGTATTAAATCAATGTTACAGGGGTATTTAATCATTGTAACAGGGGTATTAAATCATTGTGACAGTACTTTTCTTATTTCGAAACCAGAGCGGGTATAAAATATTTTAGCTAGCATTGCAATGTTAGAACAGCACTTTTGGTCCCGGGGTATTTCGTTCCAAAACACCTTTGGATTTTCTGTCTGTCTGTGGACTGGCAGGTTTTTGGCCAATTTTGGAAGACTGTTACAGTAAACAGTTGACCTAGCAATGTTTGAATGTTTACAGTAAACAGTTGACCGAGCAATGTTTGAATGTTTACAGTAAACAGTTAACACTACAACTAGTACGTACCCTACAGATGGATGAGCATGTACTGTGTGTTCGATGTAGTCCTGATCAGAGATTGTTAGCCGTCTCATTGTTAGATAATACCATCAAAGTCTTCTTTATGGATACATTAAAGGTAAGGTTAAACATAGCTCATTAATCTATTTACCAACACAAGTGATATTGCTCTTATGTTGTGTACTCCATTTCCATATTTATTGTATGAACTTATGTATAAGTGGGGGCATATAGAAATTGTGCTGTTCGTCAATCCATCTGTCCGCAACTCAAATCTTATGTGTTGGACTCTTCACAAACCTTTGGGTGGAATTTCTTCAAACTTTCAAAGATGACCTTAATGTGTAGATGATCGTAAAGGATGGAATTTTTCCTACGTCAACATTTGCCTGAGTTATGGCCCTTTGTTACTTTTACTATAATATTTTATACCACATAGTGAAAAATCTAGTGTGTTGAACTCTACACAAACTGTTAGGTGGAATTTCTTCAAACTTTGACAGATTAACAATCTCAATGTAATAAAGATGACCGTTAAGGAAGGATTATTTGCTGCAGCATGTTTACCACAGTTACAACCCTTTGTGTTACTTTTTCTATATACCATATTATGAAACATGATATGTGTTACTTTCGGGGCTTGTCCCATGAACACACTTCTAATTAATTCAAACACCAGCATGATCTCGATATTGTCAAGTAATCATGTTGTAAGTTTCTTGAAAAAATATGAAGTACTTGTAAAGTTATTGCATAATCCAGAAAAGGGAGTATTTTTGCATGATTCCTTGGCTAATTTTTGCTAGTTAATTCATAATGAAAATTTTGGCGGCTGCTTCTTTTGGATACTGGAAATGGAAAGGCTGTAAGTCACGCAACGACCTTGGCTGATGATCGGAAAGCCTTAAAGTTTGTTATTTATGCCAAAATTGTTTGTTTACTTCCGGTCCGGTTCGGACTGGAGAAATATCGACCCGATCGAAGCCAAAATAAATTGGCTTATTAGTCCCCTACCGGTGAAACCGGAGGGGACTTATGGTTTACGCTCCGTCAGTCCGTCCGTCCGCACACACGAAAGCTACCTTAGGTGGTCGGAGGTGTGGCCTAACACAATAGAAATGTATTCAATTCATTCCGTGACCACTTAATTCTTTTGTCCTTTAAGTGGTCGTTCCTTTGATCTTAAACAATGGAATGACCACCTAAGGTAGCTATCGTGGGGGTGTCCGTCTGTCAGTTAGTCAGTCCGTCACACTTTTTTGTCCGGAGCATAACTTCAAAACTAAGCAAGCTATGATTTTGAAACTTTACATGTGGATAGATATTAATGAGGAAAAGTGTAGTGCACAAGAACCATAACTCTCCCTTGCTTAATTTTTGAGTTATTCCCCTTTGTTAATTTTCATACTTAAATTTTGTCCGGAGCATTACTCCATTACCAAAAGAGATATGATTTTGAAACTTTACATGTGGATAGATATTAATGAGGAGAAGTGTAGTGCACAAGAACCATAACTCTCCCTTACTTAATTTTTTAGTTATTCCCCTTTGGTAATTTTCATTCTTAAATTTTGTCCGGAGCATAACTCCATTACCACAAGAGATATGATTTTGAAAGTTTACATGTGGATAGATATTAATGAGTAGAAGTGCAGTGCACAAGAACCATAACTCTTCCTTGCTTAATTTTTTAGTTATTCCCCTTTGTTAATTTTCAAACTTAAATTTTGCCCGGAGCATGCCTCCATTACCAAAAGAGATATGATTTTGAAACTTTACATGATGATAAATATCAATTAGGAGAAGTGCAGGGCCTAAGAACCATAACTCTCCCTTACTTAATTTTTTAGTAATTCCCCTTTGTTAATTTTCATACTTAAATTTTGTCCGGAGCATAACTCCATTACCAAAAGAGATATTATTTTGAAACTTTACATGAGAATAGATATCAATGAGGAGAAGTGCAGTGCACAAGAACCATAACTCTCCCTTACTTAATTTTTGAGTTATTCCCCTTTGTTAATTTTCATACTTAAATTTTGTCCGGAGCATAACTCCTTTACCAAAAGAGATATGATTTTGAAACTTTACATGTGGATAGATATTAATGAGGAGTAGTGCATTGCACAAAAACCATAATGCTCCCTTGCTTAATTTTTGAGTTATTCCCCTTTGTTAATTTTCATACTTAAATTTTGTCCGGAGCATTACTCCATTTCCAAAAGAGATATGATTTTGAAACTTTACATGATGATAGATATCAATTAGGAGAAGTGCAGTGCACAAGAACCATAGCTCTCCCTTACTTAATTTTTTAGTTATTTCCCTTCGTTAATTTTCTTACTTAAATTTTGTCCGGAGGGTAACTCCCAATTCCAAAAGAGATATGATTTTAAAACTTTACAGGTTGATAGATATCAACGAGGAGAAGTGCAGTGCACAAGAACCATAACTCTCCCTTGCTTAATTTTTTGGTTGCCCCCTGCGTTTATTTTTATACCTAAATTTTGTTCAGAGCCTAACTCCATTACCAAAAGAGATATTATTTTGAAACTTTTCATGTGGATAGATATTAATTAGGAGAAGTGCAGTGCTCAAAAACCATAACTCTCCCTGTTACAATTGGCTACCGGTAGGGGACTTTCATTGCTTGGCAATAGTCTTGTGTTAAGTACATAATCTTTATTATAATATATAATTTTAGTTTTAACTGTGGTTTCAAGATAAAATCGCATACTTTGATAGAACAGTTTGACTGGTTATCAAAAAGTGTTACCTCTCTGTTAACTTGTCAAGACAACCTACTCATAGCAACTGCAAAACTGTTTTTTGTTGACAGAGAGTCTCTGTTAACTCTCAGGTTAGATATCAGTGAAAATTGTACGTAAAGTTAGTGGTATTTTCTGAGAGGCGACATTTGTTTGCAGATATTATTTTCCACACAGTTTGAGTGTATTTATATGCATATATTTTCAGTTCTTTCTATCGCTGTATGGACACAAGCTACCTGTATTATGTATGGATATTTCTAGAGATAGTACATTGCTAGTGTCCGGGTCTGCTGATAGGAATATTAAAATATGGGGCTTGGACTTTGGTGATTGTCATAAATCTATATTTGCCCACGATGATAGGTAAGCTGTTGTGTATTTTTACTACATTACTATGTCAGCTTTGGTGATGAAACTTTTATATAAATGTGGATGATTTGAATGTACAGTTTCAGAAAACAAAGCGTCCCTGAAGTTTATCTGGCAGTGTTTTGAGTCGTATAATTGATAGACATGTATGAACTATGCATTGGCATGTCAAATAATTTAAAACTTTTGCTTAGATGTATTTGTATTTACTGTTTTTTTTTGTATGAATACAGTATGAATACAGAGTGCATTTAAAGTACTGTAAAATCATTTAATTTCGATCGGACAAAATTTCATGGTTTAAGTTATTTTGTGGATTTTGCATTATAGGTAATAAATACAATATTCAAAATCATTGTTCAATGGGATTTTATTTCATGGTTGAAGGTGAACCATGAAATTTAACCCCCACGAAAATTAATAATTTTACAGTAACAGGTGTATATTATGAGCTATTGATATGTCTGTCTCCTCTCAAATTGAGTTATTCTTATATTTTGTCCTCAAAGAATAAATTTATTTGTCTATTTGTTGTATTTTCAGTATTATGTGTGTACAGTTTATTTCTAACACACATCTGTTTTTCACTGGTGGGAAAGATAAGAAGATCAAACAGTGGGATGCTGATAACTTTGAACATATTGTTACACTGGATGTAAGTAATATAGTCACCGGTTGTAACATGGTTTAAACATCTGGGCCGGTATTTATAAAGCATTTTAGTTAAAAATTAAAAAAAATCTTAAAATATTGAAATTTACTTAAGTGTCTCTGTTATACATGTTAACCAATATTGATTGTATACAATATTTTCAAGTATTGTGTTGAGAGCTGCTATACTCACTAAGCAAACATGGATTATTTTCTATTTGCATGAACTCTATGAACCACATGTTTTTATGTTAAGGCAAAATACTTTAAGTTTCCCACTAAGATGCTTTATAAATACCCGCCCTGCCTTGTGAGTGCAAGGTTCTTGCTTTAGGGCCGTGTCATAATTGTGTGAAAGCTGCAAAACTGATTGGGTCATGACCATCTCCAGGATAAAACACAGTTATCCCTCCTGATTGTGTCATGAACATATCCAGGATAAAACACAGTTATCTGTCCTGATTGTGTCATGAACATATCCAGTATAAAACACAGTTATACCTCCTGGTTGGGTCATGAACATATCCTGGATAAAACACAGTTATCCCTCCTGATTGTGTCATGAACATATCCAGTATAAAACACGGTTATACCTCCTGATTGTGTCATGAACATATCCAGTATAAAACACAGTTATACCTCCTGATTGTGTCATGAACATATCCAGTATAAAACACAGTTATACCTCCTGGTTGAGTCATGAACATATCCTGGATAAAACACAGTTATCCCTCCTGATTGTGTCATGAACATATCCAGTATAAAACACAGTTATACCTCCTGGTTGTGTCATGAACATATCCAGTATAAAACACAGTTATACGTCCTGGTTGGGTCATGAACATATCCAGTATAAAACACAGTTATACCTCCTGGTTGAGTCATGAACATATCCTGGATAAAACACAGTTATCCCTCCTGATTGTGTCATGAACATATCCAGTATAAAACACAGTTATACCTCCTGGTTGGGTCATGAACATATCCTGGATAAAACACAGTTATCCCTCCTGATTGTGTCATGAACATATCCAGTATAAAACACGGTTATACCTCCTGATTGTGTCATGAACATATCCAGTATAAAACACAGTTATACCTCCTGATTGTGTCATGAACATATCCAGTATAAAACACAGTTATACCTCCTGGTTGAGTCATGAGCATATCCTGGATAAAACACAGTTATCCCTCCTGATTGTGTCATGAACATATCCAGTATAAAACACAGTTATACCTCCTGGTTGTGTCATGAACATATCCAGTATAAAACACAGTTATACGTCCTGGTTGGGTCATGAACATATCCAGTATAAAACACAGTTATACCTCCTGGTTGAGTCATGAACATATCCTGGATAAAACACAGTTATCCCTCCTGATTGTGTCATGAACATATCCAGTATAAAACACAGTTATACCTCCTGGTTGAGTCATGAACATATCCTGGATAAAACACAGTTATACCTCCTGATTGTGTCATGAACATATCCAGTATAAAACACAGTTATCCCTCCTGATTGTGTCATGAACATGTCCAGTATAAAACACAGTTATACCTCCTGATTGTGTCATGAACATATCCAGTATAAAACACAGTTATACCTCCTGGTTGGGTCATGAACATATCCAGTATAAAACACAGTTATCCCTCCTGATTGAGTCATGAACATATCCTGGATAAAACACGGTTATCCCTCCTGATTGAGTCATGAACATATCCAGGATAAATCACAGTTATCCCTCCTGATTAAGTCATGAACTTATCCTGGATAAATCACAGTTTTCCGTCCTGATTGAGTAATGAACATATCCTGGATAAATCACAGTTATCCCTCCTGACTAAGTTATGAACATATCCTGGATAAAACACAGTTATCCCTCCTGAGTTACACTGTGATATATATGTTTATCCGAGAGAGATGTTTGGGTACACCTATATATTTACAGGGTCATCATGCGGAGGTTTGGTGTTTGAGTGTTAGTTCCACTGGTAATGTGTTAGCTACAGGATCGCATGATAAATCACTGAGATTGTGGCAGAAAACGCACGAGCCCCTCGTACTACAGGAGGAACGAGAGATGGTAGGTGTTGTATTCAATGTGCATGTTTGAGGCTGTTTTTAAAATAATAATAACCTGGTTAATACCATTAGACTTAGTGCAATCACGCCTGCAATCAGCTTTACTTAGCCTTATAAGTTTATCTTTTTGTAAAAACTTGTGATATTTCTGCATAAAATCACCACTGAAATACTTGAAGATGTCTGTATGAGAACTTCATTTATATTCTGTGCTGTAGTTTACCGTGTTGTATATTTTAGGAGAGAGAAGATGAATTTGAAGGTGCCATCGCTGAAGGGGGAGAGACTGTGGTATGTGTCAACTGTTCCTAAATAGGATTTCAAACATTTCAAATACAGGTCGGGATGTATATGCATGGTTTGAAGTGCATAAGTCTAGTTGGAAGTACATAGTACATACATTTGATTTATAGTGCATATGTTCTGTTTCGAGATCACTAATCTATTTATGTTTGGGGTTAATAAATTCCATGGATTTAGATAAACTGGTAATTTTGTGCTGTTGAAAATCTTTTCATTGATAACACCACATTTTGGGTGTCAATTAATCGTAATAATTGAATTTCATGTGTAGTCAGTTGTTTATGAAATAAAATCGAATGAAAACAGTTTAACATGATAATCAGGTAGTATATATTCTGTATTGTTCAGGTTCCAGGTGATTCAAATACAGAGACAGGCCTGGCTGGCAAGAAATCTGTGGAAACTGTTAAAGCAGTAAGTTAATTACTGGTATAAGATTTAAAATATTGTATCCTTCCTCTATTTATGGCTTAATTTGTGGAGTGTGTCCTTATTGTAAAACCAACTTTTAAGACAAGTCCAGTCATTTAATGTGGGCACCAGACTGGTAGGCTCACAGTTTTGTCTGTAACCATTATTTACACACTGGTCGTATGCAACAAGAACACTTCAAATGATGATTGACGGTCTCTTTCAGTATATGACCCTTATAGTGTCAGGGCTCACTGCATTCACAGTCTAATGGGCCATAATGGTCAAATCTGTTTTTCAATATGTATCTTGATAACATGTCGTCCTTGTGACTTCAAACTTTGTATTATGATTGACCTATTTATTAATAAGTAGATTATCCCTTTTGTTTTAATGTAAAGATTAATGTATGTGATTCTCCTGTCCACATTTACTTGAAATAACAGTTTAGTACTGAATGTTTTAGTTCACCTGTCACATAGTTACGAGTTGTGCTTTTGTGATCACTCTTCGTCGGTCCGTCATCCGCCTGTCTGTCGTCCATCAACAATTAGTTTGTGTCCACTCTAGAGGCAACAAATTTGATCTCATCTTCATGAAACTTTGTTGGAATGTTCTCCATAAAATCTAGGCCAAGTCCAAAACTGGATGTGTGTATATTTCAGGCTGAGAGTTTAATGGAAGCTATAGAATTATATAAGGAAGAGAAATATAAATGGTCCATATATAATCTAGAATCTCAACAAAATCAAACAAAGGTTGGTATACTTAACCATTACTTCATCTCAAACACCTGTCATATGATCATCTTCAACTTCGTATCAATCATGAGTATGAAAGGGAGACAATTCAGTTACAGTAATGAACTTAAGCAACACATAAAATCAATGGAGACAATTCAGTTACAGTAATGAACTTAAGCAACACATCTAATCAAGGGAGACAATTCAGTTACAGTAATGAACTAAAGCAACACATAAAATCAAGGGAGACAATTCAGTTACAGTAATGAACTAAAGCAACACATAAAATCAAGGGAGACAATTCAGTTACAGTAATGAACTAAAGCAACATCTACTCAAGGGAGAAAATACATGATATTTGTCCCAAAATTCCACTCATGACACATTGAAGCTAATACCTACCAGAATAGTGCTTGTAGTAATGTAGAATAGTTTTCTACAGAGGTTTAGTTGTCTTATCTGCTTAATGATTCTCCATAAGTATTTTAGTGATAGTCATTATAAACATTTAATGTGTTTTACTACTGCATCAAACTCGTTCTAGCAGTTCTAATCATTTAGGAACTATTATTTGTGGAATTTCCTGATCTCTTGTTAAATTGAACATTATAATGTTTTGTCATTCATACATTACAGAGACCTGAGCCAGAACCAAATCCACTGATGGTTGCATTCAATGTATCCACGCCTGAGAAATATGTTCTCATGGTAATAAAGAAAATAAAGTCTAGGTAGGTCATCTTTACCTCAACTAACGATGACTGAACTGTATCATGTTTATTTTCTATTGTCCATGAAGCATAAGGTATGTTTTATGCCAGACATTTATTGATGAAGGAATGCAGGAAGCATATTGAGGGTTTAGTGCAAAACTATGGTATTTGCCTCTATAAATTGATGTAGATACCATAGTTTTGCACTGAAACCTCGAATTATATAGTGATTGTCCTGTCCGTCTGTTTGTGCATCAGTCCAAAAATGTTAACCAAAATTTTCTATTTGTTGAAATCCATCAAGGCATTGCTTGCAATACTTTACATCCTTGTTTACCATATTAAATGCCTACATTGTCAAAGCTATGTAACACTGTCCAATATTTCAACAGAATTATGGCCGCTGAATGACTTAGCTAGTTTTTTTTATGGACAAGGCTTTAAGCAGGGTATATGGGTTTATTGAACATATTCTTCTTTCTGTATTAGGTTAAACTGGAACATGTATATTTAAGGCAGTCAGTCAACTGTTAAATGTATATTTTTCTGTATTCAGTCAACTGTTAAATGTATATTTTCTGTATTCAGTCAACTGTTAAATGTATATTTTCTGTATTCAGTCAACTGTTAAATGTATATTTTCTGTATTCAGTCAACTGTTAAATGTATATTTTTCTGTCTTCAGTGAACTGGAACAAGCATTACTGGTGTTACCATTCCGATATGTTATAGATATGTTAAAGCTACTGGATTATTTTATCAGTAATGGATGGGAGATGTTACTCAGCTGTAGATGTCTCTTCTTTCTACTCAGGTATGTACTCCAATTATCCAGTAGTGCTTTTATGCTTTACTGCAGTTCTTCTAAATTTCAATGCAGTTTAGGGTGACATAACGTAAGCCAACCTGTGCCTTGAATCGACCTGTGACATCAGCATAATGCAAACGTTGTCATGACCTTGCGTGTTGTAACGCTAAATTTTGAATGAAACCTATGTCGTGAACATCAGCAATTTGAACGTTAATAAGCATCCAAGGTTATGTGATAAATAGAATCTTACATTCTTGCTAACATACAAGTTTTATAAAACTGGGCGACAAAAACAATATGACAATCGGCAAAGCCTCATGTCATATTGTTTTGCCCACTTGTTTAATAAAACTTGTATGTAATGAACACTCATGCAAGATCCTCTATGTAATCAATATGTAATGTGTATATTTGCAGAATAGATCCTCTAATGTAATTAATATGTGATGTGTATATTTGCAGAGTAGATCCTCTATGTAATTAATATGTGATGTGTATATTTGCAGAGTAGATCCTCTATGTAATTAATATGTGATGTGTATATTTGCAGAGTAGATCCTCTATGTAATTAATATGTGATGTGTATATTTACAGAGTACATCATGGACAGGTAACATTATGTAAGGAACTTCTACCTGTGATTGACAAACTAAGAACACTTACAATGGATAAAGTCACTGAAATGAGGGTATGTAATGTCTCTTACTATTCCAACATAGTTACATGTTATTGTGTAGCTTACAATGAAATGGTATATTATCATTGCTATTATATAATTGATTGCATGGTTAAACTCAATCATTAAACAAATTACCATATAGCAGGTTAATTCTGCCAACAACAACATCTGTGATGGAAGCAACTGCTGTGAAAATATTCTTTCTTTAACTTGCAGAGTATGTAACATTTATAGGCTGTTATAAATGGGACATAAAACCTAAAATAGTTGTAATATATTTCCTTAATACTGTAAAATCATCCATTTTCATTGGGGGTTAAATTTCATGGATTTCGTGCTTCATCTTCAACCAGGAAATTAAATCCCATCGAACAATAATTTTGCCCTTGTATTTATTACCTGAAATGCAAATCAACGAATTAACATCCCATCAAAATGGTCTTTTTCATGAAATCCAAAAAATTTGTCCCCTCGAAATGATTTTACAGTATAAGTGTATCCTCAGATGCAAAGTTTGATACTCCTCATCATCACAGAGAGCCATTGTAATGACCTTGAGCTCACAGTTTTGAACTAATATAAATCTTCCAGGAACCTCGGTAGTTTGGCCATGTTCACAAAAAAAGTTTGGTCATCTGGCATAAAGAACCAGGTCACACCATTAAATCCTACTTGTGTTAATGTATTCAGGTGACAGCTGGAGTCTCTTTGATCATGTATTGGTCAGGTCAATATGTATGTAGGGCATGTTAGCAGAACAGAACAGAACATACATTTTAATAAGACAAGTAACAAGTACATAGTCTACAACTCTGGGCTGGTATTTATAAAGCATCTTAAGTGAAAACTTAAATATTTTGACTTAAGTTAAAATATTGAGCTGCTCATATTTCATAGCCTATGTTTTCTATATAATTACTGTAGCTCTTTACATAATACTTCGAAACAATGTAAAAAGTTGTTAATATAAAGTTTCAGCTTTAGCTGATACACTTAAGGAAAATTTGAGATTTTAAGAAAATTCTGAGTTTTCACTTAAGATGCTTTATAAATACAGGCCCTGTAGTACAAACAAAATACACATGATAAATGGGTTAGTAACGGAGAGAAAATCTTTTTAAAGCATCAGTAAAGTCAGTCAACATTTCAATGTTATATGATCCTACAGTATATTTCACACACACACACAGACACGTCCACAAAAACCTTACACTCGAAACATACACATAATTTCATTCAACAAATACATGCTCACGCCCACCCAAAACTTCTCATGGCACATTGACATACACAATTGATTTAATTATTTATGATTTTATATTAGCAGTGTTTCTAGATCTAAAAGCTTCCTTCTAGTAATATGCAAGGCTTCATATGTCGTTTGTGTTATTTCTACATGTTAACATTTTGCTAACTGGTAATTCAGGATAGAATTGGCTTCAACATAGCTGGCTTGGAGTTTCTGCAGAGGGATATTGAACAGGCTGGAGAGACAATATTCTTTATGGATGCTACACAAAAGTTTAAAGAAAAGAAGAAGAAACGCAAAAAGAAAGCCATACTTACAATAAAGACTTGAGATATTGTTTGGTTTTATAACTTCTCATGTAAATAAACTGTAAATGAAAATTTGTAGTCTGGACTTATTCATGTTTGTCTCAATAAAAGAAATTTCTGACAAGTTTGAAGCAGGATAATGTAGCGTTAGATTTTCATATACAGTCAACTCCTGTTATCTTGAATTTCTTGGGACTGTGAAAAACACTTCGACATTAATAACAAAAATTCCAGATAGGTTTCAGAACCATTGTTGTGTGCATCCTACTAGTTGCTGATGACATTGCTAGATTTACACATCAAGTGGGAACACATTTTGTACAGGAAAGTCAATCATTCAATTGTATAGTGGGACTGTCCTGTAATGGGAAGAAGAAGAAGAAGATAATAGTTTTTAAAACTAAACTGACCCAACTACACAAACCCCAATCAATGTATATTTGGCCTGGTATTTATCTTGCCCTCGCCTTACAAGATTTTTTGATGTATCAACTAGGACTAACTACCTTTCTTTGTGCAACTGACAACCTTTTCACACGTGGAGGACATAATTATAAGTATCCAACACCACTGAAGCACACCAGGTTGTACACTGAGGTAGTAATAAATGGAGCAGTACACTGAGGTAGTAATAAATGGAGCAGTACACTGAGGATATAATAAATGGAGCAGTACACTGAGGATATAATAAATGGAGCAGTACACTGAGGATATAATAAATGGAGCAGTACACTGAGGATATAATAAATGGAGCAGTACACTGAGGTAGTAATAAATGGAGCAGTACACTGAGGTAGTAATAAATGGAGCAGTACACTGAGGATATAATAAATGGAGCAGTACACTGAGGTAGTAATAAATGGAGCTGTACACTGAGGTTATAATAAATGGAGCAGTACACTGAGGTAGTAATAAATGGAGCAGTACACTGAGGATAAAATAAATGGAGCAGTACACTGAGGTAGTAATAAATGGAGCAGTACACTGAGGATATAATAAATGGAGCAGTACACTGAGGTAGTAATAAATGGAGCAGTACACTGAGGTAGTAATAAATGGAGCAGTACACTGAGGATATAATAAAAGGAGCTGTACACTGAGGTAGTAATAAATGGAGCTGTACACTGAGGTTATAATAAATGGAGCAGTACACTGAGGTTATAGTAAATGGAGCAGTACACTGAGGTTATAATAAATGGAGCAGTACACTGAGGATATAATAAATGGAGCAGTACACTGAGGATATAATAAATGGAGCAGTTAATTGAGATAGCAATAAATGGAGCAGTACATTGAGGTAATTATATAGAGGATTTTTGTTGATTTTGGTGTAAGATCGAATTTTATTTCACCGAGTGATCACAGAAATCATTATTTTCACGGGTGGCGTTGCCACGAGTGAAAATAAAATTTTCTGTGATCACGAGTGAACTAAAATAAGATCTTTCACCAAAAATCAATAAATTTTCTGTTTAGTATTTGCTTCATTTTTTCGTAAATGGTACAGTAATTGGCTAAATTGGAAAAAATACGTTAAAATAAGAACGTCACGACGTGACAAATATGACGTCACAATGACGTAACGCATATTTTGAAGCCCGGCGCTGTTGACGTTGCATTTCTTTTTCTGTACGATACTGGAACCAGCTCCAAAACAGTGAAAATAACAAAATGATAATTTCACTGTTATTTGTCATTGTTATTTTCACTGAAAATCCTCATAATCTATTGAAAGCTAATAATAAAAATGGAGCAGTTGATTGAGATAGTAATAAATGGAGCAGTACATTGAGGTAATTATAAATGGAGCAGTTGATTGAGATAGTAATAAATGGAGCAGTACATTGAGGTAGTAATAAATTACACAGTACTTTGAGGTAATAATAAATTGAGCAGTACATGAAAGGAGAAGCATGTTCAAGCCAAAGTTGTTTGATCAAGTCGAAATTTGCACCTTTGAAGGGAAACCGACAAATGGACACATGTTCTATCCAAGAAATCAGTGTGGGTATTGTTGGCCTGTTTGCAAAAAAATGGGATGTTTTCACCATTATGAAAAAATATCACCACACAATTGCACCACTCCAACATTCTGTGTATATGATTGCACCATCACACAATGCATTTATTCTAGAAGTAAGGTGGCTTTTGAATTTGCCAATCATCTGACTTATGTTTGAATGCACAACTACACTTTTAACAATTGTAATTGGATGAAAATGGCAAAAAACATGAAATGCATTAACACTCCAGAATCCGAGCTGGTGTTTATAAACCATCTTAGTTGAAAACTTAAAAAACTTTCTTAAAAATATTGAATTTACTGATGTGTATCAGTTAAACTGATATTATTGATTATATGCAATATTTTCAAGTGTTTTTGTTGAGAGCTGCCATGATCATCAAAAAAATTTGGATTCTTTTTTAGCTCCACTTTTCGAAGAAAAAAAGTGGAGCTATTGTCATGGCCCACTCGTCGGCGTCGGCGTTGGTTAACCTTTTCGTTCAGGTCCATTTCTCAGTAACCGTCAAAGATATTTGATTCAAACTTGGTATGCTTGTTAACTAATACAAGGGGAACCCATTTCACAAGGGCAGGTAACCCAAAATTTAATTTTGTCATAGTTATAGCCCCTTTTCGACTTAGAATTTCACATTTATGTCCATATCTTAGAAACCCTCAAAGATATATGCTTCAAATTTGATATGCATCTTCACTATCATAAGGGGAACCCATTCCACATGGTCAGGTAACCCTAAAATTAATTTTGCCAAAGTTATGGCCCTTTTTCGACTTAGAATTTTCGTTGTCGGTTAACCTTTTCTTTCAGGTCAATTTCTCAGTAACCGTCAAAGATATTTGCTTCAAACTTGGTATGCTTGTTTACTAATACAAGGGGAACCCATTTCACAAGGGCAGGGAACCCAAAATTTAATTTTGTCATATTTATGGCCCCTTTTCGACTTAGAATTTCACATTTATGTCCATATCTCAGAAACCCTCAAAGATATTTGCTTCAAATTTAATATGCATGTTTATTATCACAAGGTGAACCCATTCCACATGGGCAGGTAACCCTAAATTTAATTTTGTCATAGTTATGGCACCTATTCAACTTAGAATTTCATGTTTAGGTCCATATCTCAGAAAGCGTCAAAGATATTTGCTTCAAACTTGGTATGCATGATTATCATCAAAAGGGGAACCTATTTCACAAGGGCATGTAACCCTAAAATTAATTTTGCCAATGTTATGGCCCTTTTTCGACTTAGAAGTTTCATGTTTAATTACATATCCCAGAAACCATCGAAGATATTTCCTTCAAACTTGGTATCCTTGTTTATCATCAAAAAGGTAACCCTTAAATTAATTTTGCAGCCTGAAAATATGTCATCCACTACACTATCCAACACTTAAAAAGTGGAGCGCGCTGTCCGCGGACAGCTCTTATTCTATTTGCAGGAAATATATGCACCACAAGTTTTGAACCAAAATATTTACGTTTCCCATTAAGATGCTTTATAAATACTGGCACAGGTAGCATGACAGCTAGGTTTCATTGAAACTAATAGTGTTCTTATATTTTTTTTATATTTTATGTGTCAACATAAGAACAAAAAATGGAGTTGATTTTTAAGAATGTCCATTACTCCTTTATACTTCTGTATGATTGACAAACAAAATACTTAAAGTATGTAACCATGGCAACCAGGATTATTCCATAAATTTTCATTGAAGTTTTAAATTGCCTGGTAACCAACATTGTGATAAATATGAATTATTTTCTCAAAAGAATCAAACCATGCTTGGTCTATTCTATCATACCAAACAGGAAGCTATATAAGTTCATATACGGTCCATTTACCAAATTATAGTGTAAAAGATTCTATTTATGGTGTCATGCAATTTCAAAGTGAAAAATTCTGTCCAATTTTCCATGATTTTTTTTGCTTTGTGAACTTTACTTTGGCACCTACACAGGAAAAATTTCTGCGTACGCGGTTCGTACGATTCGCGTACGTTTTTCGTACGCCATTTGGCGTACGCGGATCGTAAAAAAGGGCCCACGTACGCCTGGCGTACGCGAAACGTACGAACGGCGTACGTGGATCGTAAACAGTGATTTTTTGGCGTACGCCAATCGTACGCACCGCGTACGCCTTTCGTACGTGGACTTAATATACGTTTTTCGTACGCCAAAAATATATAGTAATGTTGACACATAAAAATTCACTTTGGCGTACGCCGATCGTACGCATTTCATGCGCCATTTAGGTGATATGGTTTTCGTACGCCAATACTCCTCTGTTTCTGTACACTAATGTAGCCATATGCCTCCTGATGATCCTCAGCCAAATTCGCCTTTCTAATAACACTGTTGTTTTTCTTCTGGAAAATCTGGTTTTAAACCATTTTCAGGATAATTACACCTTCTATACAATGGTCTATAACTGATATACATTGTTTAAGAAAGTGACAGACAGCAACTGATAAAGTGATCCCAATACTTCATCTCATGGCACTGTATACTATACCATAGTCTGAGACATACATTGTAAATATACACAAACCAAATATTAGTTTTAATTTTATTTTCAGTTATATCACATCAAAAACACATGATTCTTCTATCTCTTCTCTTGAGGCTCCGGGCCACAATCTGAAAATACAGAAGAAAACAGCATTTAATTACCTATTATTAATGACCTTTTGTTAGGTTGATAAAATGACAGACGAAATGTATTCGTTTAAGAAGCAAAGATTATTTGATTACTTTTTTTTTAATGGTAGATTAAATACAAGCTCCGAGAGTACTGTGTTGACTTAGGCAAGGTAGATTAACAGTTCTTGCGCACTGCTCTCATATCATAGGGAAATATTTTAAAAATCACACAAGAGGTACAGTTATGGTTCTTAAATGTAAAATGTCTAAGATATGCTGCAGACTAGAAATGCACTAATAAAACCAATCATTGAGAAAATATTCAACAAGAGCTGTCACTAGACAGCGCGCTCGACTATTCGCAGCCATTTGTCAGAAAAAATATAAGTTCAAAACAGGCCATTTAAAATTTGTATTATATTGAAACGTGAGTTACGCTACTTAGTTGACTACATGGCAATGAAAGCTAATGTACAATGGTTGTTGAGGCATGGCAATTATCTCAACACTGGACTATTAACAAATATTTGTCAGTGAAAATGATTTTAAGACTTCAAGCGGCATTGTACTCTACTCGAGAAATGTGTATGTTTAAAGGGAATTGTATACATCCACTGATATAACAAAGTTTCTACAAAATAATCATATGAGTAAGATATGATTTGTTAAAGGAGTCAATTTTAAAACAATGGTGACAAATTAAAATAATAATGTAGAGGATACAGTCATGTAATAAATCAGTGATGAGTTTAAAGTAGTTTAGTAATTATTTTTAGTATTGAATACAATACCATGCCAAACAACACAAGTTTGATATCCTCGCTGGATAGTCAAAACCTCGTATCTCAGGTTTGTATGCAAAACTTTAACCAAGGAAAGTCTAAGTTAAAAGGGGCATAACTCGAATTAAACTAAAAATGGAGTTATTACAATTGACCAGTACCATTGACTAATGATGATAAACAACTTCAAGTGTTATAAGTTTCAATGCAATATCATAAATAGTAACTAAGATATGGCGTGAATATAACTTGCATGTAAAACTTGAACCAATAAACTCCTATGTTAAAAAGGGGCATAACTGAAATAAAAAAATAATAGAGTTATTGCCCTTGACTGATACCATTGACTGATGATGGTAAACAAGTGTTGTAAGTTTCAATGCAGTATCATGGATAGTAGCTGAGATATGGTCTGAATGAAACTTGCATGCAAAACTTTAACCAAGAAAAATCTATGTTAAAAAGGGGCATAACTCAAATAATAATCATAATAGAGCTATTACCCATGACCGGTACCATTGCCTTATGATGGTTAGTAAGTGTTGTTAGTTTCAATGCCATAGCACAGATACTATATGAGATATGGCCTTATTAGTAACTTGCATGCAAAACTTTAACCAAATTTTCTAAGTAAAAAAGGGCCATAATTTGCATTAAATTCATGCAAGAGTTATCTAACATGGTTGATTACATGACAGGGAAAGCCAGTGCAAAGTTTCAATCCAATATATGCACTGGTTATTGAAATATAACCAAGGTTAAAGTTTTGCATGTAAAACTTTAACCATATGCGACGCCGACGAACAAGTGACTGTAATAGCTCTCATATTCTTCGAATAGTCGAGCTAAAAATCACAGAAGCTGAGTAATGGTTCTTGAATTGTTTTTTTCAGCATGGCATACCAGTTTAACTCATTGATTCAAACGAAATGGGCTACAAAATATTGTGTTTGAAACTAGGGCAGTATAACAAGCTAGGGGAATTATCCCCAGACAAAATTGTATACAAACTATGTCTCTCAAGGGTGTTATATCCCTCCATAGTACACAGTATACAATTAATTGTACTTTGTACAACTAGTTTCAGATCGGATCGGCCCAGGCACCTCCAGCCATGGGCCGATAAAATTTTAATTTGAACGACAAAACGAAAACCTGTAGGCCGAAAAGGCCAATCAAACATGCCAAATCGAGTATAAAATATTGTTCCTGGGAAAGACCAGTACCAATGATAACGATCGGATATTTATTAACATATTGGATAAACGCGAATAGTCATCGTCGATCGATGCCAATGTTTGCTTAAGAGAAGCTATTATAAGTAGAAACTTGTGCGTTTCTGTGATTCAGAGATGCTCATCATGCTTACCTCTTCAAACAATTTCCTTATTTCTGGTCAGAAGTCCTTCAGATCATTGGCGGCCCTCCACTAATTGCTCATGTCTCTCGTCTGTAACAAATAAATAAATGTATTACAAACATTATTTATAACCAAAGGTCAATTTCAGAATTATTATAAATTGCCCAAAATATAATTGCTTTGATTTTTCAAATGAAAGTAGATAATATTTCTCACAATCTTTTCAAGACAAAATTTATCATAAACATAAAGCAGTCATTGACAGCCATATCACCTGCACTATATGTAAACAAGAGGGCCCCGAGCCCTTTCTTGGTCGCTCACCTGAAAACTTCTGAGAGACAAGTGTCTTGAATATTGGATCAAAACTGAGGAAGTGTACATAGAGTGCATGCATACGAGTATATTCAAAGATTTGACCAAGTGACCAAAATTTTTACCGAACATGACATAGTCGAACATTGACCAAGATTATGATGACTAAGTTTCATGAAGATTGAATCAAAACTTGTGTATTTAAAGTGAACACAAGGTGTTTCTAAGATTTGACCTAGTGACCTAGTTTTTACCTAACAAGACTCAGATTTAAAATTAGCCTAGAATTCAATGAAAATGTCATTCTGAAGAAGTTTCACGAAGATTGGATTAAAATTGTGACCTCCAGGATTTTCTCAGAATGACTTAATGACCTAGTTTTTGACCCAACATACCCCAGTTTTGAACTTGGCCTAGATTTGTTTGCTTTGCATTCTAATTGTGGCAGAGACGAAAAAGTTTGTATCTTGATCAGATTGCACTTTAGTAGAGGCTGGGCTGGATCCAAGTTGGCGGCAATCACTTAGGACCTTTTCTTTTATATCTTATTATAACAGACAATCTGGTAAGATAGTCTTACCATGTTACATGATGAGCAGACAGGCCCTTTCACACTCCTCTGTAGGTTAGCTGATATATGTAGGTGTTCCACATCTAACATTCTTCTCTGTGAACATTGACGGTGGCAGACCCATCAGGTTGGGTATTATCAGTATCTGGAAATGTAACAATACTAGTAATGAATAAATATACATGGAGACATAAACACAAGTTATGCCCAGCGGAAGCTGTGTCCATAACAAAAAGCGAAGTCATTCAAGTGTTACCAGGCTTTGATAATGTCTTCTGTTTTTTTTGATAGTAAGTTTATAATAATATGTACCCCAAATTTAAAATCAATGGATTGATGCCAGATGGACAATATTTGCAACATTGTGTAACAGACAGACAAAGGAATGGACAGGTGCACTGATATATGCCTCTGCATCAGTAGATGACGAGTATTAAGATATAGAAACTTCTTCCTGAAACTGAATCCAGTCATGCTAGTGGAGACAGAATAGAATATAATAAATGCTTGTTCCAGAAAAAGGGCACATAATTCTAAGTCTTATTGATACTATATCACTGGGTTGTCTGCCTTGTCAGTATGAAGTGGTCTTCGCAAACGAAAGCTGGTGGTGACATGATGCATTTGTTATGAAACATGTTATAGAACATTGTTCCGTGATGAATGAAGGCATATAATTGTATCACAGTTTGACTTCTAAAAATGTTCTTTTACCCAAATTCAATCAAGAAGTAATTTACCTGCATTTGACCCGTTCAAAATGTCCACTGCCATCCAAAGTACTCATTAGACATACATGTTGATCAATAAGTTCTCTGACTATGTACTGGTAGAGCCAATCTATTTATTCTGGTGGTTACACTGTCTGTTACAATGGCTGTAAAGAAAACAAATAAGTTATTTAAATATATGCAATAATAACCACCAATAAACTGATACAATGTAATGGCTTAGCTATTTTGGTACATCTGTCATCTGGGGGGATTTTCCATCTATCGGGGAATCCATTCTATCAAGGTAATAAACCATGCATTTCAGGCAAGATTTCAATCAGACGCTAGTTAAAATTCACAGCTCAGTACTAGGGCTGCAACAGCATACCGCGATACACGAAACACCACAGACTTGAATCCCACACGGTTCAGGGTAAAATACTTCTAAATTTCTGTAAGGTTCGGTTACTTCAGTATTTATAAGCGCTTTTATGAGCAAAATAATATTAATTAAGACAACAAAAATATCTGACAGCCTACTGATTAGGTACAATTACTATACGGGTATCGCTCGTTTTAATTGTATTAAAATATGCTTCATATTGTCAATCATTTGAAGTAGTTGATAGACACATCTAAATTGCTGTTATAGAAGCAACAAATTCATTGTCACTTAAGACATGAAGTATTTAAGCTGCTGTTAGAGAATATTGTATCATACCGAAATATACCAAACTGTTAGAAAAATAGACGGTATGTATCATATCCAAGAAGAAGAATCCAGGTTAATTTGGGAACAGCCCCATGTGTTTACCTAAATAAATACCTTTCCAATGTCCCCGCCCTGCCCTGAGTCTGTGAGTACAATTAAGCCTTCAGATTCAGGCCATGATAGCAGGGAAATGTAGATGTGATGATTATTTTGTGGTTCATCATCTGTATAAGTGTGACTGTATGTGTCTGGGGAGGGGGATTTTACCCTTCTAAAGGCTCATGCGTTCTGGATACCATAACTAAATTTAGCTTTTGTTGATACTGACGCTCATCTTTATAATGGAATGATTATCGTCAAAGAGCTCAAACTACCATGGCCCCCACCCCCTGGGATGATCCAGGTTTTTTACTATTGGGTTGTCAAATCAACCACCCAGGGAACAGCTGGTAGTTTAAATCTCTGTTATTTCCTGGGCCACTAAAAGCTAAATATTGTACCTGTGGTATTGGTTACGGTAAGTGGTTTGGAGACAAAAATCCCAATGGCTGCACTGCCGGGGAAGTTGGAAGGTAAAAACATGGCCGTTTCTCCAGCTATCCACTAAAACCCCAGGAGGGGGTCATGTATGCAACGGACTGCCTGGTGCATAACAAAGCATTCATAGGGTTAGTTGAAAAATGCCCTTGGTATAGAGGACAAATCCTAAGCCCTGAAGGATTTAGATTCATGCATTGAGAACACAGGGGATTGACACATAATTTTTTTTAGTTCAATATAGCCTTATATCAGTATATATAGTAAAGGGACACATCGACTGTGTGTTAGTGGTCTTTTATTTCAACGCAGTACACACACTTCAACAAATAATTCGTGGAAAACCTTTCGCAGTTCGATAGAAGGATGATTTACCTGCAAGTAGCACAAATCCGTTAGACTCTAGGGTCTAAAATGAGTCAGAAATACACCAAAATGTCACAAAATTACGCCACTTTTGTAAAAATGTCTGTTGGTCCGGCCACTAGAATACAACAACAACAGACCCATCCATGCCGTTATTACATTAATTTCACAGTGTCAACTAAAAATTCTTACATCAAACGTTATCCTAAGAACATAGTTGTCCGTAACATCCAGAAACTCCGTAGTATTTTGCGTATAACCGGCACAATTCGATAAAGTTGTGTCAAAATTTTATAAAAAGCAGAAGCCTACAACCATGACACTATAATACGGAGTTGAATAATTAACACAATCTCATTGGCTGTCAAGTTTACGTGAAATTCCGCGAGATTGTTAGGAGAGCCTCGGTCTTCATCGCTGTATCGAAAACTGACAGCATGGCGCGCTTGGCGTAGCCTATGAATTCGGATCAACTTTCCGCTTTTCACATGGTAAATTGTGGCCACAACGTCACAATTGGTGATATTACCAAGATATGACAGACATCCTGAATATGGATTTGGAAAAATATTTTCAGATTTCAATTACCCGCTTGTCAATGTTTTGGTTTGAAATGGAAGGTCAAGGTCATTTTCACTTATTTCTTATTTCAGTGAAATAAAATAAATTTGCACTTTAATTGGAGTTTATAATTAAGTAATTGTTGACATTGTTATGTACATGTATGTTTAATATATTTTTAAAAAAGTTTTTTACTTACCAGTGTACTCAGAGTAATTAATTTTCGACCAATCACAAAGCAGCTTTGAAGTCAGTGCATTCCCGATCAAAATGGTCGAAGCCGAGTATATCGCTGGGATACCGTGGAATATTTCTTGAAATTGTGTCGGTTATACGCAAAATACTACGGAGTTTCTTGATGTTACGGACAACTATGTTCTTAGAATAACGTTTGATGTAAGAATTTTGTGTTGACACTGTGAAATTAATGTAATAACGGCATGGATGGGTCTGTTGTTGTTGTATTCTAGTGGCCGGACCAACAGACATTTTTACAAAAGTGGCGTAATTTTGTGACATTTTGGTGTATTTCTGACTCATTTTAGACCCTAGAGTCTAACGGATTTGTGCTACTTGCAGATAAATCATCCTTCTATCGAACTGCGAAAGGTTTTCCACGAATTATTTGTTGAAGTGTGTGTACTGCGTTGAAATAAAAGACCACTAACACACAGTCGATGTGTCCCTTTACTATATATACTGATATAAGGCTATATTGAACAAAAAAAAATTATGTGTCAATCCCCTGTGATTGAGAACTCAGAGTCAGAAACAAAAAAATCCCAATCCCAGGTTTTGAGTGGCCATTGAGATTTCGATTCATTGATGCATATGTAAGATAATCGGTCATAATTAAATTTCATTCACGATTTGAACAGTTCAATACAATTTGTAAAAGGAAATTATGAATAAGACTTTGTTACGAAATGGCGTGGGTGCGAATCCAATCCAAAACATCGACAACAACAGACGCCTTTGTGGTTCGTTTTTAACGTCGGAAATATTTACCTGCTGAGTTAACTGCTTCTTCACAATCATTCTCCAACATATGCATTTGACTAAACGTTGTATCATCGCATTTTACACGATCTTCTGCAACCAGGAACGCTGACTGACTGAATTGTTGTTGTTCTTGTACTGAATATTTTCACGTGCTCTACGTCATAGTACGGCAAAAACCCGTTCTTTCCGGACAAAAAAAGTACGGGCCGTCGATAAAATTGCTGTAGATATATTTTTTAATTATCACGTAAGCTACATCAAAACACTTTAAAAGCTTTAGTGTTCACTTTTTAAAAAAAGGAAAAATCATTGCAAGGTAATTTGTACCTTATATAAAGATTTAGTGGACATGGATTCTACAAATCATAATAGATCTACACTATAATATAGCCAAGCTGGCCTTCAATTCTTAAATAGTTGTTACAAATTATAATACTGATCTGATTATATGATACTAAATAAATAAAAGATTTGAAATTTGGAAATGGTCCCGCATGACAACTTAATTACAACCTGGTTCATTCTTCAAAAAAGCGTACGAAAAGCGTACGCCATTTTCACATATAAGAGCGTACGTTAAGCGTACGCTTCATTCTGACGTACGAAATCCATACGCGGATCGTACGTTTTTCGTACGACATTTTTGGCGTACGAAATTCGTACGCCAACTTTAGACGTACGTCAAAAATCGTACGCCTGGCGTACGCTTTTTTGGCGCACGCGGTTCGTACGACAAAAAAGGCATACGAAAAGCGTACGATCCGCGTACGATATGCGTACGCCAGACCTAAGCGTACGCCAGGCGTACGCAGAAATTTTTCCTGTGTAATTGTAAAACCGTGAAATTTTACTGTATAGCCTCGCCTCGTATTTCCGTGGTACCCCTAATTCCGTGGTATTGGATATAAACAGTTGTGTGTGTCATACATACGAAATATACCTGTAAATAAGTGCACTATCACTTAAATCTCACAAATTAATAAAAAGGTAGACAAAAAAGTAAATAAACAATCTTTTTGTGCTGAATTAACTTTTCCTCCTAGTAAAGAGTAAATTTTCTAGTGTTTTAAGAGTAGGTCACTTGCTAAACCTCTAGCAACAAAAGTATACATAACAGCTTATGTTAACTTGTCTGCTACAGTTAGCAACATCTGTATTAACATTTTTACTGGGTTTCGGACAGGTGCATGTCTTGTAGGCGGACACTAAGAACTGTTTTCATTGGATACCGTGGAAATAGGGGATCCGCTCTCCAAGTGTAGAAAGGAGTAGGTTATGGAAAAACTTAATTTTGTTTTTGTTTTGCCCGATAAAAACATTTAATTAGAATAAATCACAAACCCAAGGTACATTTTATTATTCAGTGACAGACTGTAACCAGTATTGCTGTTGTAAGTGTATAGTTAAGTGCCACGGAAATACGAGGCACCAGTATACTGTATGAATTAAATTTTTTATCCATACATAACGTCATAATTTATGTTATTTCTGCCGCCCATTTGTTTTCATTTTGGGAAATCCCCGATGTATGCGGCGCATTTTTTCATTCGGTAGTTCGATTAAATAAATTGCACAGTTCTATAATTTCTTACTAATCAAGCGCGTCAAAATAAAGCTTCCGGTTAGTTTTGGATACTGTTTTCAAACAACAAATTAGAGAAAAATAAACATGTTACACGAGGTTCTTATGTCTCTCCTAGGACACACAGGTGGTGTTATTAAAGACTCGGGTAATGGCTTTAAGGTACGATGCTTGTCACTTGTTTGAGGCTTACAGATGTCTGTGGAATTGAAAATTTATTGCGGTGTCGCTGGTCAGATCAGACACAGGTTCGGTGCGAATTAGTTACTACTGTACTAGAAGACACTACGCAACACATAGGTCATAGTACCTCGAAACAACATGCCATTACAATAACTTAAATATCTGACAACTCCCATTATTGTTCTTATTTGTGAAAGAAAGACATCATATCCCCATGGTATGCTGTTGTCTCGTATCTCCGTGCTCCTTAACAGTTTCAGCAACGCATGCGCACTAGCCCATACAAGTTTTTAAATTATTTGCACCGTTTTCGGAAGAAAAAATGTTAACTTAATTTATAAGAAAAAGAAAATTAAAAAATGATCACGAAAACTCGTAAAATCATAACTTTTTGATGCCTAGGTCGATGCTCAGAATCCTGGAGACTGTTTCCCACTGATTCCAGGATTCTGAGCGTCGACCTAGGAGGATCGTGTATTCGTAACTGAGCTATTGGACGTTGTCGTGACACTAGAAATTCTAGTGAAAAAACTGCTCAAATTGAATTCATCGAAATCTCCTGGGGAGGACCAAGTTCACCAGAAAATACTGAAGGATAATTCTGAAATTCTGGGATCGTATCTATCCAAGTTATTTAACAAGTCGTTACAAACTGGTCAGTTACCAATGGAATGGAAATCGGCAGTTGTAGTTCCGCTATTTAAGAAAGGAAATAAACAAAAAGCAGAAAATTGCAGGCCAGTTAGTTTGACTAGTATTGTCTGTAAAGTTTTTGAATCAATATTACGAGATTACATCGTGCACCATATGGAATTCAACAACCTATTTGTATCGCATCAACACGGTTTTAGATCGAAACATTCTTGTGTTACACAGCTTCTTGAAGTTACTGATGATTGGTTTGAAATATTAGATAACGGTGGATGCATTGACGCTATTTATCTTGATTTCGCGAAAGCGTTTGACACAGTTCCTCATGAACGATTACTAAACAAACTACACAGTTATGGGATTCGTGGGAATATATTAAAATGGATTCGGAACTTTCTATCTGGAAGAAAACAATGTGTCAGAGTTGGTAATGCTCTATCCAGCAAGGTAGATGTTGCAAGCGGTATTCCGCAAGGATCAGTGTTAGGCCCGATCCTTTTCTTAGTGTTTATAAACGATCTTCCGAATGTTGTCAAATCTACAGTAAAATTATTTGCGGATGATACCAAACTTTATAGGAACATTGAGGGACCTGGTGACTGTGATCTTATTCAGGAAGATTTAGACAATCTGTCAGAGTGGTCAGACACATGGTTATTAGGTTTTAACGCTGGAAAATGTATATCTATGCATTTGGGTCGTAAAAACTCCAAACATAAATATAACATGTCAAATAATGAAATAGTCCAAGTTGAAAGTGAAAAAGACATTGGAGTAACATTTGATTGTCAACTAAAATTCAACGAGCATATTACCCAGATTGTGAACAAAGCCAATCAGAAACTGGGCCTTATTAAGAGAAGTTTTGAATATATGGACAGAAGTATGTTTCTTATACTGTACAAATCACTTATAAGACCGCAGTTAGAATATGCTACAGTAATATGGTCACCGTGGATTAACAAACACATCGTCGCGATTGAACAAGTTCAACGACGGGCTACACGTCTTGTAAAAGAAATTGCACATATGGATTACAAAGATCGTCTAATCAATCTAGGACTTCCGACATTAATATATAGAAGGGAAAGGTCCGATGTTCTGCAATTATACAAAATTATGAATAATTTTGACATGGTGCATTTGAACTCTATTTCTGTGAATACCAATGCAAACACTAGGGGACATAATATGAAATTGAATAAAAGACATCATAACTATAAGAGCTGTATGAACAACTTTGTCACCAGAACAACCAGTAATTGGAACGATCTACCGGATGAGTGTGTACAAAGTAAGAACGTGAACATTTTCAAGAACTCGTTAAATAAAGCCTGGAAACATAAATCCAATAAATTTGACTATAAGTTTTAATAATGTACATAACCACACATGCAATGGATATAGTAGTGATTTCTCGTCAATTGGTCAACACAAGCTACCAGCTTATTCATGACCGGTCTACAAAGGTAAAACAAAGGTAAAATGAAATCCGTGCCTCAGTAAAATTGGGTCTGTATTGGGGCCTAAAGTGATGGAATATCAAATTTGTAGTTAGATTAGATAAATTTGGAGTAGTGCTTATCAAACTGCGTATTCAGTTTGAGTGTTAAAGCCGTAGGTGATAAAAATAATGCGTAATGAAAACGGGTTGCAAAAAAAATTAACAACAGTTGAAAAATACCAGTTGGAATAATTGATAGGTGTTTCGTTCCTGGTCGTCAAGGTGACAGCTATGGCGTGTCGTCCAAAATAATGGCCTCAATTGATGAAGGATATTTGTTGGATGATTTATTTGGCTAATTTCACAAAAATGACTATGTAGAACATAACAAGAGTTGAATTCAACTAAGCACGGTTTTCATGAGAAGGCACGAAATTATGAGACAGAGGTATACAGTATGGGAACAGGGCTTGACACTAACTATTTTTGGTTACTGGCCCCCAAGCAAAGAAACGTAAAATTTGTAAATAAAACAGTTACTGGTCCTTCAAGATTTTCACTGGTCCTTCTTGATTTTCACTGGCCTCGGACCAGTGTTAGTGTCGAGCCCTTGGGAAATACACACTTAACAGTTTACATGGTCATTTTGTTTTATAAATGAAACATAGTTACACACACAATAAAAGTATTTACCTATTGATAGGGCCATTAATTGGGGACATTTTGACACTAAATATTATTCGTTAACTATCACATGTTTTAAGTCCATTACAATGAATGACATACTCAGCTTATGTTGCGGTATATGATTATGAAATGGCGCACATACCATCTAGGTTCCAAACCACACAAAAACTATAAGAAATCATGATGAAAATCTTTTTAATGTTTTCAATTTAATTTTACGTCATCATTATGACATAGGTCAATTTTGCGTCCAAAACTGTCCAAAAGTGTGTATAATCAAATTCTATGCCTGATATCATATTTGTATATTTGACTCTCTGTGACAAAATAACAACCCAATGCGTCCTTCCGGACATTGCAATAAACAGTCCATGTACAGTCAGATAATCCATGAAAATTACCTATAATCAAGCACCACTTAGGTCTACTGACATTCTTGAATCAACAATCAACTGCTAACTCTCATCGAAGCTCTGCCTTCTCTAATTTGATCGGATAAAATTTGGTACCGTGACAGTCTATGTGCAATTAATTAAAATCTGTCACTAAAAGATGTATCAATGATGAAAATCATCAGATACATGTAATCTGTAATGCATGTATATTCCACAAAGATTATTCCAACATAGAAATATTACAGTAATCCAACAAACTTGCAACTCTGAGTAAAAAATTAGGAAGCATAAATCTCGGTCAAGGTTTTTTGAAGTAGTCGGCGCTGCTCTAAGATCTAACGACTTCAAAACACAGCGCGCCGACTCAGTCAAGTAGCAGCGTCTTTGATGTGCAGATGTCGTGGGTTGCCAGGATATTGTATATTAAAATTATTTTAAACATCGAATATTGTCTCTAATTTACGAAAACAGAACTAAATTAAGATGGCGAAATTGAGAGTGAGAAACTAATTAATGAATCTATAAGTGTTGCTGTTTATATTGGTATTTATGTGAATTTCCTGGTATTATTTTCCAGGTACAAACAGATTTACCGTTCCTTTCCACGGCTGATGAAGAACAACTGAATTATTTATGCCGACTTGGTACTCATTACTCTAGTCTGAATTCGTTTATAAAGAAGTATGGTGCTGGCCTTAGTTTACCACCTCAAGGTACGTTTATATGGTGTATGTGACCTTGCCTGTTGATTTTAAACATTGGAGTACGTACTCCACGCTCCAACTCATACTCCATACTCCAATTGGAGCATTTCTTAGTTACAAAAACTGCTGTAAAATCTTTATTACTGAAGAGAAACATATGATATGGGGGTTCATTTTCTTAATTAGATCATTTGCTACAAGTTGGTGTTGTTTTTGATGCAAAATTCTAAAAAAGGCTGTCTTTCATTCAAGTTGTTGCATGGGGTTTGGAGTTTGAGTATGAGAATGAGAAATGTTTATAATCACCGGGCCTGGTCTTAGTATACCACCTCAAGGTACGTTCATTGTGTGTGCACCACACATGTACTTGTCTATCAGATTCAACTTAATTATTGTATCAATATGTGGTAGATTTAATGGAGGATATATATATATACTTTTTTTTTTTTTTTTTTTTTTTTTTTTTTTTTTTTTTTTTTTTTTTTTTTTTTTTTTTTTTTTTTTTTTTTGAGGTGGGGTATTAGTTTATTTTCCTCGTCAATAGGTGTGTCTGGGTCGAGGACATCCCAGTACACACCTTACAAGTTCTGAGTTAGTAAATACCTGGATTAGTACATAATTATGATACTACATAATGTATAGTTGTTTACACATAATTGCACTGTCAAATTTACAGAATGTCAGAAATATTAAACAATTTTACACATTGTAAACATGTTGCTATATAAAATAAATGTATAGTAATAGATGGTGCATATGATACATATAAACTAACACTCTCTCCTCAGTTTTTAGGGAAAATGGTAAGAACTCAACTTTGACAATGGGACATTCTTATATTTTTCTTATAATATTCTGGTTCCGGTTTGGGGTATGTTATTCTTTTATTTGTATAGGTGTGTTATCTGGAGATTCATATGAAAAGTCCGGTTATGTCATTCCAAGTATCATTAAAATTGTTGATGGTGTGATTCTTAATAGCTATTTCTTTTAATATGTTGTATTGGTACTTGATATAGTGTTTAGCGTAATTAATAGTGGGAACTGTATCTTTTAATCTACAGTTATAGATGAATCTTTTGGTGTAGAAGAATAAGAGGTTTAAGGCTGTTTTGTTTTTGTCTCGTATTCCTAGGATAAAATTTTCTCTATTTAAATAGTTTGTAACAGTTGTATTATGCAAACACATATTTTTTAAAAATTGTGTGGTTAATGGGCAGTGCCAAAATAAGTGTTCAATTGTTTCTGATGATGTTTTACAAAAAGAACAGTGTTCGTTTTGCCTAATGTTTATCTTGAATAAGAATGAATTAGTTCCAAGGATTCTATGTATTATTCTATATTGGAACCACTGAATGTTAGAGTCACTTGTAATTTCAAACGGTATAGCAAAAATTGCGAACCAATCTTTATCATCAAAATTCATATTTAGTTTTTCCATCCATTTTGATTTGCTCGATGGCATTACTTGAGTTTGTGTCATTATATCGTACATAGGTTGTGTACCTTTTTTAAATTTTAGAATGTCTTTGAAACACGGCGGAATGAATGGTTTAATAAGCATTGTATTGTATTTATTTTTGTATTCTAATAGGCATTTATTTACAGATAGTTTTACTCCATAATATTGAACAAAGTTAGTTTGGAGACTAAATTTCAGGTTGAATTCCTCTAGACTTAGTACGTTACCGTCCTCATTCATAAGGTCTCCTATTGTTTGCACTCCAGCTTCATACCAGGTTTTATAAAATATAGTATTGCCCCCTACCAAAATTTTAGGGTTATAAAATAAAGGATAAGCTAATAAATCTATTTCCTTAAGTGGCTGATGTTCATTATACTTAACTAACGCTTTAAACACATCTTTCCAAAATGTGTTTTTTAATGTATTTACTATTAGTATAGGGTAACGAGTGCTACATTTTATTAATTTGTCAATGCTAAATAGCGTACTTGCTATATTTATCCATTTACTATTGGTTTGTATAATTCTCCTTATCCAAGAGATTTTCAAAGAACATATGAATGCGAATATATCCACCATTCCCAATCCTCCACGTGAATAGTGTTGTTTCAAAACTTCTTTCTTTATTCTAGCTTTACCCTGCCAAACGAATTCAGAAAATGTATCGTTTAGAGTTTTAATAGTTTCAAAAGGAGGATTAGGAAGGGATGTAAATAGGTGGTTGAAAAGAGATAGTATTAAAGTCTTAATTATTAAGATTCTCCCGATGGGAGTTAGGTTTCGTCGCTTCCAATTTGCTAATATTTTATTCATCTTAAGTATTTTATTTGTATAATTAAGTTCTATCATCTTTTCAAGATCTACGTGGAATTTTATTCCTAACATCTCGAAACTACTTTGATTCCAAGACAGTTTCCATTTTGTTTTGATGGTGTTAGAGCTATATTTATGTTTACCTATCCAGACTATTTTGGTTTTATCAAAATTTACTTTGAGTCCAGAGAGATATGTAAAATCTGATAATATATTCAAGGTTTCGTTGAGAGATTCAGAAGAGCCATCAAGGATAATTGTTGTGTCGTCTGCAAATTGTGACAGTTTGTGTTCTACGTTATTCACTTTTATACCTTTGATATTATTATTTGATCTAATTTTCAAGGACAGAATTTCAGCACATAATATGAAGATGTAACAGCTTAACGGGTCACCTTGACGGCAACCACGTTGTATTTTAAAGAAGTCGGATAAAAATCCACACTGTGTAATAGCTGAAACACTATCTTTATATAATACATTGAACCACCTTTTTATATCATTCCCAAAGTTAAACAAAGTTAGACTTTTCTGTACAAATTCCCACGATAGAGAATCAAATGCTTTTTCAAAATCAATTAGTAATAATAATCCAGGTATATCATTTATTTCAGTATGTTTCATTAAGTCGTATATAAGTCTCGTGTTTTCCCCAATAAATCTATTTTTTATAAAACCTGTTTGGTCAGTATTTATTAATTTTTCAAGATATTTTTTTAATCTATTCGCAATGCACCCAGAACCTATTTTATAAACACTATTTAAAAGTGTAATTGGACGCCAATTACTGAGAAATTGTCTTGGTTTTTCACCTTTTGGGATACATGTTATTATTCCTTGAGTTTGTGTGATCGTTAATGAATTTGATAAGAAAGCATCATTTAGCGCCTTGCAGACAAAAATACCAATTCTTTTCCAGAAAACCTTGTAAAAATCAGAGCTGAATCCTGACGTTCCAGGACTTTTATTATTAGCCATAGTTTTCAAGACTTCTGAACATTCGTTTAATGTAATTAAACCTTCTATTGAGTTTGATTCTTCATTTGTCAATTTAGGTATGTCTATATCGTGTATAAAATTGTTAAAAATATCCGAGTCTATCTCGTTTTGTTTTTTAGAATATAGTTCTCTATAAAAATACGATGCTTCGTTCAGTATATCCTTTTGATCGGTTAACTCGGTTCCGTCAGCTTTAACAAGTCTGTTGATAGTTTTTGTTGTATAGTTATATTTTTCTAAATTGCAGAATAATTTGCTTGGTTTTTCTCCATTTATAACCCAGTCAACTTTCGATCTCACCATATAACCTTTTAATTTACTTTCCTGAATATTCTTCAGTTCGGTTTTTAATTGGTTTAACGTGTCTATATTTTTTTCTAAGAGAGGGTTTTCTAGATTCTCGATTTTCTTTTTTATATTAATTTCATTTTGATTTGTATTTTTCTTTTTATACGAGCTATAAGAGATGGACTTTCCGCGTATTTCCATAAGTAAAGTTTCTAAAAATAGTTGGTCATTTATTGTAAATTGTATGTCCAAGGGAGGATTTTCAAGAATTGTATCGATATTGTAGACAGACAGAGCATATTGTCTGATAGTTTCATTGATTGTTTCATTGATTATATTCAAGTAGTCTATATCGTTTAGCAGTGAGTTGTTATGTTTCCATAGACCGCATTTATGTTTAAACTTTGAAAAGTTGAGTTTCAAGATTATAATTGAATGATCTGATCGAAAACTTGGTTTAATTAGTATATCAGAAACATTCGTTAATAAGAGCGGGGATATTAAAAAGAAATCGAGTCTGGCCTGTTGTAATGGATTAGTCCTTCGCCATGTGTATCGTTTTGTATCGGGATAATTATATCTAAAAGGATCTGTAAGTTCCCTATTCTGGATTTCATTTAATAGTGCTAGACGCGAGAGTTTGTTATTTATATGTTTATAATTACAGTAGTCCAACTCAGGGTCTAAAACTAAATTAAAATCACCGCATAACATGTAGGTTTCATTTTCCATACTATCAATTACTTCAAAAATATTTTCATAAAAAGATGGTTTGTCAGTATTAGGCCCATATATTGAAGCTAAAGTCAATCTAGTTTCCCCCAAATTAATATCGAGTATAACATAATTTCCATCTTTGTCACACTTTATGTTATGAATTTTATATTCTAATTGTTTCGAGAAAAGTATAGCGACGCCTCTGGAGTTGGAGGAGCAGCTGCTTAAAATACACTCCGATCCCCATTCAGTATAAATGTCTTTTAGTTGATCCTCATTAAAATGAGTGTCTTGCAAACACAAAATGTCACAATTTGCTTCTTTTAAGTACTGAAAAACCTGGAGTCTCTTTAAAGTACCTTGAAGGCCTCTACAATTTAAAGACAAAATAGAAATATCACCCATATTTGGATTTGTATAGAATAATTTGTGAGATGACCCCTACCAGAACCAGAAAGGCAAGAATAGATACAGAAACAAACATTGTCACAAAGATTGAGTATATAACAAATAACAAAAATATGTTGAAAGTCAAACGATTGAATAAAAGGGAAAATGGTTGTGGGAAAAATCATTTCAATAGGAATACATGTAGTTTAATTAATTTGCAATATTATAGTTGGTTAATCGATTCTATATTGAAACCTTATTGCCTTCTTGATTATATAGAACAAATAACAAAACCTGTAGAAAAGGAAAGTATTGCATATGAGGTAAAATAGATGTAGATAATACATTTCTAAAAAGATTAATTTGTAATATCATAACTGGTTAATCGATTCAATATTGAGTTCATATGTCAACTTATAAAAGATTGCTAGTACTTTCTTATATGATCTAAAATATACTTTATGATAAAGACACGTCAGGAAATACCGTTATGGTGGTATATCTTTAATATATTATCTTTCTCACCAGTCATGTGTAACCATAATTCAGCCATACACCCTTTAAACAATGTCATGTTAAAACACTTACAAGGAACATAAAGCATTCTCTCATATATGAACAAACGCAGTACACTCATACTATACACATGCAAACTAGTAAAGTAAAAAGCATGTAATTATTTTACAAATAGAAAATTACAGAGCAATTAGATACAATTGCAAATAGAGTAATACAGAGAATACATTTTACAAGGCAGTTCTGTTTTTGCAAAGTCAGTTTTTTAACCATCTATTTAAAATAACTACTTTAATGTGACGTATTGATGTACTTACGATATATATCTATTAACACTAAACAGATTTGGAGCATGTCATGTTAAAACACTTACAAGGAATATAAAGCATTCTCTCATATATGAACAAACGCAGTACATTTATACTATACACATGCAAACTAGTAAAGTAAAAAGCATGTAATTATTTTACAAATAGAAAATTACAGAGCAATTAGATACAATTGCAAATAGAGTAATACAGAGAATATATTTTACAAGCAGTTCTGTTTTTGCAAAGTCAGTTTTTTAACCATCTATTTAAAATAACTACTTTAATGTGACGTATTGATGTACTTAAGATATATATCTATTAACACTAAACATATTTGGAGCACAACATTAATAATAAACGATAATAAATGATAAGACAAGTCATACTCTTAACACAAACTATCATCAATAATTGCATCAATACATGAAGATATACCCGAGTTCTTTCACTTTACACAAAGAAAGATCAGTCTGGACCTTTCAATTAATATATTTAAGTATGACTCATTGATGTGATAAACATTTAAAATGAATTAACACTAAGCATATAATTAAACTCGCATAATTGTACTATTGTTATGACAAATTAATCCGGGAATATATTTAGGAATGACTCACCCATGTGCTAAACATTTAAACCGATAAACAGTAAGTATGCAATTAAGCATACAGTGTATTATTGCTATGACAAATTAATCGAGGAATATATATAGGTATAACTCATTGACATGCCAAACATTTAAATCAATAAACAGTAAACATGGGATTAAGCACACACAACTGTATTATTGTTATGGCAAATGAATCAATGAATATATTAAAGTATGAATCGTTGGTATACAAACATTTAAATCAGTAAACAGTAAACATGTGATTAAGCACAACCGTAGTATTGCTATGACAAATTAATCAATGAATACATTTAAGCATGACTCATTGATATGCAAAACATTTAAATCAATAAACATTTAAATCAATAAACATTTCATTCATTAAACATTAAGCATGTAATTAAGCATACATTGTATTAATGCTATGACAAATTAATCGGGAAATATATTTAGGTATGACAATGAATATATTTAAGTATGACTCGTTGATATGGTAAACATTTAAATCAATAAACAGTAAGCATGCAATTAAACACACATAACGCACGCTTAAATCAAGCGACATTTCATATACATGTACATGAATCTAACATTGCAATACCCGACACATGCACATGATCACATGCTTACCGTCTATCGCTTCAAACTGGCTTATACTATATAAAACCATTTGAAACAACAAACAGTAAGCATGCAATTAAGCATACATTTTATTATTGCTGTGACAAAAATAATCGGGAAATATAAGCATGCGATTATACATACATAAACCACGTTTAAATCATGCGACATTCCATATACATGACATCAAATATTGTCAACAAGTGAAACAAAACGTATATATAAACCAAAGCAAACAAATGACATCAAATACTGGAATGAATATAAGAATACATGTCTATAAACCCAATCAAATGATTGAATGGCCTTTCATTAAATATTATTATACCCATGTACTTAAATGAGCAATTTTATACACCACTTGTTTCAAAACAATTGTATTATCATCAATATACAATAGTATCATCAATAAACAAAACGCATGTATTATGTGTGATGTGTAATGTGCTAATTTATCACATAAATAAACGATTTACAATTTATTAAATGTTATAATGGTCAAGCAAGTTTATCATCTCAACACGGATCTGTACACTTGTCTTCAAGTTAGTAGTTCGTATAAACGGGATTCACGTGGAAAGACTACTCAATAAAACACGGTCAGTCGTGTCGGTGGTATAGTTACCTACAAAGATAACGCACGTAACAATTAAGTCTGTTTAACTATGGCCATGGGAGATCAAGCCACTGATCGTACTCCTTGTACTTCACTTCATGTATATCATCATTTGTATCTTTATAAAATATCTTTCCATTCTTTGACCAGGCTTCGCTGACATTATCTTTCAATTTCTTTTTGACACACATAAGCACAAGCTGGTTGAGTGATGTCAAGTCTTCATTTATGAAGATACCGGTATTCTTCATGGCTCTTCTTCTTCTCATTATCTCTTCTTTGTCATTTCTTGAAATCAGCTTAACGATTATTTCTCTGTTTGTCTTCTTTTTATTTGGTATCCTATGTGCAATGTCGATATCATTCATCGACAGATCAAACACATCATGTTTCTTTAACAGTTCTATTACTTTTATAGCTGACTCTCTAGCTGTTTCTCTAGGATTGACATCTCCCAAGTTCTTGCCACTGATTCGAATATTATTTCGCCTGCTGTATTGTTCAGTTTTATTTTCGAACTCTTTTCTGTCGTTGTCATTGTTTTCTATCATATTCCTTAGCTTATTGTTTGTTGCGGTTTGTGTGTCAATCTCTTTCTGAAGCTTTCCAATTTCTTCCTTCATGGTCTTATTCTCTTCCTCCTTGTCAAATAGTTTACACTCTAGGATCTCAATGTTCATTATTACAGACTTCAGCAGATCTTCTTTCATATCAAGCAACAGGTCTTGCATGGTTGTTTTCAGTGATCCGTCTCCTTTCATCATCACATTCTTGAGCGTCTCATTTATTTTTGAAAGTGAACCTTCAACATGATCTAATTTCGCAGTCATCCTTTTCATTTCTGCTAGAAAATCTTTCATTTGATTATCAGATTTACTTTGTTTGTCTCTCTGAACTTCAGATACATCATCTGTATTAGTACCTTTTCGACTTCTCGTCTGTTTTTTCTTGCTTTCTTCTTCTCCTATCTCTTCTGATTTTTTCATTTTGACCACGTTATCTTTTTCGTGTAGTATACTTTGAAAAATAATTTGGCGTGGTTTTGTGTATAATTTAACTGTCAATTTATCTTTTTACATTCAATTTGTAGAAAAGTGCAATTTTATTTCATGGTTGTTACCTCATTAATATATGTTATCGCTAACAAATTATTCCATTTTATTATATATAAGGCACTTATTTCATCCTTTTCCCACGGAGCGATATTTTTACATGTTTACTTTTAACCGGAAGTCGTCATCTTTATATATATATACTTAACAACTTTTCTAAGTCCTCATTTATATTGATTAATAGCTTTTTAGCTCACCTGACCACGAAGTGGTCATGGTGAGCTATTAGGATCGATGGATGTCCGTCGTACGTCGTCCGTCGTCCGTCGTCCGTCGTCCGTTCACAATTAGTTTGTTTACACTCTAGAGGTCACATTTTGGACTCAATCTTCATGAAACTTGGTCAGAATGTTTGTCTCAATGATATCTAGGTCAAGTTCGTATATGGGTCATGTGGGGTCAAAAACTAGGTCACCAGGTCAAATCTTAGAAAATTCTTGTTTACACTCTAGAGGTCACATTTGAAGCTTGATCTTCATGAAACTTGGTCAGAATGTTTGTATCAATGATATCTAGGTCAAGTTCGAATATAGGTCACGTGGGGTCAAAAACTAGGTCATCCGGTCAAATCTTAGAAAATCCTTGTTTACACTCCAGGGGGCACATTTGAAGCTTGATCTTCATGAAACTTGGTCAGAATGTTTGTCTCAGTGATATATAGGTCAAGTTTGAATGTGGGTCACGTGAGGTCAAAAACTAGGTCACCGGGTCAAATCTTAGAAAATCCTTGGTTACACTCTAGAGGTCACATTTGAAGCTTGATCTTCATGAAACTTGGTCAGAATGTTTGTCTCAATGATATCTAGGTCAAGTTCGTATATGGGTCATGTGGGGTCAAAAACTAGGTCACCAGGTCAAATCTTAGAAAATTCTTGTTTACACTCTAGAGGTCACATTTGAAGCTTGATCTTCATGAAACTTGGTCAGAATGTTTGTATCAATGATATCTAGGTCAAGTTCGAATATAGGTCACGTGGGGTCAAAAACTAGGTCATCCGGTCATATCTTAGAAAATCCTTGTTTACACTCCAGGGGGCACATTTGAAGCTTGATCTTCATGAAACTTGGTCAGAATGTTTGTCTCAGTCATATATAGGTCAAGTTTGAATATGGGTCACGTGAGGTCAAAAACTAGGTCACCGGGTCAAATCTTAGAAAATCCTTGTTAACACTCTAGAGGTCACATTTGAAGCTTGATATTCATGAAACTTGGTCAGAATGTTTGTATCAATGATATCTAGGTCAAGTTCGAATATAGGTCACGTGGGGTCAAAAACTAGGTCATCCGGTCAAATCTTAGAAAATCCTTGTTTACACTCCAGGGGGCACATTTGAAGCTTGATCTTCATGAAACTTGGTCAGAATGTTTGTCTCAGTGATATATAGGTCAAGTTTGAATATGGGTCACGTGGGGTCAAACACTAGGTCACAGGGTCAAATCTTAGAAAATCCTTGTTAACACTCTAGAGGGCACATTTGAAGCTTGATCTTCATGAAACTTGGTCAGAATGTTTGTCTCAGTGATATATAGGTCAAGTTTGAATATGGGTCATGTGGGGTCAAACACTAGGTCACAGGGTCAAATCTTAGAAAATCCTTGTTTACACTCTAGAGGTCACATTTGAAGCTTGATCTTCATGAAACTTGGTCAGAATGTTTGTCTTAGTGATATATAGGTCAAGTTTGAATATGGGTCACGTGGGGTCAAACACTAGGTCACAGGGTCAAATCTTAGAAAATCCTTGTTTACACTCTAGAGGGCACATTTGAAGCTTGATCTTCATGAAACTTGGTCAGAATGTTTGTCTCAGTGATATCTAGGTCAAGTTCGAATATAGGTCACGTGGGGTCAAAAACTAGGTCATCCGGTCAAATCTTAGAAAATCCTTGTTCAAATTATGCCCCTGGGGTCAAAATTGGCCCTACTCGGGGGTCACCGTTTTACATAGACTTATATATAGGGAAAACATATTAATATCTTCTTGCCTAAAACTACACTGCCTAGAATTTTGATTATTGGTATGTAGCATCATCTTGTGGTTTTCTACCAAGATGTTCAAATTATTCCTTTGGGTGAAAATTGTGCAGGGTTTATAATCAGGTGAGCGATATAGGGCCATCATGGCCCTCTTGTTTGTTATAAATAGTAACGTGCTAAAATTTCTCTAGAGAATTTTATACATGAAAGACAAAATAATCCGAGTCAGAAACTAGTTATATGTCACGTGATTTATTCGGTCCGAGATGCACGTGCATTTTATGTGCATGCCCCTTCACACAGTTACACATACAAGGACTTTGTTCCAAATACCTCCAAATTATGTCCAAAAAATCACCACGTTTGAAAAACATTCGAAAATCATTTAGTGTCTCACAGTTATGCGTCAGATAATGTCAGAACAATTATGACGTGACGTCAGTACAATTCATATAATTATATTTTCTGCAGACAAGAACGAATAATTACCAAATTGATCACTGATTGGTTGATTTTTAACGTAAACATGTTTATGAGTATATAATGAAAGGTTAACTTATTGTTTGTCAGATTTACATTGTTGGTTGACGTTATGACGTAAAATCGCGTTTTTCGGAGACGTGACTGTAATTTGCGTACATACTCGTCGAGTCGATACATTCAAAAATGCTAACGACTATTGTCCATGGCTGCAAATGGAAAAATCAGATAACATGGTGGTCATCAAAGATATCAAAATATGTATTTGTGACTTTACCTCCCTTGGTTGATATGTTAAAGTCGTTTCGATTTAATAAAAATGTATCAAACTCAACGTTTTGTTGTACAATTTTGCAAACTGATACTTGACGCGTACTATAGCCAAATTTCATTGATATTTCTTCATGGTTGACAAAGTTATGTACGAATATATAAGTGAGGACTTAGAAAAGTTGCTAAGTATACATCTTGATTCTGAGTGTAAGATCTAATTTTATTTCACAAGTTTTTACAGACCTGTTGCATTGCATGTATTTTCACAAAATATAATATTTCAGTTCTCTGTACCATCATTATTGATTGGAAACATCACATAAACAAGCGTTGTTGCCATTGATTGTGTCACTTTATGCAAATATTGTTTGTTTACCTCTACCCAGGTACTCATACCTACTTACGAATGTACAACAATTTTGTCTCACTGCAGGTGTAAGTCAGTCAGATAGTCTAGCTGGTTTGTATCTGAAAGCTTTCTGTAGCGGTTTGGATAAAGTACTGGATGGTTATAGAACATGTATACTAGATTTAGAGACGAGCATCATGCAGGATCCACAACTCTCTGTCTCACATCTTGTATGTCAACTACAGCAGGTAAATATAACATATACAGTATGTATAACTTATAAGTGTTACAGTCTTCAACAAACACTTTTCGATGTACTAGCCAGTCGAGTTACCAACAAGGCAGAACTTACTAGAGAAGAAATTTACTGGTCCGAACGTTAAATGATCAAAAGTGGATTTTAATATCTGTAAATGTTTTAATACTGTTTTCATGACTACAATGGAGAATTATCATTGTCCCGACTCAAAATTGTAAGAAAAAAAGTTGCGCTGTAAGTTTTTCTTGTCTTTTGATTTGTGTTCTCAGAATTTTTTCACTAGCCTTTCGGACTAGTCACCTAGAGACAATTACTAGTTTGACCTGGATTTTACTAGCCTCGGGCTTTGGCCTAGTGGCCAAATTCGAAGACTGGTGTTTTAACGATAAGAATATACCTATAGAATCATTATTCTGATTCAACTTTGATACATGTAAGATATTTGTCTGGGTTATTCATAGTTACTCCTACTGTACAATAACAATATGCTTTGTTCTGTAATAGATGCTACCCTCAAGTTGCACGTGTCAATACAGTAAACCCTGTATCTAAGATGTTATATATGCTTTCAGTATCAGATGTTATTTCCTGCCATGGTATCAGTGGTAGACCAAGTTACAACACATAAGGTATCTATGTTTGTTGCTTGTCTAGAGAACACATCTTGTCTCAGTCCCCGGTTTGTCTAGAAGTTTGTTTTCTTTGATTATTAAAGTTGCTGACAGTTTCTAGCATGGGATATTTATAGGTTATCAAACACTATTACACTGTTGGTAGCAAAATCACTCTAATTTCTCACTATTTCGACCTATTTGTTTTCTACGCGAGCTATGTCACTCTTTATAAATCTACAGTTTTCAGTACAGGTTATATCATGGCATTATAATTTGTAAGGGCGTTATGATTCATTAGCAATTATAACTATAGTGAACTTAGCGATTATAACAAAAAAGATATGTTCTGTTCAACTATTTTTCATCGATCTCTTTTATCATAATAGCATAATGCAAAATGTCAAACAGTCTGATTTTTTTAATATCTGTATGAGAGTGTAAGTAATGACGATGTTGTGAGTATGTACAGTATAGTTATGTATGAGTGTATGATATTTCAGGCTAGAGGATGTTATATACTAGATATACTACATCGACACAGTGAGACAGGACATCCAGTAGTTAAACAAGTACTTACCAGGTACGTTCCTATAGTCTACAACATCATCTAGTATATACAAGGGCTTAGAAGAAGAAGGTTGTAACTGCTACTTAGGACCTTATAAGACTCATACATATTTGAAATCTAAGGCGCTTCTTATGAGCCTATTTCCATGAACATTGGCAATTGTCATGTTGACCAAACTGAAGTGGAAATAAGTTGTTTTACCATAAGTAAAGAGCAATTTTCAGACATTTTTGTTTCCTGTTCTCTCAAAATATCGATTTTGTACTTACGACCTTCTCATTCTAAGCCAGCGATATCGATGTGTGTTACAACTTACATTCAGGGTGAAAACTACATGTGGTTCAGGAAACCAAATAGCATACCTTTGAATTTTCAAGCTGACCCTATCGTTCGATGATTTCTGTAGCATTATTGTTTCTGATTTGTTTACAGACTCTGGAAAACATGGAAAACCCCTAAATAAATTATCTGCAGGGAAAATCAGGGAATATGAAAATTGGGCAAAAATCAGGGAATTATCAGGGAATTTTATAAAATTGAAGATCTTAAATTGTCTTTTAGTACATAATTTGCCTTTTCTTCTCGGTAAAAAAGTATAAAATGTGGATTAGTCAATGGACTAATCAAGGATTAGTAAAATGATGAGAAATATACTGGCATGTCTAGGAAACAGTAGAGTATGCTATACTCATATATACATCCACCGTTTATATTTCAGAGTACTGCATGTGTGCCATGGTTCGTTATTTAAACATTTGTGTAGTTGGCTGTTGTATGGGTATGTTTATGATCCTTACAAGGAGTTTTTCATACAGCCCAGAGAGGCGGGGTCAGCTGATGTGTCACATGTACAGACCAACCAATCAGTAGAAGATGATGATGATCTAGGTATCATGGGAGTCACTGGTAGACAGCTACAGGTATATAGATTTATAAACATAATGAAAGGTGTGCATTTGATGTTGTGTGTATGTAGCAGGAATTAGGCTGATGAGATTGTTACATGCCAAACACACTTCCCAACTCCTATAATAACTTCCTAACTCCTATAATAACTTCCTAACTCCTATATTAACTTCCTAACTCCTATATTAACTTCCCAAATCCTATAATAACTTCCTAACTCCTATAATAACTTCCTAACTCCTATATTAACTTCCTAACTCCTATAATAACTTCCTTACTCATATAATAACTTCCCAACTCCTATAATAACTTCCCAACTTCTATAATAACTTCTCAACTCCTATAATAACTTCCCAACTTGTATAACAACTTCCCAACTCCTATCTTATTATACCAGACACTAGATGAGTGGGGAGCGGTGGCGTAGAGGTAGGGCACGCGCTTCGGGATCGAGATGTCAGGGTTCGATCCCCCTCTGGACCAATGGTTAATTTCTCTGAGCCAGACCCACATGCTCCACTCCACCATGGTGTAAAATGGTACCTGTGAGGGCAGTGTCTATTCCTTGGCGCCGCAGATCGATGTTGGCTGCCACACCACAGGAGAGAAATAGCCCAATGACCAGGGGAAGTTGAAATGTCAAATGGTGCTTGAGCGGCCTAACAGCTGAAAAGAGCCCTTTTTTTAAGACATCAGAACAAGCTTTCTACTAGCTAACTAGGATTAGTCCTGCTGGATGTTAGTTTGTACACATTGTAAGTTTTAGGAATGCTAGTTAGAACTACAGGTATCTAATATTCCATTGTTGCTTATCTAATTGTACATACCCGTACCAAAGTCATGAAAAATAGGGTTTGTCTAGAACAGTTCACTGAGCACCAAAATGATATGAACCTTTATGATACTACTAACAAATAGTTGAGACATTTGTTATTTGTTATTGTCATAGGAAACTTTGTTATGTATCAATCTTTCCACTGATTTACAGAAACTGTTGAGATTAGAGAACCCAGATCCTGTCAGTACACAAAGTCATCTGTATACAGTAAAAGCTAACTTATTACCTGGATATATACCACTGAGAGTGGCTAACAAAATATTGTTTGTCGGAGAATCTATACAGATGTTTCAAGATAAAGGAAAAACAGCCGTCAAACATGGCAGAGGTATGTATATATGTTTCAAGATAAAGGAAAAACAGCTGTTAAGCATGGCAGAGGTATGTACATGGAAGGATCGGAAGGCATATAGTGATACACCTGTCCATCCATCTGTTCGTCTGTACGAGGAGTCAAACTTCCTGTTTTTCTAACATCAATATGGCTTGCTACACAGCATTCGTATTTGCATGGATGATTTATTCGAACAGTCTTCACACACCTATATCACTTGACCTCATATTGACTTTCACATTGACATAATTTTGGACTTAAACTACAGAAAGATGCCGTTTCTTTAATAATTCTTATAGATTCACTGTTTCATATGATGTTAAATAAACTTAATTTATGGACAAGGCTTCCACGGGGCATAAGCCTTAATTGAACGCAGTCTTGTTTATATAGAAGTAAGGTTTTATGACAGACACCCTCGATAAAGAAATGGCCTATATATTGCTATATATGTTGTTGAGAGAAAGGATAAGGTCAAAATAGCCAGGCCCTGATCTCCCTAAACATCTCAATCTGAGATAAATCTCACCTCATATTTTGCCATGTGTCAATAAGATAATTTACTTGGGAGTCTGGACTCAGAATTTGCATCACAAGACAGAAAGTACTATTCAAAGTGTATAAAAGTAAAGTTTAGAGATCTGGAACTTCAGATTTATATAAAATTCAGACACTGATTTAAGCAAAATCTCAATTTGAGATGAGATTTCTACTTTAGATGCTTCGGGAGATCGGGGCCAGATGGAAGGCTTACATATTTTATAAATGTTCTTTGTTCATTTCAGGGAATATACTTGAAGGAAAACAGGATCAGTTTGCTAAAGATCTGCACACTTTATCTCAAGAGTTACCATTGAACAATATGAAGTTTGAATCACTGGTCAATGAAATAAGAACACATGTAGCAGAGGTTAGTCTACTTTCTCCAAACCATACCATTATACCATATAGTTTGTAGGCTATTTTATTAAATCACTGGATTTTGGTAGGATTTGCAATTGTGTAGGAATGTAAAGTCTTAAAAGCAATGAATATGATATATACTGAATTAGAATGTTACTGTCAAGCATCGGATCATCCATGTGAAGACCACTCATAAGAATAGTATAGAGTATTTTTGTCGACAGTTTCTATTGGGATTTTGAACATCACATTGATATAAAAACATATCAAGGAACAATAACTATATTTCTTGCCTGTTATTTGTTATATTGAAAAGAGTTGATGATTTTGTTAATAATGCCAAGTATTATAAATCTTTGAACTATTTGAATGTGAAGTCAGTAAGCCACACCCAATGTGCTCCTATAATGCCAATAGACAGTTAACTTTGCTGAGATTTATGTGTGGCACATACATTCTACAAAGCAACCGGGCAGCCTTTTTAAATCAGTATAAAGTCAATGACACATGTCAGGTTTTAGACAAAGTGCCAGAGACATAAGAACACTTTATATTAGACTGCCCACTACTTTCGAAGCTGAGAGACCCCATCATCCGGGATGTAGCCGCTGAAGTCAATCAGATAGCACCAAGAGTTTGGGATACCTGCTCTACTCAAAATATTAGTAAACTGTACCTGCCTGTGTCCAAATGGTCCCCAAAATCAAGCAGAGCGTATGAAGTTAGAATGCATTGAGTTTCATTGTAGACGACTTTTCTTCACACTTTATACTGAAAATAGCTGTAGCGTGTGGGCGCTAGGGGAACAAAAACCACAATTTGTGCAAGTAAAGGTGATTCACAAGATAGTGCTAGGGCACTTATATCAACGTACTTGACACAGTTTGCCCACTAGCGCTGTTAAGACTTAGAGCAAGAAAAAGATGCTAAAAGATTAATAAAATAATGATATGCTATTGTCAATCATCCAAAATACTGTAAAATCCTTAATTTTGTGGGGATTAAATTTCGTAGTTCACCTTCAACCACAAAATCAAATACCATTGAACAATAATTTTGACCCTTGTAAGTATTACTTGAAATGCAAAATCCATGAATTAACGTCCCAACGAAATTGTCTATTTTACCAAAACCACGAAATTTTGTCCCATTAAAATCAAATGATTTTACAGTAGTTGATCATGGTATGATTTTTTTATGAACAGAAACATTATTTGAGAGCATATATTTGATAAGGTACTGTGGAAGATTCTGGTGGAGGATGCAGATTTGTTACATCATCTGCGGATCATAAAGGACTTCTACCTGCTTGGTCGTGGAGAACTTTACCTCGCATTTATTGATCAAGCCCAACATCTGCTTCGTGTGCCTGCCACAGCCACTACAGAACATGGTAGGCTATTACTGTATGAATAACGAGGCAAATACTCAATGTTTCTCTATCTAACGGATGTTCACAAAGGGGCTATTTAAAAAATAATGATACTGTTCTTATAGAGTTTATATAGAACAGTGTTTTTTTTAAGATGTTATTGTCCCTTAATGGACTTTATAATGAGTTTTAAAAAATTATGGCTAGAAAGATGAAAAAATGTCGGATTTTAAATCCTATTTAAACATGAATTCAGTTATTATATATGGACAAGGTATTATTATAGTCTGCAAAGATGACTTAAGTGCAACATATAAACCACACAATAATTTTTTCAGACCTCTCGATCCTGAAGTGTGCGCCTTACCTCCAGGCCACTGCTCCCCACGCATCAGTCATGACCGTGTACAAGTATATTTTAAAAACCTGATGAAGCCGTTTAGGCGAAACGTCATCAAGTAATTGAACTAACGAGTGTTTGGTGGTTATTTTCCCATTCATATAAGTATATTGAAGTACTAAATTCACCAATTAGCAGAAGTATAAAACATGCTTTGAAAATGTTGTTGCTAAATTGTTATTAAATTAGGGGTGGACTTATCATAGAAGTGATTGTATGTCAGGTTTAATATATATGATATGGGTTTAATATATATGATATGTTGTATACTTACAGATGTGAATGCTGCATACCAGTGTGCAGCTAGAAATGTTTTATTCCATGATGATGCTTTGATACAGAGATTTAGGCTCTCTGTAAAATATGCTGCAAAACCACAGAAAAGTAAGTTGAGAAATATATTTCATGACGTTGCTAATGTAAGATAGGCCCGTTGCTGATGGAAGAAAGATCTATCTTACATGGATGGACACTTGACATAGAGTTGGATATGTTAGTTATGTTATTAATGTGTTATTGACGCTATTTACCGGTAGCTAACAAGACGAACATAGATACAATAAGATAAACTTTATTTAACGTTTATTATAGTTAACACAATAAACATATATTACAAGCTTGTATTCGACATAAATAGGCTCTTTAACATTTAAAAGGTCTTTTTTTGAGCATAACATAACAAAGCACGCTTCATTTACATCCTTATCGACGATTATTTTGAATACGAACGTTTTCCACTTTTGGGAATCAACTGTGCCCGAATTGCGTCGTTCTACAGAGATGTTACCAAGTTATAGCTTATTAAAATATCTGTTTAAGACTTAATGTGACTTTAAGTTAATTTCCATTCATTGGATTGTCGACTGATTATTGGAAGCTTGTTGATGGATATTGGATAGGGACATGAGATGTGTATGAAGTATTGAGTCAACTTGTTTACCATGCCCATTTAAGACACATGTAATTGCATCTTTGAAAACGTAAAAAAACGGAACACATTTTTTTGGATTTTTTTTTTTTTTTTTCGTTTTCAATGATACAGTTACCTGTTATTGTAGGCCCATATGGAATATTGTATTATTGTATATATGCTGTCCTTGTAATATAAACTGTTTACTTACTTGCTATTTTCTGTGTACAGAAGATTCCAGCAGCAGCAGTGGAAGCAGTCAATGTTCTGTAGCTGTGGAACCTGGCTGGAGTAGTCTGGCATTAAACTACTCTGTACAGTGGCCACTTCATATATTCTTTACACCTAATGTACTAGAAAAGTAAGTCTTCTTATTGCTTCTATAGGTGTATGTTATCTTTGTCAAAATGACAGATTCTGCATCATCAAGCAACTTGCCATTTTACGGTTCTAGACATAACCGGTTACTATGGTTCTGTTTTAGACAAAGCCTGTTATTCCATTCCTGTTTTATGTATAACCAGGTATTCCGGTTCTGTTTTTCATATAACTGGTTATTCCGGTTCTGTTTTAAATATACCATATTACCTCCTATTAGCACTCCCCCTCTAATTAACGCCCCCCGTCGATTTTTGAAAAAAAAAATCTCACCTTCAATAATTGGTCGTACAGTAATCCAATAAAGTATCCACACAAATCCAGAATAATAGTCAGTCATGATACGGTAATCCATTAAAACGAACAATTAATTATCGCTGAAAAATTATCTACCGGTATTTATAGCGAAGTCTACATGTTTATTAGCGATTTTTGCATACGATAGGCAAAAAAAACAAAGTCCGGTATTTTTATGAAGGGGAAGTAATTCGTACTGGTTTAGGTAACGGCTAAGTGCCGTACTGTACGGTACCGTTCCGTGGGGGGGGGGGGGCGATTATACGAGGTCCGACTGTGTATGGAATTATTTTTTAAGAAAATGCATCGCCCCCGGGGCGATAATACGAGGTTATATGGTAACTGGTTATTCTGGTTCTGTTTTAGATATAACCGGTTATTCTGGTTCTGTTTTAGATATAACTGGTTAGTCGGGTTCTGTTTTAGATATAACTGGTTAGTCCGGTTCTGTTTTAGATATAACTGGTTATTCCTCTGTTTTATATATAACCAGCTATTCCGGTTCTGTTTTAGATATAACCGGTTATTCCTATGTTTTATATATAACCAGTTATTCTGGTTCTGTATTAGATATAACTGGTTATTCCTATATTTTAGATATAAGCGGTTATTTCAGTTCTGTTTAAGATATTTATTCTGGTTCTGTTTTAGACATGACTGGTTATTCTGATTCTGTTTTACACATAACTGGTTATTCCTCTGTTTTAGATATAACCGGTTATTCCGGTTTTTACTTGTGGTACGTAGAACACAGCTAGATCTACAACAATGTTGGACTATACAGATGAACAGAAAGGGAGTACACAATGATCATGCTGAAGCATTGAAATGGCAGCTCAGAAATCACATGTCATTCCTGGTGGATAACTTACAATATTACCTACAAGTAAGTCCTGGGGCCTTATTCACCAATGTTGTAAGTCTAAATTCAGACTTAGACTTTAAATGCCAAATGTTGTATTCGGTCTCATGATGTTACAAATGTACCAATTTGACAAAAATGAGTAAACACGTTCAGTGGGTAACAGCAAATAATAAGATAAAATTTCACATGGTTAAATCTAATAGCAAAGAAATGACAGTGAATTTAAATCTTGTCAATTTTAAGTCTAAGTCTGAGTTTGAGACTTACAACGTTGATGAATAAGGCCTTTGCCCCTGGGAGTACACAGCAGTTTCATTAGAGGTTTAAATTGTCAAGAGTCAATAAACATGAGTTTATAATCTTGTACTGGAAGTTAACATTGTCAAAATGCCTTTTATATACAGTAGTATTTCTTTACGTTCAAATTGACAGGGCATGGCCATTCTGCTTCATCTCTGCCTAATTAACCAATGACCCTCAGTTTTGATGGAGGGATACAATAGTTGTGTGAAGCAAGAACTCTGCAACTCTGGCTGAGCTAACATAGCTAGTATTCTTTGGTACTTTAACATTTTCTGACTATTATCAGATTATAGGACCTGGTATAAGTTTAATAAAGTATCCTTGATTTTAACGAGTTGTCTACTCAATAAGTAACTAAATAAGATCGGGTGTAGTTAACCCTGTATTCACAAGGGAGTTTACTGTGCTGAAATTGTAAAAAAAGAAAATAGAAATTGTATTTAATTCAGATGGAGTAACATACTATCTGACAGATTGAGGCACTGCATGGGATATTTAGGTGCAGCGGTATGCTATATTTGCTTTTTTAAGCACTGCGGAACCATGGTGGCTTACTGGGCTGAGGAAGGGCCTGTCTGTTGCTATCCTTTTATACTTAATATTTTCAGGTTGATGTGATAGAATCTCAGTATGGTATACTGATAGAGAAGATAAACTCAACCAGAGATTATGAAGCTGTTAAGTTAGCTCATGAACATTTCCTCTCAGCTTTGTTATCACAATGCTTCGTCCATATGAAATCTGTAAGTATATGTAGTGGTATGTGAGCGTAGTTACTGGGGTATGTCATTATTTGACTCTGAATGTGAGGGCTGGTTGGAAATGGTCTCCATTTGTACATCTGTCCTGATAATATTACATGTATCTGCCCAGTTAATAAAGCAGGTAGTGCACCTTATAGTCAATTCAATAAGTTATACTAATGAGGGAACCATCCCATTCGAAAGGAATAGCGGGGACTAGGTTAAAGTATACTATGATTCAATGTAAAGTACCGTTAACTCGGGTACCTAAACAAACATAATTTACCTGACAGACAACTCGATGTTGACAAACAATTCTCGTTTAATTTTGAAAGATCTGTAGAGATCGTATAATTGTGCTTGTTTATATCATAACAGTGAAACTTAAGCAAGGATCTTACCTTCTTTTAAAACAGTGCTTGAATGGGCTCCTTGGATCACCACATGCCTGAATAGCTGGGAATCTCACGATATGACATTGGGACTCAAAGTCTCGTTGATGACTAACTTGTAGTAGTATTGTATATATTTCAGGTTGCCCATTGTTTATATGAGATACTAGATCAGTGTACAGTATTTACATCACTGGTGGTACGCTGTGACTATCCAATGTCACATAAAGATGCTATACAACTTGAATCCATTGCTAAGGTAATCATCATGTTACAACAGGCATATCTACTCTAGCCCTCATCTCCAGATGTATCTCTGCCAGAAATCTTAGCTCTAATTTGTTGTAATAACTTCTGCATTATGTTTTCATTTGGAGTCTGACCGTGCATGAGCATTAACAGAAATATGTTTGACAATATTTGGGCTTATAGCTCGGATCGTGATGTTTCAGGAGATCAGGGCCTAATCTCTAATACTCTTTGCCTTCCAGGGTAACTTACCTGCAGTCGGCAAGTTTAATTTAACTGTTGAATGCCTCTCAATGTTTGACTTCAGCCTTTATTGTAAACAGAGATTGTCAAAATCAATCCATTTCAGAGAAATTTGGAGATCAATTTGATTTCTTTTTTATATTTAACTTAAGAGTTTATATTTAGAGAGAAGGTGGACCAGGTGTGATTGTATACATGTATTGTTTCAGAATCTGCAGAGACAGTCAAGTTTGCTGTTTAAGATGATTGTTTACATGTATTGTTTCAGAATCTGCAGAGACAGTCAAGTTTGCTGTTTAAGATGATTGTTTACATGTATTGTTTCAGAATCTGCAGAGACAGTCAAGTTTGCTGTTTAAGATGATTGTATACATGTATTGTTTCAGAATCTGCAGAGACAGTCAAGTTTGCTGTTTAAGATGATTGTATACATGTATTGTTTCAGAATCTCCAGAGACAGTCAAGTTTGCTGTTTAAGATGATTGTATACATGTATTGTTTCAGAATCTCCAGAGACAGTCAAGTTTGCTGTTTAAGATGATTGTATACATGTATTGTTTCAGAATCTGCAGAGACAGTCAAGTTTGCTGTTTAAGATGATTGTATACATGTATTGTTTCAGAATCTCCAGAGACAGTCAAGTTTGCTGTTTAAGATGATTGTATACATGTATTGTTTCAGAATCTCCAGAGACAGTCAAGTTTGCTGTTTAAGATGATTGTATACATGTATTGTTTCAGAATCTCCAGAGACAGTCAAGTTTGCTGTTTAAGATGATTGTATACATGTATTGTTTCAGAATCTCCAGAGACAGTCAAGTTTGCTGTTTAAGATGATTGTATACATGTATTGTTTCAGAATCTCCAGAGACAGTCCAGTTTGCTGTTTAAGATGTTATCTAGTGTAAGAAGTAACAGTTCTAGTCCACATCTGGCTCAGCTCTTATTACGTCTAGATTTCAATAAATATTTCTCCATCTCAGGTGGACAATTTGGAGGGTAAATATTTATATGATTTTTTGCATGATTTTTAGCAAGACCTTCAGAGAAAAAAGTGAGCTATTGTCGTGACAGGATCCGATCGCGTGTCTGCGTTTGCGTCTCGGCAGTGGTTTTTTCTTTATATAACTGAGGCCTGTAAAAGGCCCCTTCGCATTTGGAAATTTCTTTAAAAGCAACCAGTTCTCCCAGAAACTGCAAGTTATACATACTTTTATGTTTCTCAAAACAGAAAATACACCAATATTTTCCCCAAAACTTAAAGGCGTAGGCCCCTTCCAACAATGAACAGAAAAAGACCTGGTCTGTGATGGTGAAGTTTATTGTCAGAGTCATTTATCAAATACTATCAAAGGTATTGACTTGAAACTCAATACATTTGAATATGTAGTTATTCACAATCACAAGGGAAGTCCATATTAACAAGGTTGATAACCCTGTGACTGAGTTATAGAATTTTTTCTCACAAATAAGCAAGGTTACTAACATGATTGAGAAAGTCGAGCGTCCAGCACTCTAGGGCGGTTCTCTTGTTTAATATATAATTATGTGCTTACCGGGTACTCTCACATTAATAATTGTGTAACAAGTTGTAAAACTTGGTTTGGCATGAACGTGGCTATGGTGATATACTATCCACATAATTATGAGATAAATCAATAATTTTTTTAATTAATTTCATGCAATGTGTGCCGTGTTTGCCTAAAAGCTCAAACATATCTTGCATCGTTTGCCCTTACCTGGCTGCTTTGGCCATGTCCATTAAAAACTTATGAGATATAGTGCCAGAATTTATTTCATTCTGTGAATAGGTAAATTTCTCATGTCCATTTTCTGAGATACAATCCCAGAATTTATATCATTCTATGAATGGGTAAATTTCTCATGGCCATTTCTTGCTCTCTTTTCAGGTACTAAGGTAAAACTGGATGTACTGCTGATAGCCCCCACAACTAGCCTACTGTATGTATGAAGAGATGAGTTCCATTAAAATAAACAGGAATTGTTCATGAGTGGTGTAGCCTTAGACGTGCTTACAGTAAATGAACTAGAAATGTGAGGCTGATTGGGTTTATTTGTGCTTGAGATATATACAGACGTGGGACTATGTGAGATGTTGCTCTATTCAATCATACAGTATATGATGTAGATATCCATTCATTGAACTGTATGTGAAAAGTTATCACTGCTATATGAACATGCATAGAGTAAAATCATTTGAGATATGTCTACATGTTCATGGTTATTCAAGTTTACCACTGTTAATACACAGACAGAATAACGTCTCCCATTCTGAGTTGATTTCCACTTTCAGTAGAAGTAGAGATACACCAAATGAATGATGCTCTGAAAATTGTCTCATGTAAACATTGTTGAAAGTGTCATACTTGATATTTGTACTTTATTGATTTAGAATAAAGATTATTATAGAATATTGCAAAGTGCTCGTTTAATTTGGTATTTATAAACATAGCTGAAAGTCTGTCATTCAGGCCTATTTGTTTGAATTTAAGTCTGCATTGCGGACCATCTGGAAAAATAAGTAAGAGATGAGTAACTTGGTTCTGGTTATTTAATATAGAGGAAAACTTGATTAGGTCAAGTGTCTAGTGCATATGGCAGATAAATGGTTGAATAAAGTGTATGGCACAAGTAATGTCTGAAGTGTTAACTTTTTGTATCATAACTAGTCTGTGCATAGAGCTTTGCCATGTGAGCCTTGTATCATCTTTACATCATTCATACATCAATTCACACCCAATATTCTAGTCTGGTCTTACAGTAGTTTGAGTATGCCATCAACTGATTAATTGACGACTCCAGTGGTCAATCAAGATGGCGGATGTTGGTTAGTTTATGTAGGCTCTTTTAGATAATTTCCCTTAAGTGTATGTTCTTATGGTGTCGTTTTGAGGAGACTTTATATATCACTGGGGAAATATAATCTTCAATATAACAGACTGTGATCACACTGGCTATGGTTCATCATTGTTGTAAGTTAATACATCTAGTGTAGATATCTGGGCTGGTATTCACCAAGCGTTTTAAGGGAAAATTTCAATATTTTGTCTTGAGTCAAGATATGATCACCCTCGACCAGTGCCCCTCCGGAAGATGTCGTGGATAGCATCATCCATTGTTTATAGGTAATATTTATAGGCAAAATAATTGAACTGCACACATTTTGCAAGAAAAATAAGAATAACCCATATTTTTTAATGATTACTGTAGCGCTTTACATAACACCTCTTGCCAGATACTTGTTGACAGTAGAAGATGATGCCAGATGCCTCATTTCACGACTTGGCAGTAATAGACAACATAGCCAGATTCTTTATTTCACAACTTGGCAACAGTAGACGATGATGCCAGATGCTTTATTTCACGACTTGTCGACAGTAGACGATGTACCCAGATGCCTTATTTTATGACTTGTCATCAGTATATGGTGTTGCCAGATGCCTTATTTCATGACTTGTCAACAGTAGACGGTGAGATGAACAGTAGAAGATGATGCCAGATGCCTTATTTTATGACTTGTCGACAGTAGACGGTGATGCCAGATGCCTTATCTCACGATTTGTCGACAGTAGACGGTGTAGCCAGATGCTTTATTTCACGACTTGTTAACAGTAGACGGTGTAGCCAGATGCTTTATTTCATGACTTGTTAACAGTAGACGGTGATTCCAGATGCCTTATCTCACGATTTGTCGACAGTAGACGGTGATGCCAGATGCCTTATTTCATGACTTGTCAACAGTAGACGGTGAAGCCAGATGCCTTATTTCATGACTTGTCGACAGTAGATGATGATGCGGCAGATGCCTTATTTCATGACTTGGCGACGATAGACGATGTAAGGCAGATAGATAAATATACCATTCAAAGCATAAACAGCTGTAAGTCTCAGATAGTCTCGTGCAAAACAGTAGCCATGTATTGCTAAGTGAGTGCAAGGCTTCTGAAATTGTAAAAACTGGGAAATCATGATTGGTGCTCCCCAACCTTCCCAGGGGTTCAATTGACTGGATAATACTGGCAGTGAAATTGACGCATTGAACCATCATACATACTATATCAAGGGTGAAAAAACCCCATAGTTTTGCACCGAGCCGTCGATATATCCAGTCGTAAAATACATGGTCCAGCGCTGTTTTTTGTCATGTAACAGTCGATTTCGTCAGCATTTAGACCGTCCCGAAACTTTGTGAGGATAATCTCCAAAGTGTTCCGATTGTTGAGTTGAAGAAATCAAATTTCGGATAATGTCCTGTGGTCGCGCAAAATATGATGTTTTAAACAGAATGCTATAAATTTTGTCGGCGTTAAACGGTATATAAAACAGTTTTCATAATCAATCGAGCTTAATGGTAACTTTTCGACTGAAAACCCTGAAACTATTCTAAAAATGACGAGTTCATTGATAAATTTAGTTTATGACCAAATTCGGATACTCGTTACTTTCGTTTCCGTTCTTGCCCATGTTTACAATGCGCTCGAAAGAGGCTGTATATTTCTTTGTTCAGGTTTTAATTTAGATGGCTATTCTGTTGATTTTAGTGAAAATGTGACATTAATTTTGATCGTGAATGTTATTCCAAGCTGTTTCTGAAATCCAGAATTTAGATTTTTTTTAGCTTTTCCAAAAATACAGATGTGGGGCAATCTGCTAGGAGATTTTTTAATTTTTGACCTTTATCTCCATCGACATTACTTGACTACCAAAAATCGTGTGCAGGGGGTCTCCCTAATAACAGACAAGAAGCGTCCAGACCGACAAGAACATCAGTACTACATCATATATACACTAGTAACTTATGAAAACAGTTTAAAAGCAAATGGCATGAATAGTATGACTTATATTGATTAATTTCTATGTGACCTCATATTTTGCCCCGTTTGGAACTATTTACTGATCACATTTAATGTAAAATATGTGCTAACAGATCAGCTTTCACAAATGCAGTACTTGCAATGTCTGTTGTTGTCTTACAAAACTATGTCATGTTTACAGTGCTGTCGGGTAATTCTGCGCACCTAACGGATATTGGCTTTCTACATTTGAGATTATTTCATTTTAAGAATAAATTATGGTGCTGTTTGGATAGAAACAACCTTCATTGACAAATGTAAACAATTCAAAACACCATACCTTCGCTAAACTAGGTCAAATGTCGTCACAAAACAAGATGACAGCCGGTTTTCATGACGTAATTTTTTTCGGCTAATTCTGCGCAGGTGGAATTGTTTTTTTGTATAGTCTGTTTCAAAGAGTTGTTTCACAAGAAATTTATCACAGTATCGAAAGAACAAGTCATTAAGACAATGTTGACAAAAAAGGAAAAGTCATCATCCATGACAAATGTGCTTTTATTCAAATTATGTGTCACATGGTATGTCAATTTAACGAAAATCGCCGTTGACACTCATTTTGGTCAAATTTTCGTAGAAATACTTTTCCGATTTCGTTGAAATGATTATAAACCTTTATACATAAGTAACATACATCTACACAAACACTGGAAGACCGAAGAAAAACGACCCAGAAAGTCTGTAAGAAATACAAAGTTAAGGTGCGCAGAATTACCCGATGCGCAGAATTACCCGAAACGACTGTATATAGAATTTTTATGCAAATGATCAAAGATCTAAAAATAGATATTTGAAATGAGATGTTTGGCCTGGGGGCTATGTATCAAGTGTAAAATATGAAAAAAATAAACATTTACTGTAGAATTGAAAGCAAGCCCTAGAATTTAGAAGGTTTTAAATACACAACGCAGATTTTTCACAGTTTGGACTTTCAAAGAGCATTTCATTTTCTGGTTATTCTAGATTTTTATTTTATTTTATTTAGCTTTATGCAAATAAGTAATTTCACCGGCCAGTCCAGCAAGGCTTCTAAGGGAAATTTATGAACGCGTCAAATAATTATGTATGGTCAGGAAGTAGATTTGCCAAATACCCGCCGGCGCCTTTAACAATTGAACATAGTTTTGAGAAGGTGAGGTTCAAAAGAGGAGAATGATAGATGCATCGTTGCAAATAAACATCCGCTCATAGTGTAGATCCTTAAGTAACCCGAGGTGCAAAGATATCCCAGAATCCTGTTGAATGAGTCAACAAGACGGAAATCGAATTCAATCTAATTTTTATCGTTCGCAAGCAAACTATAACAAGTTGTTAGCTGAAGAGAGAGCTGCAGGGGCCACGGTCACGGTGGTGAGGCTATAAAGTTGGTGACATGCTCGCCTAGAATTTGTTGAGGGACACACACCTACACACGGTGAGCTCCGTCAAAATCTGTCTGATGCGTCCTTGTTGGATGACGTCATGGGCACTCCAATTGCGCGTCCCGATACTCTATGTGATGTCATTATACCGCCATGGACCTGGGGAGGATCTGGTGGTAGTTTTGGCTATCACAACACTCCTCCCCACTTTATTTGAAAGGGCCCCATACTGGACGTGGGTGATTTGTTGATGGAGATTTAACAATAACAAGGACGGCTTCATCAGATGAGTATTGGGTAGGCTACCTTCCTACCCTCACACGGGGAATCACCAGATAGGCTGGATAAGAAGTCCGAACCTACTGGTACAGATAGTTTTTATTAAGTGGACTGCCATACTTACACATATCGTTTGAACATTACAAATAGTAATGCCAATCCCATATACATAGTATCAACTCTATATTATTCAAATACAAATTAAACTAAAACATACCTGTTAATTATTTTTATTTTATCCACTATTATATCCCTATACGAATAAAGCTTCACCAAAATTCCGCTAATAACACTTAATTTTAAGCATTAATAACCTAAATTAATTTTCAGTATTTATTTTAAGTCCTATCTGCCGAAGCCTCATTATGACTTTATGACAAAACAAAATACGGGCAGTTGAAGGACGAAGGCGATTTTGAGGCTTTTGGCGATACTAGTTTTCTTTTAAATTAAATATTTTATCGAAAATCTGTTATCAACCGTGATTTTTGCTAACATGGAATGTTCTCTTCTGTGACGTAACACATAAACACAAAACCAATTATGCCGTCACCACCAGTACGTCCAGTCTAAGGTAGCCATAGCATAATTGCCAATTGTCAGTTAGGTACTATTTCTTATAAATATGAAAGCTGTAAGGGTTTGAATCTGAGTGAAAAAGCAAAAAATGCCCTGCCTACGCGCGTTAAGGGTTACCTTAGCAACTGTAGATTTCAGCATGTTGTAGCTATAATCCTGAATATTCACAGTTTCATTACTAATACATGTTGCTGTACCCTGCTAAAGTTTGAGCAAAATTTGTAACATAATAAAAAATATAAATAAGCGATTTTTTTCGTTATATATTGATCATCCCTTGAGCAATAACTCTTTTTGCTTGTTTAAGGAGTTTGTTATCAACATCTAATGGCTGGAAGACGTTCATCTAGGGTACAGAACTTGAAAGTATTTTTGTTGTCTGGTTTTGAAACAACACGAAGAAAAGAACTTGGAAGAAAGATTCAGTTACTTGGTGGGAAATATGTTGATACAAAGGTATGTTGTCTCAATTCATTATCATTGATTGTGTTTATAAATTGAGTTGGTAATGCTAATAACTCAGTTAATATTTCTTGCATCAATCAATCTGCTATATCTTCTGCTGATGCATGTGTGGAAACCAATGATGAAATCCTACCTGGTAGGAGACTTTAAAATTTAATCAAATTTTACTGCCTATGCTGTTTGTGGACATCATTTTGTACATTTGCATGGGTGAAAGTTTTCAGGCATATGCCTGAACTTCAGGTTTTTGAGTGAATCAAGATCAAGTCTGGTTTTCTTTATTTTCCCTTTATGAATTGTCAATTTTTTAGAATTTCAGGTTTTTCAAAACTTCTAACTTTCACCAATGCGTTTGTAAATACATTATTAATGGACTTCTCCTTAAAAAATGTTATTTTAGTGAATCATTTAATTGTTAAAATTCAAATCATTGGTTACTTGTTACTAAACTTGCTGACTTAACTTTATACAAACAGGACTTCAACGCAGGATGTACGCATGTGTTATGTGAGAATCTGAGGTGTAGTGAGAAGTTTCTCGGTGCATGTGCTACTGGTAAATGGGTACTTCATCCTCAATATATAGATGATGCATGTATAGCAGAATGCTGGCTAGATGAGGAACAGTATGAATGGTGTGATGACCATATATACAAACAATTTAAAGGTGTGTAATACAGTGAAGTTCCGCTAATAAGACCAGTCAAAAAGGTGGTCTTAATAGCGAATCGGTCTTATTAGCGGACCTTTTTTGTTCTGAATTTAATACTTTGGGACCTTAAACATATACAGATTAACTTTCACCTATCTTTGCTAATTAAGGTTTTATTATACAGTATTAAATAAGCCCAGCCTTCTAGCTAGATTATAGAGTTATTGTTTAAGTACAGTTAATCTTCGTTAAGATGAGCATCAATATTATGAGCACCTGGCTTATTTCGAGCAAATGTGAAAGTCCCAGCAAATTTAAAACTACATATACATTATGTATGTTTTATACTTGTATAACACCGCTATGTTGAGCTCCCGAATTATTTCGATAATTTGGCTTGTCCCGATTAATCCTCGAGATAATAGGTTTACTGTAGTTAAGTATTTTATGCCCCCGGAACCGATGGTTCGGGGGCATATTAAAATCGCACCGTCCGTCCGTCCGTCAGTCCGTCCGTCCGCACACACGTAAGCTACCTTAGGTGGTCGGAGGTGTGGCCTAACACAATAGAAATCTATTCAATTCATTCCGTGACCACTTAATTCTTTTGTCCTTTAAGTGGTCATTCCTTTGATCTTAAACAATGGAATGACCACCTAAGGTAGCGATCGTGGGGGCGTCCGTCCGTCCGTCCGTCCGGATTCGTTTCCGCTCAATAATTCAAGCAGTGTTTATCCGATCTTCACCAAACTTCATGAAAATGTGTAAGGCCATGAGATCTAGGTCAAGTTCGATAAACAGTCAAATTGACCTAGCCGCTTCAGAGTTACGGCCCTTGACACATAGAAAAATGGCGTTTTTTTTTGGTTTCCGCTCAATAACTCAAGCATTTGTCATTGGATCTTCACCAAACCTCATGAAAATGTGAAAGGCTACGAGATCTAGGTCAGGTTTGATAACCAGTCAAATTGACGTAGCCACTTTAGAGTTACGTCCCTTGACACATAGAAAAATGGCATTTTTTTTGGTTTCCGCTCAATAACTCAAGCATTTGTCATCGGATCTTCACCAAACCTCATGAAAATGTGTAAGGCTACGAGATCTAGGTCAAGTTCGATAACCAGTCAAATTGACCTAGCCGTTTTAGAGTTACGGCCCTTGACACATAGAAAAATGGCGTTTTTTTTGGTTTCCGCTCAATAACTTAAGCATTTGTCATTGGATCTTCACCAAACCTCATGAAAATGTGAAAGGCTATGAGATCTAGGTCAGGTTTGATAACCAGTCAAATTGACGTAGCCACTTTAGAGTTACGGCCCTTGACACGTAGGAAAATGGGTTTTTTTTTTGGTTTCCGCTCAATAACTCAAGCATTTATCATCTGATCTTCACCAAACCTCATGAAAAAGTGTACAGCTATAAGGTCTAGATCAAGATCGACAACCAGTCAAATTGGCCTAGCCGCTTCAGAGTTACAGCCCTTGATGCGAAGAAAAATGGTGTTTTTTCTGTAGAAAAATATGTCAATATCACATTTGCCCAATATATTATGACACATCTGTGACGGTGCTGATATCTTAACGTTACGTTACTATCAAAGCATGCACGGGGGCATGTGTCGTCCTATGGAGACAGCTCTTGTTTAAATATTAAAAAATAAAAAACTTAAATATTAGTTATTTCTACTTCATTTTTAGCTCACCTGTCACAAAGTGACAGAGTGAGCTTTTGTGATCACTCTTCGTCCGTCCGTCCGTCTGTCCGTCCGTCCGTCAACAATTGGGTTGTGTCCTCTCTAGCGGTCACAATTTTGGCCTAATCTTTATGAAACTTGGTCACAATGATCATCTTAACAAAATCTAGGCCAAGTTCGATATTGGGTCATCTGAGGTCAAAAACTAGGTCACTAGGTCAAATCTTAAAAAAATCTTGTGTACACTCCAGATGTCACCAATTTGTTCCAATCTTCATAAAACTTAATCAGAATGTTGTTCTCTATCAAATCTAGGCCAAGTACAAAACTAGGTCATGTGGGGTCAAAAACTAGGTCACTAGGTTAAATCTTAGAAAAATCTTGTGTACACTCCAGATGTCACTAATTTGTTCCAATCTTCATGAAACTTGGTCAGAATGTTGTTCTCAATTAAATCTAGGCCGAGTTCGAAACTGGGTCATGTGGGTTCAAGAACTAGGTCACTAGGTCAATCTTATAAAAACCTTGTGTACACCCTAGAGGTCACCGTTTTGATCCAATCTTCATGAAACTTGGTCAGAGTGTTGTTCTCCATAAAATCTAGACCAAGTTAGAAACTGGGTCATGTGGGGTCAAAAACTAGGTCACTAGGTCAAATCTCAGAAAAACCTTATGAACACTCTAGATGTCATCAATTTGATCCAATCTTCATGAAACTTGATCAGAATGTTGTTCTCCATGAAATCTAGGCCAAGTTTGAAACTGGGTCATGTGGGGTCAAAAACTAGGTCACTAAGTCAAATCTTAGAAAACCTAGTTTTCACACCAGAGGTCACAATTTTGATCCTATCTTCATGAAACTTGGTCAGAATGTTGTTCTCTATGGACTCTAGGCCAAGTTCAAAACTGGGTTATGTGGGGTCAAAAACTAGGTCACTAGGTCAAATCTTAGAAAAACCTTGTGTACACTCTAGATGTCACCAATTTGATCCAATCTTCATGAAACTTGGTCAGAATGTTGTTCTTTGTGAAATCTAGGCCAAGTTTGAAACTGGGTCATGTGGGGTCAAAAACTAGGTAACTAGGTCAAATCTTAAAAAAACCTTGTGTTCACTCCAGAGGTCGTGGTTTTGATTCAATCATCATGAAACTGGATCAGAATGTTGTTCTCTATGAAATCTAGGCCAAGTTTGAAACTGGGTCATGTGGGATCAAAAACTAGGTCACTAGGTCAAATCTTAGAAAATATTGTGTTCACTCCAGGGGTCACCGTTTTAATCCAATCTTCATGAAATTTATATGGTTAGAATGTAGGTTGTACTGATATCTAGACCAATGTGCAACAGGTGAGCGCCCTAGGGCCTTTCAGGCCCTCTTGTTGACTGAATCGGTTTCTTTTCTTTAAATATATTGACAGTATGCTGAAAGGTTTCCAAAATACTGTCAATATATTTAAAGAAAAGGACTGAGTTAGGCATAAAGATGAATGTTAGATGGGTGAGAATGGTCTTGTTGTATATATCGCTATATTACAGGTGATTATAATCTAGCTATAACTGCTAGACGATGGAGATTCTTGCTTGGTGGGGCATCTTCAGCATTCTGTGGATGGAAAGTGGCTGTGGTTGTTGCACCAAAAAAAGCTCTGGTTATCAAAAGGTTTGTGATTAGATTTGTTCATGTTACCCTTTGAAGGAGGGTGTAGTGATGTGTACATGTATGCCAGTCTGGTAGTTTGTTAGTTTACACACATGATAGTAGAATCATTTAGTTTTACATTGCTCAAAGTATATGTACATATCAAAGTGCACACATAATTTATATCTGTATAGATAAGTTTATCAAGCTGGTATATAATTCGCTGGCTTAGAATGAGAAGGTCGTAACTACAAAATCATTATTTTGAGAAAAACAAGAAAAAAACTGTCTAAATTTACTCTTTACTTATGGAAAAACAAGCGTTTACAACTTCATTTTGGTCAACATGGCAAGTTCCTATTTTCATGAAAATATGCTCATAAGAAGCGCCTTATGATGCAGATTTCAAATATATATCAGTCTTATAAGGTGGTAAGTAGTATAGTTACGAGCTTCTCGTTGTAAGCCAGCAAATATCTCAATGATTTCAGACTGCTTGCTGCTGGTGGTGCAGAGATATATAATATCAAACTACCGGTGAAGAATCCTGCTAAAGTTGCTGATAGTATAGGTTATATATTTGTCAGTGCCAACATGATGCATGTGGTAGCACATCTCATTGACTATGGTGCTCTCTTGGTGAAACCAGAATTCATTGCTGACTTTCTCATTAAAGTAAGTACATCTTATCACATGACTTTCCTTGTATCTGGCTTGCCATAAAGAGTAGTTATATTCTGATACAACACTAGGTATTAATTTGAACACATTTATGAAAATTGAGTATATTTCAAGTATTCTTGTTGTGTAGTTAGGTCCAGCAGAATAAATCCTAGAATATCCATGTCATCACAGCTGTTTCTTAGTTCTGACAGAGCTTCTAGAATTATTTGTTCATTTCTCTCATAACCTCGGTCCAGCAGTGCCGTAAAGCTAAGCCTGAATTATAGTACAGCACTCCCAGACCTTTACATGAATATTTAAATTAGCTTGACACAACACCATCCAATCTATGCATGGTTTGGCCAATGACGTCAGGATGATACAAAAGTTGTCAAGACGTTGCACTCACTGTACTGCTAAAATTTGAATGAAACATATGCATGCACATCATAATTTTGAAAGATAATTAGTGTTCTCTGAGTTTATGTGATAATTAGAGTCTTACATTTGTTTTAATTACATAGTTTATGAGTTTAATTAAACTGGTTGACAAAAACAATATGAGACTTGTTTCTTGGCAAAGCTTCCTATCATATTATTTTGTCCACTCGTTTAATAAAACTTGAATGTAAGGAGCACCCATGCTAGGTCGTCTATATACTATAGTGAGATGATGTTAGAATGAATGTTTGTGTGTATTTGATACTTACAGGACCCACAACCTGATCCGATGGATTATCTGGTACAAGTAGATGATGCTAGCACTATATCTGATAACTCACAGTCATTAATAGATGTACCAGATGATGATTCCTTCCTCATGTCCTCACAAAGATCTCTCTACCTCTCTCCTTCAAAGAAACACATCACACTTGGTAAATCTTCTTGCTATTTACAGTGCATGTTACACCTATCCACTACTTGTTTGCTTTCCACATGTAGGTTGGTCTGTTGGTTGACGAACCCTGTCTGAATGATCACTAGTGAATGTTTAAGCCTTAAGTACTCTTGAGCCATGTTGTAAAGTAGTTTGTGATAATGGCGGCTTCCCTATTATGTCCGAGGCACTTTAGTAAAATAAAGCCGAGGAGTTCCGATTAGTATGGTTGATGACGACCTTAAGGTAGTATTACTGTATTTTTGTTGAATAGGTAAATATGGTCAATGTCACAGTGTGTATGAACATGAATACATTATATGACTACCAGCATCTGTAAGTCTGATAACAGTGATGATTGTTGACACGATCACTTCCTTCTATCTTATACTATTATAAACTATTACAACGATAAGTGATTAAAACATTGATCTTGGAGTTTAAGGAAGTAACAGAGTAAGATTGTAACATATCTAAGTCAGGGAATGTAAGTATGATTGAAGCTAAACTTAGCACGTCCAATATTGGTTGGCTCAATGTTAAGATAGTTTGACTATGTAGTCTCCATATGATTGATATATTGATTAAATTGTTTCAAAGTTTAATTTCTGTGTAATGGTTTCCTCTTGTTATGAGTAATTATCACTTCCACTTCATGTGCTATTTTTTCAGAGTCATCAGAAGGCACGCCCACTCATCAAATTCTATCTCTCAACTTAAATATAGACTCTCCTGCTCCAAGGGATACCTTCAATCGTTCACTTCCAACCACGCCCAGGCATCTAATCCATTCAGGATCTGCTGTGAAATCCACAAGGGATTCTACTCCTTCTATATCTGACACAGTACCATCAGTGCTCATAAAAACTGAAAGAATTTCTCCATTGAAGACTCGAGCGATATCAGCGTCAGCAACTACATCATCGCAAAATGTGTCAGCAACTACATCTGTGACATCACAAAATGTTACTGGGTCATCAACCCTGAGTTTGATTGATGTTATAGATTTAACAGGTAGTGATGATGAGACACATCACAATACAAACACACACAGTGCTTTCAAACATGATCACATTGTGACTCAAAATGATCATGCGATGCTGAATGATCATGTGACGCTGAATGATCATGTGACACAACCTGATCATGTGACACAATCTGATCATGTGACACTGGTAGTTCCTGCTGAGACTGATGTCAGACAGACTGGGAGTACACCATCTCACAAAACTTACACTTTCAGTACTCCAGATAAAAGCAGCCTTCAAAGTATGTATAACTTGTTAATACAATTTCCCTATGAAAGAAGTTGAATGTTGGTGTACATTACTGTCTCTCCAGAGGGGCCCTCAGTAGAGCAACAACCTCTATGTTACAACACTGTCAAAATTTCTCTTAGCTGATATTGACTATAAATTCAACCCCTGTACGGCTACACCCTCTGTAAATCGATCAACATTTGCAGCTCCAAAGAGGTGTTGCTCTGTAGAGGTGGTACTGTATACAATATTCTGAGGCTTGAGTTAATTTATTTTTAGACAAGTCTTCCACACGCGTCTTGTTAATTATCCAACTCTTGAATGATAGTTTTTCATATTTATTGGAAAATTTAGTCAAATATACGATTTCTAAAAATTTTTGAGAGCAGGAATTAATGAAACTTTACAATCAAAATATTAGAATGCCAATTTTACAGATTGAATGTTTATATTGAGGCGTCCTACAATTCCGGAATAATCCAGATATCTGGATTACATTTGATTACATTGAAAAGATCTTTTCTGCACAAAAAACAACATTATTTGGTGAACATATTCAAAGAATTGACAAAGTTGTGGTCATTTGAAGTTCAAAAAACTAAATTTCAACACTAAACAATGTTTGAAGCATTGTTAAGGATTTGGGATGTTTTCTTGTGGCACCCAAAACCAATTTGCTACTCGTTTTCAGGATTGGGAATTATGTCATTTGTAGAACCCTTGTATATTACAGAGAAACACTTACAAATAGCAGCTTCAAGGTTAAGGAAGTTACAGGAAGCTGTAGTCGGTATGTCTCCTATCACCAAGTTCTTTAAACCTATGGAGAACGGGGAGAATGTTAAACCTATTGTGAAAGATGAGCATGTAAGAGCTACTGGTGAATCAAAGAAACTACCAGAACAAGTCAAAGACAACACTAAAACTTCCCAAGAAACTACTAGAAATAAACGCAAATCTGCTGAAATGGATTGTGGTAAATATTTGTGTTAATTATAACATGTCTATAAGTGAATATTGAACTCAAGCAGATATATATACCATTACTCAAATCTTTACATGTTGGTGCTGAGTTATTTTGATTCAGTAAACCCTTTTAAGACCACCTCAATAATAAGACCATCTACACTTAAAGAGGCGTTCCATATAACTTTGATCGTTTAAATCGATTCAGGAAAATTATACATTAAACAAGTATCATTATTGCTTATACTTCTCAAATCTTCAACAAAAAGCTCCCACCAGTTACCGAGAAAATAGAAAATATATTCCCGTAACACGCAAAAACAGTCACAAGTTGTTTCCCTTTGACCACATAATAATGAATCGCTGGAAGCGATAAATTATTAATGGTGATTTGAATATATTTTTGACATTATAGAGACATATTTGCTCACACTTTCTATTGACAAATTATGATAATTAATAGTGCTTTGTACATTTAGTTCATTTAATGTGATAGTAGATAAAAAAATATGCTAGTTATAGGAAATGCCTCTTTAATCGAATTTCAAATTGACCACCTAGATTTTTATCATATATTAGGAAATATATTTGATGAAAATTAAAAGCAACCTAATAAGAATTTAACGCATTGTATTCTTGATATGTATGCCAAATTTCATTGTAATTTGGATCAAGGGAAGTCATTTAACGAAGAGGGTTAACACAGTCGCCCAAAAAACAGGAACTGCAAATTAATCAGGTCGAACTAGATTGATATTGAATACTTTGTATGTCCACCTGCGGCATTGATTACTGCACGACATCTTGTCCTCATCGATATTACTGGTATGTATCTTTGAAGATACTGTTGTGGAATGGCAGCCCATGTCTGGTTGATGTCTGGGCGATATATCGTAGAATATATAGTGAGAAATTGTACCTGCCTTTTTAGTTAGTACATTTTGTTCATCAATTAATACATAACTTTTTCTGCAGATAAAATGTCTTCCGAACCAGTTGAAAAGAGAAGGATGATCAGAGAATCGATGCCACTCAAACCTATTGAGAAAGTAGGAACACGGGCATCAAGTAAAACATCATGTTCTGTTAGACTCGATTATGTTGCCTTAAATAATGGTTCAAAGAATAAGATAAAGAAGTTGACCGACACTAATACTGCTGTAAACAATGACATAAACACAGATGTTACTAGTCATAGAAATATAGTTGACAACATAAACGGGTCCAGCGATAGACATGTGGTTAATGACACAGCCGGGTCCAGTGTTGTCAATACAGCTGGGTCCAGTGATAGAAAGATGGTTAACAACACAGTTAGGTCCAGTGTTGATAATACAGCTGGGTCTAGTAATAGAAAGGCGGTTAACAATACAGCCAGTTCCAGTGTTGATAACACAGCTGGGTCCAGTTACAGAAAGGCGGTTAACAACACAGCCAGGTCCAGTAATAGAAAGGCGGTTAACAACACAGCAGGGTCCAGTAATAGAAAGGCAGTTAACAGCACAGCCGGGTCCAGAAATAGAACGGCGGTTAACAACATAGCTGGGTCCAGTGTTGACAACACAGCCGGGTCCAGTAATAGAAAGGCGGTTAACAACACAGCTGGGTCCAGTAAAAGAAAGGCGGTTAACAACACAGCCGGGTCCAGTGTTAACAACACAGCCGGGTCCAGTGTTGACAACACAGCCGGGTCCAGTAAGGTGGTAAACAGTAGAACTGTTAAAGGTAATGTTGTTATGATAAGCTTTGCTAAAATATTGTATTTCTGTGGTTGTGATGGTATGATCCGATTAACACTATGTCAATCATTTTGAAGCTATACAGCAGGAATTACAAATTTAAATATTTTACAATGCAATGCAATTACAATCAATTCATTTTAGGGTGGTTTAAGATGGTAAATGAAAAAAATAGTATGGAGTTAGTGACACCGTACAATACACATGTGTACTAAGTATGTCTCGGGGTATTAAATCTCAAAGTTAGCGGTATATTTGTGGCCTCCATAGCTCAGTGGTTAGCGCGCTTGCCACCTTATCGGGCAACCTTGGTTCAAATCCAAGTGGAGGCACATATATACCTGCCATATTCAGCAGAAAGCTGACTGGCAAATAAAGGCTATGTTTGGCATTTTACATGTTGTTTAGGTTGCCAGTCTGATCCTAAATATCCGGGCCTGCCCTGAGTGATATTATCAATGGGATTATCCTAGACAATTCATACCCAACCTCTAAGCTGGTGTGAATACCTTGTATGGTCGGTCACATATATCAGAAGTTGTCATATTGGTCAGTTCAGTGTCCGGATTAAATGAGAGGTTAGCCACCATCACACGCAAATACTATGAGTGAAAAATATAAGCTATATATTCTAAGTGTTAATTGATCATTTATAAACAGGAGATGTGATGATTGGAAGGAAAAGGAAGCATACTGATGAACTGTATGATATCTTACATTGTGTAAAAAGAAGAAAGGTAAATATATAATAATCATCAACATACATCGAGTTTTGGAAACTTTATTAAGCGAGCCTCTGGTGAGCTTAATAATATTTCCTAATCGAATTTAATATAAATATATCACTTGACAACTTTCTTTATATCATATGACGCTAAAACGCAAAATACACATAAAATTATTGGAAAAACACGCCCATGTATTTTACCTTATACTACACATGTTACATATAAGATTATACGTACTCGCTATACTAACCCGGATACAAGATAATGAATTTATCAGCAACAAACTCCTTCAATCTATAGTTAGTTTTAATAACCCGGATACAAGAAATTCATGTGATATAATATATTATGGTGTGTATTTTGTTTCAGATGACTCAGTGTGAATGGTATACTACAGATATTGTGAGTTTAAGGCAGAGACAGCAGGTATACTTCATATTGTTTATTCACTGTATACACCCTCTATTTTTAGATCTGGAAAAATCGTTACTTTGGACGGGTGATTTTCAGACAATATTTGATTTTCTATCTACAAACTTGTGATCCATCAACCTCAACTAGCGCACAGTATGCCTTTAGAGTTGCTACGTTCAGGTTGTCATCAATTTCTTCGAAAAGATTCCCGGATTAAATAAAATAGCCGGTACAAATTTTAATTTTTCATATAGAAAAATGGTACCAGCTTTTTTGTTTAATTGGAGAATCGTTTCAAAGAAAATGATGACAACCTGCTCATGACAACTCCTAAGGAATACGGTGCGCTAGTTGAGGTTGATGGATCATAAGTTGTTTGATAGAAAATCGAATATTTACCTCGTCCAAACCGAAAGTAACCCGTCCCAAGTAACGGCTTTTCCAGTTTTAAAAATAGAGGGTGTACCCAGTGTTATTGTCATCTGATTTAGGTGTCAATATGCATACTTGCAATAATGTAATTTGAAATATGTATTGTAGTTAATTTTTTCTTTGTAAATACTTGTTCATATGTTGTTGTGGACCATAATGAAAATTGGTTTACCAATTAAGTTATCCACTGAAAATAAAGACATTATTATCATTATTATCATTGTCGCCTCTGCTTAGGATGATTCGGGCTATATTATGGCCTGTAAGAAGATCAAACCTATCTGATAATACAGAAACCTTAAACGTTTAAACCTCCATCATGGTGGGGAAGTTATTCAACACTAAGTCTTGTAGATGTATCATGCTTGTGATATCAATCTATACCTGACAGCAGGTATTGTATACCAGTACTTTACTATAAATTCAAATTATTCATTACTAACCAGTTCTGAATCTATATAAGTCAATTGTTGGGGTAAATTTGTACTCAGAGCAAGTTTTTTATGCCAAGGCATCTACTATTGCAGGAGGCATATAACAATTTACCCATCTATTTCTCTGTTCGTTCGTATATCTGTTATATAATGTTGAAGCTGTTAAGTCCATCAAGGCGTTGCTTTCAAACTGAGCGTACTTGATTATTATCATAAACACATTACATTATCAAAGACATGAAACACTATCAAACATTTCAACAGAGTTAATGCGCCTGGATGACTTAGCTAGATTTATGGTCAAGGTTTCCATAAGCATTTACTGAACGCTGTCTTATTTTTAGCTCATCTGTCACATAGTGACAAGGTGAGCTTTTGTGATCACTCTTCGTCCGTCATCCGTCCGTCGTCGTCCGTCCGTCGTCGTCCGTCCGTCGTCGTCCGTCAACAATTGGCTTGTGTACACTCTAGAGGCAACAGTTTTGATCCAATCTTCATGAAACTTGATCAGAATGTTATTCTCTATGATATCTAGGCCAAGTTCGAAGCTGTGTCAGGTGGGGTCAAAAACTAGGTCACTAGGTCAGATCTTAGAAAAATCTTGTATGCACTCTAGATGTCACCAATTTGTTCCAATCTTCATGAAACTTGGTCAGAATGTTGTTTATATGGAATCTAGGCCAATTTTGAAACTGGGTCATGTGGGGTCAAAAACTAGGTCAGAAGGTCAAATCTTAGAAAAACCTAGGGTTCACACCAGAGGTCACAATTTTGATCGTATCTTCACGAAACTTGGTCAGAATGTTGTTCTCTATGGCATCTAGACCAAGTTTGAAACTGGGTCATGTGGGGTCAAAAACTAGGTCACTAGGTCAAATCTTAGAAAAACCTTGTGTTCACTCCAGAGGTCGTGGTTTTGATCATATCATCATGAAACTTGGTCAGAATGTTGTTCTTTATGAAATATAGGCCAGGTTTGAAACTGGGTCATAGGTCTCTAGGTCAAATCTTAGAAAAACATTGTTTTCACTCCAGGGGTCACTGTTTTGATCCAATCTTCATGAAGATGGTCAGAATGTAGGTTGTACTGATACTTAGACCAATGTGCAACAGCTGAGCGACCTAGGGCCTTTCAGGCCCTCTTGTTTCAAATTTTAAAACATGTCCAGCACTCCCAAAACATAAAAAAGTCCAATAATTGGAACTGTAATCTTAAATGTTTTATGATTCTATTTGTTAGGACCATCTGGACTCAATGTTGATAGGGAATGCATCCACTGAGATTATACACACTGGTTTAGAGGATGGAGATAAGGGTGTGAGTTTGTGGTATCTAGGGAACCATATCACATTGAAGACATATCCACAACCTAGGACAGTTACTGCACTTATACAAGATATCCTCTTGGTGTGTACTTACTCTTATTGTTAATATATAGAGGATCTATCACAAGTTGTCAATTGATATAAATTTATATTAAACAAGTTTTTTGGAAATTTTATTAAGCCGGCCTCTGACAAACTTAATAATATTCCCTGAACGAGTTAATATAAATAGATCAATTGGCAACGAGTGATAGATTCTTTATATCATATGACACTAAAAACTCAAAATACGCATTGATTTATTGGAAAACTCACCCATGTATAAGAACTTTACTAAACTTTATACTACCTGTGTTGGGTATAAGATTATACCTACTCGCTATACTAACCTGGATACAAGGAAAGGCATGTGATATAATCCTTTACTCTCACTTCTGGAAAGTTTTAAAATGTAATATGTGTTGATTATGAAGGGTCTGGGAAATTGTTGTGGTATGAAAAGTTTGTATCTGGTTCTGAACTTCATACAATCTGTAGAAATCTGATAAGAGATTCATTCATATGCTAGTAGAATGTGTAGAACACATCTCATTGTTACCTCATTGTGGGACCAAAATTATTAATGATCTCCCTTGGTTTGATGTATAAAGTGTATATTATTGGTTCACACAAAACATGTGTATAACAAAATATTAACCTACTGTAAAATCATTTAAATTTGCTGGGACGAAATTTTGGGGTTTTAAAAGACTATTTTGATGGGACGTTAATTCGAGGATTTTGCATTTCAGTTAATAAATACAATGGTAAAAATTTCTGTTCGATGGGATTTGATTTCGTATTTGAAGCAGAACCACGTAATCCACAAAATTTAATCCCTCATGAAAATGATAGACATGTGATATGTCCCTTAGGGGAAGTATTTGATGTATCTTTTGAGCCTTGTGAAACATATCAAGTTCAAGATTATTTCTATATAAGCTTCTCATAGTTATAACTATTGTCCTGCCAGAGTTAATGAAGTATTAGGATATCATCCTGACTCTCTATCTGGAGTGTGGTGGCCTAGAGGTAGGGCGCGCACTTTGGGATCGAGTGGTCCCGGGTTCAATCCATCTCTGGATTACTGGTTAATTTTTCTGAGCAAGACCCACATGCTCCACTCCACCATGGTGTAAAATGGTACCTGTGAGGGCAGTGTCTATTCCTGGGCGCCGCAGATCAATGTTGACTGCCACACCCACAGGAGAGTAATAGTCTCCCAGGGAGACACAAGTGTAGGTTTCCATATGTAGCCAAATGATCAGGGCAGTTTAAATTGCAAAGGGTGCTTGAGCGGCCTAACAGCTGAAAAGAGCCCTAGAAAATTGGTAACTTAACTTTTTTTATCTGCTGATTATTTTCTAGAGTGGAGAGAATGAACAAGAAGCCATTGGAGCGTACTATGTACTGAGACGTATGTTACTGTTACATCCTCCTGTCACTGATGCTATGCAGAATGTATATCTACACTCATTCGCTGCTACCCAAGTATGGCAGGATACACATGTAGGAGCAGAATGGGAGTTCATCTCTAAATGTCTCAGGTAGGTACCAGACATACAGGATATACAGGGGTTCTCTAACGGTTGTATATACGGGTCATTTTGATAGTTTCATATTGAATTTACTATTCTAACACCATCCTTATTTTACTCCATGTAAACGTATACTACTGTTCTGAGATTAAACGGAAGTTGAAAAAGCTTGTTTTACCATACATAAGGAGTGATTGTCAGACAGTGTTTTCTTATTGTCTCAAAATATTGATATTGTAGTAACGAACTTCTCATTCCAAGCCAGCGATATATGGTGTACTGTATTTGCCAGTATTTGTGATAAGTGCTAATTTCAGAATTGATCATTTTAACATTCTCCAGATAATGTTCCGTGGTTTTATAAGATTTCATTAACTGTGTGTTGTGTTATATTTGTAGCACTATATTGAGTGAGAATATTGAAAGCAGTCGTTGGAACAGATATCTATTCAAGTTTATCATCAGTTTGCTGCAAGCCAACATGCAGCGCTTTGTGTAAGTTGGTTTTTATTACTTAAATATGTCTTTCTCTGCTTACAAAGCTTAGGTACCACTGAGCATTTTTGGCCTTTATGGAAATTATTCAGCATCGGGAACAGGGTCTACAAGGAAGCTCGGGGAAGTTATGAAATTGGGTTGAATTGACTCCCGATGTATTCCCGTTCTTATGCATCGGTCCAACTGCATTTGGTATGTACTGCCCTTGGCAATAAGATCATTCTCCAATGTATCGACGAAGCTTAGACAAGATTTACAATATTTTATGACATCGCGAACACATCAGAAAATTTCAATGCATGTATTGAATTTTACCCGATGTACTCATGATTTCAAATCGGGAATATTTTGGGGAGGCATCTCCGATTTTGGGTTATATATCGAGAGGCATCCCTGTAGCACCGAGAGCATCTGGGAATTGTCAGGTACATGTAGTGGACAGGTTTACACATGTAGTCATGTTTGTTTGCTGGTTGTATTTGATACTTGGTAGACAGTAATTCCTAATATAAATGTTTCTGTCATACCCTTGTATAACTCTAACTCGATATTCTGCAATGTCAATATAAACAGAAATCACTGACCATTACAACGATTAAGGGAGAGCAGAAGTTTATTTTACCTGCTCACTTTTTTTCACCAAGTAAATTAAAATTACGGTACACATTGAAAAGGTAATCCCTTTTCCAATTTCCTTATGTTGTTTTACCTGATTTACCTGTTTACTTTAGGTGGCACAGGTCCCAATACCGAGTTAAGAGTTATAGATCTATCCAGGCAGTGTATATATAAGGCAGTGTAAACAGATGCAGGTGATTAATTAGGTGCTCAATGGTAACAGTCAGTTTATGTTATTTTGAGCCAAAATGTCTATATTATCCTATATTGTACGGGACAAATGAAGGGTGATATGCAACTATAATGTGTAGATATATTTACAGGATAGATGGGGAGATGAGAGCAGATGTTGGTAACAAGAATATGTTGATCAGAATATTCTGGTGTCCATCTTACCATGTTGTATTCAACAGTCGATGTAGACAACTTCTACAGTTTATGTCTGACAACATACAGCTGTGTAAACAACATAACAATCATACAACAAGATATCACATGGTTTGTATTCTACTCAACTTACATACTACTATTACACATCAACCTTTTCTTATTCATTGTAAAACTCAATTCTTCAGTCCTTGGCATTATTATGTTTATGATGCAGGAGGCATATAGTATTCTACTGTCTGTTTTATTACACACAGTTTCAAGTTTTTGAAACTCAAATTTTTCAAAGCCCCTCAAGACATTGCTTTTAAACGAAGTGTATTTGTTGATCATCTTAAACATTTACTGAACACAGTCCGATGGCCCGTCACATTTTCTCCCTCTGGACTCCCGACTACTTGTTGGCATATGATTTCTTGACTAGTCAGTAGTGTCTCGTCCATTAATGCATCATGATGAATGAGGGTGTAAATTAAAGTGAGGTAAAGATTGAAAGCTAGTTTATGACAAGTCATCTGGAGGCTGTTGCCTAAGCAAAGCACTGCACTTTCCACAGGAGGTAATCCATGCCTGCTATATTTAATTGAACTGGGGTAACTGAAAGAAGGCGCTCGGAAGTGCTTTGCTTTGGAAATGGACATCTGATAGTGAATATGTTTGTGTATTACAGTTAGAAGTGTTAGATGGTATAATATGGTTAGTTGCTATGGTAACAGAATGTGCCCGGATACAAGATAGTGGTTCTCAGGATGATATATCTGCACTACATCGTGATCAAATCTCTGTGTTTGTTCATGAAATAGCCAAGATACTCATTGGTAAGTCCTGGTTTTTATTGTTTGTCTCTATTTTATGAGGCCAAAATCAAGGAAAACTTTTGTTTATGTCATGAGTAAAACAATATGCAATGTATACAAAAATGCTAGTAAACATAATATGAATAAAAAACCCATGAGGTATGAACCTTTCAACACTTTCATCACTAATTTATGTAAAAGAGTAATTAAAATATACAATTTTAAATAGTATAAGTCTAGTTGGTTTCGTTAGCTGTATGGCCAGTACAAACACGCATTACTCCACCTGTCATTTCTTACTTTTCACTTTGGAACCTTACTTCATGTGTTATATTTGAGCAGATTTAGACCTCCGAGATGATGTATTACTACAGACAGTGTTCCAGTCTCTCAGGTTACCATGGTTACGTGTTGGTGTTTGTCTACAATTACTACATACATTAGATGACTATCTATTAGTGGATGAACAAGACAAGTCTGGAATCAACTTAATTAAAATTGTGAGTGTTAACTTTGATGTCCTGGTTGTGTCTATACTTTATGCTCATGTTTTCTACAGGTGATATATATGTCCAGGTCTGATTTTAGCTCACCTGTCATAAATAGTATAACTATATAGTGACAAAAAAGGTATGAGAAGGTGAGCTTTTGAGATCACTCTTCGTTCGTCCATCCGTTGGTCAACAATTTCTTTAAATGACTTTTCCTAAACCACTTGGTCAAATTTGCTAAAACTTTGCAGGAATGTTCCTCGGGTGGCCTTCTACCACCAAAGTTGTTCTAATGGTTTAGGTCTGTTAAATAATTAGGTCATGGGGCTCAAAAATGCAAACTTACAAAATCTTTTTGTCTGAAACCACAAGGTCCATGGCTTTCATACTTGGTATATAGCATCACTGAGTAGTCCTTTACAAAGATTGTTCAAATTATGGCTCTGGGGACAAAATTGGCCCGCCCAGTGTTACCAGTTTTACATATATGACTTATATAGGGAATTAATACATATAAAAATATTCTTGTTTAAAACTAAGAATATTTTTATATGTATTCCAGGGCTTTTTTTGTAGCTACAATGCCTAGAGCTTTGATATTTGGTATGCAACACCGCCTAGTGGTCCTGTACCAAGATTGTTCAAATTATGCCCCTGGGGTCAAAATTTGGCCAATTTGGCTGGGTTATTTGCCATATATAGAAACTTGTTCAAAATTCAGTATTATGTTATTTGAAACAGCAATATTGCACCATATGATCCAGTTTTTTATCAATGTATTATGTATGCCACAGGTTTGAACTCCAGATAAATTGCATTCAGTTAGGTTCTGTTCAGTTGCTATTTGCTATAGCTTGGCTAATTTGACACGAGCCTGACCTTTTGATTAGCATAATTTAACAGTCGATGTATTACCCACGATACAACACCGATTGTATGTTTTTATAATCAGAGTATCATGAAGACGCTAGAGATGTAATACAAACGCAAATTTGAAATACCGATATAGTACGATTTGCTTGCAGAAATTGATATATTCAAAGCAAGAACCGTTTAATATATTCTTGCATAAAGGTCAGGTTCAGGTCAAAATAGCCAAGCTATACTGCCTACCTGCCTATGAGAGGACTGAGAGTTGTGCTCGGAATGTACATGTCTCATTACACTGTACTGAAATGTTGACTCACATGCTGGTAACATTTATTGTTACACATGGGTCCTATAATTTTGGAATAATCTGGAAATTCGGATTGTCTGCATTAGAAACAATAATCTTGTCTGCACAAAATAAAAATTATTTGATGTAAAAATTCAAAGAATTGATAAAGGTAAGGTCATTTGAAGTTCCACATTCTGTATTTTAACAATAAAACAGTGTTTGAAGCTTTGTTCATGTGTACTATTGTGTAGGAATGTATGCTTATGGCACCCGAAACAGACTTGCGACTTGTTTTCAGGTTTGAACATTATGCCTCTGTAGAACCGTTGATTGTATTACAGGTATCCTATTACTTCTTCCTACTACCTCAGTTTGACACTGTACATAATCACCTGGATACGCAATCACCAGCTAGAGTCAGGTAATTATAATAGTTTCTGATTTGTTGCCCCATCAGTGGCCATCGCATACTGTAAAATCATTCATTTTCGTGGGGGGTTTAATTTTGTGGATTTCGTGGTTCCTCTTCAACCACGAAATTTAATCCCATCAAACAATTATTTTAATCCTTGTATGTATTACCTTAAATGCAAAATCCACTAATTTACCTCCCATTAAAATGTTCTTTTTTACCAAAATCACAAAATTTCATCCCATTGAAATTGAATGATTTTACAGTACAGATTTTTCATGTCCAGTGGTAAACATTTAGGTTTGGGGTGGTTTCAGTGTCCATTAGGGTAGTAACTTTTTGTACAGTTTAATATTTATAAATCCATTATGATAATTTTTTGGTTGTAGGTTATGGTTTAAATTTGTTGATTTAAGGCTAATTTTGAAAACATATCAAATTTAATGTCCACATAACTAAGTGATATAGCAGTATGTGAATGATTTACTGGTAATTTCAGGACAATGAGATCTAGGACATGTTCTACCGATGTTAGCAATGGTGTTGATGAGTCAAATATGAACAAAGAAAATATTGATAAACTTAGTAGCAAAGTGAACAAGAAGAATCCTAAAGGAGAGACATTGTTACATACAGCTTGTATCAGGAACAATGTGGCACAAGTCAGGAAACTACTCAAACTTCCAGGTACAATTAATAATAGAGGTCCTATTATTCTGAGATAATCTGGCTGATAAGGCTGATAACACTGTGACCTATATTTATTGAGTTATCTGCCCTTGTTCCTATCAAAAACAAGAAAGTCTAGCGTCTAGCACTCGTAAGCGGTGCCCATGTTTGTATAGATATGTAAACAAGGATTGCACTGGCAATACTGTCATCAGATATGAATTTTTATTTTGAAAAAAGCTTTTTAAAGTTTTTTCTTAAACAAAATTTCAACCAACTTTGGCTTAACAGACTGAAAAATGCATCTGTTGAGTAAAAAGTGAAAAGCAAAACAGTATTCCCATTTCTTCTAGTCTAATAGCTGGTATGGGACCATGTGTTGGTTTTAAGACTCGGTTATATGACTTGTTGATACAACTTTCAGGTATTGATGTGAATGCACGAGATAATGCAGGATGGACACCGTTACATGAGGCATGTAATCATGGTCATACTGATTGTGTCAGGGAACTACTCAAGTTTGTACCAGCTAAAACTGTTGATACATTCTTCAATAAAGGTAAACTTACCTAAATACATGTTCGTTCATACAGTTTCAATGGTTCTTAATGTAATTTCTTGTTGTTTTGACGTCACATCTTTAACACCGTCTTGAAAAGGAAGATTCAGTCCATTCTACTATTGTAGTCATGTGACTAGAATTCTGTGCCACTAGTGTGATACCAGGGTAGGCTTATATTGTCTAAGAATTGAGGTCTTTCGTAGATGTGTGTAGATGTGTGTGTATATTACAGGTGAACAGTGTAGAAAGGTGAATCTGTTGGCAGCCAATGATGAAGGTATTACACCGCTGCATGATGCTGTACTCAACTCTAGGATAGAAGTCTGTATGTTACTTCTACAACATGGAGGCAGGACATTACTCACTCCTAAAACAGTGCTCAATTATACACCATTAGATCTGTGTGGATCAGATGAGATGTACAGCCTTCTGTCTTCGTATAATACTGCTAAACGTAGAGCTGGTGACTCTCCCTGTATTATCTCAGGTTCACAAGGTGAGAACTACTCTATTTGTACACGACTGTGAGTTACTAGGCTTCTACGATGTGAGATTTAAGTGTTAGGGTTGTCATAAGGAGGCGACAGGAGGCCGCCTCAAATTTACCCCCAGGCCCCAGCTGTCTTCCATCTTCAGTGCTCAGGCACCTTGGTCTCCTCAAAGGTACAAAAAGCCTCCTATATGAAATCCTAATGAAAACCCTGAGTTTTATGGAACAGTGTAATTGTCTTGTGAATAACATGATAATTAATAATACAGATTGACATCCAGAAAGTTCAGGTTTGAGAATCTTTGTGCAGTTGAACTTACAAATTTATTGTCAAATATATCATAATTGTCTAGAAAAAAGTAAAATGGTTGATGGCTTTACTATGTGTTTGAGTAATAGAAGGTTGTATAGTGCGCCCAGGATAATGTTTTGTTTACAAACATTGACTGGAGTTGCCTACTGTTGAAAAATTGGTTTAAGTAAAGACATATGATCATTTCTATACTAAAATAACACGGATAAATTGTGCACACTTGGTGTAACCACCTTTATGGATTATTCCAAATTTTCCCGCTTTTCACATTTATTTATCCTTTATCCTGGACGCACTATAGCAAATTGTATAATGGTAACTGTCTGGCTACTTGCCCTGGCACTTGATGTTAAATGATAAAGGTGTGCAACTATTAGTTCTCCGTATATTAACTTCCTCCTATAATTTCAGATTCTAACAGCAGTTCGTGTGAAGATAACTCAGTGATAATTCCTAATGATTCAGCGTATGAGGAAGTGCTTTATATAGAGGAGAGAAGAGTGTATGCTAACACCATCAAACTACAACACTATCTCAACCTAGTCACAGTATTAGTTAGAAACTATATACAAGCTAAACATCTTGTCTTCCTATCTGACAAGTTAAAACACACTCAGTGTAAGTCTCATTGTGAGGGTATGAACAGTATGTCTCATTGTGAGGGTATGAACAGTCAGTCTCAAGGTCAGGGTATGGACAGTAAGTCTCATTGTGAGGGTATGAACAGCAAGTCTGAAGGTCAGGGTATGAACAGTCAGTCTCAAGGTGAGGGTATGCACAGTAAGTCTCAAGGTGAGGGTATGCACAGTAAGTCTCGAGGTGAGGGTATGAACAGCAAGTCTCAAGGTCAGGGTATGGACAATATCTGTGATTCTAATGCAGCTTTGTGTTGCTATGACAACCAGGTATGTTGTGCTGTAGAGAAGGACATGATATTACATGGAAGTGATAGTGATGTTACTGCAGGTTCTAAGGGTAGTAGTGATACAGGTTCTACGGGTATTAGTGATACAGGTTCTACAGGTAGAAGTGATACACATGTTACACAAACAGAAGTGCTACAGCTCAAACAGGAAATCAAGATGTTAAGAAGGTTCAAATGTTACATAGACTTGTTCAGAAACCACTTGAAAAAGATTTCCTCACCTGATGATCATGTTAGCATAGAAGATAAGATGTTGGAGTTAGACTGTATAGTAGAATTATTTACTTGATATTGACTTTCTATGTGTGATACTCTGACTTTATAACATGCTGTAATTATTCCTAGAAGATTTACATTTCCTGTTACTGTTTCAATGAACTTGCCCTGGAAATTAAATCCTTACACATAACGGAAATCCATAATACATCAGGGTTGCATTTCCTATTTGTTAAATGAACAAATTTATAATCTCATAAAATTGTCTCACCTTAAGTTACATTCAGAATTTTGACTTTAAACATGCCTGTCAACTTTCAGACTTTCAAAATCTGGGTAAATGTTCGTAGCACATCCAATAAAGTGCGTTAACAACATTTTCTTTGCATTTTATCCTAAGTATTTAAGCATGTGACAATGATTACTGGTATGTATCAGTGAAATGTGATACAAGTATTACATGTGCTATATGTGATAATGTTCCTTGTTTCTTGTTTGTGTAGTATGTATGTTTTATACAGTATTATACTCTTTGTAGACATATGTATCTTATTGTTTTAATTTTATGCTGCTCTTATATTGTATACTTATAGTTGCGTATTGATCAGGTCTTCCTTCATCAGTAGAAGTTACTTCAGGGGCCTTATTCATCAACGTCTAAAACTCAGACTTAGACTGTCAAATGTTCTATTTGCTCTCTTTTTGTTATAAATGTACCGATTTTGATATAAATGGGCATACATTTTTAGTGGGTAACAACAAATAATCAAATAAAATTTCACATGTTTTTTTGTCAATTTTAAGTCTAAGTCTGAGTTTCAGTCTTACAACGTTGGTGAATAAGGCCCCGTATGAACTTCACCATTTGAAATATGCTTAAACCACTGTATTGTATTGTACTCAGTCAATGGACGCCTTGTTCAAAGATAATATTCATACCTGCCAAGTTAGTTAAATCCAAAATTAGGAGTGATAAATGGAAACCTGTCACAAGATGGACTTAAATGTGATTTAAAAAGGATTTAGATGCATTAACAAGGAATGTATTAATTCTAGTGGTTATAAATATGGGACAGAAGATCATAAAATGAACCAAATGTACTTTTGTGCAAGGAAGGTGAACTTGGAAATCAGACATTTATCAAGGAAAAGAGGAGTAACTCCACTTTGATAGGAGTACTTGGCAGGCATGATTATAATTATGAACTTTTCACTGGAATTTCCCAGAATCTGCTGACAATACTTCTCTGAATGATTTAACATTGACATTGTCTTAGAAGAAAAACACACTATGTGTGTCTGATATACATGGTCCGAAGTACACCTACTATTCTTGGATGTTTGATTTTTGGAGTTCAATAAGTAAATAGATAGGATTATACACTCATGTGCTATAACTTACTGCTCCACTTTCATCTTATAATTGGACGACCAGTGACTTGATTGACAACACTGATCACTGGTTTTCCATGCTAGCATTTGTACTTTGTAAAGTTGAAGATACGAGTCAGGGTAATTATCTGGGTAATCTTAAACAGACATCATTAACTACAGTGTAAATAGATTATTGCTTTCCTAATATGATTTTATAAATGTTTACCTTAATCTCATGCATATACAATCAGAACAAGTCATGAAGAATCTTGATTATAACAATATTTTGTATTATTACTTCATACCTGTTTACCTGAACAGATATCAACATATGTATAAGTATTATCATCTATGGGTAAACTGATAAATGTATTTTTGTATGTACGAGGGTATATCCAAAAGTAATGTCACTGATGCTGTAAAGTCGTGTATAATGCCAGTAAAACCATGATTTTTTTCACACCGTAACTTCAGTCTAATTTGAATATGATGACCAAATTTCACAGCAAAGCACAGAAAAGTTCTTGAGATGTGAATATTTTTATGAGACATACTTACGAACATCTCTCCAAGTCCGACGTCGACGACGTCACAATGACGTTACTTGTTGACACCTACTCATTCAGCAGAAGTTCATTCGTGGTAATTTCTAACGACTCATAAACCATGTAGTCATTTCCACGACCTTAGAAATTGTGCAACCCACCCGACACTTACACTTACACTTTAAAAATACTCATGGTGTTCTTTTCGGATCTACTACAAACCGTTCATATGACTCTCTATCGATAATGATTTGTTGATCCATGCCCCCTTAAAAGTGTATACTACAGGTACACGATACTATGTTGCCGCCGTGTGTAACTAAAGTTTCAGTAGGTGACTTTCATAAGTTTAAGGAAAAGTGCACTATTACGCGCAGCGTCTTTTTGTCACAAATCTGCCATGTTTTCGCTACGTAATCGGTGCGTTGAAAATATACTGGAGTTTCAAAATTGAATGATGTCAATGAATTTTTAGCAACATGCACAACACATTGGTTTCATCACGTCACGAAAGAATCGCCTGCTTTTGAGAATTATTTTGTATAAAAACACAAAAAAGAAAATCCTTATGATAATGAAAAAATATCTTAATTTTCGTGTGCGGCGATATGACGTCATAGGTTTATTTCAAGTGTACATATAATCCAATTATGGAAATGGAATAATGGAGCATGTTGTATATTAATCAGAATTGAATTGCTGAACATTTTGATATCATATTTATGCATATCAGCCTAGAAACACATAAACCACGAGAGGAGTGACATTACTTTTGGATATACCCACGTACATGTACTTTTTATTAGGGACCAAAATGTTACCATCACTGATGTTCAGTAGTTGCTGTTTATATTTTATTTTATGTGCCAATGAGTGTATCATAGCCTCACGGAACCAATTATCAACAGTTTTTTAGACATAAACAGTGCTAGTTTTTCTCAAAAGCTTTTTGGGATAAAATGATTCCTAGTTGATAACAGACTCGCCTTTCGTCTTATATTTTCAATGCTTACATTTTGTTGTACGACAGTGTAAACAGCTGACGTCATGATTTTGGGGGTCAACTTGTTTGCACAATCAAGAACATGTTCTGAACCAATTATCGACACATGTCAAAAATAATTGATACTCTCGAAAATAGGCCATCTTTTTAAAAAGTTTCTTTTTGTAATTTGAGAATATTGCTTGATAATGACCTCCAGTAAATAAACTTTAAACGTTTAATACAAACTTGGTTAAAATAAACAAATGAACATGAGCACCAAACAAGTGAAATGACACCCATGTTAGAATTTCCCGGAAAAATATCCTTTAACGCTGTATTGCCGTTATATGTTGATTAATAACATAAATAACCACACTAAATCGTGCATATGCTCCAAAAACGTGTATAACGAATTTCAATTACACATTTCACTCCGTTAATTTTGAGAACTGCAAACTGTTCATTTTGAAAATGAATTAAGTTGAGCACAAACCCTGAGAATCGCCGATTGTTGTTTACATTTTCGGCAGTTATTTACGTTTCAAGTTCATTTTGAAAATGAATTAAGTTGAGCACAAACCCTGAGAATCGCCGATTGTTGTTTACATTTTCGGCAGTTATTTACGTTTCAAGTTTGGGAGAATAAAACTGTTTTGGATACATGAGAGTTACTTTTAGGGTTTAGATCATGAAAAATACGATGGAAACAAATATTCCATGATGAATTTTGCAATATATTTAGGCATGTATACCACATGCGGAATTATTAGAAAGCGATTGTCTGCTGCTCTCAGTTTGAAAACGATGCTCAATATTTGTCACTGACCTATTTGGACAAACTTGTCAATTGCCTGTTTATGTGCGAGAAAACTTTTTTCTGTTTCAAAGTATGAAGTATAAAGGAGGCAAAACGAACAAAAGTGTCGAAAATTGGTACCTGTCGATAATTGGTTCAGTAAGGCTAAATGTTTTTGGCTTGTCTGTAACACATGACTTTATAAATCCAGAATGCTTCCACCTAGGATCTTCCAACATTGTATGTCACTGACACATGACCAATATCTCCTGTTCTTATTGTATTTATGATAGATTTATGTCATACTTTTATACAACACTATATTTTATGCTACTGATGTATTTCATAAACAAAAAGTATATGCATTTACAGCCAAACTACGTATGGACACCTGTTTAAAATAAAAACTATAAATATACATAAAACATGTTGTTATAAAGATACAAGTACTATGTCGTTTGAAAATAATTTTGTAAAAATGATCGGATCCCTTTTATGCCCCCCTCCCCTTCTCTTATTTATAAGTGTGGGGGCATATAGCATTGATGCTGTCCGTACGTCCATTCTTGTGTGTTGAACACAAACCGTTTGAATTTCTTTAAAACTTTCACAGATTAACAACCCCAATGTTTAGATGACCGTAAAGGATGAAAGTTTTGCAGCATCAATTTTTACCAGAAGTATGGCCCTGCATACTCCAATAGGAGCACCTGTATCCAAGTCACACATTTCTAGCTGCAACTAAGAAATTAATTGCGGACTTTGAATGATTAACATTGTGAAGTTTTCCCTGGAATTATTGTCTTCCGGTACTTACCTGCTGTACAGCCAGCAACAGACAACTTGTCCACGCGCTGAAGACATCACTGTAGTCATAGAAGAACATACTGTAAAATCATTAATTTTAGTGGGGGGTTAAATTTCGTGGACTTCGTGGTTCACTTTCAACCACGAAATCAAATCACATCAAACCTGGTATTAATTCACTGAAATGCAAAATCCACAAATTAACTTCCCAACAAAATGTTATTTAAAAAAACCCCACAAAATTAAATGATTTTGCAGTAATCTGTTGGACCCAGTTGTTGAAATTTGAACCAAGATCGCAAACTGCCGCTCGCTATATGGTTCTGGGTATTTTTTTTATCAAAGCACTTACAGAAATTATTGTGGCAATGGATCTGCAGTATTTAAAATGCTATAGTTATTAATGCACTCTTACAAAAATACAGGACCAGGTACTATAAGGGGTGATTGGGCCCCACTTTCAATTTTTAAGTAGTTGTAAAAGCAGTTTTTTTTAAGCGTTATTTAAGATTTCTGTAACTTGTGTAAGTCCTTTAATAAGACAGGTACCCATGTATATATACCGGTATGCGTTTACTTCTTGTTTAGGGCAAACACCTTCACTAACAAAATGTGACAACAGTGTATACATATTCTATCAAAATAGTTTTATTTCCAATATTTCAGTAGATTTACTGTACAAATGTAGATCACACTACAGCCTTCTAGTGTGAAAGGTTGGTTATACTCAACAAAACATAAAATGCACCAGTTTCGTGTACACTATTCTATGCATAGTTTTATGCATTTAAAGATATCAAAGTCTTTAATCTGTTTCATTTAAATAAACCATCCCGCGCCTATGTTTTTTTGACGCACAACAAATGTTGACAAAGTTTACATATATTTTGTACATATACAGTCAAACCTGTGTATGATGACCACCCATGGGGACAGCAAGATGTCGTTATGACCCTTGGTCTCTCTTTAAAGGTTCAATATCATTGTAAAAATAAGAAAGGAGATAAAATTGGTGGTCTTTGAAACAAGTTTTGTTGTTGCAGTCTATGTTTGTACGTGGTGTTTAAACACAGGTTTGATTGCACAATGTTTAATTATAAAACCAAGTGATATAGAGAAACATATCGCTGGCTTAGAATGAGAAGTTCAATATTTTGAGAAAACAATAAAAAAAAACTGTCTGACAATCACTCTTTACATTTGGTGAAATAAAATTTTCAACTTCAGTTTGGTCAATATGACAAGTGCTAATTTTCATAAAAATAGGCTCATAAGAAGCGCCTTATGATGTAGATTTCAAATATGCATTAGTCATACTATAAGGTTGTAAGTGGCACTTACGACCTTCTCATTCTAAACCAGCGATATGTATGTGCATTATGACAAGTTGATAGGGATAAATCTGTATTATATATATTATGAGTCAATTAACACCTGGGTGGATGTAATATTTATGTGTAATATATGTACTATATTCGTGGCACTTTCAGGCCTCCGTATAAATTAAAAACATGAACTAAAACATGAAACCAAATATATATAACAGCAAACAGTAAATGATCCATTCGGAATGTGTGGCATTTATCCATACACTGTATGAACATTGTCACCAAAACAAACAAAATATAATGTGACTATGTACAACCAGCAGTGACATATTTCACAATTATCAGCAACACAAACTTGTTAATTCTCTTCAATATTATGGATTTTACTTCAATATTTCATCATAATCACAATTTAAGATTTCCCGCTTACAAAAATTGAATTGTTTAAAGAGGCTTTCCCTAAAACTGGCATATTTTTCTCTACTATCACATTAAATGAGCTAAATGTACAAAGCACTATCAATTATCATAATTTGTCAAAAGAAAGTGTGCCCAAATATGTCTCTATAATGTCAAAAATATATTTTTAAACCACCAATAATAATTTATCGCTTCCAGCGATTTATTATTATGAAGTCAAAGGGAAACAACTCGTGACTATTTTGGCTCGTTACGGTAATATGTTTTCATTCTTTTCTCGGTAATAAGTGGGAGCTTTTTTTTGAAAATTTCTGGAGTTTAAGCAATAATGATTCTCATTTAATGTACAATATTCCTGAATCGATTTTAACAATAATAATTATAGGGAAAGTGTTTTTAAGTTGAAAAATGTCACCGCTGGTCTTTCATATATGACAATTGAATGGAGAGAAATAAGTTACCTGTCAACTCTATATTTAAAATGGTAGTGCCTTGTTATCATGTTTATATGTTGAGATTTGTAGTGATAGTCTCCTTATTTTTGTCAGCTCAACCATTCTATATACCGGTAGTATATCGCTGTCTTAGAATGAGAAGGTCGTAACTACAAAATCAATATTTTGAGAAAACCTGTCTGATAATTACTCTTTACTTATGGTAAAACAGGCTTTTCAAACTTAATTTTGGTCAATATGACAATTTCTGATTTTCATGAAAATAGGCTCATTAGAAGCACCTTATGATGTAGATTTAGAATATGCATTAGTCTTATAAGGTAGTAAGTGGCACTTACGACCTTCTCATTCTAAGCCAGCAATATATCCTGTCTTGATTTATAACCATATCAGCCAGAAGGGGAGAGAACTTGTGATAATCATTGAAGGAAGAACTTTATTCCAGACAAGTATTTTCTATAAGGGAAGTGCATTCCAATCTCCAAAGATATAATTGACAGGTAAATCATAGCTCAAATATGATGACAGACAAAATGTACAAGTTGCATGAAACGAAACATGATATGCCAAATATTTAGTATACAAAAACAGAGAATGCATAGTTTGTGAGAAACTCTCAATGAATAAATTATACATAAGTTGGACGTATGTTACAAATATGGCAATTATGTACACTATCTACACAATGTATACATGTTCTCATATAGTATTATCTCCCTTGACTTGAATTGTCTGTCATTATGTTCGGTGTATCTATAATCAGGTTACAAACCACTAAATGCCTCCGCAGACAAAAATCGGATAGACTCAAATAGTCTCTATAGATTACTATAAGATATGTCCATGTTTCTGATGTAAGGAGTTGCAATATGACTGGTTCAATGATAATGTGATATAATATTTTATACATTAAGGCAAATAACCGGGTCAATACCTACACACACACAACCCCCGTCTATACACACGTACCACCCAGTACATGTAACAATATATAACAGTTTTCATTTGTCGAAGACTACATTAATTTAATAGATGCTACAATTTTAGGTTCATTTACATTGACTTTATAATGTTTCAAGACTTAAGTCGTTTCCATAAGCTAACATGTTGTCAAGTTATTTTGAATCAAGATGAAACATGTTACTAGTATATAATATATTAATCTCTATAAATATCCTGTCTGGTGCTACTATACAATCATATATACATGTATATTATCTCAAGACACACATACACACATCATATAAAGGACTCCCTGTGCTATTAGGCCTTCTGTTACACAGGTTACTGTATCAGTGAAAACGAAAAAAAAACGATTTTTTAAAAAAAATTATATAATAGATCTATATAATTTTCAAAAAAAAAAGTTTTTTGGTTTTTATTTTCGTTTTCTACGATACAGTTACCCGTGTTCTGTTTTTTTGCATCATACATATCATTAACAGTTATACAAACTTCACAACAATTTCCTCACATATTATAATACACTTTGAGCATGGTGCATTCATTCGAATGCTTCTTTATTAGGCACTGTGGGTACTGCATTAAATGTCACACCATTATTCTCCACTGTCTTATCCTCCTGTTGTCCCGTATTCCTAGATGATTTACACTTCACAAAGATAAACCGAAGTTCCTCTGTCATCTCCGACCAGAATGTTTGCTTAAACAGAAACAGCATAGTTTATAATGCATGAATATCAACAGCTTTTCTAATGAAAGAACCCAAATGGTGTAACTCTTTACTCCATACACCAGTTAGCACTATTCTAATTATGCATCCATCTTTGACGAGAGGGTATATTGCTTTGATCATGTCTGTGGGTCTGTCTGTCGACAGGCAGACCAAATGTTTTCCGTTCAATAACTCAAGAAAGCTTTGCCAAAGGATCTTCAAACTTTCCATGGAGGTTGGTCAGCAACAGTAGATGACCCCTATCATTTTTAAGGACAGTACATAAGGTCACACTGGCCTTTACCATTGTCAACTATTGGGGTGTCATGGGGACATACATGTTTTACAAAAATTTATTCCATTATTTTGATTCGGGGAAAGACAAGCACACATCTCTTATGCCTATTTGGGACATAAATAAGCAATTATACCAGTGACAATAGTGGTGTTATTTGATTAGGTTTAGCTGTATACATGTGTAACACTTTGTAACTAACCTTGTCCTCACGTGCATTCCGCCCAACTTTCCATAGAAACTCAAGAATAGAAACCAGTAAGCCAAATATAGATCCCCCAGCTAGCACAACAAATACACCACCAACATTAGCGATACCCAAAGCATTGGACATGGCACTTTTATCATCATCTTCTTCTTCACATACTGTATTACTCTTCTCTACCCACCTGCAACACACAGCATACTAGTATCACATGACAATCAACAATGTGCAACACACAGCATATCACGTTAAATAAACAATGTGTAACACACGACATATCACATGATGATAAAAAATGTTACACACAGGATCTCATGTGACAATAAACAGCATATCATGTGACGATAAACAATGTGTAACACATAACATGTCACATGATGATAAACAACATCTAACACATAATATGTCACTTGACTATAATCAATGTGTAACATATAACACGATAAACAATGTGTAACACATAACATAACGATAAACAATGTGTAACACATAACATGACAATAAACAATGTGTAACACATTACATGTCACATGACGATAAAATATCAGAAATGTTACATGGCGGCGATACAATATCAGAAATGTCGTCTGTCATTGAGACGTCATGTTGTTAACCAACAATCTGAAATCCATATGATGTTACCTTACATGATTCATATCCTATTCGTGTTAATTTTCAAATTACTTTTTACTATCCTCCTTTCAAAAAAATGCCAACATCACTTACACTAGATAATGTATCATTATTGTGAAGGTCTGTTATCCATAGCATCATAGTTGTTGGTAACTCAGTAAAGTGATTGGTAACATAGTTCGAGCATTACCTATAATTACATCTATTTTATATTGAAGGGGGAGGGGGGGGGGGGTACAATGTATCAATTTATACAATATGTCCAAAACACGTTCATACCATTTCTTGTAAAATCCTGCAATGATCTGCTTTTCTTGAAGATTTACAATTTCTTTCGATAGAAAATCAATCCATGGAGAATCTGGAATGGAGTTCAATTGGTGATACTAAATAATATAAAGGAAGAATGCTGATTTTGAACTGTTTGGGTGTAATTTAGCCTTGTGAGACGTCAGTTCACAATGTCTCAATTTGTGGCATATCTCTTAATTCAACTTGAAACAACTATTTCCAGAAAAATTGATATCCGCACTGGACGTTATGTATTGTGTGACAGTCAGGCTATAGTCCTCATGGCCTAAACATGTAGCGAAAGTAACATGCACCCACTGCAAGAAGCACATGTATAACTTGAAGATATACGTCATTGTCATGTTCATAATTCAAGAACAATTGGTTGGTCATCTGAAGTAGTCACTGTTACTCTGTTTAACCATGGTATATTGTTAAAATGAAACACAAGAAGAAAGAATATTTATACATCTGACAAGTAAACATGCCGAATCACCAACTTAATACGATATATCGCTGGCTTAGAATGAGACGGTCGTAACTACCACATACTACCTCATAAGACTAATACATATTTGAAATCTGCATCACAAGGCGCTTCTCACGAGCCTTTCATGAAAATCGGAACTTGTCAAGTTGACCAAAATGAAGTTGTAAAAGCTTGTTATACCATAAGTATAAAAGAGTAAATTTGAGACAGAGTTTACTTATTTTCTCAAAATATCGATTTTGTACCGACGACCCTCTCATTTTACTTTAGACTATTTATCATTCTAATGTAGGTGCACCGTTCACAGCACGTATGTCATACTTTACCTTTTGGCGCTGCGAGTCCATAACCTTTTGAATCTAATATATCCCCAACTTGCATGAGGTCACAATTTCTCTGTACTTGGTAATCAATGGTTGTAGATTCTGCCAAGAATGCATAGTTTTCTGTTTTAACTCTTTGAAAGCCCTCTGTATTACCACCAACAGCGACTTTATCCTCGTTCGCTGTCATGTATGAGTTCATCCGTTTGTATGTTGTCATGTTGGAATTCTGTATAAATATATATACCATTACAATATGAGTACTAAGCTTGTATTATATCTGACGATGATACATATTTAGAGCATTGCAAATTAGGTTTATTTCCATTAATCAGCTTGTAACTATAGTTTTATAGGACATTTTCGCGACGTTTAGCACGCACGTCTTAAGACATACAATGTTTGTTTCCGGTGGGGTATGTTGTGTGAGTTTTATTCACCAACATAGATGTTAAACAAACATCTTTAGCCAACAATGTCGCTAAGAGAAAAACGTTCTTCACGGATAGTAAAACGTTAGGACTATTTTAGTGCCGAACAGACCACTGTAAAGAAAGAATCAGTTTATACCAGACACACTTCCTACATCAACACTGTGCTCTACCGTACACCGGATATTCCACATACATTGGAGTAGTACTCGTACCACAACTATTGGCAATATCGGACTGGAAACGATTGCATGTTCAGCCACGGTATTTTCTAAACGACTGATTCCTTTACGCAACCCAAAATGTGTTTAAGCATCTTCAGATATTTTTATAGCCATAGAAGATACCATCAACATTAATGTTAATCCTGAGGCTGACAATTTGTTTGGAATTATTGCATTTATTGTATTGCCAAGGTATACAGTAATTTTTTTAATAGAGCTTTCTTTTGGTGTTGAGCTGAACTTCGTAAGTTGTGAAAGTGCATTTATACGCTAATTCAAAAACTAAAACAGATACAAGTAATTGTACGGAATATTAGTTTTAACTATGCGCAGCAATGTCAAGTATAATAATTTGTTTACGGAGTATTTAGCAACATTATGACGACATTAAGTAAAAAGTTAATAATAATGATGTAGATTAGTAGATCGCTTTCCATGGTCTTAAACACTGGTGAGACACGCATGTTCATGAACGACTCATGAACGACAATATCCCAGAGAGGGACCAATTGCGAGTATACTCAAGTTGCAATAACTGAAGATGATGCTAATGATGAGGGATGTGTTCAGTATTGGCAGAAGAACTTGGCGCATCCGAGTTATTTAAATCAACATACTATATAAACATATCGAGTAGTACTATGGAGTACGTACGAACACATACGTGGGGTGATCCAGAATTAACCAGACTAGGTTTATAGCGTTGCCATGCTAATATTTGTTTACTGAAACTTTGAATGGTTGGAATTAAAATGAAACTGCTTTCCTAGACTTAGTCCATGTACAAGCATTTTATATTTCTTACTGTGGATAACATGACCGAGGACAGTAAAGAATATTTATGTAGCATTTTATTATACTTATATAATGTATATCTATATTGTTATGGTTATTTGAACTCATAGTATGAATATTTCTGGAAATACCAAGCATATGTTGTATATTTAATTATGTTGTATATGCAACATATAGTCAGTTTATTTCTGAACCACCCCTTGTACGATAATTCAGTCGCATCAAAACAGCTAACCCGCCTTCTTTTAATATCACCACCATCCTTTGACAAACTCACTAACGGTTTTGCAAAGTTCGTAATTTTAAAGCAAAGTTGTATTCAATCTAGTTATGGCCTAATTATAATCAGACACATACAATCGGGAAAGAGGCATAATATAACACCTCCAATTCTGGGTACCGGTAAACTGTTTTGGTAACATACACTAATCAGACGAATCAGCACGTATCCGAACATTATAGTCAGTTCGATAGTATTCGGAACGGATAGTATTCACTGTAGGCTCAAAAGACTCCAGATGACCGCCAAAATACGAAATATTACAAGACCTTCTAGAAATTTATTTTGGTAACTCTTAGCTCGGACATAACATAGTAGAGCATTCTTGTTCTTAGACACATTTGAGAATGTCTCGGAGATTAAGATTTTTTAAACTAGACAAAAATGGCGTTCTGTGGGAGGGCGAGCTGTTTTGATGTTTTAATGTGTCATGATGACCAGCATTGTGTTGGGCGAGCATACTGTACCTTGAAGAAATCTCTCGTCGATCCGGAGGTAAGCGTGCCATATTTGATCTTACTTTGCAGAGATAGATCTTCTGCGTTTTTGATGGGTGCATCCAAACGACTTCGGGTAAGAAAAGCAGCAAGGTTGGCAGTGTATGATGACACTATGATTAGTGTAAACAGATACCAGACACTGGCCACAAACCTGGTCGATGATGCTTTAGGTGCTATATCACTTCCTGTGTGCAACAATAACAGTAGACAGACGACATGACAGGTTCGTACAAACATAACATTTCTTCTCTTTCTCAAATTTCACCAAGTAAGGCAAGTCTCTATCAACACCTCATTCCTGAGGATTTCCATAGCCATGCGGATATTAATGAAGTGACGCCATGTTTTAAATCAGTCATAAATTCTCTCATAATCTATACAGTACAGTATAATATACCCTAACATGTGAAACATACTCCCGTGTAGGGGTTGGGGACATGATGATTAACAAGTATGAAAAGTATGAAAGCAATATCTCAATAGATTTTGAAGATATAAGAGGTTTAAAAAGTGTTGGTTTTTTTCTTTCCAAAGACGCTCAAACCTATCCGTCCCTGGACGCTAAACGGAGAAACGATTTGGAATGGCCTAAAGTCCAGTACAAGATTATAAGAATGATGGCATTGTCACATTATATACTGTGAAACACTCACAATGGGCACTCACGTGTCATGTCGTCTAGTCCAAACGTATTAAAATGACCAACTGTTATACACAAATTAAATGTTTGTTACTTCAAAAATCGAAAGTAAACAAAATGTTTTTAACTAAATTTACAATGCTTAAATGAAAAAAAATCTTAAAATAGAAATAAATATTCAATGATCTGTATTAGTAGGGGATGCTTTAATGCACATAATAATCACTAAGTATCAAAATGCAACTTTAATCAAGAAGAGTGTCTACTATGTGTGTGGGTTAACTCGTTGACTCCAACACGGTTGAGTCTAGCAATCAAGGAAACTAGGTTAACGTTTTTAAAACAATGTAGATCTAATCGCCTAAAATTAAAAATTTGAAATGCATATTGTCTCACTTCCTAGCTTTAACTCGAGCTTGAAACTGTGCAATATAATTGTTACGTTATTGTTGTTAATCAAACAAGTCGAAGATAATTATTGTAATGTCACCCCAAAGAGAGATGCTAAAAGTTTCTAACTATGCTGTCCAAAATTAAATAATCTACATGTACAATACATAGAATTTAATTGTTAATACGAATAGAACTCGTCCTTAACTTTGCTTTTATTAAAATTTTATGAATCGATTTGCTCGACATAGCAGTTTACAAAATTATGAATATTTTCCAGACAATTACGAAACACACATGTCATATTGTGCCAACATAATTTGAGATAAACGAAAATTCGAATCATGCAGTCAATTTATAGAGCGTTTCATTCGTGGGACATTGGCTGTATACATTCTCTGAATAAAACTTGGTCAAATGATTCAATCCTGATATTGGCATGTATATGTCGTAGATTTTGAAATACTGCATTGACGAAGTATCAGAGCTTAGGGCGACATTTTTTGTTGTTAGCCGTTTGCATACGAAATAACCACGCTAGAAATACACCCAAATGTGAAAACAATTGCACGAATGGGCATTTTATAAAAAATGATGGACATGACAAAATGATGCAACGAATTCATTGTTAAATGTTATACACCGTATGAAATCGAAATTAGATAAAGTGTAAGCTCAAATTCGACCAAATACATAGCCCATATAAGTAAATTAATACTGTGTTTCATTAGTCGTTGTTTTATTAATATATTACACAACATCTTTACAATAAAGTATGTTTAAATGTTAGACTAAATAAAATATGAATATGTTTCACCGTTAAACTGTTACCCCTTATTAAGATATTAGACAAGTCAAGCAGTTGGTTATGCTAGCATTATATCGGCTCGAAACAAACTCATAGGCTGTATTATAAACGACACGAGAAGCCAGTGTGAGAAAAATATTGTTAAATACATGATAATGTAGAGACCTATTTAGTTAACATTCTGATCTTCCGACCTTGGTGCAAATATTATAGACGATATCTATTTTTAAAACCTAAAAATCGAAAGACTAGCAGTGTATTTTGTAAACAAAAAATATTTTTCCAAAAGCCAAATATAGGTCATGTTTGTTGATAGTTCCAACTCGTGCATGGGAACTATTGATTATGATTAATCTTACAAATATTTTGTATATTTTCTTCATAATATGTCATTAAAATAGCGTAAAGGTAAGAAAACCCTTATGAAAGCATCAATTAATGATCTTATTGACGGATACATGACTGGTTACTTTAACGCATATGGTACCGACGTACCATATGCACGTTTAACTCGCAGACTGTTAACTTTGGTTGTGATTTCATCGTGTAGGCTTAAGCCGCATACTTTGAAACAATATGACTTGGTTTGGTGAAATCTCGCCTATTTCAATTTGTTTCCGTAAATATGTCCCGTCTAGAAATGTAGGGATACACCAATATGATGCGGTCTACGTAATTCGGTCAGCTACCCCACATGAACGTAACAAATTATGTATCCGTCAATATTTCGTCAATACGATGGTTATTTTATATGTTCTTATCAATTTTCGTCTACCTACGACATAACAAGACATACCTTGAAGGAAATGTCAAATATCTTAGTAGAATAATCATAATTAATATTCCTCATGAACGTGTTGAAAACATCAATAAACATTACCGAACTATGCACTTGGGATTGTCTTGCAGAGGTACTGTCCTATACGTACACAGTGATAGCCCAGATACTTAGGCGGAGCATCTTCTGAGCTAACTCATTACGAGGGTTATATATCAACATGAATTGTTCAGTATGTGCTAACAACTTCGTTTGTTCGTCTGTTTGAATTTCTGAATTTTGTTGATTATAATTTATACATTAAAAAAAATTGAATTTCGTTATCGGGAGTTGTTTTACATTTACATGCGTTCAAGTACAATGCAACATGAGCTAGCTTATATAGCAACATGCGGCTGATGATGCAGGGAACAATACGTGGATATGTATAAGTACTGAAATAGTATATTGTATTATAACTATACCCGGAGTGTGTTTACCTAACAGAGTAAGGGTAAATGCATCGACATTTGCTGTTCAAACATTCTGATCAATTGACAATACTAGAAGATGAAAGTGTATATATAGATAAAAGATATGACGAGCCTATTGATTGTACAGTACATACTGTACATGTATTTGATGAAACACCAGGTGAATATATATTTATCTTATTGTCTAAGGGATTGCTAAATGTCAATTATATCAATCTAATTATGGGAACTTACGTAGAAGGTAAAACTAATCAGCGGAAAGATGAAAGAATGAAATAGGGTAGGGTATATGATACAAACCTATGTAATGTAGTACACATACTAACCTGAAACACTGGGTGACTGGATGGCCAGGATGGCTATGATCTACATGCAATACATACCTCAACTATGACGTCATCATTGACATCATCTCGTGCTAACGATAATCTCACGATAATCTCGCGTACTTAACTTATAAGCATGATTGAACATAGTACTTTACCTTGTTTAATTTGTTGATATAAACTCATTTCCCGTATTTGGTAGGTACAACCGGGAAGTCAAAGTAACTCCACGAAAACCAATGATTCAATGTGCATGTTTTTTTATGTTTTCGCTTGACTGGTCCATGGAGAATCGTGTATGTAATTCAATGTTATATATTTACTCAGTGCTTAGAAACTAAGCTGGTTAGCTGCTTACAAACCAGTGACTGTACTTACAAACATTTCACTACTGAAACTCACAATCCTTTATAAATTATGATAAGACAATTTCTGATATTTTTCTCATTGAATCTAAGCCAACGTCATGATGTCTATATTTATAAGTGTTGTTTTCCATTGTAAACTAATAATACGCACATTGGTGTATTTATAATACCAATATCGTAGTGAAAAGCACATTGAACATTTCAAATTATCAGATAACGAGTTCAGTGTAAAATATTTGTACATATGGTCACAGTGTTGCAGCTCATACATACCTTGAAGAAATTGCGCGTGGATCCTGACATCAGTGTTCCGTATTGAATTGCACTCTGTTGCGACAAATCGTCTGCATTTTTAATTGGAACAGCCATTCTTGACATTGTTAGGAAAGCAGCGAGATTGGCCGTATAAGAAGAAACCAGAATCAGTACAAAGAACCACCAGAAAATTGCTACAGATCTAGTAGATATTGCTTTGGGCATGATGTCACAACCTAGGAGATTGAGAATCAAGTAATGTTAATAAGCCGCAGGTTAGTATTCGCTACATAGCTTTTCACACTCATTCGCATACGACAGTTAAATATGCCGCTTCAAAAGGCACAACAGTTTGGCTTATTTACCGAAATACTCCGATATTTTGAACCTCCAAATTGTTTAAAAAATACACGTTTAGCAAAGCAACTTTCCAGTTTAAGTTTACAAGCAAAATTCAATATTCAAAGCCAAACTGAACAGCACATGCGCAATGCAGCCATCTTTGTTTCTTCGAGCATTGAGCACAAAGTTTTCAAGGTAATGAGTGTGAAATGCGTTATAGAAAGATAGAAGAGTGTATTTTCATCTGGAACAACAACTACAAGAGAAGGTTCGTGCAGTGTTCGTATTTACTAATAAGTATTCATACGCCAACAAGATGTAGTCGAATATATGGGAACTATTTCGTCTCTAAGTCGTAGGAAAAAGCATAGATTTACGCATGCGCAGAAAGCTTGTGCGTTCTATTGTAGGTATCATGTTCCAAGTGAAAATAGTTCCATGATGGAACTGTGTCGTGGATCATTTTATCAATTACTGAAATAAAACAGTTACAATGTGTTTACTTGAACCACGAGACAGTTCCATCAGAAGTATTATATAGATCTGTAATTACTACACAACAAGTACTCTAAAGAGGGCTAACTAGACAAACAAAATGCCATCATAGAGAAATATTACTTAGTCATTTTAAAATCAACAGTGATTAATTAATTAAAGTTAAAATATGTAATTAACGTTGATTAAACACAAACTATTAAGAATAGCACAGTCATATTAAACATAGAGCAGTTTAAGAAAATCTTACAATACAACGTTTAATTAAAACTTTTAAAAGAATACATATTAAAACTGCGAAACGAGAATAAACTATGTATATTATATTAGAATAATGTTTTCGACATCATAGTAGCTACATGTATTCAACATAATGTTGATACGACATAAATCTACATCAGTCATGGTGGCTAGTTTCATTTATACAGTAGGACCTCTACAGTGTCTACACAGTGATCTATGATGCAGACTTGATGTCGAGTTAGAACAAATGAGGTCCGACTGTACATATGAACTAGCACCATTTTGTATCAACACATTGATTGACAACTTACTGTACCATGGACAAAGTCCCGAACACCATATAAGTTACAACAATAAACACTACATATAGTTAGTGACATCTTTCATGTATATACATACATACATGAAGAATGTTCGAAAAGTTTGGAGACACATTATAAAATTGTTGTTATGATTGATATTATGACGTCATATAATTTTCGAACACCCTTCATACAATAAGGCGTACAGTAAGGCAGCGAGACACATTCCTTGTACATTTATATAATGCACAGTCATTTACTGGAGTATAAGTACATAAGTTTATATCTTTTCACAATGCATCATGGAAATATCGATCACGTGACTATCTATCAGACACGTGACATACACCGCGTGACATACACAACGTGACTTACCTTGCTGCATAAGTGATCCAATGGTGAACCACAAACTGTTTAAGATGGTGAACTGGTTCTCTACTTCCTCCGATTCCTCGTTACACGGATGTGGATTCTCCCATTCATACGGTGTAAACCTGTGTAATAATAGAATAGTTTACATCTAATACAAAGTATATAATTATGTATCATAAACCATAACGCGAGAGTTTAATAAAGTCATTTAATAAAAACCTTATTACACTGCCCACGAGTGTAATAACTATGCAAATGAGAAGGCTGATCACTTTTTATGTACTTATTCGTACGCAGTCAAACATATACATACAATGTATATAAATTAAACAGGTCCATGACGTGATTACGAGTCAAATATACCTCCATAATCAAAATATCTAAATTGAAATATTTACGCTGATTTCGCCCCATGTTCCCTTGTTTAAAAATACTCACATACGAAACCTTCAAACCAACTTGCAGGAAGCGAACTTCATTTAAGGTAATTTATAAACAATATATTCATATCATTTATTCTTGAAATCTAAAAAATATCATGTGAAGTTTATTCTTATTGAACTTATTAAGATAAAGGTAAAACGACCGCGATACAAAGCTTGTCCTTATTTCAAGATAACCAAGGGATATCACTATGTAATAAATGCTAGTGATGTCCAGGTGCCCGTTGCATAAGCAAAGCGCTACCGAGCACCTTCATTCAGTTACCTCCCGTTTAATTAAATATATCTAAGACATGGATTACCTCCCGTGGAAATCGCCACGTAGCGCTTAAATGCTTAAGCAACCGACAGCAGGACATTATAACGTACACAGAATAACCACACAGGTAACTGCATCTGTATCGTTGAAAACGAAAAAAAAAACGAAAAACAAATACTATAGAATAATAAAAATTAAAAAAAAATCTTTTTCTTTTTTTTTCATTTTCAACGATACAGTTACCTGGGAATAAGCACATCATGTAACCCACCTTGCAATAACAAACAACATAAAGCTGACACAGAGATACGCTGCTATCATATAGATCCATACATCTGGAGACAGGGGTGACAGGAAGGAGAACAAATCTGGTGGAGTTCTCGATGGCTTCCGGAAGATTATTGTGATTCCCAAATTCAAGAAAGGCATTGTGAAATCTACAACTCTGGCACGATCATACGTGATGGTAAGTCCAGCTGCTGCTAAATCTGCTTTCTGTAATATAAATGCAGTAAAACTTCGTTATGACGAGTATCGATATCACGAGCTACCGGTATATCTCGAGCAAGTTTTAAAATAGTATCGGTTTTTATTATCAATACATGCCTTTGGTTATTACTAGCACCCGATTTATCTTGAGCATTTTACCTGTCCCGATTACTCCTCGAGATAAGTTTTACTGTATATGCATACAATATGCAATACGTGACTCTCGTATACTTGTATAAAATACTTAGATGCCAGAGACTCAGAGTGTAAACAAACAATGCATGCACCATACATCAGGTATGTCGATATAATCGTACTTTATCAATGAAAAGCCTGTTTCTAAACATTCATATGCCCTCCATTACAAATAAGAACAGCAAACTTCATTATTGTTTACAAATTATGATATGTAGGGACATTGGATCCATTATCACTGGTCCATGTGACGACACCAATATCACTGATGGCCATCCATAACAAAACTATCAACATTATAACCAACTAATTTAATTGACCATTGATTTTATACGAAATCTTTCAAAAACTATGCAGTTACGTACACGTATTATGTGACTTTAACAACAATTTCAATTTTCTTTTTTTTTAATTTCGGAATATTTTTCTTGCCTTTATTATTATACTAACTAGTGATAATACCGACTATATAATTAGGTACTATTGTCGATTCAAAGATGTCTGTCAAAACCGTCAGAATGTTCCATTTCTGAATAGCTAAATGCAGTAAGTATAACCACTTCGCGTTAGGACCATTAGAGTTTTAATCATATAAGTGTATTTATGATGGTAGAATTTAATTCTGACACACCTGTTATAATCGACCGGGTTGAATGTTTGTTTAGAGATCTTTGAATCAACTATAGAATATATTGAGTACGTACATCGACACTATCTCTCTCAATGAGATCTCCTATCATACCGTTCCACTTGCCATCAGCTTCTGGTGATCCATACTGTCTCTTAGCTTGTTCATATACCACATACTTAAATCCTAATTGTTCTGAGAGGGTATCCAACAAATCGATGATAAATCCTTCATGCATCTGTCCTTTCTCATTGGGTTCGGTCAGGTTAATAACGTACGGGGGATCCTGGTAAGAATAAAACATCGGTATATACTGAAAACTGTTTCGACAAAAACCTTGATTTTTTATTCAGAAGTCCCCCCTTCGACTTATAACTGAATGCGACTTATGTCCGAATATTTACGGTAATGTAACTATTTAAATGGCTGGAAACTTATTGAGTTTATCCCGATAAATCATCGTTATGCTAACACCAGCATCATACCACTACTACTATGTGCTCATAACTTGAGAAGTTCATGTATATACAATGTATATAGAGTCTTATGTGAGATTCCAAACCTCAATCTTCATATTCGTCTTTAAGTGCTAGATAGATACAGTATTCTCAATCACAGGTTGTCTATAACACATGTTACATGACATTACAAGTGTACACATTTCGTGGCATTCGTTGAAGCATGTAAATATTAAGCCATGAATAGTAACCTTCATAATTATTACCAACATCTCTCTACTTGTACTTACATAAAGTGTAACAATACGTAACGTCATATTCTTGAGTCGTTCTAAATCGTCATGGACTTTCTGAGTAAAAGTTAAAGTTATGTTGACACCTGTTTTATTTGTCCAATATCCAACCTGAAAATGAAGCATAGAACTATATCAAACTGGTTTTAATGTTACATGGTGAAATCTATTGTGAGTTTCTGTTATGTATAGTGAAATATAATGATGAATGACACGTGTACATACTACCCGCCAAGCTCCCGAAGACGAGGTCGACCATTACTGACTTGGTAGGATGAGCTGCGATCTGTCAGGCTATTGTGGGGAAAGGCAAAGCGAAAAACACAAAACAGAGATGACTGGCGTACAGTGCCCACCCATGGGCGAAGAGGAATAAGTAAGTAAGTCACGTTTACATGACATGATGGCGAACTTGGTATCTATAGCGAGAGTAGCTGGTCGATCAATTTCATATTTGTCAGGGGTTGATGTACCCAATATCTCGACACTACTTGAACCTATCCGTATTTAAAGAAACGATGATAACAAATCGATCAGAGAAGGCGGTACTGAACTGAAACAACAATCGTGAAAGCTCGGTCATTTCCGTTTGTCTCCGGTAAATACACTTGGATAAAAACCGAGGTGATCAGAATGCCGAACCATCAGATCACGATATGCACAAAGAGGAGAACGCAACAATGATAATTTCATACAATAGCACACACCAAAATGACAAACACGAAATGGTTAAGAAAAATCCTACTTCTACAGCTTCAAGTCACAAGCCACAATCCAAAATAATTGTTAATGCTTGAACAAGGTTGTCACGTTTTCGAGCACATTGGCGATATACATGTCAAAGGTAACTGTATAAAAGATAAGACTTAAACGAAAACAATATAAATATATATTTTTCTATAAGATAGATCTAATATAAATTTCGAAAAAAAACCCAACATTTTGTGTTTATTATTTTTCAATGATACAGTTTCCTGTGGTACAAGTATGTGCATTGACCCTTTATAAAAAAAGTACGTAATGCACTTATTTACTGATGGTGAAAGTCTGAGTTAATATGATGCTGCAGATTTGCTTGGTTTAGAGTTAACTTAGCTACAATACAGGGGTCATCTTCATCATAATGTATGATTAAACAAGTATAGTTTGGTTAATTTGACACAAGCCTGACCTATTGATTAGCATAATTTAACAGTCGATATATTGTCTACGTTCATAACACCGAGTCTATATTTTTATAATCGGGGAGTATCACGAAGACGCTCGAAATGTGATATAAACACAAATCTGAAATACCGATATTGCACGATTTGCTTGCAGAAATTGATATATTCTGCTAATTCAAAGCAAGAACCTTGTAATATATTCTTGCATAAAGGTCAGGCTCAGGTCAAAATAGCCAAGCTATAAGATAAATGATATTGTTTTATCACAACCATGATGTCATGTTGGTTCGGCTCAATGGTACAGAAATGATACTGTTATATTTGATCATTTATTTTGTTTCCAAATCTTGGAAATCAATAGATTCTTCTTCTTTCTCGTGTTTTGGTAATTTATGTGTCTACTTCTGGTCGTAGAGTTAGTAACGTATCCAGCATAAACCATTAAACTAGATTAACTTTAGTTTCTTTTGCTTAATTGTATTACTTAAGCACCCGATAGACAACCACCGCCTGACTAGCTTTTATGAATGTTTATGGCAATATCGTTTTGCTAGAATACAGGGGTCATATTATTCAAATACGGCCTACTGAGACCACTTCTGATGTTCCAAATTTATGTAATTCAATTTTTATTCATACCGATAACACACAGCACTTGGTAGGTAAGTTAAAACGCCATCCTAACGTAGGCCTGTACACCAAACATCTTATTTACTCATCATTACTTATGATGATAAAAGGTAATTTAGAAAGTAAAGTCTTTGGAAAATATGAGTATACTTTTATTTAAATCGAATCACTGCTCAGTGCTTATTGCATACACCTTGCGCTATTATTTTGATTAGAAATAACCAAATATGTGCAGCTTTTATGAAAAGATATCAAGAGTGGCATTCCACATCTGATAAGCTCATGCCTATAATTGAGAATTTCAAAGTGCATTCTCGTTCAACAAGCGTAATTTGTTCGTCCTAAACATAGTCTAGGAACTTGACTAACACTGATGTATGAGGATGGGAGAGTGTTGATGTAGGGCACGGACTTAGATTGATGTATAGATGGAGTAGGCCTAAAGCATTACAATCTGGTTATATATAAAACTTTCAAATTAAAATCACAAATTTGTCATTTGTTTGTTCACTGAAATAGAACCACGTATAGCTTGTTTCTCTACCACAAACAATCTGAAATTCTATACGAGTTTAGACACTACCGCTATCATGGATACGACGATATCTCTACGACCCCAGAACCCTTCATCTCCCAGGTGACCTTTTATCAAACAACCAACTTGCTAGGAGACAGGGTGTATTAAATATTCCATCATTTACTTCATTAAGTCCGTGATAAATCACTAAGAAAATTATAACAATATTTGCACTGTCAAATCAAGTCAGGTTAACAATTTCCAACATTAACTCCTAGCTGATGTATTCATCTTCTAAAGCCAGACAACAACTTGCATATACACTGCTAACATGTTTTGTAATTGGAAAGGACTTTGTATAAAACAATATGTTAAACTTAGATTCGCCTAGATTCGCAGGAATATAGACTATCAGAGAGTCAAGTACAAAATGTTAACACGATTTTAGTATATCATGTCACCACGGTATCACGATTTTAGTATAACATGTAACCACGGTATCATGATTTTAGTATAGCATGTCACCACGGCTTCACGATTTGATTATAGCATGTCACCACGACTTCACGATTTTAGTATAGCATGTCACCACGGTATCACGATTTGAGTATAGCATGTCATCACGGTATCACGATTTCCTTATTCCTATCTCTCACAAACCTTACGTTGAAGGAAGATCATAATTTATACTGTGTAATCACTTTATGTCAAGTTAAGTAGCCTCCCCTTGATTCTAGTACGAACACAGAATTTACTAAAATATGTGCTACGGATAAGCATATCTAGGCATTATAGATTTGTATCACTGTGTCTATTATAGAGGCATTTAAACTGGATGTGAACAATAAATATATAAACGTTTCTAACGCCTTGGGATACGAAACATAATTATAACTGCTAAAACACCAACTTTTTACTGGAAATACAATATTGAAGAAACAATTTAAGTACAGCGACAATTTTACCAGGAATTAAATAACATCGAACACGAGAGAAATTATACTCAATTATATCCACTAACAGTGATAAAAGTTATTTAACATCGGAATAAAATGTAGAATTTATACTTAACAAGAACCATACCAAAATAGTATATTCAAAACATTTACATTTTGTAGTAAGAAACTGGATCAACTACATTTTGTAATTGACTTTCAAGTAATTTGTACAAAGGGAACAGCAACGCCAACAACAATAATATCAACAACACAGATCATAACTACACAAAATGAAACATAAATATTTGAATACACTAGAATGACCATAGTGAGCCAATGGTGAGAAAGGCAGAAAACATGTGTATGTAATGATAATAAATAATGATATAATTCTACCTACCTCGACAAATTTTTTAGGTGTCAGACTGATGATACCTAATCTGAAATCTTTTCTTTTTCCGTCATAAAACTTGATTTTTCCAGACATTCCGTCATATTCAATCTGAAAAATACAAGCAAATCAATGATAATAATGCAATAGATGCACCATGCATTGCTCTGGTAAGAGAATCTCGTAGTTCTAGTAATGTACGCTTTCGAACCGGGCATTTATTTGGACTAGCAAGGACTAGCCCATGCATGACGTCAACATCAGACAAGTACATCCTTTGCGAGTCCATGCATGGTGCCAACATCAGACAAGAACATCCTTTGAGAGCCCAGGCATGACGTCAACATCAGACAAGTACATCCTGTAAGAGCCAATGCATGACGTCAACATTAGAAAAGTACATCCTTTGAGAGCCCATGTATGACGTCAACATCAGACAAGTACATCCTGTAAAAGCCAATGCATGACGTCAACATCAGGCAAGTACATCCTTTGAGAGCCCATGTATGACGTCAACATCAGACAAGTACATCATGTAAGAGCCAATGCATGACGTCAACATCAGGCAAGTACATCCTGTAAGAGCCAATGCATGACGCCAACATCAGGCAAGTACATCCTTTGAGAGCCCATGTATGACGTCAACATCAGACAAGTACATCCTGTAAGAGTCCATGCATGACGTCAACATCAGACAAGTATATCCTGTAAGAGCCAATGCATGACGACAACATCAGGCAAGTACATCCTTTGAGAGCCCATGTATGACGTCAACATCAGACAAGTACATCCTGTAAGAGTCCATGCATGACGTCAACATCAGACAAGTACATCCTGTAAGAGTCCATGCATGACGTCAATATCAGGCAAGTACATCCTGTAAGAGTCAATGCATGACGTCAATATCAGACAAGTACATCCTGTAAGAGCCAATGCATGACGTCAATAGCAGGCAAGTACATCCTGTAAGAGCCAATGCATGACGTCAACATCAGACAAGTACATCCTGTAAGAGCCAATGCATGACGTCAATATCAGACAAGTACATCCTGTAAGAGCCAATGCATGACGTCAACATCAGGCAAGTACATCCTGTAAGAGCCCTTGTATTAAGTCAATGTCAGGCAAGTACATCCTGCAAGAGCCCTTGTATTAAGTCAATGTCAGGCAAGTACATCCTGTAAGAGCCCTTGTATTAAGTCAATGTCAGGCAAGGACACCCTGAGACAGTCCATGTATGACGTCAACATCAGGCAAGTACATCCTGTAAGAGCCAATGCATGACGTCAACATCAGACAAGTACATCCTGTAAGAGCCAATGCATGACGTCAATATCAGGCAAGTACATCCTGTAAGAGCCCTTGTATTAAGTCAATGTCAGGCAAGTACATCCTGCAAGAGCCAAATCATGACGTCAATATCAGGCAAGTACATCCTGTAAGAGCCCTTGTATTAAGTCAATATCAGGCAAGTACATCCTGCAAGAGCCAATGCATGACGTCAACATCAGGCAAGTACATCCTGTAAGAGCCAATGCATGACGTCAACATCAGACAAGTACATCCTGTAAGAGCCAATGCATGACGTCAATATCAGGCAAGTACATCCTGTAAGAGCCCTTGTATTAAGTCAATATCAGGCAAGTACATCCTGCAAGAGCCCTTGTATTAAGTCAATGTCAGGCAAGGACACCCTGAGACAGTCCATGTATGACGTCAACATCAGACAAGTACATCCTGTAAGAGCCCTTGTATTAAGTCAATGTCAGGCAAGTACATCCTGCAAGAGCCCTTGTATTAAGTCAATGTCAGGCAAGTACATCCTGCAAGAGCCCTTGTATTAAGTCAATGTCAGGCAAGTACATCCTGTAAGAGCCCTTGTATTAAGTCAATGTCAGGCAAGTTCATCCTGCAAGAGCCCTTGTATTAAGTCAATGTCAGGCAAGTACATCCTGCAAGAGCCCTTGTATTAAGTCAATATCAGGCAAGGACATCCTGTGACAGTCCATGTATGACGTCAACATCAGGCAAGTACATCCTGCAAGAGCCCTTGTATTAAGTCAACATCAGGCAAGTACATCCTGAGACAGTCCATGTATGACGTCAACATCAGGCAAGTACATCCTGCAAGAGCCCTTGTATTAAGTCAATGTCGGGCAAGTACATCCTGCAAGAGCCCTTGTATTAAGTCAATATCAGGCAAGTACATCATGAGACAGTCCGTGTATAAGGTCAACATCAGACAAGTACATCCTGTAAGAGCCCTTGTATTAAGTCAATGTCAGGCAAGTACATCCTGCAAGAGCCATTGTATTAAGTCAATGTCAGGCAAGTACATCCTGCAAGAGCCCTTGTATTAAGTCAATGTCAGGCAAGTTCATCCTGTAAGAGCCCTTGTATTAAGTCAATGTCAGGCAAGTACATCCTGCAAGAGCCCTTGTATTAAGTCAATGTCAGGCAAGTACATCCTGTAAGAGCCCTTGTATTAAGTCAATGTCAGACAAGTACATCCTGTAAGAGCCCTTGTATTAAGTCAACATCAGGCAAGTACATCCTGCAAGAGCCCTTGTATTAAGTCAATGTCAGGCAAGGACACCCTGAGACAGTCCATGTATGACGTCAACATCAGGCAAGTACATCCTGCAAGAGCCCTTGTATTAAGTCAATGTCAGGCAAGTACATCCTGCAAGAGCCCTTGTATTAAGTCAATGTCGGGCAAGTACATCCTGTAAGAGCCCTTGTATTAAGTCAATGTCAGGCAAGTAAATCCTGTAAGAGCCCTTGTATTAAGTCAATGTCAGGCAAGGACACCCTGAGACAGTCCATGTATGACGTCAACATCAGACAAAGTTAATTCATGAGATCGCATCACCATTAACATAACACAATGAAATTTATCAATTAACAACCAATGGAATGGAAAAGCAAAATGTTTACTCAGGTATTCAGCTTCACCATAAAGACGGTTGACGGTTATATATGATATAATCTGCAATATGTCAGTGATGTTCCTCGTAGAGTTATTTAATAAGTACAGGAAATAAGCTTCACCTAGATTGATTTACTTCAGCAATTAATGGTCTACACATGCGTTCTGTAATTTAAATTGCAAATCTTTGCAGTACAGACTAATACAAAAATAATACAATTGTCGGAAAGAATTTGTTTTGTTTGGAGGAATGCCAGTTGCTGCATTAATCAATGTAATTCAGTTGTACAAGTTGCGATCTATCGGCGTGAGAGAACAATGTTGGCACGGCGATGACTGTTCAAACACAATATTCAGACAATAGTTGTGTAGTTCGTGCTCATTCAACAATGAGACAACGAGGATTAGAGAAGAGCTGCTACATTAACATAAACACATGTTTCTCTGAGCGAGTATTTCTGAGGAAAGGCAAACAAAGAATGGAGATTGAGAAAGAAAACCAAATATTGGACGAGATGAAAATATCGGTTAATATGGAAGTCCCAGTAATACACAAACAGAGTTGGTAACTCATAGAGACTCCAATGTCTATGTATATATGCCTCATTATACTCCATTCTCCCATATTCAGCAATCCTAATATTAAATATCAAATATCGCGTATACAATACACATTTTTGAACTTCCTAGTTCTTCTCACTAGAAACCACAATCAGCGTCATTGTGTACATAAACATTCCCATCAATGACCTTCATCGTCGTCATCAACGTCATAACCATCATTATCGTGATTGTTATTAACACCGTCAACGTCATTATCGTGATCGTTATTAACATCATCGACGTCATTATCGTGATCGTTATTAACATCGTCAACGTCATTATCGTGATCGTTATTAACATCATCAACGTCATAACCATCATTATCGTGATCGTTATTAACACCGTCAACGTCATTATCGTGATCGTTATTAACATCATCGACGTCATTACCGTGATCGTTATTAACATCTTCAACGTCATTATCGTGATCGTTATTAACATCATCAACGTCATTATCGTGATCGTTATAAAAATCGTCAACGATATTATCGTGATCGTTATTAACATTGTCAACGCCATTATCGTGATCGTTATTAACATCGTCAACGCCATTATCGTGATCGTTATTAACATCGTCGACGTCATAACCATCATCAACGTGGGCGTAATCAACATCATCGACGTCCACAGTTTTAGCATAAGCGGTTAACGTCGGTATCATTGTTAACATTATTGTCATTACCACAATCAACATCGTAATCATCTTCTGAAAAACTATCACCAAGATTATTAGACTGCGCCGAAATTGCCTACCTCTAGTCTATGTTGCTTAGACGTTATATTTGCCTTCACATGATTAAATGATTGGTCGAGAGATGGATGTTTCGATCACAAAGTAGTTTCTGTGAGAGAGACACCGTATATAATGATGTTAAGGCTAGTACTGATCAGTGGTTACAGAGCCAGTCGGTATAATAGTCATTTACAGAAGCGAGGAGCTCTTTTCGTCAAGATGAAAATACCCAATGTAATAAATACATGTATATATGTGACCTATGACTCAGCCACTCTACGCATCTTCCTGTGGTCAATTACCCGACACGCGAATTGGTAACTTCGCGTCAGTCAGTGGCAATGACCCCTCACTCAAATATTCCCCAAAAAACCCAATCACAAATAAAAATATCAAATCTTACTGCTTTCATATAATTCAGAAGACTTAGCCCCTTTTTCCAAGTTCCTTGCTTGTTGCAATTAAGGGATTCGGTAGATACGTTCTGTGCCGAGGTGAGACCCTTGAGTGCACGTGCGTACATGTATACAGCATCGTACATCAAGGCGGTTTCCGTCTGAAATTCACAAAATACATGAAAATTATAAAATATTTCTGTAATGGATGAGACTTTTATGAACTTTATAACAACACAGAGATATTGTAGTCCATATACATCAATCGTAGCTTTATGCAAATTGACTGTGAGTGAAATTAATGGAAAAATCCATAAAAATTAAATGTAGCACCAGAGACTTTAAACCCTCTATACATTCATACATTGTGTTCCATGACAAACAATTCTGAGGTCTCATACCCCAAAGGATTGTATAAAATACAAGTAAAATATAATATCATTAGATGACATTTCATGTTTTGTAATTATATTACACACAGCTTAAGTGAGATATGTCAGTATTACACACAATTTAAGTGAGATATGTCAGTATTACACACAGTTTAAGTGAGATATGTCAGTTTATACTTACTGAAACCACGCACAGTCACAATGAAATAAAGAGGATCTTCCACGAATTGTCAATTGGTATGAATTTACATTAAACGAGTTCTGGAAATCTGGAAATTTTATGAAGCAAGTCTCTAGTTTGCTTGCCAATTTGCTGTACATGGTATATGCGTGTACATGTACTTACAGAGGTGGCCCAATTTGCTGTGAGGTATATAAGCGTGTGCTTATTAAAATGGTTGGCATCCCAATTTGCTGTGAGGTATATAAGCGTGTACTTACTGAAATGGTTGGCATGTCAATATGCTGTGAGGTCGATTAGTGAATACTTACTGAAATAGTTGGCATGTCAATTTGCTGTGATGTAGATTAGTGTATACTTACTGAAATGGTTGGCATGTCAATATGCTATGACGTAGATTAGTGTATAATTGCTGAAATGGTTGGCATGTCAATCTACTGTGTGGTAGATTATTGTATACTTACTGAAATGGTTGGCATGTCAATTTGCTGTGAGGTATATAAGCGTGTACTTGCTGAAATGGTTGGCATGTCAATTTGCTGTGAGGTAGATTAGTGTATACTTACTGAAATGGTTGGCATGTCAATTTGCTGTGAGGTATATAAGCGTGTACTTGCTGAAATGGTTGGCATGTCAATTTGCTGTGAGGTATATAAGCGTGTACTTGCTAAAATGGTTGGCATGTCAATTTGCTGTGAGGTATATAAGCGTGTGCTTACTGAAATGGTTGGCATGTCAATTTGCTGTGAGGTATATAAGCGTGTACTTACTGAAATGGTTGGCATGTCAATTTGCTGTGAGGTATATAAGCGTGTGCTTACTGAAATGGTTGGCATGTCAATTTGCTATGAGGTATATAAGCGTGTGCTCACTGAAATGGTTGGCATGTCAATTTGCTGTGTGGTAGATTAGTGTATACTTACTGAAATGGTTGGCATGTCAATTTGCTGTGAGGTATATAAGCGTGTGCTTACTGAAATGGTTGGCATGTCAATTTGCTGTGAGGTATATAAGCGTGTGCTTACTGAAATGGTTGGCATGTCAATTTGCTATGAGGTATATAAGCGTGTACTTGCTGAAATGGTTGGCATGTCAATTTGCTGTGAGGTATATAAGCGTGTACTTACTAAAATGGTTGGCATGTCAGTTTGCTGTGAGGTATATAAGCGTGTGCTTACTGAAATGGTTGGCATGTCAATTTGCTGTGAGGTAGATTAGTGTATACTTACTGAAATGGTTGGCATGTCAATTTGCAATGAGGTATATAAGCGTGTGCTTACTGAAATGGTTGGCATGTCAATTTGCTGTGAGGTAGATTAGTGTATACTTACTGAAATGGTTGGCATGTCAATTTGCTGTGAGGTATATAAGCGCGTACTTACTGAAATGGTTGGCATGTCAATTTGCTGTGAGGTATATAAGCGTGTACTTGCTGAAATGGTTAGCATGTCAATTTGCTGTGATGTATATAAGCGTGTGCTTACTGAAATGGTTGGCATGTCAATTTGCTGTGAGGTAGATTAGTGTATACTTACTGAAATGGTTGGCAGGTCAATTTGCTATGAGGTATATAAGCGTGTGCTTACTGAAATGGTTGGCATGTCAATTTGCTGTGAGGTAGATTAGTGTATACTTACTGAAATGGTTGGCATGTCAATTTGCTGTGAGGTATATAAGCGTGTTCTTACTGAAATGGTTGGCATGTCAATTTGCTGTGAGGTATATAAGCGTGTACTTACTGAAATGGTTGGCATGTCAATTTGCTGTGAGGTATATAAGCCTGTACTTACTGAAATGGTTGGCGTGTCAATTTGCTGTGAGGTAGATTAGTGTATACTTACTGAAATGGTTGGCATGTCAATTTGCTGTGAGGTATATAAGCGTGTGCTTACTGAAATGGTTGGCATGTCAATTTGCTGTGTGGTAGATTAGTGTATACTTACTGAAATGGTTGGCATGTCAATGTGCTGTGAGGTAGATTAGTGTATACTTACTGAAATGGTTGGCATGTCAATTTGCTGTGAGGTATATAAGCGTGTGCTTACTGAAATGGTTGGCATGTCAATTTGCTGTGTGGTAGATTAGTGTATACTTACTGAAATGGTTGGCATGTCAATATGCTGTGTGGTACATTAGTGTATACTTACTGAAATGGTTGGCATGTCAATTTGCTGTGAGGTATATAAGCGTGTGCTTACTTAAATGGTTGGCATGTCAATTTGCTGTGTGGTAGATTAGTGTATACTTACTGAAATGGTTGGCATGTCAATTTGCTGTGTGGTAGATTAGTGTTTACTTGCTGAAATGGTTGGCGTGACAATTTGCTGTGAGGTAGATAAGTGTGTACTTACTGAAATGGGTGGCATGTCAATTTGCTGTGTGGTAGATTAGTGTTTACTTACTGAAACGGTTGGCATGTCAATTTGCTGTGAGGAAGATTAGTGTATACTTACTGAAATGGTTGGCATGTCAATTTGCTGTGAGGTATATAAGTGTATACTTACTAAAATGGTTGGCATGTCAATTTGCTGTGAGGTAGATTAGTGTTTACTTACTGAAATGGTTGGCATGTCAATTTGCTGTGAGGTATATAAGTGTATACTTACTGAAATGGTTGGCATGTCAATTTGCTGTGAGGTAGATTAGTGTATACTTACTGAAATGGTTGGCATGTCAATTTGCTGTGAGGTATATAAGTGTATACTTACTGAAATGGTTGGCATGTCAATTTGCTGTGAGGTAGATTAGTGTTTACTTACTGAAATGGTTGGCATGTCAATTTGCTGTGAGGTATATAAGTGTATACTTACTGAAATGGTTGGCACGTCAATTTGCTGTGAGGTATATAAGTGTATACTTACTGAAATGGTTGGCATGTCAATTTGCTGTGTGGTAGATTAGTGTATACTTACTGAAATGGTTGGCATGTCAATTTGCTGTGAGGTATATAAGTGTATACTTACTGAAATGGTTGGCATGTCAATTTGCTGTGTGGTAGATTAGTGTATACTTACTGAAATGGTTGGCATGTCAATTTGCTGTGTGGTAGATTAGTGTATACTTACTGAAATGGTTGGCATGTCAATTTGCTGTGAGGTAGATTAGTGTATACTTACTGAAATGGTTGGCATGTCAATTTGCTGTGAGGTATATAAGTGTATACTTACTGAAATGGTTGGCATGTCAATTTGCTGTGTGGTAGATTAGTGTATACTTACTGAAATGGTTGGCATGTCAATTTGCTGTGAGGTAGATTAGTGTATACTTACTGAAATGGTTGGCATGTCAATTCGCTGTGAGGTATATAAGCGTGTGCTTACTGAAATGGTTGGCATGTCAATTTGCTGTGTGGTAGATTAGTGTATACTTACTGAAATGGTTGGCATGTCAATATGCTGTGTGGTAGATTAGTGTTTACTTACTGAAATGGTTGGCATGTCAATTTGCTGTGAGGTATATAAGCGTGTACTTGCTGAAATGGTTGGCATGTCAATTTGCTGTGAGGTATATAAGCGTGTACTTGCTGAAACGGTTGGCATGTCAATTTGCTGTGAGGTATATAAGCGTGTGCTTACTGAAATGGTTGGCATGTCAATTTGCTGTGAGGTATATAAGCGTGTACTTACTGAAATAGTTGGCATGTCAATTTGCTGTGAGGTATATAAGCGTGTGCTTACTGAAATGGTTGGCATGTCAATTTGCTATGAGGTATATAAGCGTGTGCTTACTGAAATGGTTGGCATGTCAATTTGCTGTGTGGTAGATTAGTGTATACTTACTGAAATGGTTGGCATGTCAATTTGCTGTGAGGTATATAAGCGTGTACTTACTGAAATGGTTGGCATGTCAATTTGCTGTGAGGTATATAAGCGTGTGCTTACTGAAATGGTTGGCATGTCAATTTGCTGTGAGGTAGATTAGTGTATACTTACTGAAATGGTTGGCATGTCAATTTGCTATGAGGTATATAAGCGTGTGCTTACTGAAATGGTTGGCATGTCAATTTGCTGTGAGGTAAATTAGTGTATACTTACTGAAATGGTTGGCATGTCAATTTGCTGTGAGGTATATAAGCGTGTACTTACTGAAATGGTTGGCATGTCAATTTGCTGTGAGGTATATAAGCGTGTTCTTGCTGAAATGGTTGGCATGTCAATTTGCTGTGAGGTATATAAGCGTGTGCTTACTGAAATGGTTGGCATGTCAATTTGCTGTGAGGTAGATTAGTGTATACTTACTGAAATGGTTGGCATGTCAATTTGCTGTGAGGTAGATTAGTGTGTACTTACTGAAATGGTTGGCATGTCAATTTGCTGTGAGGTATATAAGCGTGTACTTACTGAAATGGTTGGCATGTCAATTTGCTATGAGGTATATAAGCGTGTGCTTACTGAAATGGTTGGCATGTCAATTTGCTGTGAGGTAGATTAGTGTATACTTACTGAAATGGTTGGCATGTCAATTTGCTGTGAGGTATATAAGCGTGTACTTACTGAAATGGTTGGCATGTCAATTTGCTGTGAGGTATATAAGCGTGTACTTACTGAAATGGTTGGCATGTCAATTTGCTGTGAGGTATATAAGCGTGTACTTACTGAAATGGTTGGCGTGTCAATTTGCTGTGAGGTAGATTAGTGTATACTTACTGAAATGGTTGGCATGTCAATTTGCTGTGAGGTATATTACGTGTATACTTACTGAAGTGGTTGGCATGTCAATGTGCTGTGAGGTAGATTAGTATATACTTACCGAAATGTTTGGCATGTCAATTTGCTGTGAGGTATATAAGCGTGTGCTTACTGAAATGGTTGGCATGTCAATTTGCTGTGTGGTAGATAAGTGTATACTTACTGAAATGGTTGGCATGTCAATTTGCTGTGTGGTAGATTAGTGTATACTTGCTGAAATGGTTGGCGTGTCAATTTTCTGTGAGGTAGATAAGTGTGTACTTACTGAAATGGTTGGCATGTCAATTTGCTGTGAGGTAGATTAGTGTTTACTTACTGAAACGGTTGGCATGTCAATTTGCTGTGAGGAAGATTAGTGTATACTTACTGAAATGGTTGGCATGTCAATTCGCTGTGAGTTATATAAGTGTGTGCTTACTGAAATGGTTGGCATGTCAATTTGCTGTGTGGTAGATTAGTGTATTCTTACTGAAATGGTTGGCATGTCAATATGCTGTGAGGTATATAAGCGTGTGCTTACTGAAGTGGTTGGCATGTCAATTTGCTGAGTGGTAGATTAGTGTATACTTACTGAAATGGCTAGCGAGTCGGTTTGATGTGAGGATAGATATTTTTGTCGTATTCTCCAATCTTCCACCATTCCTCTGATATCTTTATTGTGAGGATCGATGAGACGCATGGATGTTATGTTAGCTCCTTTATGCATAAACTGATCCAAATCTAACATAGACAAGTCCTGAAAGATAAATAGTAATACCGTATAATACCCTGCATGCCAGAAGAGACATAGCGAGTGGTTGAATGCACTTGTCTAGACTAGTAGCGTATTTACAAATGTCGTTCTTTAGTAACGGTCTCTGTGGCAAACGGTTACGAGACGCGCTTATCACTTCAAAACCTCAGATCTAGGGTAACCCGCTGGCAAGGCAATTTTGTAAGTGCAAGCCCGGCTGTACATCATCCTTTCCGCAACAAGTCCTACCATAGTTCCCCTCTGTGGTGGCATGGTATATCTGGACAACATACTGCCCAAGGCTAGAGTATGGATGGCTCAGAATAGAACCACTCTTAAAGGTGCGACAGCTGCCCAACAATGGTCCCCAGTCACTGGGTATATTATACTATGTGGTATTCATGATAGGAAACCACTGCTGTGTGGTTTGTTGTTGGATCGGCAAAGGATAAGGATGAGGTAGCCCCGACACAAAACCCAGGAAGTTAGAATCAGCGGTGTTGGGCCTTTGGCACTCCCATGGTGACTCCCTTTACGAGCAACAGCATCACGTAATAGCGTCATGGACAAATGACTGAGAGCGAGTGAGAGAGTTACAGTATTATGTGGATTAAGGAGTAAGTCGTTGTTAGAATTGACATTACGCCAGAGAAGAGATTGCTCCGCCTGGTTGTTTGTCGAAGGGTGCTTGGCGAAGGTTTTCAAGTTAATCCATTGGACCATGCAATTATAATTTACCGTTAAAATTGATTTAAAGGGTATTGATTAACACTACCTCTTCTATCACTAAAACCTACTTTCTGTTGGGTTTATGTAAGATCATAAACCCTGATGATTTATAGCAATGTAATGCTTTAATTCGTTGACATGGTTACCGGTGTGCATTTATCGTTCAGATCTTTGAGTTTGTTATCAATTTCATTCCTAAAGGCAACTAATTATATTCATGCGCGTATAATAATGAGTTTATTGACAGAACATTTTCAAAGTTACACACACGAATAGTTATTAAAAGAAAGTCATGCGTTCATATACCTAGGCTACATACAAAACACAATGACATTCATCAAACATTAACATGTTATTATGTAAAATTGTGCATCATATACAACACGACTCATTTTATTAGATAGACGTACCAATAATTTTAATGAAGACTTAATTTTAAATGCCTCGAGCATAGCCTTTATTTGCTTCTTTCCGATTTTCATGAAAAAGCGCCTTGTGAAGCAGATTTCAAATATGTATGAGTCTTATAAGGTCTTAAGTAGAAGTTGCGACCTTCTCATTCTAAGCCAGCGATATATGTGCCTCCACCCGGACTTGAACCCGGGTTGCATGATTAGACGGCAAGTGCACCAGACACTGTGCTACGGAGGCACTAACATATTAAGAAAGAACAATACTCCAAGTATAAGGGAGAATGGCCTATATGTATTATTGTCTGTTAGTTCCGTGCCACAAAGCAATAAATCAACCATGTTTCTATATGTATCATATTATACTAGCTATTATTACGTAAGCAAATGAGCTTTATTGTTGGTACAGAAAATAAATCATAGAGAGAGAAGGAGTATTGACGTAGAAAAATAATGCACGACTTTCTATTCATAGTGGTTTTAATTTCCCATGTTGTTGAAGCCAGCTGGTGAACGTACGTGAGTGCTTCTATATGCGCTCATTGATGCTAACAGTATTTATATCGATATGTACACAATCAGGTGTCCGTTGCCTAATGAAGCGCTTTCCACGGAGGGTAATACACGCCTTTTAAATATTTAAGTATAAACTCATCTCAATCCGAATACATACAATAATAAGATGGAGTAACTAATGTTCTTATAGTGTAGTGCGTATATTACAGTATATACAACACCCTGATTTCCATGAATTACTTACACCTTCGCAAAATCATTCCTAATATTTCCGCGAATACTACCGCAATATTTTCTGTCGCCAAATTATTCGTTAGTTTTTTAGAATAACCCAGACCTTCGCCAAATAATTCTCCTTCGGAATGCGATGATAGAATGTACAACATTTATAAACATGCAACATGATATTCAAAAAGTGTCCCAGTAAAACATCACTGACTCATATTATAAATGGCCTTATTGTTATCATACGTACACGTGTTGCTTACTGTAATATCATGAATTTTCGTGGGTGGTTAAATTTCGTGGATTTCGTGGTTCACTTTCAACCACGAAATCAAATACTATGACGTAACGCACGGTATTGCGTACGTTTGTGTAACGTCATGTTACGTCAGCATACCTTACTATGCGTATTACTAGTCTTATGATCTAAACATTACTGTTTAATTCTGCAAATGTTTACAATGTCGGAAAGTACAATACATTTATCTGTCAATAACATCGTTTTTAATTAAAAATATTGGGTGTCTTTCGGTAGCAATTTCTCCCGCTTGTTCAATTTAACGCTTATTCACTTGTATCACTCGTTGTCTATCTGACAAGTACCTTACTCACTCACGTATTCAACCCCTAATACACTTATCTATGTACTGTTTTATGAAAAACAAACACTACCTTGTTCTAGAATATACGGGTACAAAATGCATTGCATGCCTATGCATAATATCGCTCAAAATAATTGTTTTGGTCATGCAGTTCGTCCACTATAAAAACTCGCGTTGCATAAAACGTCCAAAACGTCGCAAAATTGCGCCGTAGGACAATCTTCCTCCACACATTGAATCAAGGGTGTCGGACTTATTTTAAGAGCAATACAGTGTAGTAAAGAAATTTTAAAAGTAAAAATTTCACTCTGATATTATTTCAAATTTTATTTTATTTGTACGTTGTATGACTTATAATAAAATTATTAAGTTTCGAAAATGGTCTGTGCCACAATGTATCGCTAAAACGAGCGAGTAGGACAATTTTCCTCCACATATTTCATTCTAATTATCTCGATACGTATTGGCTAGAATGCATTGGGATTTTATTATGTATAATAAAACAAAAATAATATTTTAAAAACGAAATCATAATAATTATATTTATAAAAATGAAAAAATAATTGCGTACTAATCATGCGTCTTCGGAAAATTTTCAGCATTTTTTTGCAAATTTGCACTTTTTTCGTGTTACCAGTTTATTATTTAACTTTTTTATTTTTTGCACCCGTGATTTTTCACGATAGTATGTTAAAACACGTCACTTCTGGTGTCACTCAGTGAAGTATCCCACAAATTTAATCACATTTTGAATAAAACGGCTGTTATTTTATGCCGACGACCAATATTTTGTGTTACAAATTGCACACGGATTTTTGTACATCTGTCGGGCATTGTCTCCAATTCTACGGCTACATACAATTCTACATGAACTCAAATTAAAACGAAAATGTAGACAATTTTATAATGAATATTTTGGTATATGATATGTAATGTATCGAGTGAAATAGAAAGAAGTATCAACTACTGTTTTACAGCGAGTGTACGATATTACGAACGTACTCAGTTGCGTGCGTTACGTCTATCGAATAATACTGTTTACCCTTGTAATTATCACTTGACATGCGAAATCCACGTAAGGTCCCATCTAAATAGTCAGTTTTCCTAAAACCGCGAAATTTAGTCCCATCGATATTAAATGATTTTGAAGTATTTAAATGACTATACCGAATCAGTTACACAGAGATCTAATTACCTACACTGATACAGCCTTTGAAACGTCAAATTGGAGTAAAAAATTACCCAAATAGAAGTTGTTTGATTTCATCATTTCATCAGAACTATGCAGGCATTTATCGTATATAGAATCATATTAATACAGTAAACTAATATTACCCTATAACAATATTATTAGGTCTCCCTGAAGCATACATGTATGATATCTCCACTAATCAACTCATCAGGAAATTGCTCCATTTGTTGAGTACATACACACATAGATTGATTATATAATTATATTTCTTCACGACAACAGCTTATTATTTCCACATGAAATCTTGATACGTCACAGTGTGCTATTTACTAGGTCACTACTGTATAAAACTATACACCATTAAATTCATTCAGGTTTTTATTTTCAAGATGATTCGTGAAAATATAATATCGCGAATGATCTAAGTTTAATGTTAGACTTATAGCAGTTATACTAGAGATTGCTAAATGACACACGAATAAATCATAAATGGAAAATTTGAAGATTAAGCACTCGCGAAACGAAGGCGTTAACAGTAAATATATACATTTTTTATGAAACCAATGCTATATGTTGTGGTTGAGTGGAGAAGAGAAAAAGATATTTTTGAAATGATGACAGAGATTAATTTATATTTATTATCTGTTTCTTCCCACATTGATCACGGTAAGAGTTTTATAAATAGCCTCCAGGGAGAATGAAACGTTGGAGGTACTAAAGTTCCTGTTGTTATAATACCGCACAATATGACTACGATAAGACACCATCACTTGTTCTCTCTTGTGGACTCAATCTTAAATTTAACATGGTTTTTATTCTTTTACATGGAAAATGAAGCTTCTGTGGTCCCAGGCTCGAATCTAGGTCGGGTCACCGCAAGTTTCAGAAAAGTTTTATAGTGTTCCAACCCAACCACGTAGAGGTGAACTGTTTGGAAACTCAAAAGGTTTGACTCTTCTAGCGAAGTCACAGATCATTGGACCTATATAAATCAAATGACCACGCACTATGCCTGTTTGTCTCAAAAAGTTGCACGTGTGAAAAAAAATTTCTCGAAATTTAGGTAATATATAGAAATACCTAAATTTCGAGATTTTTTTTTCGTTTTCATTTTTTTATATTTCTTTTTCAACGATACTGTTACCTGTGGTGCGATTATGGTCATATTCTAGCCTTATCAGTGTACTGTAGGGTGTGTATAAAGTAACGGGTTAACAACCCTATACAATCAAACACAGTTCTATACAACAGCAAACCTTATAACACCCCTTGTAACGATACTAAATGGAAGCGTTTACTGTACCAGAATAGTGACTTGAAAATGAAACCAGTAGAAGAAGAGCTATGTAACCAGTTTCACGACGTACGTATCGCAGTCTAAATCAATGGCCAGAATAATATTTGCATCGAACAGTTCATTGTCCTTGTTTTATCCATTGACTAGTTCAATGATTTGGATAATTGATTCATTCGATAAAAATGAATTATGGGACAAACTAAAACATTACACACTTTTAATAATTGGTTTAGTTTTATTTGATATTAATGCAACATAATAATAGGTTATATGGCGCCTAACAAGAACTTGGTAATCTTCTATACGAAATGCAGAACATGACACCAAAACAACTCCAGTAACTGAGGTCAATGGTAGCATGGTACCCGGATCAGACCAATTTGGTCGCCCTATTATACCTAAGGGTCAGACGGTCATTGTCATTATGGTCGCTATTAAAGAAACCCAACATCGGCGGAATTGAAGATGCAATATTTACTGTTTAACCTAGTACTTGAGACATGTTTATTACATCTGCCCACACTGATTATGTTGTTCGGTGTGTGGGTAGGGAAGGATTGGTAGAACCATGACTTCTAAACACTCACTATTAATCAACTTTTAGGTTTGTTATCCACCAATTTACCACCCCCAAACAAAAAAGTATTTGCACAAAAAACTCACGGACTAATGCCTATAAAAACAACATGCTTTTTTTTTGTTCATGTATAGTAACTGATTTTAATATTATTGTTTCTTATATTCTTCCAAAACTACAGAACGTCCGATCATAAAATGAACATCACTAATTCCAACATACTGTTTATGTATGCATGTATCTATATGTAACAGACAATATAATCACTGGTAGACAACGTACAGCGGAAATAGCCCCCTATTTTGGACGAAAACGAAAGTAAAAGTGGAAATAGATTTCGGAGGACGGTCAGTGTTTAACCATAATTGGGTAAATATGCATGCGATTCACTTGAAGTGAACTGATTTAGGTAGTGTAATGTTTATTTTAAAGCTCCAATGTAGTCATTTGCTTTGTCCAAAATAGGGGGCTATTTCCGCTGTACGGTGTCTACCAGTGATAATGCGCATTTATGAGAACACATATTGCACTTATGGGTTTTATTGATGAGATTTTATTGCGATGATAATAGAAGCATTCTGAATAGTTTATACTAATTTACTTAAGGTCCATTGCTTTTTCAACTTTTATTAATTACTCTCGACACCTCATTCCTGATGTCATCCATCGTCTAGAGGGAAGAGAAGCAAGTTTCCCTTAGATACTGAGCGTCTAGCAAGATCATTTCTGGTACCATTTTTATTTCGTCTTCGGTATGACACGGCCTGGGATCGAAACCAGTACCTCATGCGCTCGAAGCGAATGCCCAACCATCGCGCTATCGAGGAAGCGGTTATTAATGCTTTATCATGGTATTTCACAGTATATTGGTCTAACAAAAACTCAACTTATCCAAATGATCTAAATCTTTGCTGTGATATACAATGAGTGACTGTGGTTAGAGAAACATACTTTTTACTAATTTTGATGTTCGTAACCTAGCAACAAAATTTAGCTTACACCTCAAAATTAAGAGCATATAATTTTCATATTCATTTTACTCGTCTGTTAATTTGACTTCGACATTGATAAAAAGACCACTTTTCAAGTGCCATAACGGTGAAGTTAGCGGTTGTACTTTACACACAATAAGGAAGTGTCCTTGTCCCTCTTGCCCGGACTGAAAACGTGACTATGTAGAAGTAAATGTTTACATTCACCAAACACGTGTCAAACTCGATTTCATCTCTTCATTTTCCGACTTCAAGAATATAAACTCAAGAATGATTTGAAAAAAAACCCATCGGGAATTTCAAACAACAAACTGACAGAATGCATTTAAACAAAGATTCCTTTCAATCTCAATGTGTCTACATCACAGTTTATACATTATAGAAATACATCAGGTGTTAAAAGATGATGTTATTGTTATAATACCAGGTGTCAAAGTTTGATCCCTTCAACATTTTCTTCATAATGTTTTAATCCGAAAAATCACCTCAGACGAAACAAATGCCCCATATAATCATTTTGCTTACATTTTTGTTCAACTTTTTAGAAAATGTTTGATAAACGATTGCCAGATGTGCTGGAAATGGATTTCAAAATTTAGTCTTCATATTTTTATCGTATGATTAAAACAGTCATCACTGGAATATTCATAAGCTGAACATTTCCATCCGTTTTAAGAACTACTTACGGTAGTGTTCACTCATTCTGAACCTAGCCACATTATCTAGAGGTATAGCTTGGCGAATTTGACCTGCTCTTGACCTTTATGCATGAATATATTACAAGTATATAAGGATTTTTCCTGGTTAATAGCTTAGATATTATATCAGTTGAAAATGCACAAAACAATCTTTTGCAATTTTGTCTAGGTTAGGCGTATTTTTGGGCTAGAATGACTGGACTAAAGGTTCTTGCTTTGAATATATCAATTTCCGCATTAAAATCGTGCAATATTAGTATTTCAATTTTGTGTTTGTTTTACATCTCGAGTGTCTTCGTGATACACTCCGGTTATGAACGCATATGTATACAACCGGGGTTATAAATATATGCAAGATATCGACTTTTAAATTATGCTTATTAAAAGGTCAGGATCATGTCAAATTCGCCAAGCTATACTTGGCGTACTTGGCGTACTTGTTACAACACATAGACTGATGGACAGATGGAGAGACGATAATAAGGAAACACTATACAATTGGTCAGATATATCAATATTAATGATAGTTCCTGGAAGTATCAAGCTTTGTTTAAAACCGCATGTACTACGACTGTACAGTTCAATACTTGTGCCAGAAAACAAGAAATGAAACATAATATAACAACGACTGGAGGGCTGATATTTAAGAAACATTAACAAAATAAGACAAAAGCTACTTACCAATGTAGTAAAGTGATAGTGGTAATATTCTGACAGCATGTTTATGGAATCCGCCTGAAATAAAACAAATATATAATATGATATACAGTAAAACTTCGTTAAGACGAGCATCGATATTATGGGCACCCGGCTTATTTCAAGCAAATGTCAAAGTCCCGAAGAATTTGCAAAATATATGTTGTATACTTAAATCACACCGCTATGTCGAGCTCACTGTTTATTTCGATCATATGGCTTGTCCCGATTAGTCCTCGAGATAACGAGGGGTTATTGTATATTATATATAAGACTTAAAATGTAATACAAGAATTAATACTATGGTATAAATCAATGTTACACGATTCTCAATATTCATAGAAACTTTATATAAGACACATAAACCTTCTCCAGGGGAGAATAATTAAAATAGAATATTGAATCATGTGTATATTACGTTCTCCTCGCAGGTCGTACACAGCAGCGCATCTTTTGAAGTTTGAGGAGCTCAAGTATGACAGTTATTTTACTGCATTTGAAGCATGCACTAATAGGACGATATGTTGGTTTTATTTGATCGCTTTCTCATGTTGAGTTCAGGTTTCATAAAACATTTATTGGTTTGTTGTTTCAATTAGCCTTAACAGTTTCTCCAATTCACAATTCTTATACTTGATGGTCATAAAGAAATGCTTCGTTTACATTTATGTTTCTCGTCGATTGACATGCATTACGACAGAGCCGAGTTCGTTCCACCTGATTGTTTGTCGAAGGTCGCTTGGCGAAGGTTTTCAAGTTAATCCATTGGACTATGTGATTGTGGTTTACTGTTAAAAATTAAAGGGTATTTATTGACAACTGGTGTAATGTCAATTAAAATTTGTTTGACAGATTCGTTATGTAAGAAAAGAAGAAGCTCAACCTATGAACGGACCCACCGTGAATGTTCGCATGTAGACAAAATGAATGTAAAGTTATCAACATACAGGTATGTCTCACTTGCACTCTATGGAATGCAGGGGAAACAACAAAACTATGTGTTTGATAGACAAGTTATTATGATATCATAAACATAGCATCTATAGCATTTATCTATATACCACACGCCTCACTGCATAGCTTGAGGCTTGCTTGAATGCATATGTAGCTAGGTATATAGGATTGAATAATTACGAGGGGAGAAACGTGTGTAAGCAGCCGGCTAGCTGAGTCGGTAGAGCATTCGCCCTATTAGCGAAGGGTCCCGGGTTGGAGCCCCGGTATGGTTGCATATTTTTCTTTCCCAGTTACATTTGGCGACCGACAAAGTAAAAATTGCAACAACAGTGTGTAGTATAATTCCATCTCAGTATAAGCTCATTTACCCATTATTTTATAGATTCACTATTATAATGGTAATAATCTATGTCCATCAACAATTATATCTACATATAAGTATAGAGGGGGAACCAATCAAATTATTAAAATGATTCAGCAAATCAAGATGGCATTCTTGATATTATCGCGTTTGTCCCAAACAATTGTTCTTGGGACTGATGTTGACTGTTCAAGGACTGGTGTATAAGGTACTAATAAAAGATTCAATGTACAAATGCATACATGTATATAAATATCTGTATATGAGATAAGGTAATCATCAATTGAGAATTTCACTTACTGGAACCACAGGTAACTGTATCGTTGAAAACGATTTTTTTTATAAAATATAAATTTTCCAAAATATAAATTTTCCAAAAAAAATTTTCATAGGTTTTCAACGATACCGTTACCCGTGACTGGAACGTTGGTATCAGACAGTGGATGAGTGAAGATAAAAGGGGGCACTAGGTCATTAAACATAAGACAGCAAGCAAATATTTGGCAAAATATAATCATTAATAATATAGCAGCATTATGTAATGTTGTAATGTTGTAATGTTGTGGTAGACAGCGTAAAACAGAACGATTGTTAGATAAGTGGAATATTTGAAGCAGACAGGGATAATGAATACAGATCAGATAAGTAGAAAAGACGATTCATCAAAGACGTACAGTGTTTGTACCGTGATAGATCACCACACGCTCAAATTGTTCAACGTAACGAGTAATTTTTGCATTAGACCCAAGAAAATAATTGACAGGCGTATATTTCCCCTTGCATGTGACGTTGTTTTCTCCTTGATAGCATAAACATCGTATGTAAGATGTAGCATTAAAGGAGCAAAGGTGAAGAAGAATAAGAAGAAAAAGAAGAAGAAGAAGAAGAAGAAGAAAAAGAAGAAGAAGATCTTCCTCGTATCTCGAACTTTATTTTGTTTATAATCGCTATAATTACCAGTTATCAGTAACTATCCGAATATAAATCAACTTTATTCAAAGCTGTGAGGATATTTTGAATTCACACCTACAATTTAGGCCATTCTTATATGTTTTACTTGGTTTATTTGCTCAATATTGAATCTAATTGAATGTATTGAAATAGCGGCTTAGATGATCCAGTCAAATTCGCTTTTCAGAGTTTGAATAACAGACCAGCCAATGAAATCACGTTTTACAAACAGTTCATCTACACTTCATAGGGTTAAACAATTGGTATATAGCATTTATATACAACACAACCTTGTATTAAGCAGCATCAATCACATGTTATGTTTCCGTGGGCCGGACATATTAGGCTTTAGCCAAAACAGTTCTATTGTTTGTAGGTCTACTGTAAAACATTGACGGATTCTAGCATCGGTACATGACAATGACGTAATCCATATGGTACTGAATTGTATTATATTGAAGTGAATCTGATCGATGAGAAGACAAGATGCGAGTTTTTGAACACATCTTGCCGTCAGAAAAAACGGAGTAGAGTAAAATATTGGGAATAAACGACCCGACAGAAGCCAGTATTGAGGGCGTCCTTTACTCGCCCACTACAATCAGAACTCTGCACTTCATGTTAAAAACACATTCACTGTTATAACGATTCCATCAGAACTGCGTAGCTCTTGCGGTTAATTGTAATAAATACACACTAAATACTGCTAAAATACATTCCCATAGGATTCCAGAAACTTGCATCTAGAGACAGGTATCTTATGTTTAGCCTTTTTCTCTTGCATTCTAAGTAGTTAAGATTTGGACTCAGGGCATAGAATTCTAGAAATTGGTAAACATCAGTTTGGTGGACTACATACTGAGTAAATCAGTTTAGAACAATCATAGAAAAATATCTACAATCTGAGAAACCTTGAAGCATTAGGTAAAATAGATACTTGTCGTGAGTTGTAAAGTTTGGTGGTGTCGATGGGTGGTAGATTGCAAGAAATGAAAGACGAACACTCTGCAGCTCGGAGATTGATTGATTTTTGTGTTTCTGCTTGAGAACATTCACGACATTAATGAAAATGTATCAACCGCAAATATGTTTGAGTATACGATACAAAAGGAGTAAAAATATAAATAAATTTCTATGATTGATAATATTACAGATTAGAAGGAAATCCAGACAAGTATAATATATCTTATATCGCACCACAATTCTACAATCTATCGATAAACTTATTTTCATACAGCACAAAGAAAGCAGGCAGAATACATCTCGTATATTGACGTATGCCATTGCCTGTATTTTGTATCTTTTCAAACAATTTCTGTGGACTATTTCACACTGTTGAAGTTGAATTGTAAAAGATCAATTCCAACAGTTTAGCTTCGCCGACAATTTGTATAAACGATTCTGTTCAATAGAGGTGCCAATATTTCACCATTTAAGTTGGGTTTGTAGTAAAACGTAGAATCGTGTAAGTAATTTATCAGTAATACTTAAATAATCTTTACAGTTACTAGAACATTGTATACCAGTTGTAGATAATGCAAACCGAAGCTTCTGCAATTTTATATTAAAGTCACATTAAGTATAAAACTGCTATTTTAATAAGCTATAACTTGGTAACATCTCTGTAGAATGATGTAATTTGAGCACTTTAGTTGATTCCCAAATGTGGAAAACACCATGACGGAAGACGGAAGAAAATGTAATAAAACATCCAGATGGCTTGTTGACAAAATGACAACGTGTAAACAATAAATGCATGATTTTTAAAAAGTCTAAGGGGAGCAAATCTTGCAAAATGAGTATTTTGTTCACCATACAATTTGCTAAATACGAAGTTTGGTCTACTATATCAACAAATATAGTTAACATTCTACCGTTGACTATTGGTCATTTGTAAAGAAACAGCCTAATGGTTCCATAATGCATTGTATGTAATGGATGATCGAAAAAAGTTGTGGGAGCAATAATGTGACTTTAATCATTGTCTTTTCTGAACGTGTTTAGTAATGACTTTTATAACACGATAAAATTTGCTTCTGAATGTTATAAACTATGCTCGTGTTATTTGTTCCATATCAAATTGGAAACTTTTCCAGGACCTGGTGAGGTTGTTTTTCAACCATTTTTTCAGTCACCATATATTTTCCTGAGGTTGAATGAATTATAAGCCATCTTACTAACGCCAATCCAGTAACTGATAACGACATTGAACGACTAGAGGAATGAATGGACTGACTTCAGTTATATATAGCACAATCTATGAGACAAGACTTCGGTTATATCTACCACAATCTATGCGACTAGATTAATGCTATAAACAGAATGAAATAGTAATAATGATACTGCTGATATGTAAGGTGGTATTTAACTGGTGCACTGATGACACAATGAGACATATAATTCTGTAGAATGACACATCGCTGATACCATACACTGTAACATTGTTACAGCAACTGACAGGTGAGAGTTTGTCAGTATATAACCCAGCTGGAATCCTTCCTGTCTGACTTGCTACTGCGACACTAGATGGTGACGTCCCTGTAGCAGAAAACTATTGTTTAGGTGGTCCAAGAACGAGCTGTACACTGGATGTCGTCAAGACACTGCTCTTGTTGTATCACCAAGACACACCTTCTATATAGTATTGTAACAGAGGTGTACAATGGATGTCGTCAAGACACTGTTCTTGTTGTAACACCAAGACACACCTTCTATATAGTATTGTAACAGAGGTGTACAATGGATGTCGTCAAGACACTGTTCTTGTTGTAACACCAAGACACACCTTCTATATAGTATTGTAACAGAGGTGTACAATGGATGTCGTCAAGACACTGTTCTTGTTGTAACACCAAGACACACCTTCTATATAGTATTGTAACAGAGGTGTACAATGGATGTCGTCAAGACACTGCTCTTGTTGTAACACCAAGACACACCTTCTATATAGTATTGTAACAGAGGTGTACAATGGATGTCGTCAAGACACTGCTCTTGTTGTATCAGGAAGATACACCTACCACAGAGCTGTACAATGGCTGTCGTCAAGACACAGCTCTTGTTGTAACACCAAGACACACCTACCATATAGTAGTGTAACAGGGTTGAAACAAGGTGAATACCATGGTACGATGTTTATCACGGAGTCTGGTATATGGATTACCTCTAATACAGGTAGTTAACTGACCGATGTTGATGATACTGACGCTTTATCTCGCATATCAGCAAAACGATTTAACATTATCTGATATCATTTACCATCATTTTACAGCTTTCAGATTATGACGGGTGAACATGTTGATATGTTGGTAGAAGTATTGTGCCCTTGAACACGCTTCATGAAATAGCATGTAGATGAGTTAGATGTAAGTGGTGCTTGGTTGGTTAAATGTATGAGCTATGTTTGGCGAACCCCATCAACGTGCAAACTGTTGATGATGGAAGATACAATAGAACTATCTGGAATAAATTTAATACTTTTATTGTATGAAAGAATTGCATCTAAGCTAGACCGGCAGAATGCACGAAAGTTCAGAAAGAAGTGATGGGTACTTAAATCACATGTGATCTATGCCTTGGTCCCACTGAGCTGGTTTGCCTCTGCCATGTACTCCGGATGGAAATGAATGACTTTCGGGATGAATCGGGAACAGTGAGTTTTCAAATTTTCTAATAACTTCTTCGAGGTTCCCCCTAGCAATTAATTAACCTTTAACCAATACCTTGTTAAGTTCGTTTATTAAATCGGGAGTACATCGTCGAGGTAAACATGCTCAGTGGGACCAAGGCATTAACGGAGACCAGTGTGAAACTACTGTAAACTAGGGATGTTTGAGGAGCTTGAAAGAGTATTATATATATATAATATATTAGTAGAACGTACCTCACGAAGGAACTGTTTAATCCTGGATGGATGGCAGTCTATGATTATCTTATATTCGTGTTTCTCTTTAATTTCTTTAAGCAAACTGGTGAATGTATTCTGGAAGGACTCCAACTGTCGGATAGTCATGGTATAATCACTGCCTCGAGCTGTCTCCAATATCTTCTGTAACCGTATCAGACCTGGAAGTAACACTGTAACATTATTGTATCATACATTTTACTTGATTTTGGACATACATAGCACTGCATCACTCTCTGGTTGAAATATATTAACTCAGTGTTCTGGCATCCTCTTACAATGTAGTTAGCCAAGTTCACAGACTAGCACACAGACTAGCGCACATACTAGCACACAGACTAGCACAATATGTTTCAATACGCTGGTTAGAATAGAATGTGTTGTGGGTATATTGGCAAAAACGTCGTAAACATCTTAAAGTAAGAACCAGAGTTATGAAAAAGAATTAAACAAGAATCTGAATGAAGAAACCACAAACACATGATGGAAATTAAGCAAGAATCGCAATGATGAAACTACAAACACATAGTGGAAATTAAGCAAGAATCTGAATGAAGACACCACAAACACATAGAGGAAATTAAGCAAGAATCGTAATGAGGAAACTACAAACACATAGTGGAAAATAAGCAAGAATCTGAATGAAAACACCACAAACACATAGTGGAAATTAATCAAGAATCTGAATGAAGACACCACAAACACATAGTGGAAATTAATCAAGAATCTGAATGAAGACACCACAAACACATAGTGGAAATTAATCAAGAATGTGAGTGAAGAAACCACAAACACATGATGGAAAATAAGCAAGAATCTGAAACCACAAACACATATACTAAGAATGAAATATAATGTAAAATACAGTAAAACTTCGTTATGACGAGCGTTGGTATCACGAGCACCGGCCTTTCTCGAGCAAGTTTTAAAATAGTATCCGCTTGTATCGTCAATGCATGCCCTGTGGTTATATCGAACACCCGGATTATCTCGAGCATTTTACCTGTCCCGATTATTCCGCGATATAACGAAGTTTTACTGTAACTAAGTGCTTACTTTCTCCATCCTCGTATATAACTGTGAATTCCTTCCAGTTCCAGTATGTGATGAGATCAGCGAATGCCTTGCCTAGTTCTTCATGATCCGGATATACGCTGACAGAGAAATATTCCCTAGGTTCTCTTGGATCCCATATAGACTGGATATGTGGGATCTCGAACGCGTTACATAGTGACTGTACATGTGCTCGTGCCATACTCGATACAGGACCGAACACCGCAGCAATACCATCACGTGTCCGCATCTCACGACATACTGAAAATATATAAACACATATTTGAAATATAAAAACACATACTGCAAATATATAAACACATACTGGAAATATATAAACACATACTGGAAATATATAAACACATACTGGAAATATATAAACACATATTGAAATATAAAAATACATACTGAAAATATATAAACACATACTGGAAATATATAAACACATACTGGAAATATATAAACTCATATTTGAAATATAAAAGCACATACTGGAAATATATAAACACATACTCGAAATATATAAACACATACTCGAAATATATAAACACATGTATACTCGAAATATATAAACACATACTGTTAACTAAATTACATGAATAAAATAAGATTAAACCATGATTAAATATCCCACGACATAAATCACCTTGTGCAAGTTTGTTAGACTCGTGATGATGTCGGCTGGTTTTAGATTTGTGTTGTTACGTGTGGTACAAGACAAAGATAATTATGTCCACCAATGTTGTAGCGCGGTCACTAGATATGCTTTCTGTTGTTATGGTTCGACCTCAGCCATGAAATATTTCACATGAAGTAGTTATAGAAAGTTTCTGGTCTATCACAGAGACAGTTAGGGTATGCTTTGATAAAATATATGAAATAAATTGATCAATGGAATAATATAAGATACACACAGATCTAACACTGGTAGTTTATCATCATTTATTACTATAGATCACGTGACGTATTTATTTTGTTGATATTTTTACGGAAATCTGCTTATCGATTATTTATTCATGCTTGGAACTAGGGCGGAAACATGTGGAATTATCCGGTGAATTCACATGAGAAATACGGTGACCTTACACGTCCTGCCAACTAGGTCGCTGATTGGTTCAGTTTTACGCCTCATGTCTTAGGCATGAAATATTACTTGTATAAAAACATCATGTGTATGTTGAACTGTTTGTACTTAAACTATAGATTATATGAATTGATAACCATGCCAGTTATTTGACATGTATGGGGTCAATATGTGATTGATTCATGGAAGGACATACTGCTTCTGATGATGTAACATCTGTCCTAGTGAATTATTGTAGTGATTTCATTCTCTTCATAACATAATGATAAGCTAGTCGGGAACATGTTAAAGTGACTAACGCAGTAAAGTATATTTTTAACGTTGTTCTATTGCGTATTAGTATATAAATGCCGAGAAAAGCAGTAACCTAATTAACGGACGGTTTTTGTCAAAAACGCCTTTAATAATAATAATATCGATCGCAATGCAAGTTTTAAGAATACTTTATGTATTCGTAACACATAGTTTTGTGATTAAAACTATATGGTAGGTGTGTCTTGGTGTTACAACAAGAGCTGTATCTTGACGACAACCATTGTGCAGCTTTGTTAACCTACTATAAAGAAGGTGTGTCAACACAAACGTGTTTTATCATCTAAATGGAGATAAGTCCCTTTGAAGGAACTAAATTGTTGTTGATGTATGAATGCGTGCTGTTGGGCAATGCCATCGAGTAGTGTGAATTCATAGCGATAAAAATACTTATTACAATCAACTTAAACACATTTGAAAGTTCGTAAACATTCGTGAATACTGAAACTATGACAGACTAGTGTTTCTATTTGTGCCACATCATACAATTCTAAACTTTTGTTACATTGTGACAGACATTGCTTTCAGGTTACACGACAGGATGACAGACGTGTGTTCCATTAACGTATTATGCTATATAAGACTTCTAAATGCTTTAATCATATATTCTACTACAGATGGGACCAATTTCTCCACATTGTCTTACAGCCATACTGACTAGTATGTGTTTAACAATGTGTTAACATTGTCTGGACTTCAAGCGTATTCATTCTGCATTCACATATTCTAATGTCTGCCATACGTTCTTTTATGAATATACGTTAATGTGTTAGAAAGTTGGGTTCCTCATTCATGTGCATCATTATTTGACTCCATAAAACCACTTAAATTGTATAAAATGCGCGAAATAAAACATGAAATAAAATGTAAGATATTGTGTATGTAAGTTGTGTGGCCTTGACAGCAGTGGCAGTGACATATCCAACACACAGAGAATGTCTACGAATACGAATACAGGCGATTGAGGAAGTTTGCAATAAATTAACACGTCCAATTAACGCTGTTTACCGTAAACAATCACTAGTTTATTTATGTAGGACTAACCTAGATTCTGTATTTACCATTCAGCAGCTTTATTATTGAAGTGGAGAAAGTTTGTTTTACGATTAAGCTAGAACTAGCAGTACGTGTTTACGTGTAGGTGTACTGTTCAGCTTCATTCGTATCAGCTTTCAGTAACATATGTCAGGTATAAGGTGACAGTCGATTCAATAATTAATTAATACTAATGAGGGAAATATCCCATCCGAAGGGCGGTGAATATCGTTAACTCAGGTTTACCCAGTTAAACCTAGATAAACATAGCTTACCTGTCGGACGATAGTATATTTACAACCGTTCTCATTTGACTTTGAAAGGTCTGTAGGAAGAATACATTTGTAAGAATATAAGAGAATGTAATCAGTATGTAAGGTTGTTATACCTCTACACTAACGTAACACTTATCCATGTCTGAACCACATACGTCATTCAAATGTTTTGATATTAGGGACTTTTAATTAACAGATAGTTTTCAATACTTTTTCATAAGTCATTGACATAGGAACTATACTTAGAGTCAACACTAGTCGACAAATTACTCAGTTAATGTGCTTTATAGTTAAATATTATATTCGTAAGCTAATCTCATTAAAATCAGACCCTATACCATGCACTGTTTTGTACTATATCAATGTAAGAAGTGGAATGTAGTATACATGGTATAGATCTGATTAAAAGGAGATTGATTTGTAAGCATAAATCGTTCGCAGAGTTCGATAAAATACATATAATTATTGGAGGATTTAACATTAACACGAAAAGTATGTATCCATAGAAACTGAACCAGTGGTGGGGAATCATGCACAGTTTTCTTCTTTTGTATGTTCTTCAAATACATATTTTTCAATTCCAGTTATATTACATAAAACCTAATACATGTACGTGTACATGTAACATAGTAATAATTAGTACACACCTACGAAGTTTGAAACCAGTTTACAAGTAGTGAAATGCATGTAATGGGTTATGTTGATTTGAGGAGGCAATAACTCCACGTAATCGCCTGTTTAATGTAGTAACCCTAATGATGATTGTAGAGTTTTTTTGTTGAAGTTGTTTGATCTTTGTAGGCAATTTGAGAGACTCGCAAAGTTATTTATTACTCTAGTTAAAAGCATTGAATAACTAAACCTGGAACTAAACATATAATTACAAACAGAAGACATGAAGAATATGGCAGACATGCCTGGTGTAACATCTTGCTATGGTGATTACTAATAAGTATTTCCTTCTCGAAATATAGCCTCTTGGACCACGATATGCTCAATTCTAGCTAAATAGTTTCAATTTAAATAAATGGAAAGGTGATTAGGTTAATAACTTTATATTAAAAACGTCATCATAACCACGGGTGTTTTATTCGTGGGTTCATTGAATCGCAATAGTATCGTTCGGAAACTCCACAATGATGTTCTTAATAACTTACATTCGCGAGATATTTATTTCACTAAATATTAGTTCATTTGAGATTCCGTTATCAACCGAAAAACACAAAGAAATGCAATAAGAATTGAATTATAAGACGCATGTTGTATTCTGTCCTTGTTATGTTATGCATTAATTACATTGGCAATCATTATATTGTCACAAATACAGAACATAGCAGAGAGAGGGATAAAGAAAGAGAGAGGGAGTATTTGTCTGGCACATCTTCAAACATACAATATACATAACGTCATTCGTAATTACCAAGCATCAGCGACTGATGGCTTTCTTACACGAAACATTGCTTTTGTCTTAAGTGAAAGTAGAAAAAATTTTGCTGGCTGTTTATCAAGACTACATACTTGCAATGGGCCACGTGTTAGGCGCGTTTATTACATACTTATACATTTATCACATATTGTATAATAAGTTATAAACTAAGAATCTAGCAAATTGATACATATTTCAAAGCCTACGTACACACCCAAACAAATCACAGCTGAGTGTAATTATACGTGGATAAAACACAAGTGATATACATGAAACAGACTAGGTGTTACAGCATGGTTACCTGAATCTACATATCGCTGGCTAAGAATGAGAAGGTCGTAACTACTACTTACGACCTTTTAAGACTGTTACTTAATTGAAATCTGCATCTTGATGCGCTTCTCATGAACATATTTTCATGAAAATCCGAACTTGTCATGTTGACCAAACTGACGTGTAAACAGCTTGTTTTACCATAGGTAAAGAGTAAATTTCAGAAAGTTTTCTGGTGTTTTCTCAACATATCGATTTTGTACTTACGACCTTCTCTTTCTAAGCCAGCGATATACTTATATAACATACATAGCAGGCATACTCTGCTTATTACATACAATCATACGATATGACGTTTGCAATTGCAAATATACGTCGTCATAATTTAGTAAACATACGAGTCATGTTATACGTATCTCCGCTAGTATAATTTCTACAATTTGTTTCATTTTTGAGAGTTGAGATGGTCTTCAATACTTTTATAAAATTGTTGTATGCAGTTTAGTGATGTGCTCCAATAATTTTATCATCTCTTAAATAACTCACACTTTGATGAGTGGCAATGTTATATATTTTATTGTCACAAAGAGTACTCATATGTATGAATTATATGTGCAATTTCAATAAGAGGTAAATCAATATATATATCTATCTACGAACACAAGCAACTCGTAATTTGCGCTGAATCCCAAACATCAAACAAACATATCAATTCATGGCTATTCTATTTTCTTACTTGGAAATTTATATATACAATCCACATGTATACCAATCTATGTACTTTTAGAGAAATTAGGCAAGTTCATGCCTAGAACGATTTCAAACGATGTAATTACTGTATTTGTAATGGTATACCCAGCTATAATGGAGGAGGTCAATTCATCCATTTACACGCTAAGCGTAAAGCAAAGTGAACACCGCTATTGTTTTTATTTTGAATGTAGTTCATCCCCGAACTCGTATGTATCGGATTATTTGTTATTTACAACGAAATATGACTACAGCGTTTTGTTACTGACACAGAATAAAGCCTAGTTTGTGTGTGTACCTTAGGGACCCGGTATGATAATCAGTGTACATGTATCTCGTGGAATTCCTGAGTGTTCCTGGTTCAATAAATGACGAGGTCTTCAAGTATCGCTAATGTCCCTACGGTTCAAACAGTTACATGTAGGTCTATCTAATTTACTAGCCATTTTACCATTTTCATTTTGCAATGTTGAAGAGTCTATGGCTATAAGTGGTGGTCTTCTATACAAATTACAATCTGTCTCCATGCAACGTATACTTAGTCTAGCATGCTCCCATATATTATTCTATCCGTGTTTTATCTTACACAAGTTTGAGTAATGTTTTGGAAACTTGATGTTAGTTCAGGTCTGGGGTGAAATTATTTATTCACTACCAGTAATAATTGTCTGTGTCGGTGATTTATATACCAAACCTAAGCAAACGAAAACAGAGAATGTGATCTAGGTTAGACCGTTAGAGTCTATATTGAAAGTAGGGCGCTATCAATCATGCGCTATAATGCTACGGAACGTACTGCCAAATATCTTCCTTTTCATGTAGAAACTCCCACGTAATAATATAATGTGTTTCTCCACTGTACTCTGTACTCATTAACATTACAAAATGTTTCAGGTCAGCGACCTCACCAGGGGATCTTCACATACAAACAAATACTTCATAGATTGTAAGTTACAATGTACGTTTTACACATACAGCAATCACAGATGCTTTCAGTCAGCCAGAACACTGATCACAAAACACTGATCAGTACATGATACATACGGACCGGGAAAGCTCCACATAGAGGTCATGGACATAAACAAGAGAGCAAGACAGAGGAGAGAAGGTGTGATCAGACATCAAGAGTACATGTCCTGGGAACAAAAGGTGTGACCAAACATCAAGAGTACATGTCCTGGGAACAAAAGGTGTGACCAAACATCAAGAGTACATGTCCTGGGAACAAAAGGTGTGACCAAACATCAAGAGTACATGTCCTGGAAACAAAAGGTGTGACCAGACATCAACCCTTCATGTCCTGGGAACAAAAGGTGTGACCAAACATCAAGAGTACATGTCCTGGGAACAAAAGGTGTGATCAGACATCAAGAGTACATGCCCTGAAAACAAAAGGACACGAATACAAATGAAATAAATTGGGCACCGGTGTTTTAATTCATTGAATAACACAAGTAACATGGTAATTTATTTCAAAATGTTAAATATGAAGAAATATTTGTTGAGTATGCCCTACCGGGGTGTATACCAAATGACAACACTATACCGCCTCATCAGACCTAGATAAGATAAGATAAACTTTATTTAACGTCGATTATGATTGGCTAACATAATAAACATACGCTACAAGCTAGAATTCGACATACGGTTAGTAATAATGAGGACCCTACTGAACTTTCTAAATATAAGCATAGTATTTGTGTGAAGAAAATATAAAGGTCTTTTGTAACGTAAGTGGAGAAGTTTATGGGTTGTACATTCTGAGATATTCCTGTGATATAATTGCTTGATAATCCTTTTAGGATTGGTCCTTTATGATAGTGCAAACTTACGTTCCAACAACTCAACATGCTTGGTGTTTGATGTGGAATCATTGAACAACCCAACAGGCTTGGTGTTTGATGTGGAATCATTGAACAACCCAACAGGCTTGGTGTTTGATGTGGAATCATTGAACAACTCATCAGGCTTGGTGTTTGATGTGGAATCATTGAACAACCCAACAGGCTTGGTGTTTAATGTGGAATCATTGAACAACTCAACAAGCTTGGTGTTTGATGTTGAATCATTGAACAACTCAACAGGCTCGGTGTTTGATGTTGAATCATTGAACAACTCAACAAGCTTGGTGTTTGATGTGGAATCATTGAACAACTCAACAGGCTTGGTGTTTGATGTGGAATCATTGAACAACTCAACAGGCTTGGTGTTTGATGAGGAATCATTGAACAACTCAACAGGCTTGGTGTTTGATGTGGAATCATTGAACAAATCTACAAGCTTGGTGTTTGTTGTGGAATCATTGAACAACTCAACAAGCTTGGTATTTGTTGTGGAATCATTGAACAACTCAACAGGCTTGGTGTTTGATGTGGAATCATTGAACAACTCAACAGGCTTGGTGTTTGATGAGGAATCATTGAACAACTCAACAGGCTTGGTGTTTGATGTGGAATCATTGAACAACTCTACAAGCTTGGTGTTTGTTGTGGAATCATTGAACAACTCTACAAGCTTGGTGTTTGTTGTGGAATCATTGAACAACTCAACAGGCTTGGTGTTTGATGTGGAATCAATTGCCTTGGTTATCATTTATCTCTCTTCCTTTCCGAATATTTGCATAACGATTGCATGTAAACCTAACACGAAAACCTTGCATGAAAACATATCATAAAATAGTGCATGTATATAGCTTGCATGTAATATGTTGTATGAAAACCTGACATGAAACATTGCATGAATGTCGCTCATGATAGCATCTCATAACAAGACTGCGTTCAGTAAACACTTATGCCCCTGTGGTAGCCATGCCAATAAAAAAACTTTAAACATTATATGACACAGTACATTTAAATTATAGCAGAAATTGGCATTTTCGTAAGTCTAAGTCCAAAATTGAGGCAATGTGAAGGTCAAAATGGGGCCAGGTAATGTTAGCGCCATATCCACTACAACATCGTGCATGCAAGTACGAAATCTTTGTAACAATCCATATTGATGTAAGAAGAGGCGATGCGTTTTGTTAACCAAGAATGGCCATTCAATAATAAATCTATTGATTCGGGGGGGGGGGGCATAATAAAAACATAGCACGAATAGCTTGTATGAAACTCTTGCACGTAAACCTAGCATAACTATCCATACAATAACATACATGGTCTGGCGACAGCATGTATTTCCCCTACTTTCCTGGAAATATGTTGGTTATCATATGAAGAATGTTAAAGATGAAATTCTTAATCATTTACAATCTCCAAGTATATTTATTTATTGAAAAGTTTTGATATAAAATGATGATGAAGTGCATACACATGTAGTTTACGAGTGTAGGATAAAAGCCCCTACGGACATAAGCCCCTACACTCATTTTTATACATGAGGACATAAGCCCCTACGCATTTTTTTACACTAGGACATAAGCCCCTACATATTTTTTTACACTAGGACATAAGCCCCTATGCATGTTTGTTTGCAACATGAACAACTCAGATATGTACCAGTGTCTACAAGTTCAATTTTTTAAGCTGTAATTAAATATCAAATGAGACACAACATAATAAGAAATAATTATTATATTTATAACAAGTATCAATGAACAAATAAGTGTTTTGGGACATGTTACAAACAGAGAGTCACTACAATACATGATAATTGATCTTTTTGCACTCTAATTATCTATAAATTTACTAATTTTATACCTAAAACTAATGCATATTTGTAACAAATAAACAGTAGATACAACATAACAGTTTGTACAATAATTATTTCTTAATTAACCATTTAATAAAAGAAGAAAACATAGAACAGTACAAACAAAACATGCATAGGGGCTTATGTCCCAGGGTAAAAATATGCGTAGGGGCTTATGTCCTATTGTAAAAAAATGCGTAGGGGCTTATGTCCTCATGTATAAAAATGAGCGTAGGGGCTTATGGTCGTAGGGGCTTATGTCCGTCCCCCGTAGTTTACTGTGATATATGTTGGCAAGCAGATGTACCAATTAGGCAAGCTTACATCAGCTTACATTATGTGGTTATACGTAACATTCGCAAAATGCGAGATTTATGCGAGAAACGCAGCATTGAACATAATACATACTTGATGTTAAATGTGTTGAACAGTATCATTGACAAAGAATAAAACGAAATAATGTTTTTTTTGCAAAAGTTATATTTTTCTTAGAAAAAATATAAAAAATATCAAACAAATGTTTTCGTGTTTTTTTTTCGTTATCAATGATACAGTTACCTATGGTTGAACGCTATGACTAAATTTTTAAGAACAAAATAATACCAATTAGTTTAAAATTTCTGTATAAATTTTATTTAGTTTGTAGACTAGTACCCAAATATATTTACATGCAATTTTGATAGAAGAAAGTTTGAATAATAAATTCTTCATTCATTTATTTTAGGGATACTTGTACATGTTTTCATAATCCAATATGTGGTTAGCAATAATAAAATAATTAAATGTAAGTTAACTAGATTTGGTTCTGTGAGTTTAAGTTTTTGTGGTGCGATATGCAGAAGACGTCGAAATCTGACGTCAGTGTTTGTTTGTCACGTGGACGTCAGACTTCTAGAGTCGAATACGTTCTTTCCTATGGTCATGTGGAATAACAGTGGGGTGTTTTATGAAAACCAGATCAACACTGATTGATTAATTATTAGATAAAAGTAGTGATATCACGTCGTCACGTGGTCTGTGACGTCATTGTCATTGTTATCATTAATTCCAAGACAACTGTTACCGTTATTAAGACAAACCCTCTGTGGTATGTAACGGAACAGCGATTGTAACATGACGACAATGTCCAATGAAAAAATAACTGTAGCCGCAAAATATATCATTATATAACTGGTAGGATGTATTGAATGGTAATATAATAGCATAAGTACGTGCTTGTTGGCGGTAGGTATGTTTGTGGAGTCAGAGAAAACGTATAACTTACATAAGTCATGTGTTATTGATAAAGTCTAACCTGATGGTGAGGTAATTGATGTTTCCATTATCATACTTACACCAACATTACACAACACTGTATGTTTCCATCATATCTGATAGACCAGTACATGTGTTCACCTAGTTTGGCCACTCGACTATATAATATAGTATATCAATCAAATAACATAACTTTTTTTTTCAGTTTTAGCTAGATTTTATTATGGGCTTGATTATCTACCTATGTTTGAGGGTACAAAGGAAAATGTTTCATGAAAAAGAGTAGATTGAGGAGTTGTCTTCATAGGGTATGTTCGACAGACTACTGTTCACCTACCCGTATATACCTCATCTAGTACACCTTATCATGCACGCTCTCACTGATCATAGAAGAAACGATCATTACTTTCTATTAAACTGTTTAGATTTCAATTTACTATTCATTTAGTTAATTACCGAGCGCATCTTACCTTTGTCAGGTGATTTAACGGAGATTTAAGTATTCTATAGTAGATCTATCATCTTCGTGAATAGCTCACTGATCTCATAACATTGAGAAACCGGGGGGGGGTGGGCTTTGATTTAATTATATGATGTTTAAAAAGCAGATATTGATATTATATGTCGGTGTATATTGTGAAAGATTGTGATGTTATATTGGTTTTCATCGGGTTTAACAACAACAATAACAGCAGCATCAACAGCAACAACAGCAACCACAGCAGCAGCAGCAGCAATACCAAAAAAAAACATTATTTTTTTCCTATGAGCCTAAAGTGATAGCATCAAACCCAGATATATCGGCGGGCAGTCTAAGCACTTTCTGTGGCCGAACAAAGGAAGAACAGCAAGGGGTAGGCGTTCCTGTAAGCAATTGACCAACATTTTGAACTTCTGTAATTTTAATGATTTAGTTAAATATAATACGTTGTAAATGATTACAACTAACATGTGTATCTTGTAGAATGACATGATACGACAACCAATAACATGCATTTAATTCAAGATGGTCACATAAGGTACATTGGTTTGTTGGCTAGCAGATACTGGACAATGTTCACAAATCTTGCGATTTGAAAAAAGCATTTTGCTATAAAGCTGCCTTAAAATTAGTGCACATTGTGTCAGTTTTTTGGAGCATGTGTTGTTATTGTTGCCATAGAGTTCTAAGGTAACTAGTGATTGCAACTTTGATTTGGAACAAATTGAGTCATTTGTTTGCATGGAAAAAACTTGAGGTGTCGAATTAAATGCCAATTTATTTAATTTTCAAGTACAATCCTATAATATATGTTATATCATATTAAATCATCTAGAATAAGATATATTCAAAATAATAATATTTTGTTTATGTATTTCGAGATAATACAAAAATTCCAACTTGACGTAGTTTTATATACATGTACAGAATACATATAGCAAAGGCTAAATTGTTTCTTTGGCATGATCCTGATAATAATTGTGAGTAGGTGGGATACTTATCTGAAGTTATTATATTTCATTGCTATATTGTTGTTAACTATATAATGTGAACTTTACTGTTACGATCAGTTTTGTCACTCCATCTGATATATTCCGTCAATTTGAACATAAAACTTATCATAGTCCATGTTTTATGACTAACATGTTCCGCCTATCAACATAAGCTATTTGCCATTTCAACTGATATAGAAATGAGATAAATATGTACTTGTATTCGTAGTCATTTCTATCATCGTTTGAAATGAGTTTGCTTCAAAGACCGTGCGGTGTGGCCAAAGTTGATGCATATTTTACTAGAAAATAGACTAACGCTTTATGCAGTTCGTACAATAATCTCTGTTTAATTATAGATGTATCACTGGGAACAACCGACCACACGACAAAATTAATAGACAAAACATACTGGCGATTTATAAGATAAGATGAAATACGAAATATTAAAGCGAGTAGAGAGTTCCTGGAAATTTTAAGGCAACACAGCAGGGTCAGACTTTACGTCATTGTCGTCGAGTGTGCGCCGACCTGACTTATGACAGGTACGATAAAATTACATACACTTTTTAATTATATGAGATATCACTACTTCGCAATAACAGCGTAAACATACCGCTGTACAAGGCTCTGTGTGCTTATTATTACTTGTATAACTACTGTTTAAACCAATGTTCGTAAGTTTCGCGGACAGCCCTCGTATGAACGTTGTCCCAGTAACACATGTATCCAAATGTTGGCAATAATGTCAAGGAGAAACAAAATTTAATGTTAGATGGTACGTGTACACACTTGGTAAAATGTTAACACTTAATTAAACATTTCATTTCATCTATTCAATATGAAAATGTAATAGTTAAATGATACACTGTACTAACATTAACATTACCATATCATAGAAACACAGGGAGGGAAAATAATGAATATATTTATTTATCAGATGTAAATACCTGCAATCGATCCCAGTATTTTAGATTTGACTAGTACAAATATATGACAAATGTCAACATAAAAGATTTATCATTTTGTATGGGAACTATAATTTGTTACAATAATGTGTATACATTTTGCTGATCTGACATTTTCTAACAATGATAAGAGAGAAAGTATGACGGGGAGAGTTTGGGAATGCCATTTGCGTCAAGTGAACGATTTATCATTTCATAAGTCCAACAAAACTTTCAGTAATTTTCTCTAGATAAAGCTCCATCAAAATGCTTGTGATAAGTAGATATTATAAGTGTAATGGTTGTTTCCGATTTTGTAATCAATGTAATGAACATCGATGGAAACACTTAGAGCAGCATATCATAGGAACCGTTTCAGGAACTCAATTAAAATCAAATTAACGAATTAAACTTGTCTAATGTGATCGACAATTACATATGCGTATGTGTGGTCTAATGTTTGAGATGGTTAATTAGTATAGCATTTTTGTGTTTCTGTGCTGTTTAATGAAATCATTTCTTAGATGGTTTATCATATTTATAAGAGTACATTTAACGTGTTCTCCCCACAGGTTCGTTTCGTTGAAAACGATTTTTTTTTGAAAATTTCTATTTTTCATTTTTTTTCTATAGAAAGAAAAATATAATTTTTCAAAAAAAATGTTTTTCGTGTTTCTTTTTTTGTATTCATTGATACAGTTACCTTTGGTTCTCCCTGAATCAAAACAAAATAAATTGAAACAAACTTGCATAGTATATTCGGTTGGTTAAAGTTTCATTAGGAGCAGATTAAATGTCTAGTTCTGCATGAGTGGATTATTCCCCTTCAATATACAACAAGAAATCCAAGATGCCTCTTACATGTTTCACTGAATGTAATGCATTTATGTCGATTTGAATGAATCAAACTTTGCCTAGATCATTTTCAGTATATTGTTAAGTTTAAACGAAATGCACCCAATCATTCACGAACTAAATTTAGAATTCGTTTTAAGAATTACTGAAAGTGAATACTGGAAAATGTTTTATATTGGTGGGAAATCTACGATCGTTAATTTCCTGGATGAACTAAAATTCAAATATCCATGAATAGGGAACACGGTTATACAAGTCGATTTATTTACGTATTTTACGCCAACAGCCCTTACTCAGAAACAAGGGACTTTCTATTAATTTTAATATACAAATGTATGACTTCCACATAGGCAATTTAACAAGCTCTTAGAACTATATTACACTAGCGAATGTGTGATTTTACAGTACATGCACATACAAACTGGTATATTTTACGCATGCACGTTAGGCTCGTGCCAATTTTATGACATATAGACGTCGCGTCACAAGTTGGAGCTATTTCACTTTTGCGGCGTTTTTATTTCTTGTTAAGTGATTCTGTTGTTTATCCGTCACGTAACTAAAAATGTTATACATCATTTTAAAGAGAAACAATTGTTTTACCCAAATGTGTAATTTTCCCTTAAAAATGATAAATGATTAAGACGTCAGTTTGTTTGAAAGACTAAAAAACTACAAAATACACGTTGTAGAGATGTAACACTTTTTGTCGAGCACTTGCAGTAAAGCCTAATTTTCACCAATAATTTTACGCCAAAAGACGTTAAAAGTTTGCATGACAAGAATTGAAACCATGTGCTTCAGATATACTTTCCGTAGATTTGCTTAACGGAACCGGAAGTTGTAAAATGAACTTGGTTTGAAGAAAAATATTGATGTAGAGATTTCGAAAAAAGTAGCGTTTCGGCTACAAGTAAGAATTTAAAATGTGAATTACACCTATCTTTTTCAACGCACGTATTAAATATTTGAATACACAAATATTGTTTTTTCCTAGATAAAAATATGTGAAAACTAAAGTGATAAAATGACATAAACAATGTTTTGTCCACAGAAATGTCCCACTTGCGTAAAAAATATGTTCGTTATGTAAACCGTAATGTTCGTTTCTTCTTTATGTTTTATGCTTTGTGTATTGCAAGCAAACGACTGAAGAAATAAAATATTGTTTTTCTTCTGAATCTATACATGTATTATAGTGTTAATTGCTCCAAGCATGATAAAATTGTGCGTAATAATCCATGTCCACAGAAATGTCCCATGGCACGTTTTCGGCGACGCTGACGTTAATATCTACTTAAAACGCTTCGTGTATTTCTACGAGAACAACATCTGTTTGCATGACATTGATTAGTTATATGCGAAACCATTTTCAAAAACATCCCCCATCGATATGCCGAACGAAGGGTTTTAAATGGAATATAATATATTTACAACCATATTTTTTACTGGATATATGCATGTCTATATTGAGAGATTGGTTAGAAATAATTTGAGTGTTAAACGAAGTTATATGCGCATCTACTGTACATAATATTATATTACTAGTTTACTTTTGTTAAATGTATTCCAGTATGTTTTTAATTTAATAATGATTTTTTTTCCTCAGTCGTTACTCGAAATACATGCATGTATGCAAATTATAGCACAACAAGAAAGACGTTGTGGTTATTTACATTCTGGCTATGTATGTATATATTATGTATTATGCCAAATAAACTTATGTTATGTTATGTTATGTTACATGTAAATGAACCATTTTTGTCGCTAAATTATCGCTTCATTGTTGTAAGTTGTTATTTATGTTGTCATAGTTAATTTCTGCCAGTCTTGGGGTGTGTCCCAATGCACATTAGAACACAAATAGTGCGCTAACCTTGATGTTATTGTCCGCCCGTGATTTAATTATAATGACAATTACACGTTAAATTAACGCCAACCACATGTATCTAAAATAACGGCGTTTTGACGTTACGCAAACTAGCTCCAACTTGTGACGCGACGTCATAACCCACTGAGAGACACCACGATATTATATACATGTATGCACGTGCATTCATCTAGAATTATGTTACACGTTTGTTATGCTTCCAACATTCCTATTATATATCAGGGTTAGTATTCACAAAGAATCTTAAGTGAAAACTTAAATATTTTGATTTAAGTTAAAATATTGAGCTGAACATATTTCCCAAGAAATGAAGAATAATCCATGTTTTCTATGTGGTTACTGTAGCTCTTTAAATAGTGCTTTTTAGATAATTCTAAGTTTGCACTTAAAATGATTTGTGAATACCATCCCAGGTATATTACAAAACAGATGCACGAGTACAAAATATTAATATTCACAATCTCCGATCATATCATCATTATGTTTTACACAGGCAGCGAGGTAACTTTTTTTATTTAATTCACATTTATTTAAAAAAAATATAAATTACCAACCGCCTATCCTAAACAAACATCTGTTAAGATAAGTTGGCTATAACAATGAAGTTTGGTGTTACATTTAATTTGATATCCTCACTGGGGATGGATACATTAATCGTTAACACGGAAGTGACAAGCACGTCCTATCATTATGTATCTACTCACATTCTATACAGTCTGCTATCAGTAAAACACTTTCTGTCTAACACCACATCATCAGCTATCATATAAGTCAATGTTTCCTCCTATTATATGACATCAGTATAAAGACATCACTTGTAATAATGATCGGTTGGTATATTCTCACCAGTGATAATTTCACGTTTTATTATCAAGTCTCAAGTTTTCATTTCTGCCAATAGTTCAAGAAAGTCATAGCTTGGCAAAAACTTTTATCCTAAACTGGTCGTCCATTCTACAAAAGCCTATACTTATTGTTTGTTTGTAACTGTCTGATCACGTGTCTCCAGGGTAATTCTCAAATCTTCACTTGTTTGTAAGAAGTGTGAGATACATACAGGACGTATCAGGATATAGTGGTGTCTGGATGTATTGTTGAGCATGTCTGGATGGGTATCGATACGGTAAATACAGCTCCCCAGTTGAGCATGTCTGAATCGGTACCGATACGGTAAATACAGCTCCCCAGTTGAGCATGTCTGAATCGGTACCGATACGGTAAATACAGCTCCCCAGTTGAGCATGTCTGAATCGGTACCGATACGTTAAATTCAGCTCCCCAGCTGAGCATATCTGAATCGGTACCGATACGGTAAAAACAGCTCCCCAGCTGAGCATATCTGAATCGGTACCGATACGTTAAATTCAGCTCCCCAGCTGAGCATATCTGAATCGGTACCGATACGGTAAATACAGCTTCCCAGCTGAGCATATCTGAATCGGTACCGATACGGTAAATACAGCTCCCCAGTTGAGCATATCTGAATCGGTACCGATACGGTAAATACAGCTCCCCAGCTGAGCATATCTGAATCGGTACCGAAACGGTAAATACAGCTCCCCAGCTGAGCATATCTGAATCGGTACCGATACGGTAAATACATCTTCCCAGCTGAGCATATCTGAATCGGTACCGATACGGTAAATACAGCTCCCCAGCTGAGCATGTCTGAATCGGTACCGATACGTTAAATACAGCTCCCCAGCTGAGCATGTCTGAATCGGTACCGATACGTTAAATACATCTTCCCAAGCAGAGCATGTCTGTATCGGTACCGATACGTTAAATACAGCTCCCCAGCTGAGCATATCTGAATCGGTACCGATACGCTAAACACACCTTGCCACACGTGACGTCATTATCTGTTTATAATAATATTTATCATTTGTATCCTATTTAACATAATTCATAATGATAATAAGCGGTTGTGCATACTAGAATCAATTTATATGTATGTATTAGTAATATCTAAAAAGAAATTAAATATGCATAATTTTAATCAATACCACCATTAACCATTGTAAACTATGTAAACTTGTACTGTATATACATGTAGAATGAATTCTTGAATATACTATCTATTATAGGTAGAGAAACATACTCGGATATCTGATTTGGTTTCGGTTTCTCGAATTTAAAGATAACCTCTTGTTTTGATTCACTGTCTATAACGTGTAATTTCTCACAGAATGTAGGAAACGTGTTCAATCTAAAATCAGCTAAGTCACAAGTAATAAATTGAACAGCTTACAATGGCGGATGTCTTCACGAAATATTAAATTCAAGTCTCCGAGGAGGGAGAGAAGCAGTATTTGTAATATTTGTCATAATCCGGCTTAAATAAATACAAGCTACACGGTTCCCACTGTTGAAAGAAATAGACTTCAATCCAAGGTATGTTACATGTCATTGAACGAAAACGCTCACCGAATCATTTTTGCGACAACTACTCGCTTACCTTCAATATTTTCTCGGACAGACGAACATATACGAAGACCAATCGTCAATTAAGGCATGAACAATACTGTCGCATCTGCGCAGGATTGTGAATTGTTGTATCATTGAGAAGAGAATGCTCCACCCTTACTGAAATACGGATCATTACTCTCCTTCTGCATCTTCACGATCATTTAGATAGGCTTAGATTTGATTCATGCCACGGGTATTGTTAGTTTGTCAGCAATGTGGTCCGTATTCGTGTGACAATTTCAATATAAAATAACTAAATAGTCTGGCCTTCAGTTGAGCTGTTTAAACTGTTTGAAAGCGAGTTCTATACTCATTTATAGTCGTCCTGAAGATTCTCTGTTGAAATAAATCGAACACGTCTGATTCCCTGGAAACACCATATACAATACCAAACAACGCAACACAGCATCGAAATCAATTTAAATGTGTCATGATAGTTTAGGGAAACGGTTTGCATGTAGTTTTTACGAAGAATTGCAATGTATGAGATGAATTGTTCATGAATATAAAACTCGTTATAGCCACGTCTACCACAAAATGCTAAATTGGTTTTCGTAAATGGCATTCGTCCTATTTTGGAGCGGATTCGATATTTAACTCACAGACAATGTCTACATTGTAAATACTTTCTAATCGCCTTTTTGAAATGTTTCCAATAAAGTGCATTTTTGTCTGTAGTCGTAGTGTCGTCGTTGGTAAACCATTAAAATGTCGGTATACATGTACAACAGCAGGTTAACCAATCACAATGAATGTATTGACTTGTAATTAGTTACTAACGTTCTGTTCTGTGGAGTATTTGTGGAGTACTCATATGAAGCATTTGTTCCCAGAGGAGCAAACAATGTCCCGCCAGGCAAACAGAAGTCTGTCAATTTGTGGAATACACATATGAAGCATATGTTCATAGAGCAGCATCCAATGTCCCTCCAGGCAAACAGAAGTCTGACAACTTGTGTAGTACACATGTGAAGCATTTGTTCATAGAGAAGCAAACAATGTCCCTCCAGGCAAACAGAAACCTGACAATTTGCGGAGTACACATGTGAATCATTTGTTCATAGAGAAGCATGTAATGTCCCTCCAGGCAAACAAAAATCTGACAATTTGCGGAGTACACATGTGAATCATTTGTTCATAGAGAAGCATGTAATGTCCCTCCAGGCAAACAGAAGTCTGTCAGCGTGTTGAGTACACATGTGAATCATTTGTTCATAGAGAAGCATGTAATGTCCCTCCAGGCAAACAGAAGTCTGGCAACTTGTGAAGTACACGGGTGAAGCATTTATTCATAGAGAAGCATACAATGTCCCTCCAGGCAAACAGAAGTCTGTCAACTTGTGGAGTACACATGTGAAGCATTTGTTCATAGAGGAGCATCCAATGTCCCTCCAGGCAAACAGAAGTATGTCAACTTGTGGAGTACACATGTGAAGCATTTGTTCATAGAGGAGCATCCAATGTCCCTCCAGGCAAACAGAAGTCTGTCAACTTGTGGAGTACACATGTGAAGCATTTGTTCATAGAGAAGCATACAATGTCCCACCAGGCAAACAGAAGTTTGACAACTTGTGGAGTACACATGTGAAGCATTTGTTCATAGAGGAGCATGTGATGTCCCACCATACTATGGTATAAATTCAAACTCAAAACGTCCAAATGTCTCAATTTCCATGCTGAGTTTAGCTGGAGTGTTAAACTTCTAGCGTGCATTGGAATCGTTAAACTTTAACAATTAAACGCCACTCACCATCCATAGGAAATTCGTACATGAAAAACTTCGGGTTTTGTCTATAATCATTTGTAAACAATTAGGCATTAGCATGTAAGTGCATTATTTAACTCTACTAATGTAGCGCACATTTGGCATACATATTACACCAACGAAACGTTGCTCAGCAACACCAATGAATTATATAGTGTGTGTTACCAACAAGAGCTATCCTCGAACAGCGAGCTCCAATATTCTCAGTAACATGCTTGGATAGTTTAATCGAATTAAAAAAGTTAGCATTGTAAGAAATACCTACATTCTTAAAACTGCTTGATAGAGTTACCTTCTTCCGTGTATGGGTTGTAGTCATGATGGCGAAATAGTATGCAAAGCATGTCAATGTACTAAGTTGAAAAATAAGATAATTTGGAAAATAGCGATTGATATAGTAACGTAGTCCTGTATACTAGAAAACATTGAACTTTGTGATGGTGAATACGTATGAAAAGTATCAAAACAATATGACTAGGGACTTTGAAAGTGCGGTTGTACATATGATTTAACAAGGCTTTCTAAGTAAAAAAATAGTACAGTAGTTTAATCCTGACAAAATGCTTGATGATAAAGTTACTTTCCCGTGTTATCCGGTTAGTGTCATGGTGATGAACACGTTAGAAAAGTATCAAAGCAATATTATGTCAAAACACTATTGATGTTGTAACTAAGCTAACATAAATGTCTAAGTCGAAAAACACAAACAATTTTGACAAAATGCTTGGTAGAGTTACCTTCTCTCGTGTATAGGAGTTGATAAGGTCATGGTTGTGAACAAGAATTCAACGTAGCAAAGTTATATGTGATTAGAATGACTTTAACTATATAAGAGGTTTGAACCTAAACTTTAAAGTTAGCAATTTCATCGACGCCAACGACGATGATTGAAAAGTGCATCTTATACCATACACAAAATCTGTTATATTTGTTGTTGGGTATGTTTGAATGGGTTTACATGTCGATGCGATGTACGGTACGGAAATGCATGTTTAGTATATTTCAAGCATATTATAAGCAATTTGTAAAGCAAAATGCCACACTGGATTTATTATGTTAATTAAATATAAACATGTACCTTCTTTGTTCGCTTCAAAACTGTCTTGTTGCTTGATAGATTTCATGTCAAAGATGATATTGCGACCTTGACCTATTTTCTCCTGTATATTCACGTTGGTGACGGCATTTTGGAAAGCTAGCCGCATATTCTCGTACTCCGGCTCAAATAAGGCAGCTGTAATAAAACAAACAAAGATTAATTAAAAGTGCTAGCTACCGGTAAACACGCATAACATCACTTGTGGCTTGATTAACCATAAATTTTACAGTCAAGAAAAGTCGTTTAAACAATAAAATTGTTTAGAAAATTAACAATAAATGTTGTACAAATGTTTTCCTCATAGGGGTATATATTATACAAATCTATTGGAAATTTAACGTTAAATTAATTTATGACCCGGGGTCAAAAAGATTTTATTGTTTTGCAACTATGTTCCATAGGAATAGAACTGTTATATACAATTGTTTCATTTAGTTACAACTGGAAGAATAATAATTTTTCAATGATTAAAACTCATTGGCTATTGTGTTTTACAAAACAATGATGGTCACATAGAACAGTAATAACACTTTAAGGACATGTATACAACAATAAACCAACGTCAATATTAAACCATGCAGAGGCACAAAACGCAATTTTTTGAGTTTCCCATATTTCTGATATGGAGAAAGCAAACTTTTCTCTCAAGTTACAAAACGTTTGTGGATTCATTGATTGGTTTCCCGTATGTCCCTGGCAACAATAACATGATGGTGTAGTGTAATGTTCCAATGTATGAAAGGAATACTTGCTACAAAACACAGGGCATTGTTATACAGCTGAGCGCACATCCATTGCTCTATTATATTTAGTCTCTAAGTTTCTGGTAAATAGGTATCGATATTAATTTACGATTTGCATTTAGGAGGTCGAGGTAATAACATGGCCTAATGGAATATCGCTTTTATTACCCTAAACACGCAGGGTAGATATGTATATTCTGTTTAATGGAATTAGACCACCTGATACTTTATTTCAACACGTAGGACCACATCCTGACTTCACTGAGTATTTGATGTAGAAAATCAGCATGTTAACAGAAATATTATCGTTGACTCATAAACACATTTGATAAGAAAAGCTACGTTATACCACAATTGAATTATGTACCAAACCAAACATACATATTCTTATATGTCTGTGGTCAGAATATGTCTGTAGTTATACAGGTTTGTGTTTAACTATTGACCACTAGGTCCATTAATCACCAAACTTGTAAGTCTGAAACTCAGACTTAGACTTGACATATATTTATTATATATTTATAATTGCTGCCATTTCATTGCTACTGAAATGAAGCATGTGAAATTTTGTCAGATTGTTTGTTGTTATCTACATATGAACATATATACCAGTTTATATCAAAATTGTTACATTAATAAGAACATGAGAGCGAATAGAACATTTGGCAATATAAAGTATAAGTCTTAGTTTTAGACTTACAAAGTTGGTGAATAAGGACCCAGTATTTCAAGCATATGGACACTATTCACTCACATGATTGGGACACAAAAGTCTGGAAAGGAATGTCATATCATAAACGGTGCCAAGTAAGACAACTATATCATACATACATACATACATTCATACATACATATGAACTAATCAGAGCGATCTTATAACCCTGTTTGACTTTGACCCAATGCCAATCGGATCGATATACAGTTTGAACAACTTTATAATGTTTTCACCAAAAAGAAGGATATATGTGTAGAAAGTGTGAAAGACTCAATATGCGTTTCATCAATGACATCAACAATATGTCGTCCTTGGGGCCCCGTTGGTTCAAACCACATCCTTCAGGTGAATGGTTCCGTTATTTATGTGTCAAATAATGAATGAAAAACTACCGTTCCAGACGTTAATATTAGCTAAACGGTGTATTTAAAGTGTCTGTGTTTTATGACCAGGATTAACATACTTGTTGAAACCAATAAACGATATTGACTTGACATGGAATAATTTGTTTGTGCTGTAATTGTTATTGGCATTGTATCGGGATTTGGTCGTTCCTTATGTGAATATTGATATCTGGAAGCTATCAAATGTCCATGTTCCTTCCCGAATCACTGTTGATGAGATGACATCCATAGCAAACTCGTCATATCTGTTTAGTGTACAGTATAGAATGTCGAGTAACAGTTGATTAGGTCCAGTGGTGTTTATATGGTTTAACATTTGTATTACCAAACGTAGAACCCTGAAGTGCACTACACAATTGGATAGCTGAGATGTAAATGTATAAATCGCATTGGTTTTATTTAAATATATCGTTTGCATATTTCTTTATATTACGTTCATTGCACACTATATATAGTCCGGCAGTTTGGTGAAATAATTGTGGGTTTGATGATAAAAGCATGAAACTTTGCATGATCGTAGTTAAATGTATTTGTGTCAAAATTAGATATGGACCCACTTTCAAAAATATTCAATATGGCCGCCATTTTCAAAATGGCCGCCATTGTGAAAATTACAATATAGTGTACATTGAAAATGTTATTTGCAATGACATCACAAATAAAACAGGGCTATCATGTGCTAAAAACCAATTAAAGAGATGCCATGAACATTTTGATATCCATCTGGCAAGCAATTTTTACGAAATTTTCATTTTTTTTTAAAAAATAGGGGGGACTGTCAAAATCTAACGGACTGAAATCTTACAAACAAGAAAAGTGTAAATATTATTGTTGAGAAAAGAATACAGCTTGACTTGGTTGTTACGTATGCTATTCCCAACAATATTACATATAAACCCAATTTCTTGTATCAAAAGAGCGCCATTTTCCAAGATGGCCGCCATTTTCTAGTTAGTGTTTACTAAGGTTCGCAATATGTCAATCTTCTTTTTAGTATGTCTTGATATTATATTAATACTTTATTATAAGTATTCAATAATACCGATGATGTTTTAGCCTAAAAACAACCCCAATAAGGTCAGTCAAAACGGCGACAATGCTTTTAAGATGGCCGCCATTGTACTAGTATTTGAAAAATAATGTAATATAAGTCATTATATAGTCTACATTTGTATATTCTTTAAATTGAAAATAGGATGTAGAAACAAGCTTCCGGACGCAATCATAGGAAATGGTGACCGTAATGAATACCTTTTAGAAGTGTTAGGTACCCTGGAAAACCTTCTGATGTTTCGTACCCAATTGCGTGTTTACTAAATTTGGTGTACACCAATGGTTGTATAGTTGTTGTAACTACATAATACAATAGGAATAACTGTAGCTGGTGTTTGTGCATATCTCTGATGATAGGAAAGCTGTGGTTGGTTACTGTATGTACCCAATCAGACAATAACCGTAGACAAGGAATGTATGTATTTGGTAATTGCGAGTACCATGTACATGAGTACATGTACTAGTATATAATACGACAGGAAAAAAATGTAATCACAATATGTTTAGGCTTTTATCTATTGAATGTTATTTTTGCCTATAGCTATGATCATCGATCACTATAGAAATCCCTAAAAGAACAATTGAGATTGTTGTATTTCTAAGTGAATTATATTTGGAAACAAATGTTGTGAATATTGACATGCTTAAGAAGAATCTTTCAAATATTATGGCCAAAAGCCACCTCCAAACAGATCGTTATCGGAGAACAAACACTATTCCAATCTCTACAGAAATCCTGAGACGAAGATGGAGATGGATAGGACGCGTCGGACGAATGGAGCCGCAGACTCTTTCCCACGGGTAGCTATGAGATGGACACCAACATGGAAGAGAAATAGGGGAAGACCAAAGTATATCTGGCGGAGATCAACAAATCGAGAAATGACAGCTAAAAGCTGAACATGCGGTCAAGTGGAGCGATTACCTGCAGATAGAAATCATTGGCGTTCTTTATTGATGGCCTTATGAGCAAACCATCCTTAAGAGGCTTAAGTAGGTAGGAATATTGTTATTGGAATGTCTGTGCATTGCAGTTGTGAGTACCTAATAAAGACAAGTCGTGCCTGAACCAAAATGTCGTTAGTACACGTAGACAATCACCTGGTGACTTCGGCTTACCACATAGACCAGTTTGGGTTTACATCATGGATGGTTAGAAGTACTCAGTAGGATCAAGAACATAAGTGTGTAGTAATTATGTACGTAATATGAACTAGGAATGACTATGAGAATTCAGTAGTATCAGCTCCTTGTGGTGGTTTGTACCCGGTTAGAATAGAAATGACTGTGTCTGTCTATGCCTGGTGAACAAGAATGACAAAAGAGGACAAGACATGCCTTTATCTGGTGATTGTGAGTAATCAATAGAACCAGGGATTGGCTGACCTTTTACTGTCATTTGTGAGGGTTTGCAAATGTCATCAGAAATTGAGTTACCCAGGTGTGAGTTACTATGGTGTGTACCAAACTCCAACAGATTGAAAATTTATAGCTATCCAATACAACATCGAATGGCTTTACATTTGGCATTATAGGGTCTAGACAGAATCAGGGACAACTGTGACAAGTGGCTGAGGGTATCCTGTTAGGTTGATTATGATGATAAAGCCGGAAGCATAGTGGCTGAGTGACAAGATGTAGTGGCTGCGTGGTTGCCTTCATATCACTTTGAAAAGCAGATCCCTACTAGGCTGAGAACAAAAACGTGTTGATCCAAAACTGCGCAGACCAAGGGGATCTATATTGTTTTTTACTACCACGTATAATGTGGAGGTTGAGTAAATTCCCATTCGAGTGTGGGGTTGTGGTGTTCTCATGACAAGTGGCATATGCAATGAATGTGCAGTTGCCGTAACCTGTTTTGCTGACAAGATGATCTGCGTTTCTAAGTGATATGAAGGCAACCCTGCAGCCACCGCATCTGATTTTGATTATACACTTACCCGGTAGTAGTGAGTGCATGTTCCAAATAGGACAAATAATGGCAGTACAATGGTTACAAGATAGACCATAGTACCTGATGGTTGTTAGTAAATGTACCACTTGGTCAGGAATTACTGCATATGTGTATTTGATGGTGGTCAGTATCCCAAACGTATGGGAATATCTGTATAAGATGGTTAAGATAACACACAAGGACAAGCAATCAATGTATTTAATAAGAGCAGAAGTGCTTAAAAATTAAACAAGTTACCAATTTTCTAGGGCTTTTTTCAGCTGTTAATCCACCCAAGCACCCTTTGACATGTAAACATCCCTTGGTCATTGGGCTACCTACGTTCTTACGTTCGTGTCTCCATAGGGAGACTATTTCTCACCTGTGAGTTTGGCAGCCAACCTCGATCTGCAGCGCCTAGTCCTCACATGTACCAATTTACACCTTGGTGGAGTGGAGCATGTGGGGTATTCTTGCTCAGAGAAATTAATCATTGGTCCAGATGGGGTTAAACCCGGGAACTCTAGGCCACCGATCCCAACTTGTACTTGTGCGTGGCGATGTTATGTGCCATATATAGCTTTATACTATGATCGTGTATCCGAAACATATAAATGTATGTCAAATGTTCATACTATATAGGTGCCTAACACTGCAAAAAGGTTCTCGTAACGGTTAGCGTATTATATCTGGTTAGTTTATTTCTTAGATCTTGTTAATACATTCTATTATCAATTAATTAAGTTTTGTAAAGTTAAAGCAATCTATTCACGGCCATAATTTAGCAATATTATCTATATAGGTACATCTATCAAAGTGCACCAAATTCTAAATCGATTGATTCAAGACATATCCGAATTTATTGTTGACAAACATTTCAAACATTGTATATTTATAATGTGTATAATAACCTTATTATAAAATGCATTCTATGATATAGAGTATGTGTATTTGATTTTTTTGTCTTAAAGACAAAAAATAAAGGATATAATCTTAGGTGACGATACACAAATGCACACAATGCCTGTGTTTCTAATTATCGGACAAGGGCGGCCATCTTGAAAGCATTGCCACGATTTTGATTGAACTTATTGGATGCATATTACTCTAAATCAACATCTATGATATTGAATATTTTTGCAAATTAATAAGACAAAATAAAAGGTAGATTTACATATTTTGAACATAAGTAAATACAAACGTACATGCATGTCACAAACTGGAAAATGGCGGCCATCTTGAAAAATGGCGCTATTACGATACTTGACAAATCGGATTGATATATAATATTGTTGGGAATAGCAAACATAACAACTTTGTCAACCTGTATTATTTTCTCAGCAAACATAGTTACTCTTTCTTGTTTGTAAGATCTTAGTCCGTTAGATTTTGACAGTTCCCCACCCCATTTTATAAAAAAATGACAATTTCGTAAAAATTGCTTGCCAGATGGATATCAAAATGTTCATGGCACCTCTTTGATTGGTTTTAAGCACACGCTAGCCCTGTTTTATTTGTGATGTCATTGCAAATAACATTTTCAATGTACACTATATTGTAATTTTCGCAAAGGCGGCCATTTTGAAAATGGCGGCCATATTGAATATTTTTGAAAGTGGGTCCATATCTAATTTTGACTAAAATACATTCAACTACTATCATGCAAAGTTTCATGCTTTTATCATCAAACCCACAATTCGACTAAAAATATGCACCAAACTGCCGGACTAATAGAAACGTTTTAATGGTAAGATTATTTTGACATAGTTTTGTCAGGTCACCAAGTATAGTTGCTTCGTCTGCATGGAATAACTTAATATGATAATCAATTTAGATGCTTTATAGATATTTCCATAAAATCAAGTTATGATTCGATATAAATACATTAAAAATAAATGGGAGAAATTAGACTCCGAGAAATGACCCACATTTTGTAGATACGGACCATTATATATATTTTTTCTATTTTACTCTTAGAGAATCTATTTCTTTTCCAAGGAAATCTTTTTTAACCGCGTCCGGAAAATCAATACATTTCTTTGTGTTATGATATTGTATCAATGAGTCATTTTGTGGGAACAGATATCATTTTAGTGGTATGAAGATTATCATGCCTCACTATTATGATCTTTATACTGAGTGACAAACAAGGATGTAATAACAGTGGCATTTCACTTTTTAAAAACTCCCGTATATGTTATACATGGATCTAATCCAATACATTACGTCCCCCGATATAGCCACTGAAACCACGAGACCACGAAAGCCGCTCTCTGCAAGGCACACAATACAATGTTACATAGCCAGTAACTTGTTGATTGTTGAACATAAAGATCTACACCAATCTCTATGTTGTTGAACTTTACCATTGATTTAGAGTTTACAGAAATACACCAATTGTCAATAATTGTTATCAATTTACCCGAGGCAACAAATTAAACGTGTAGTATAATTGCATAGTTTTAGGTTTAAAGCTTTAAAATTATTGCGCAAAAACATTTTGTGCACGTAAACATTTAAGTTTCCTTAAACGGAATGGAAATATCCAATAATTTGCATCTCCAGCAATGTCAGAGTGGTTGAATGTTTTTGGTTACAAAAATCGTTTATCTGCGCCAGGAATACGACTTTTTACTATTCATTGTTTCAAGTTATTTTCATTTTCTGCTACATATTTTTATACAATTCAGCGCCGTGATTTAATTCGCCTGTAACAAGTGGTTGCAATACTTCCCTATAGCAAGCAATAGAGACTTGGTACATGCTAATAATTGCGTCTCTGTTAGCAACACTGATATACATAACTAATTATGTTATTTGCAGCTTAACTAATACCTTAAGATATTGTAACCATAAAGTTTTAGAAGAATCAGAAGCAGTTAAAACAATCCCGAATTCCTGGATAATTCCCATTAATATCAGACTTAGACATGTCGCCAGAGAGTCTACCTAACTCTATTGACTTTATTCTAAAAGATGAGTTACTAAACAATGCTCACACCATCCATCCTGACTGAGCGGAGTATCAATGCTGAGCAGATTGAATTCACTCCTTATTTCTATTCATGCATTCAGATATAAGCGACATGTAAACACACAACAATCAATTTGATATCTGAATTCTTATTTCTGAAAATGTGGTCACAATCCCTATCGAATAGTCTCTATTCTTATTTTCAGTGAATCTACGTATGCTGACGTTTTATCGTCTTAACCAATATTCTGGATTTGCATCTGGTACTAGTTCAAAGCAATCATAGTCAGTGACAGATGTTGGAATATGGAAGCGAAGTCCTGTCGTGATATACTCAGTACACCCGACAGGTAAAATTAAGTGCTGCCTTGCCTGTTCGATTTACTCATCTATTTTATGTTTATATCCGCCTCCGTGTCAACCCAATAAAAGCGACCTTGTCAATGAAATGTAGAGATGTATATAGGCGTTCGCATGTGTTAACTGATAGTTAAAACATTTTGTGAAGAACATATCTCTTACATTACGACATATGATAGGTTGACCTCCAACAATGTTGACAATATCCTAACGGACACTTGGAGTAAAAGTCACGTGTTCAAAATGTAAAACATTTTGCTCTGTATATTAAAATATGTGCTAAGTTTTAAATTGACGAAAGCCATTGTCTATGCTTGTACGAAACTTAATTTTAGAGAAGCTTTATGTAAACCCTGTTAAGACAAATTTATGTTTTTTAGGCAGATTTGTGTCATATGAATTTTAAGACAAATATTAGCAGGTTTGTTAATGTGTTTTAGTCAAGTCATTTCAAATTCACTGTGTAGAAATTACCGAGAAGTCACTGGATTGCCTAGAAAACAGAATACATGCAATGTCTTTTTTGACAAATAATCACAACAAATGTGCAAGACTAGAACGTCTATCTCATTGTTAGCGTTCACTTCATTTATTTAAGACAAAAGATTCCACAAATAGTCAATGAACGTTTTTTTTCTAATTATATATGAGATATTAACGGAAACAGTTACACAACAATCATCGTAGCATGTTCACAATCCATTAAACATGCATGGAGAGATTCTAGGATAAAAACTTCCACCATCTTTTTTATTGACTTTCTCAGATTATGTTACAAATGTTTTTCTTGGACTAATGAATGTTTGGGAATGACGTCCGTGTACCGTAACTAATACCAGTGTCAGATTTGAATTCATAGAACATTATATCCACAGAGCATAATAACTTAGAGCCAGATCTATAGAACGCATCCTTGCGCTTAATAGATATTTGGCAATTGTGTAAATCATAAGGAGGGCTTGTCATATTTCTTACAATCAGTCTTCCCTATAATTCTATGAGATTGGGACTGATAGAACATTAGTTGTATATGATGTAATACTAATTCCAAAAGTTCATCTAATGACAGTTATTTTGTTAGTGTTTGTTTTCATTAGTTGATAAATAGTTTTTGGTGATATTTTAGATAAATAACTATTTCATGTGGCTGACAATGCGTCCAATGTCAGAACATCAGTTCTATAAGAACTGTTGAGGAAGAGCTTAAGTATTTTCATTTTACTATCTAAGCGGTTACAGACGTTGAAAACGTTGGCCGTTATTGCAGGCAGCAAAGCTTAAACTAAAAGAAATGTTGTGTAGAAAATACTTGGTACTTGATTAATTGATTTCATATTATTTCTTTTTATCATTTTCATGGTATTTATTTTAGGAAACACAAAAAACTGGAGAAGCTAATGTTGTTGTCATTTTGGTGTAATTCTAGCCTGACAACATGAGCTGTTCAAGAAAATGTCGACGCTTAACAGATTAAACAAATCAGCTGCTCACAGTCACATGGGAAATTGTTTCAATTTGTATAACTTTCCTGGAAGTAACCACTGCGATTTATTTAAGCATACAAGTTTTAGAAGCTTCTTATACATTTTGCTCCAAGTTATGACTTATACCTGAAATAGACAAAGTATTGTAGATTGGGTACTGTAAGATGTTTACCCTGAACATCTAAATACTGTTTTTTTCTCATTATAGATGTGTCAATCAATAACTAGCATCAACGGCATCAGAGACCTAGAGATGGTAAAGCACTTGACTAGTGACTACATATAATTACTAACTCCCAGAATACATCTGATCAACCGACATGCACAAGTACTGTCAATGAAAGCATGGCATACATGCTAGAGGTAACCGAACTCATCATAAGCATCGACTTCACGTTCCCAATGCTTATTTTAGCCATCAACAAACTATGGTAATTTTACATTATAATGTTGATGTAAGATCGTTTCCTTTTTTGCTCAGTTGCTGAAATTACATTTCTCTAATATTGTAAAAATCTTAACAGTTAGATTAACTGCTTTTAGTTGAAACACTGGCATCTGATTTCTTCTTCTACATTATAACATATATATTAATGAAATGTTCAATAGGTTAGTTAAATGTAGATAAAAAGAGAGGGTTTACTTTTATAAATAAAGGCTTTAAGTTTTTAATTTTTCAACAGTTTTAAACGAGCAATTAACCTTCAAGGTATGTACATATAGCGACTTCACCATAAAGTTGGTAAAATATTCCATGGTGCTTGCAATAAAGTGTGTTGTTTAACTTTCTATAACCACTGCATATCGACGCCCCACAAATTCAAGGAACAACAGAAACCGCTATAATTATACTGTGTTTAACAATGCCACATTGAGGATGTTAGCATATATACCAATACAGGTTATAGCAGTTATTCCCGAGTCTAAATCAGTATTTTATCACAATAATCGTTAAGTGAAATAAATCAAACACCAAGTAACGTTTTATAGCCAGCCGAATAATGAAATATGGGAAGTTTATTGTATCACAAACATAAATAATGGATGATAATATTTTATAAATTATAATATTTAGGTTAAATTGAACAAACAGTGAAAACGGTCCTGCAAAGTATTGTGCTTATTTTAAAGTGGTCTTATCATAAAGATGATATTTTGATGAAGTTTTACTGTATATGTATCTGTATAGGTGTCACATATTGGATTTACTACGGTTCACTATCAACAATAATGATAAATGTGCAACAGAGAAAATGAATACTGAAGGTTGTTGGAAACCGAAGTAATCTTTTTTATATAAAATTAAGTATCATTTTTTTTTCTGATTATCTGATGATTTGCACGTGCATATATCTAAGAAGTGCTAGAATAAAGTACATTAGATATCTATATAGATAGGTACATCATTACCCCTGGTGAGTCCAGTCTGTAAACTTACTATTTCAAACACCGATTTATTCTCTAATATCCCCCCGGAAACTGATGAGAGTTTCACATAATATTTTATACCTCCGTTCCTTGATTATATCGCAATAAACATCTACACAGGCAATAATAGCGTATTGTTGAATACTGCCCTTTGTCTGCCAATAGTTTTCTGTATTAAATTTATTTCCAACAGTTGGCTATGTCTTCTTGTTAAAAGCACATTTTCTGAACAAGAGTTCAGACCGATTATATCTCAATGTTGTTGCAAATACATTCGTAAAGAAGTAAAAACAGGAACGTCCCTGGTAAAAGTAAAGTACTATATTTGCAGTTCTACTCAAAGAACCTTGCAAATGGTATACTAATTCCAATATACAAGTTGCACATTGCTATCATATGTCCGACATGTTATTATGTATGCTATACAGATTCGGTTATATTGTTGCGTTATGTGACATGTTCTATGTAATAAACAGAGACAGCATGAAGGCGTACCTATTGTATGGTATGATTTAAGCATGTTCGAGATTGTACAGAGAATCACTGTCGATACATTTATCATACTGTTTGTAAGACATCTTTGTGTCAGATTCAATATATTCAGACTGTATTGTATGCAGTAAGAATAAAGTCGGAGTTATTTCAAACAGCGGCGGCATTCTATTAAGCCAATATGGCCAGTGAGTTATATTGTTGCCTAAAATACCTCCCTTGAACGATAAATACAGGTTTTATGGTCACTGGACCCACGTCAATGCTTAAGTCTGTTTAGATTAAGCGGTCATTGTGTGATTGGCGTTCTGTAAGGTTTTGTTATGATAGGACACCGTAATGTTCGTGTAACAATATAAATAACGTTTTATTGCTGATAGCGAAGACAATTTAATAAATTGCCAACATGCTATTGTTGTGTGTCCCTGGTCGTCCCGATGAGATATCAATCCACCGAGACATACATGATGAAATATAAACTGATGTCTTTATGTTGGTTGTGTATCAATGACTTAACGCCGTAAAGGGAGAAATTAGACTCCGAGAAATGACCCACATTTTGTAGATACGGACCATTATATTTGATTTTATATTTAACACTCAACATTTTTCGAGGCCAAAATCAATATTCTTTAGGGCTTTTTAAGTTTGTTTGTTTAGTCGTAAGAAGAAAATCGTAATTTCCTGACATTCATGTTGAGTGGCAAATAAGGATACACTTTCTGTTTTATTTTACCACTTAAAGACTCTAGCATCAGACATGACGACCACCTAAGGATTTAACATATGGATTACGTCCCGGTTGTAGCCTCTTAAACAACGAGACCATGAAAACCGCTCTCTGCAAGGCACACAATACAATGTTGCATAGCCAGTAACTTGTTGATTGTTGAACGTACAGATCTACATCCATCTCTATGTTTTTGAACTTTACCATTGATTTAGAGTTTGCAGAAATACACCAATTGTCAATAATTGTTAACAATTTACCCGAGGCAACAAATTAAACGTGTAGTATAATTGGATAGTTTTAGGTTTAAAGCTTTAAAATTATTGCGCAAAAACATTGTGTGCACGTAAACGTTAAAGTTTCTTTAAACGGAATGGAAATATCTAATAATTTGCTTCTCCAGCAATGTCAGAGTGGTTGAATGTTTTTGGTCACAAAAATCGTTTATCTGCGCCAGGAACACGTCTGCTTTACTATTCATTGTTTCCAGTTATTTTCATGTTCTGCTTCCTATTTTTATACAATTTATCGCCGTCATTTAATTCGCCAGTTAACAAGTGGTTGCAATACTTTTTTATACCAAGAAATATAGTCTTGGTATATGGTAATAATTACACCTCCGTAATACATAACTGCTTATGTTTTGGCATCCTAACTAATACCTAAAGACAGTATTGGTTGCGTTTTTGAAGAATCAGAAGCAGTTAAAACTTTCCCGAATTCCTGGATAATTCCCACTAATATCAGACATCGACATTGTCGCCCGTGAGTCTACCACACTCTATTGACTTTATTCTAAAAGATGAGTTACTAAACAATACTCGCACTATCAATCCTGATTGAATGGTGTACCAATGCCGAGCAGATTGAATTCACTTTTTGTTCCTGCCGACACAAAACAATCAATTCGATATCTGAATTCTTATTTCTGAAAAGTCGGTCACAATCCCTTTCGAATAGTCTCTATTCTTATTTTCAGTGAGCTTATGCTTACGTTTTATCTTCTAAACCAATATTCTCGATTCGAATCTGGTACTAGTTCAAAGCAATCATAGTCTGTGACAGATGTCGGAATATAGAAGTCATGTCCTTTTGTGATATACTCAGTACTCACGACAGGTTAAGTGGAGTGCTGCCTTGCCTGTTCGATTTCCTCATAATTTTATTTTATGTTTATATCCGCATCCGTGTCAACTTAATAAAAGGGCCCAGGTCAGTGAAATGTAGAGATATATCTAGACGTTCGCCATTGTTAACTGATAGTTAAAACATTTCGTGAAGAACACATTTCTCACATTACGACATATGGTAGGTTGACCTCCTACTATGTTGACAATATCCTAACGGACGCTTGGAGTAAAAGCCACGTGTTCAAAAAACACTTTAAACTATCTGCTAAGTTTTACAGCAACGAAAGACACTGTCTTTGTTTGTACGATACTTCATTTTAGAGAAAGCTTAATGCAAACCTTGTTAAGACAAATTTATGTGTTTTAGGCAGATTTGTGTCAGATGAATAGTACTAAGTATGACAAATATCAGCAGGTTTCTCAATGTGTTTTAGTCAATTTATTTCATATTCACTGTGTAGAAATTACTAAGAAGTCATTCGGATAGCTTAAAAAATACATGCAATGCCTTTTTTGACAAATAATCAGAACAAATATGGAAGACTAGAACGTTTCTGTCATTGTTTGTGTTCATTTCCTTTATTTTAGACAAACGATTCCACAAATAGTCAATGGACGTTTTTTCTAATTATATATGAGATATTAACGGAAACAGTTATACAATAACCATGGTAGCATGTTCACAATCCATTAAGCATGCATGGAGAGATTCTAGAATAAAAAACATCCAACATCTTTTTATTGACTTCTCCAGATTATGTTACAAATCTTTTTCTTGGACTAATGAACGTTTGGGAATGACGTCCATGTACCGTAACCAATACAGTATCAGATTTGAATTCATAGAACATTATATTCATAGAGCATAATAACTTAGAGCCAGATCTATAGAACTCATCCTAGCGTTTAATAGATATTTGACAGTTGTGTAAATCATAGGGAGGGCTTGTCATATTTCTTACAATCAGTCTTCCCTATAATTCTATGAGATTGGGACTGATATAACATTAGTTGTATATGATGTAATACTGATTCCGTTCATCTAATGACAGCTGTTTTGTTAGAGTTTATTTTCATTAGATGATAAATAGTTTCCGATGCTATTTTCGAGAAAGAACTATTTCACGTGGCCGAGATAGGCTGATAATACGTCCAATGTCAGAACGGCAGTTTTATAAGAACTGTTGATGAAGAGCTGTAAAGTATTTCATTTAAATATCTAAGTGGTTAAAGACTTGGAATCTTTCGGAATCATTGAAGCCAGCAAAGTGTTAACTGATAGAAATGTTTTATAGAAAGTACTTGGTACTTGATTAATTGATTTCATATTATTCCTTTTTATCATGTTCATGGTATTTATTTTAGGCATCACAAAAACTGAGACACGACACAGCGACGACTAGAGAAGCTAATGTTGTTGTCATTGTGGTGTTATTCAAGCCTTACAACATGAGCTGTTCAAAGAAATTTCGACTCTTAACAGATTAAACAAATCAGCTGCTCACAGTCACATGGGAAATTGTTTCAATTTGAATAACTTTCCTGAAAGTTACTACTGCGATTTATTTAAGCATACAAGTTTAAGAAGATTCTTATACATTTTGCTCAAAGTTATGATTTATACCTTATGAAATAGACAATGTATTGTAGATTGGGTACTGTAAGATGTTTACCCTGAACATCTAAATCCTGGGCTTTCTCATTATAGATGTGTCAATCAATAACTAGCATCCACGGCATCAGAGATCTAGAGATGATAAGACACTTGACTAGTGACTACATATAATTACGGACTTACAGAACACATCTGATCGACCGACAGGCACAAATACTGTCAATGAAAGCATGGTACAACATGCTAGAGGTAACCGAACTCATCATAAACATTGACTTCACGTTTTCAATGCTAATTCTAGCCATCATCACACTATTGTAATTTTACATTATAATGTTGATGTTTGCTTGTGTTCTTTTTTTGTTCAGTTGCTGATATTACATTTCTCCAATATTGTAAATTCTTACCAGTTAGATTAACCGCTTTTAGTTGAAACCTTAGCATCTGATTTCTTCTTCTACATAATAACATATATATTAATGAAATGCTAAATAGGTTAGTTAAATGTAGATAAAAAAGATTGATTTGTTTTACAAATACAGGCTTGAAGTGTTTGACTTTCAACATTTTTAAACACACAATTAACCTGCAAGGTATGTAGCGACTCCACCATAAAGTTGGAAAAATATACCTTGGTGGTGGATTACTACCAGCCATTTTCTGTATCGAAGGAAGACGCTTTGCTCACTTGGCGTTTTCTCGTTCAGTTTCTATGGAAACATGTTCCAGTTTGTGCATCACCAAGACAACAGGTCAAAGAAGCTACCTACACTTACAAGATCTGCAAAATTTCTTTTCTCAAATGGTAAAGCTGCTTGCAAAAGAGTGTGTTTAACTTTCTATAACCATTGAATATCGACACCCCACAAATTCTAGGAACAACAGACACCGTTATAATCATACTGTGTTTAACACTGCCACATTGAGGATGTAAGCCTATCAAGCACTTCTGCTTATAGCAGTTAGTCACGAGTCTAAATCTGTACTTTATCACACTAATCGTTAAGTGAAATAAATCAAACACCAAGTAACGTTTTATAGCCGAATAATGAAATATGGGAAGTTTATTTTATGACAAACATAATAATAGATGATCATTTGTTATAATATTTAGGTTTAATTGAACAAAACAGTGAAAACGGTCATGCGAAGTATGGTGCTAATTTTAAAGTGGTCTTATCATAAAGATAGTATTTTGATGAAGTTTTTCTGTATATGTATATCATATTGGATTTACTACGGTTCAATATCAGCACTAATGATAAATGTGCAACAGAGAGAAGTATACTCAAGGTTGTTTGAAACTGAAGTAATCTTTTTTATATAAAATTTAGTATCATTTATTTCTTTTTCTGATGATTATCTGATGTTTTGCACGTGCATATATCTGAGATGTGCACGAATAAAGTAAATTAGATATATATATATAGATAGGTATATCATTACCCCTGGTGAGTCCAGTCTGTAAACTTACTATTTCAAACACCGATTTATTCTCTAATATCCCCGGAAACTGATGAGAGTTTCACATTATATTTTATACCTCCGTTCCTTGATTATATCGCAATAAACGTCTACACAGGCAATAATGGAGTATTGTTGAATGCTGCCTTTTGTCTGACAATAGTTTTCTGTATTAAATTTATTTCCAATAGTTGGTGATGTTTTCTTGTTAAAAGCACATTTTCACGAGAGTTCAGACCGATTATATTTCAATGTTTGTGCAAATACATTCGTAAAGAAGTAAAAGCAGGAACATCCCTGATAAAAGTAAAATACTTTACATGCAGTTCTACTCAAAGGCCAGGCCCTGGAAAAAGGTATACTAATACCTATTACAATATACAAATTGCACATTGCTATCATACGACCGACATGTTATTATGTATGCTACTTAGATTCGGTTATATTGTTGCGTTATGTGACATGTTCTATGTAATAAACAGAGACAGCATGAAGGCGTACCTATTTTATAGTATGATTTAAGCATGTTGGAGATTGTTCGGAGAATCACTGTCGGTACATTTATCATACTGTTTGTAAGACATCTTTGTGTCAGATTCAATATATTCAGACAGTATTGTATGCAGTGAGAATAAAGTCGGAGCTATTTCAAACAGCGGCGGCATTCTATTAAGCCAATATGGCCAATGATTTATATTGTTGTCATGTATCGTTGCCTAAAATACCTCCCTTGTACGATAAATACAGATTTTATGGTTACTTAATCCACGTCAATGCTTACAATATGTTAAGATTAAGTGGCCATTTTGTGTTTGGCGTTCTGTAAGGTTCCGTTATGATAGGACACCATAATGTTCATATGACAATATAAATATCGTTTTATTCCCAATAGCGAAGACAATTCAATGAACTGCCAACATTCCATCGTTGTGTTTCCTCTTTGTCCCGAGATATCTATCCACGGAGACATACATGATAAAATATAAGCTGATGTATGTATGTTTGTTGTTTTTCAATGGCATAAAGCTTTAATAGGAGAAATTAGACTCCCAGGAATAATGACCTACATTTTGCAGAAACGGACCATTATATTTAATTTAACACTCACTTTTTTAGAGGCAAAATCAATATGCTGTAGAGCTTTATGAGTTAGTTTGTTTAGTCGTTTGAAGATAACCATGTCTTACGTTCCTGACATTCATGTTGAATGGCAAAAAAAGGATACAATTTCTGTTTTATTTTACCACTTAAAGACTCTAGCATCAGACTTGAGGACCACCTAAGGATTAAACACAATGCATCCGTCCCTGATGTAGCCTCTGAAACCACGGACCACGAAAGTCGCTCTCTGCAAGAGACACAATACAATGTTACATAACCAGTAACTTGTTGATTGTTGAACATACAGATCTACATCCATCTCTATGTTGTTGAACTTTACCATTGATTTAGAGTTTACAGAAATACACCAATTGTCAATAACTGTTAACAATTTACCCGAGGCAACAAATTTAACGTGTAGTATAATTGGATAGTTTTAGGTTTAAAGCTTTAAAATTATTGCGCAAAAACATTTTGTGCACGTAAACGATTAAGTTTCTTTAAACGGAATGGAAATATCCAATAATTTGCTTCTCAAGCAATGTCAGAGTGGTTGAATGTTTTTGGTTACAAAATCGTTTATCTGCGCCAGGAAAACATCTGTTTTACTATTCATTGTTTCAAGTTATTTTCATTTTCTGCTACATCTTTAAATACAATTCAGTGCCGTGATTTAATTCACCTGAAAACAAGTGGTGGCAATACTTTCTTATAGCAAGCAATACAGTTTTGGTACATGCTAATAATTACGTCTCTGTAAGCAACACCGATGTACATAACTAATAACTAATTATGTTATTTGCAGCTTAACTAATATCTTAAGATATTGTAACCATAAAGTTTTAGAAGAATATAAAACAGTTGAAACATTCCCGAATTCCTGGATAACTCGCATTAATATCAGACTAAGACATGTCGCCCGAGAGTCTACCTAACTCTTTTGACTTTATTCTAAAAGAAGATTTACTTAACAATAATCGCACTATCAATATTGATTGAGTGGTGTACCAATACCGAGCAGATTGAATTCAATTCTTATTCCTATCCATGCACTCAGATATAAGCGACATGTAAACACACAACAATCAATTCGATATCTGAATTCTTATTTCTGAAAATGTGGTCATAATCCCTATCGAATAGTCTCCATTCTTATCTTCAGTTAATTCATGCTGACATTTATCGTCTTAACCAATATTCTCGATTCCCAGCTGGTTCTAGTTCAAAGCAATCATAGTCTGTGACAGATGTCGGAATATGGAAGTCAAGTCCTTTCGTGATATACTCAGTACTCACGACAGGTTAAGTGGAGTGCTGCCTTGCCTGTTCGATTTACTCATCTATTTTATGCTTATATCCGCCTCCGTGTCAACCCATTAAAAGCGACCTTGTCAGTGAAATGTAGAGATGTATCTAGACGTTCGCATGTGTTAACTGATAGTTAAAACATTTTGTGAAGAACATATCTGATACATTACGACATATGATAGGTTGACCTCCAACAATGTTGACAATATCCTAACGGACACTTGGAGTAAAAGTCACGTGTTCAAAACGTAAATTTTTTTTTGCTCTGTATATAAAACTATGTGCTAAGTTTTAAATTGACGAAAGACATTGTCTATGCTTGTACAAAGCTTCATTTTAGAGAAGCTTAATGTAAACCCTGTTAAGACAAATTTATGTGTTTTAGGCAGATTTGTGTCATATGAATTTTAAGACAAATATTAGCAGGTTTGTTAATGTGTTTGAGTCAATTTATTTTAAATTCACTGTGTAGAAATTACCGAGAAGTCACTGGATTGCCTAGAAAACAGAATACATGCAATGTCTTTTTTGACAAATAATCACAACAAATGTGCAAGACTAGAACGTTCATCTCATTGTTAGCGTTCACTTCATTTATTTAAGACAAACGATTCCACAAATAGTCAATGAACGTTTTCTTTTCTAATTATATATGCGATATTAACGGAAACAGTTACACAACAATCATCGTAGCATGTTCACAATCCATTAAACATGCATAGAGATATTCTAGTATAAAAACTTCCAACATCTTTTATATTGACTTCTCCAGATTATGTCACAAATCTTTTTCTTGGACTAATGAACGTTTGGGAATGACGTTTATGTACCGTAACCAATACCAGTATCATATTTGAATTCATAGAACATTATATCCATAGAGCATAATAACTTAGAGCCAGATCTATAGAACGCATCCTAGCGTTTAATAGATATTTGACAGTTGTGTAAATCATAGTGAGGGCTTGTCATATTTCTTACAATCAGTCTTCCATATAATTCTATGAGATTGGGACTGATAGAACATTAGTTGTATATGATGTAATACTAATTCCAAAAGTTCATTTAATGACAGTTATTTTGTTAGTGTTCATTTTCATTAGATGATAAATAGTTTCCGATGCTATTTTCGAGAAAGAACTATTTCATGTCCAATACGTCCAATGTCAGAACGCCAGTTTTATAAGAACTGATAAAGTTGATGAGGAGCTGTAAAGTATTTCATTTTAATATCTAAGTGGTTAAAGACTTGGAATCTTTCGGAATCATTGAAGCCAGCAAAGTGTAAACTGATAGAAATGTTTTATAGAAAGTACTTGGTACTTGATTAATTGATTTCATAGTATTCCTTTTTATCATGTTCATGGTATTTATTTTAGGCATCACAAAAACTGAGACACGACACAGCGACGACTAGAGAAGCTAATGTTGTTGTCATTGTGGTGTTATTCAAGCCTTACAACATGAGCTGTTCAAGAAATGTCGACTCTTAACAGATTAAACAAATCAGCTGCTCACAGTCACATGGGAAATTGTTTCAACTTGAATAACTTTCCTGAAAGTTACCACTGCGATTTATTTAAGCATACAAGTTTAAGAAGATTCTTATACATTTTGCTCCAAGTTATGATTTATACCTAATGAAATAGACAAAGTATTGTAGATTGGGTACGGTAAGATGTTTACCCTGAACATCCTAATCCTGGGCTTTCTCATTATAGATGTGTCAATCAATAACTAGCATCCACGGCATCAGAGATGGTAAGACACTTGACTAGTGACTACATATAATTACGGACTTAAAGAACACATCTGATCGACCGACAGGCACAAATACTGTCAATGAAAGCATGGTACAACATGCTAGAGGTAACCGAACTCATAATAAACATTGACTTCACGTTTTCAATGCTAATTCTAGCCATCATCACACTATTGTAATTTTACAATATAATGTTGATGTTTGCTTGTGTTCTTTTTTGTTCAGTTGCTGATATTACATTTCTTCAATATTGTAAATTCTTAACAGTTAGATTAACCGCTTTTATGTGAAACCCTAGCATCTGCATTTCTTCTTGTATATTATAACTTAAATGAAATTTTCAATAGGTTAGTCAAATGTAGATAAAAGCCTCTTTCTGTATCGAAGGAAGACGCCTTGCTCATTTGGCGTTTTTTCGTTCAGTTTCTATGGAAACATGTTCCAGTTTGTGCATCACCAAGACAACAGGTCAAATAAGCTACCTACACTTACAAGATCTGCAAGATTTCTTTTCTCAAATGGTAAAGCTGCTTGCAAAAGAGTGTGTTTAACTTTCTATAACCATTGAATATCGACACCCCACAAATTCTAGGAACAACAGACACCGTTATAATCATACTGTGTTTAACACTGCCACATTGAGGATGTAAGCCTATCAAGCACTTCTGCTTATAGCAGTTAGTCACGAGTCTAAATCTGTATTTTATCACAATAATCGTTAAGTGAAATAAATCAAACACCAAGTAACGTTTCATAGCCGAATAATGAAATATGGGAAGTTTATTTTATGACAAACATAAATAATAGATGATCATATGTTATAATATTTAGGTTTAATTGAACAAAACAGTGAAAACGGTCATGCGAAGTATGGTGCTAATTTTAAAGTGGTCTTATCATAAACATAGTATTTTGATGAAGTTTTTCTGTATATGTATTTCATATTGGATTTACTACGGTTCACTATCAGCACTAATGATAAATGTGCAACGGAGAGAAGTATACTCAAGGTTGTTTGAAACTGAAGTAATCTTTTTTATATAAAATTAAGTATCATTTATTTCTTTTTCTGATGATTATCTGATGATGCACACGTGCATATATCTGTGATAAAAACCGATAAAGAACATTAGATATCTATATAGGTAGGTACATCATTACCCCTGATGAGTCAAGTCTGTAAACTTACTATTTCAAACACCGATTTATTCTCTAATATTCCCCCGGAAACTGATGAGAGTTTCACATTATATTTTATACCTCCGTTCATTGATGATATCGCAATAAACGTCTTCACAGGTAATAATAGAGTATTGTTGAATGCTGCCTTTTGTCTGACAATAGTTTTCTGTACTAAATTTATTTCCAACAGTTTGTGATGTTTTCTTGTTAAAAGCACATTTTCATGAAAGTTCAGACCGATTATATCTCAATGTTGGTGCAAATACATTCGTAAAGAAGTAAAGGCAGGAACATCCCTGGTAAAAGTAAAATACTTTACATGCAGTTCTACTCAAAGGCCAGGCCCTGGAAAAAGGTATACTAATACCTTTTCCAATATACAAATTGCACATTGCTATCATACGACCGACATGTTATTATGTATTCTACATAGATTCGGTTATATTGTTGCGTTATGTGACATGTTCTATGTAATCAACAGAGACAGCACAGCATGAAGGCGTACCTATTGTAGGGTATGATTTAAGCATGCAGGAGATCGTCAGGAGAATCACTACCGATACATTTAGCATACTGTTTGTAAGACATCTTTGTGTCAGATTCAATATATTCAGACAGTATTGTATGCAGTGAGGATTAAGTCGGAGCTATTTCAAACAGCGGCGGCATTCTACTAAGCCAATATTGCCAATGATTTATATTGTTGTAATGTATCGTTGCCTAAAATACCTCCCTTGTACGATACATACAGATTTTATGGTTACTTAATCCACGTCAATGCTTACAATATGTTTAGATTAAGTGGCCATTTTGTCATTGACGTTCTGTAAGGTTCCGTTATAATAGGACACCATAATGTTCATATGACAATATAAATAACGTTTTATTGCCAATAGCGAAGACAATTTAATGAATTGCCAACATTCCATCGTTGTGTTTTCTCGTTGTCCCGAGATATCTATCCACGGAAACATACAGGATGAAATATAAGTTGATGTCTATATGTTTGTTGTGTATCAATGACTTAACGCCTGAATGGTAGAAATTAGACTCCCAGAAATGACCTACATTTTGCAGATACAGTCCCTAATATACTGTAGAGCTTTATGAGTTCGTTTGTTTAGTCGTATGAAGATAACCATGTCTTATGTTCCTGACATTCATGTTGAATGGCAAAAAAGGATACAATTTCTGTTTTATTCTACCACTAAAAGACTCTAGCATCAGACTTGAGGACCACCTAAGGATTAAACACAATGCATTACGTCCCGGTTGTAGCCTCTAAAACCACGAGACCATAAAGCCGCTCTCTGCAAGGCACACAATACAATGTTATATAACCAGTAATTTGACGATTGTTGAACATAAAGATCTACATCCATCTCTATGTTGTTGAACTTTACCATTGAAGTAGAGTTTACAGAAATACACCCATTGTCAATAATTGTTAACAATTTACCCGAGGCAACAAATTAAACGTGCAGTATAATTGCATAGTTTTAGGTTTAAGCTTTAACATTATTGCGCAAAACATTTTGTGCACGTAAACGTTTAAGTTTCTTTAAACGGAATGGAAATATCCAATAATTTGCTTCTCTAGCAATATCAGAATGGTTGAATGTTTTTGGTTACAAAAATCGTTTATCTGCGGCAGGAATGCGTCTGTTTTACTATTCATGGTTGCTAGTTATTTTCATCTTCTGCTACTTATTTTTATACAATTTAGCGCCATGATTTAATTCGTGCAATACTTTCATAAAGCAATAAAGGCATGAGGAAATCAGACAGGGAAGGCAGCACTCAACCTAACCAGCCGAGCACAGAAATTAGAAACACAACAACACAACTACACTGAAAATGCCCACAGACAAGCCATAGAAACAATCAAAATTCCAAGTCCCCGCCGAAAATATGCAAGATGAACAAATTTCACAAAGAAATCATAGAGTAGCGGTTATTACATGAGGCCGAATGAAACGCAGCCAAGACTCTACCAAGTTGCCCAATGCCCCGAAAGCAACACAGTCTTGGAAAATGGTAATAATTACGCCTTAGTTAACAACACTCAGATACATAACTAATTATATTATTTGCATCTTAAGTAATACCTGAAGATATTGTAACCATAAAGTTTTAGAAGAATCAGAAGCAGTTGAAACAATCCCGAATTCCTGGATAATTCCCATTAATATCAGACTTAAACATGTCGCCCGTGAGTCTACATAACTCTATTGACTTTTTTCTAAAAGATGAGTTACTTAACAATACGTGCAATATCAATATTGATTGAGTAGCGTACTAACGCCGAGCAGATTGAATTCACTTGTTGTTCCGGCCTATGCACTCCGATATAAGGGACAAGTAAACACACAACAATCAATTCGATATCTGAATTCTTATTTTTAAAAATGAGGCCACACTCCCTTTCGATTAGTCAAGTTCTCTATTCTTATGTTCAGTGAATCTATGCTGACGTTTTATCTTCTTAAATAATATTCTCGATTCCCATCGGGTACAAGTTCAAAGCAATCACAGTCTGTGCCAGATGTCGGAGTATAGAAGACATGTCCTGTTGTGATATAGTCAGTACTTACGACAGGTTTAGTTGAGTGCTGCCTTTCCTGTTCGATTTCTTCATATATATTATGCTTATATCCATCTCCGTGTCAACACAATAAAAGGGACACTGTCAGTGAAATGTAGAGATGTATCTAGACGTTGGCCATTGTTATCTGATAGTTAAAACATATCATGAATAACTCATCTCTTACATTACGACATATGATAGGTTGACCTCCAGATATTGTTGACAATATCCTAACGGACGCTTTGAGTAAAAATCACGTGTAAAACACTTTAAACTATCTGCTAAGTTTCAGCAACGAAAAACACTGTATTTGTTTGTACGAAACTTCATTTTAAAATAGAGAAAGCTTAATGCAAATCCTGTTAAGACAAATTAATGTGTTTAGGCAAATTTGTGTCAGATGAAAAGTACTAAGTAAGACAAATCTCAGCAGGTTCCTGAATATGTTTTAGTCAATTTATTTCATATTTACAGTGTAGAAATTACTGAGAAGTCATTCGATGGTCTAGAAAACAGAATATATTCAGTGTCTTTTTTGAAAAATAATCACAACAAATGTGCAAGACTAGAACGTTTCGGTCGTTGTTTGCGATCATTTCATTTATTTTAGACAAACGATTCCACAAATAGTCAATGAACGTTTTTTTTCCTAATTATATATGAGATATTAACGGTACACAACAATCATCGTAGCATGTTCACAATCCATTAAGCATGCATCGAGAGATTCTAGGATAAAAACTTCCACCATCTTTTTTATTGACTTACCTAGATTATGTTACAAATCTTTTTCTTGGACTAATGAATGTTTGGGAATGACGTCCATGTACTGTAACCAATATCAATACCAATACCAGAATCAGATTTGAATTCATAGAACATTATATCCATAGAGCATAATAACTTAGAGCCAGATCTATAAAACGCAGCCTAGCGTTTAATAGATATTTGACAGTTGTGTAAATCATAGGGAGGGCTTGTCATATTTCTTACCATCAGTCTTCCCTATAATGCTATGAGATTGGGACAGATATAACATTAGTTGTATATGATGTTATACACATTCCGTTCATCTAATGACAGTTGTTTTGTTAGTGTTTATTTTCATTAGATGATAAATGGTTTCCGATGCTATTTTCGAGAAAGAACTATTTCATGTGGCTGACAATGCGTCAGAACATCAGTTTTACAAGAACTGTTGAGGAAAAGCTGTAACGTAATTTCATTTTAATATCTAACCGGTTTTATGGCCTTCGAAACTTACGCAATCATTGCAGCCAGAAGAACTTAAACTGATAGAAACCTTTTTTAGAAAGTACTTGGTACTTGATTAATTGATTTTATATTATTCCTTTTTATCATTGTCAAGGTATTTATTTTAGGAAACACAAAAAACTGAGACACAGCACAGCGACTGGAGAAGCTAATGTTGTTGCATTATGGTGTAATTCTAGCCTGAGCTGTTCAACAAAATGTCGACGCTTATCAGCTGCTCACAGTCACATGGGAAATTGTTTCAATTTGTATAACTTTCCAGGAAGTAACCACTGCGATTTATTTAAGCATACAAGTTTAAGAAGCTGCTTATACATTTTGCTCCAAGTTATGATTTATAGTTAATGAAATAGACAAAATATTGTAGATTGGGTACGGTAAGATGTTTATCCTGAACACGTTAGTCGTAGGTTTTCTCATTATAGATGTGTCAATCAATAACTAGCATCCACGGCATCTGAGATCTAGAGATGGTTAGACACTTGACTACATATAGTTATGGACTTACAGAACACATCTGCTCAACCGAAAGGCACAAGTACTGTCAATGAAAGCATGGCACAGGCACACATACTAGAGGTAACCGAACTCATCAAAAACATTTACTTCACGTTGTCAATGCTTATTCTAGGCATCAACAAACTATTGTACTTTTACATTATAACGTTGCTGTTTGATCGTGTTCTGTTTTGTTCAGTTGCTGATATTTCATTTCTTAACAGTTAGATTAACCGCTTTTAGTTGAAACCTTAGCATCTGATTTCTTCTTCTACATTATAACATAAATTTAATGAAATGCTCAATAGGTTAGTTAAATGTAGATAGAAAAGTGAGTTTTTATAAATAAAGTGTTTTACTTTTCAACAGTTTTTTAAAGACATAATTAACCTCCAATGTATGTAGCGACACTTCCATAAAGTTGGTAAAATATACCATGGTGGCGGACTACTACTATCGAAGAAACGACGCTTTGCCCATTTGGCGTTTTCTCGTTCAGTTGCTATGGAAACATGTTCGAGTTTGTGCATCACCAAGACAATAGGTCAAATACGCTACCTACACTCACCAGATATGCAAGATTTATTTCTGTTTTCTCAAATGGTAAAGCTGCTTGCAAAATTGTGAGTTTAACTTGTTTTAACAACTGCACATCGACACCCCACCAATTCTAGAAACAACATAAACCGCTTTATCCAGTCACTTCCGGCCAAATCAGCCCGATAACAGGGTGCCGGATAACATTTTCAATAAACCGTCACCTCGTCATGTGACTTGCAATAAACCGTCACCTTATCACGTGATCTGACGGACTTCTTCTTAAAGCGGGGTCGCCGGCTGAAACTCTGTATCCGACGATGAGGTTTTCCTATTTAAAATGAGCTTGGGTCGATCAATAATTGTTCTACGACTTACCTGCGTGTACATGACGTTATCAAGATGTCCGACGTTGTTGTTTTGTCGTGACGTCAGTGAACGAACGTGACGTTACGCAAAAATAATGAAAAGGCAAATAAATAGTCCGACTTTTATTCCCTTTTTAAAGCAGATGTAGTGACCAGATAAATAGAATAATAGGTTAGTGCCGTGGAGTGAGTGAAAGTTTATCCGGCTCGGCTGCGGAAATTATCGGATTCGCCTACGGCTCACCCGATAAATTCCTCCGCCTTGCCAGATAAACTTACTCATCCACGGCACTAACCTATTATTCTCTATATAATCGTACTGTGTTTAACAATGCCATATTGAGGATGTTAGCCTATCTAGCACTACAGGTTCACTTATAGCCGTTATTCACGAGTCTAATTCGGTCTTTTATTACAACATTCGTTATGTAAAATAAATCAAACACCAAGTAACGTTTTATAGCCGAATAATGAAATATGGGAAGTTTATTGTAAGACAAACATAAATAATAGATGATCATATTTTATGATAGATCTATTTAGGTTAAATTGAACAAAACAGTGAAAACGGTCCTGCAAAGTATTATGCTAATTTTAAAGTGGTCTTATCATAAAGATGATATTTTGATGAAGTTTTACTGTATATGTATCTGTATAGGTGTCACATATTGGATTTACTACGGTTCACTATCAACAATAATGATAAATGTGCAACAGAGAAAATGTATACTGAAGGTTGTTGGAAACCGAAGTAATCTTTTTTATATAAAATTAAGTATCATTTATTTTTTTTCTGATTATCTGATGATTTGCACGTGCATTTATCTAAGAAGTGCACGAATAAAGTACATTAGATATCTATATAGATAGGTACATCATTACCCCTGGTGAGTCCAGTCTGTAAACTTACTATTTCAAACACCGATTTATTCTCTCTTATCCCCCCGGAAACTGATGAGAGTTACACATTATATTTTATACCTCCGTTCCTTGATTATATCGCAATAAACGTCTACACAGGCTATAATAGAGTATTGTTGAATACTGCCCTTTGTCTGCCAATAGTTTTCTGTATTAAATTTATTCCCAACAGTTGGCTATGTCTTCTTGTTAAAAGCACATTTTCTGAACAAGAGTTCAGACCGATTATATCTCAATGTTGTTGCAAATACATTCGTAAAGAAGTAAAAACAGGAACGTCCCTGGTAAAAGTAAAGTACTATATTTGCAGTTCTACTCAAAGGTCCTTGCAAATGGTATACTAATTCCAATATACAAGTTGCACATTGCTATCATATGTCCGACATGTTATTATGTATGCTACATAGATTCGGTTATATTGTTGCGTTATGTGACATGTTCTATGTAATAAACAGAGACAGCACAGCATGAAGGCGTACCTATTGTATGGTATGATTTAAGCATGTTGGAGATTGTTAGGAGAATCACTGTCGATACATTTATCATACTGTTTGTAAGACATCTTTGTGTCAGATTCTATATATTCAGACAGTATTGTATGCAGTAAGAATAAAGTCGGAGTTATTTCAAACAGCGGCGGCATTCTATTAAGCCAATATGGCCAGTGAGTTATATTGTTGCCTAAAATACCTCCCTTGAACGATAAATACAGGTTTTATGGTCACTGGACCCACGTCAATGCTTACAGTCTGTTTAGATTAAGCGGTCGTTTTGTGATTGGCGTTCTGTAAGGTTTTGTTATGATAGGACACCGTAATGTCCATATAACAATATAAATAACGTTTTATTGCTGATAGCGAAGGCAATTTAATAAATTGCCAACATGCTATTGTTGTGTGTCCCTGGTCGTCCCGATGAGATATCAATCCACCGAGACATACATGATGAAATATAAACTGATGTCTTTATGTTGGTTGTGTATCAATGACTTAACGCAGTAAAGGGAGAAATAAGACACCGAGAAATGACCCACATTTTGTAGATACGGACCATTATATTTGATTTTATATTTAACACTCAACATTTTTCGAGGCCAAAATCAATATTCTTTAGGGCTTTTTAAGTTTGTTTGTTTAGTCGTAAGAAGAAAATCTTAATTTTCTGACATTCATGTTGAGTGGCAAATAAGGATACACTTTCTGTTTTATTTTACCACTTAAAGACTCTAGCATCAGACATGACGACCACCTAAGGATTTAACACAATGCATAACGTCCCGGTTGTAGCCTCTAAAACATCGAGACCATGAAAACCGCTCTCTGCAAGGCACACAATACAATGTTGCATAGCCAGTAACTTGTTGATTGTTGAACGTACAGATCTACATCCATCTCTATGTTTTTGAACTTTACCATTGATTAAGAGTTTACAGAAATACACCAATTGTCAATAATTGTTAACAATTTACCCGAGGCAACAAATTAAACGTGTAGTATAATTGGATAGTTTTAGGTTTAAAGCTTTAAAATTATTGCGCTAAAACATTGTGTGCACGTAAACGTTAAAGTTTCTTTAAACGGAATGGAAATATCTAATAATTTGCTTCTCCAGCAATGTCAGAGTGGTTGAATGTTTTTGGTCACAAAATCGTTTATCTGCGCCAGGAACACGTCTGCTTTACTATTCATTGTTTCCAGTTATTTTCATGTTCTGCTTCCTATTTTTATGCAATTTATCGCCGTCATTTAATTCGCCAGTTAACAAGTGGTTGCAATACTTTTTTATACCAAGAAATATAGTCTTGGTATATGGTAATAATTACAACTCCGTAATACATAACTGCTTATGTTTTGGCATCCTAACTAATACCTAAAGACAGTAATGGTTGCGTTTTTGAAGAACCAGAAGCAGTTTAAACTTTCCCGAATTCCTGGATAATTCCCACTAATATCAGACATCGACATTGTCGCCCGTGAGTCTACCTAACTCTATTGACTTTATTCTAAAAGATGAGTTACTAAACAATACTCGCACTATCAATCCTGATTGAATGGTGTACCAATGCCGAGCAGATTGAATTCACTTTTTGTTCCTGCCGACACAAAACAAACAATTCGATATCTGAATTCTTATTTCTGAAAAGTCGGTCACAATCCCTTTCGAATAGTCTCTATTCTTATTTTCAGTGAACTTATGCTTACATTTTATCGTCTTAACCAATATTCTGGATTCGCATCTGGTACTAGTTCAAAGCAATCACAGCCTGTGACAGATGTCGGAATATGGAAGTCATGTCCTTTTGTGATATACTCAGTACTCACGACAGGTTAAGTGGAGTGCTGCCTTGCAAGTTTGATTTCCTCATATATTCTTTGTTTATATCCGCCTCCATGTTAACACAATAAAAGGGACCATGTCAGAGAAATGTAGAGATGTATCTAAACGTTCACCACTGTCAACTGATAGATAAAACATTTTGTGAAGAACACATCTCTCACATTACGACATATGGCAGGTTGACCTCTTACTATGCTGACAATATCCTAACGGACGCTTGGAGTAAAAGCCGCGTGTTCAAAATTAAAAACACTTTAAACTATCTGCTAAGTTTTACAGCAACGAAAGACACTGTCTTTGTTTGTACGATACTTCATTTTAGAGAAAGCTTAATGCAAACCCTGGTAAGACAAATTTATGTGTTTTAGGAAGATTTGTGTCAGATGAATAGTACTAAGTAAGACAAATATCAGCAGGTTTCTCAATGTGTTTTAGTCAATTTTTTTCTTATTCACTGTGTAGAAAGTACTGAGAAGTCATTCGGATTGCTTAAAAAATACATGCAATGCCTTTGTTGACAAATAATCAGAACAAATGTGGAAGACTAGATAGTTTCTGTCAAAGTTTGCATTCATTTCTTTTTTTTTAGACAAACGATTCCACAAATAGTCAATTAGCGTTTTTTTCTAACTATATACGAGATATTAACGGAAAAAGTTATACAACAATCATGGTAGCATGTTCACAATCCATTAAGCATGCATCGAGAGATTATAGAATAAAAAAATTCCAACATCTTTTTATTGACTTTCCCAGCTTATGTTACAAATCTTTTTCTTGGACTAATGAACGTTTGGGAATGACGTCAATGTACCGTAACCAATACATTATCAGATTTGAATTCATAGAACATTATATTCATAGAGCATAATAACTTAGAGCCAGATCTATAGAACGCTTCCTAGCGTTTAATAGATATTTGACAGTTGTGTAAATCATAGGGAGTGCTTGTCATATTTCTTACAATCAGTGTTCCCTATAATTCTATGAGAGTGGGATTGATAGAACATTAGTTGTATATGATGTAATACTAATTCCAAAAGTTCATTTAATGACAGTTATTTTGTTAGTGTTTATTTTCATTAGATGATAAATAGTTTCCGATGCTATTTTCGAGAAAGAACTATTTCATGTGGCCGAGATAAGCTGATAATACGTCCAATGTCAGAACGCCAGTTTTATAAGAACTGATGAAGTTGATGAAGAGCTGTAAAGTATTTCATTTTAATATCTAAGTGGTTAAAGACTTGGAATCTTTCGGAATCATTGAAGCCAGCAAAGTGTAAACTGATAGAAATGTTTTATAGAAAGTACTTGGTACTTGATTTATTGATTTTATATTATTCCTTTTTATCATGTTCATGGTATTTATTTTAGGCATCACAAAAACTGAGACACGACACAGCGACGACTAGAGAAGCTAATGTTGTTGTCATTGTGGTGTTATTCAAGCCTTACAACATGAGCTGTTCAAGAAATGTCGACTCTTAACAGATTAAACAAATCAGCTGCTCACAGTCACATGGGAAATTGTTTCAATTTGAATAACTTTCCTGAAAGTTACTACTGCGATTTATTTAAGCATACAAGTTTAAGAAGATTCTTATACATTTTGCTGCAAGTAATGATTTATACCTAATGAAATAGACAATGTATTGTAGATTGGGTACTGTAAGATGTTTACCCTGAACATCTAAATCCTGGGCTTTCTCATTATAGATGTGTCAATCAATAACTAGCATCCACGGCATCAGAGATGGTAAGACACTTGACTAGTGACTACATATAATTACGGACTTACAGAACACATCTGATCGACCGACAGGCACAAATACTGTCAATGAAAGCATGGTACAACATGCTAGAGGTAACCGAACTCATCGTAAACATTGACTTCACGTTTTCAATGCTAATTCTAGCCATCATCACACTATTGTTATTTTACAATACAATGTTGATTTTTGCTTGTGTTCTTTTTTGTTCAGTTGCTGATATTACATTTCTCCAATATTGTAAATTCTTAACAGTTAGATTAGCCGCTTTTAGTTGAAACCCTAGCATCTGCATTTCTTCTTGTATATTATAACTTAAATGAAATTTTCAATAGGTTAGTCAAATGTAGATAAAAAAGATTGATTTTTTTTATAAATAAAGGCTTGAAGTGTTTGACTTTCAACATTTTTAAACACACAATTAACCATCAAGGTATGTAGCGACTCCACCATAAAGTTGGAAAAATATACCTTGGTGGTGGATTACTACCAGCCTCTTTCTGTATCGAAGGAAGACGCTTTGCTCACTTGACGTTTTCTCGTTCAGTTTCTATGGAAACATGTTCCAGTTTGTGCATCACCAAGACAACAGGTCAAAGAAGCTACCTACACTTACAAGATCTGCAAGATTTCTTTTCTCAAATGATAAAGCTGCTTGCAAAAGAGTGTGTTTAACTTTCTATAACCATTGAATATCGACACCCCACAAATTCTAGGAACAACAGACACCGTTATAATCATACTGTGTTTAACACTGCCACATTGAGGATGTAAGCCTATTAAGCACTTCTGCTTATAGCAGTTAGTCACGAGTCTAAATCTGTATTTTATCACAATAATCGTTAAGTGAAATAAATCAAACACCAAGTAACGTTTTATAGCCGAATAATGAAATATGGGAAGTTTATTGTATGACAAACATAAATAATAGATGATCATATGTTATAATATTTAGGTTTAATTGAACAAAACAGTGAAAACGGTCATGCGAGGTATGTTGCTAATTTTAAAGTGGTCTTATCATAAAGATAGTATTTTGATGAAGTTTTTCTGTATATGTATCTCATATTGGATTTACTACGGTTCACTATCAGCACTAATGATAAATGTGCAACAGAGAGAAGTATACTCAAGGTTGTTTGAAACTGAAGTAATCTTTTTTATATAAAATTAAGTATCATTTATTACTTTTTCTGATGATTATCTGATGATGTGCACGTGCATATATATGTGATGAAAACCAATTAAGTACATTAGATATCTATGTAGACAGGTACATCATTACCCCTGGCGAGTCCAGTCTGAAACTTACTATTTCAAACACCGATTTATTCTCTAATATCCCCCCGGAAACTGATGAGAGTTTCACATTATATTTTATACCTCCGTTCCTTGATTATATCGCAATAAACGTCTACACAGGCAATAATAGAGTATTGTTGAATGCTGCCTTTTGTCTGCCAATAGTTTTCTGTATTAAATTTATTTCCAACAGTTGGTGATGTTTTCTTGTTAAAAGCACATTTTCACGAGAGTTCAGACCGATTATATCTCAATTTTGGTGCAAATACATTCGTAAAGAAGTAAAAGCAGGAACATCCCTGGTAAAAGTAAAATACTTTACATGCAGTTCTACTCAAAGGCCAGGCCCTGGAAAAAGCTATACTTATACCTATTCCAATATACGAATTGCACATTGTTATCATACGACCCACATGTTATTATGTATGCTACATAGATTCGGTTATATTGTTGCGTTATGTGACATGTTCTATGTAATTAACAGAGACAGCACAGCATGAAGGCGTACCTATTGTATGGTATGATTTAAGCATGTTGGAGATTGTTAGGAGAATCACTGTCGATACATTTATCATACTGTTTGTAAGACATCTTTGTGTCAGATTCTATATATTCAGACAGTATACAGTGAGGATAAAGTCGGAACTATTTTAAACAGCGGCGGCATTCTATTAGCCAATATGCCCAGTGATTTATATTGTTGTCATATATCATTGCCTAAAAAACCTCCATTGTACGATAAATACACGTTTTATGGTCACTTAATCCGCGTCAATGCTTAAGTCTGTTTAGATTAAGCGGTCATTTTGTGATTGGCGTTCTGTAATGTTTTGTTATGATAGGACACCATAATGTTCATACAACAATATAAATAACGTCTTATTGCCGATAGCGAAGACAATTTAATAAATTGCCAACATGCCATTGTTGTGTATTCCTCGTCGTCCCGAGATATCTATCCACGGATACATACAGGATGAAATATAAGCTGATGTATGTATGTTTGTTGTTTATCAATGACTTAAACCGTTAATAGGAGAAATTAGACTCCCAGGAATGACCCACATTTTGCAGAAACGGACCATTATATTTATTTAACACTCCCTTTTTTCGAGGCAAAATTAATATGCTGTAGAGCTTTATGAGTTCGTTTGTTTAGTCGTATGAAGATAATCATGTCTTACGTTCCTGACATTCATGTTGAATGGCAAATAGGATACACTTCCTGTTTTATTTTACCATGTAATGACTCTAGCATCAGACTTGAGGACCACCTAAGGATTAAACACAATGCATTACGTCCCCGTTGTAGCCTCTAAAACAACGAGACCATGAAAGCCGTTCTGCATGGCACGCAATTCAATGTTACATAGCCAGTAACTTGTCGATACAGTGTTACAGGGGTAGTAACTTGTTGATTGCTGAACATACGTATCTACATCCATCGCTATGGTGTTGAACTTTACCATTGATGTAGAGTTTACAGAAATACACCAATTGTCAAAAATTGTTAACAATTTCCCGAGGCAACAAATTTAACGTGTACAAAATGTAGTATAATTGGATAGTTTTAGGTGTAAAGCTCTACAGTTATTGTGGAAACACATTTTGTGCGCGTAAACATTAAAGTTTCTTTAAACGGAATGGAAATATCCAATAATTTGCTTCCCAAGCAATGTCAGAGTGGTGGAATGTTTTTGGCCACAAAAATCGTTTATCTGCGCCAGGAATACATTTGTTTTACTATACATTGTTTCGAGTTATTTTCATTTTCTGCTTCCTATTTTATACAATTAATCGACGTCATTTAATTCGCCAGTTAACAAGTGGTTGCAATACTTTCTTATAGCAAGCAATACAGTCTTGGTATATGTTAATAATTACGTCTCCGTGAACAACACTAAGATACATAACTAATTATGTTATTTGCATCATAATTAATACCTAAAATGTAACAATTAAGTTCTTGAAGAATCAAAAGCAGTTAAAACATTCCCGAATTCCCGGATAATTTCCATTAATATCAGACTTAGACATGTCGCCCGTGAGTCTACCTAACTCTATTGACTTTGTTCTAAAAGATGAGTTACTAAACAATACTCGCACTATCAATACTGATAGAGTGACGTATCAATACCGAGCAGATTGAATTCACTTCATATTCCTATCCATTAACTCAAATATAAGCAACATGTAAACACACAACAATCAAGTCGATATCTGAATTCTTATTTCTGAAAATATGGTCACAATCCCTATCGAATAGTCTCAATTCTTATTTTCAGTGAATTTATGCTGACATTTATCGTCTTAACCAATATTCTGGATTCGCATCTGGTACTAGTTCAAAGCAATCATAGTCTCCAGATGTCGGAGTATGGAAGCCATGTCATGTCGTGATATACTCAGTACTCTCGACAGGTAAAATTAAGTGCTGCTTAGCTTGTTCGATTTACTCATATATTTTATGTTTATATCCGCCTCCACGACAACTCAATAAAAGGGACCATGTCAGTGAAATGTTGAGATGTATCTAGACGTTCGCCATTGTTAACTGATAGTTAAAACTTTTTGTGAAGAACATATCTCTTACATTACGACATATGATAGGTTGACCTCCAACAATGTTGAAAATATCCTAACGGACACTTGGAGTAAAAGTCACGTGTTCAAAATGTAAAACACTTTGCTCTGTATATAAAACTATGTGCTCAGTTTTAAATTGACGAAAGACATTGTCTATGCTTGTACGAAACTTCATTTTAGAGAAAGCTTTATATAAACCCTGTTAAGACAAATTTATGTGTTTTAGGAAGATTTGTGTCATATGAATTTTAAGTCAAATATTAGCAGGTTTGTTTATGTGTTTTTGTCAATTTATTTCATATTCACTATGTAGGAATTACCAAGAAGTCACTGGATTGCCTAGAAAACAGAATACATGCAATGTCTTTTTTTGACAAATAATCACAAAAAATGTGCAAGACTAGAACGTTTATCTCATTGTTAGCGTTCACTTCATTTATTTAAGACAAACGATTCCACAAATAGTCAATGAACGTTTTTTTCTAATTATATATGAGATATTAACGGAAACAGTTACACAACAATCATCGTAGCATGTTCACAATCCATTAAACATGCATGGAGAGATTCTAGGATAAAAACTTCCATCATCTTTTATATTGACTTTCTCAGATTATGTTACAAATCTTTTTCTTGGACTAATGAATGTTTGGTAATGACGTCCATGTACCATAACCAATACAGTATCAGATTTGAATTCATAGAACATTATATTCATAGAGCATTATATAACTTAGAGCCAGATCTATAGAACTCATCCTAGCGTTTAATAGATATTTGACACTTGTGTAAATCATAGGGAGTGCTTGTCATATTTCTTACAATCATTCTTCCATATAATTCTATGAGATTGAGACTGATAGAACATTAGTTGTATATGATGTAATACTAATTCCAAAAGTTCATCTAAAGACAGTTGTTTTGTTAGTGTTTATTTTCATTAGATGATAAATAGTTTCCGATGCTATTTTCGAGAGAGAACTATTTCATGTGGCCGAGATAGGCTGATAATACGTCCAATGTCAGAACGGCAGTTTAAAATAACTGTTGATGAAGAGCTGTAAAGTATTTTATTTTAATATCTAAGTGGTTAAATACTTGGAATCTTTCGGAATCATTGAAGCCAGCAAAGTGTTCACTTATAGAAATGTTTTATAGAAAGTACTTGGTACTTGATTAATTGATTTTACATTATTCCTTTTTATCATGTTCATGGTATTTATTTTAGGCATCACAAAAACTGAGACACGACACAGCGACGACTAGAGAAGCTAATGTTGTTGTCATTGTGGTGTTATTCAAGCCTTACAACATGAGCTGTTCAAAGAAATGTCGACTCTTAACAGATTAAACAAATCAGCTGCTCACAGCCACAAGGGAAATTGTTTCAATTTGAATAACTTTCCTGAAAGTTACTACTGCGATTTATTTAAGCATACAAGTTTAAGAAGATTCTTATATATTTTGCTCCAAGTTATGATTTAAAGTTAATAAAATAGACAAAGTATTGTAGATTGGGTACGGTAAGATGTTTACCCTGAACATCTAAATCCTGGGCTTTCTCATTATAGATGTGTCAATCAATAACTATCAGAGATCTAGAGATGGTAAGACACTTGACTAGTGACTACATATAATTACGGACTTACAGAACACATCTGATCGACCGACAGGCACAAATACTGTCAATGAAAGCATGGTACAACATGCTAGAGGTAACCGAACTCATCATAAACATTGACTTCACGTTTTCAATGCTAATTCTAGCCATCATCACACTTTTGTAAGTTTACAATATAATGTTGATGTTTGCTTGTAATCTTTTTTGTTCAGTTGCTGATATTACATTTCTCCAATATTGTAAATTCTTAACAGTTAGATTAACCGCTTTTAGTTGAAACCCTAGCATCTGAATTTCTTCTTGTATATTATAACTTAAATGAAATTTTCAATAGGTTAGTCAAATGTAGATAAAAAAGATTTTTTTTTTATAAATAAAGGTTTGAAGTGTGTGACTTTAAACATTCTAAAACACACAATTAACCTTCAAGGTATGTAGCGACTCCACCATAAAGTTGGAAAAATATACCATGGTGGTGGATTACTACCAGCCTCTTTCTGTATCGAAGGAAGACGATTTGCTCATTTGGCGTTTTCTCGTTCAGTTTCTATGGAAACATGTTCCAGTTTGTGCATCACCAAGACAACAGGTCAAAGAAGCTACCTACACTTACAAGATCTGCAAGATTTCTTTTCTCAAATGGTAAAGCTGCTTGCAAAAGAGTGTGTTTAACTTTCTATAACTATTGAATATCGACACATCACAAATTCTAGGAACAACAGACACCGTTATAATCATACTGTGTTTAACACTGCCACATTGAGGATGTAAGCCTATCAAGCACTTCTGCTTATAGCAGATAGTCACGAGTCTAAATCTGTATTTTATCACAATAATCGTTAAGTGAAATAAATCAAACACCAAGTAACGTTTTATAGCCGAATAATGAAATATGGGAAGTTTATTTTCTGACAAACATAAATAATAGATGATCATATGTTATAATATTTAGGTTTAATTGAACAAAACAGTGAAAACGTTTATGCGAAGTATGGGGCTACTTTAAAAGTGGTCTTATCATAAAGATAGTATTTTGATGAAGTTTTTCTGTATATGTATCTCATATTGGATTTACTACGGTTCACTATCAGCACTAATGATAAATGTGCGACAGAGAGAAGTATACTCAAGGTTGTTTGAAAATGAAGTAATTTTTTTATATAAAATTAAGTATCATTTATTTCTTTTTCTGATGATTATCTGATGATGTGCACGTGCATATATATGTGATGAAAACCAATAAAGAACATTATATATCTATATAGGTAGGTACATCATTACCCCTGGTGAGTCCAGTGTGTAAACTTACTATTTCAAACACCGATTTATTCTCTAATATCCCCCCGATAACTGATGAGAGTTTCACATTATATTTTATACCTCCGTTCCTTGATTATATCGCAATAAACGTCTACACAGGCAATAATAGAGTATTGTTGAATGCTGCCTTTTGTCTGACAATGGTTTTCTGTATTAAATTTATTTCCATCAGTTGGTGATGTTTTCTTGTTAAAAGCACATTTTCACGAGAGTTCAGACCGATTATATCTCAATGTTGGTGCAAATATATTCGTAAAGAAGTAAAAGCAGGAACATCCCTGATAAAAGTAAAATACTTAACATGCAGTTCTACTCAAAGGCCAGGCCCTGGAAAAAGGTATACTAATACCTATTCCAATATACAAATTGCACATTGCTATCATACGACAGACGTGTTATTATGTATGCTACATAGATTCGGTTATATTGTTGCGTTATGTGACATGTTCTATGTAATAAACAGAGACAGCATGAAGGCGTACCTATTGTATTGTATGATTTAAGCATGTTGGAGATTGTTCGGAGAATCACCGTCGGTACATTTATCATACTGTTTGTAAGACATCTTTGTGTCAGATTCTATATATTCAGACAGTATGCAGTGAGGATAAAGTCGGAACTATTTCAAACAGCGGCGGCATTCTACTAAGCCAATATGACCAGTGATTTATATTGTTGTCATGTATCGTTGCCGAAAATACCTCCCATGTACGATAAATACAGGTTTTATGGTCACTTAATCCACGTCAATGCTTACAGTCTGTTTAGCTTAAGCGGTCATTTTGTGATTGGCGTTCTGTAAGGTTTTGTTATGATGGAACACCATAATGCTCATACAACAATATAAATAACATTTTATTGCCGATAGCGAAGACAATTTAATAAATTGTCAACATGCCATTGTTGTGTGTCCCTGGTCGTCCCGAGATATCTATCCACGGAGACATACAGGATGAAATATAAGCTGATGTATGTATGTTTGTTGTTTATCAATGACTTAAAGCTTTAATAGGAGTAATTAGACTTCCATGAATGACCTACATTTTGCAGAAACGGATCATTATATTTAATTTAACACTCACTTTTTTCGAGGCAAAATCAATATGTTGTAGAGCTTTATAAGTTCGTTTGTTTAGTCGTTTGAAGATAACCATGTCTTACGTTCCTGACATTCATGTTGAATGGCAAAAAAGGATACAATTTCTGTTTTATTTTACCACTTAAAGACTCTAGCATCAGACTTGAGGACCACCTCGGATACAACACAATGCATCTATCCCCGATGTAGCCTCTGAAACCACGAGACCACGAAAATCGCTCTGCAAGGCACACAATACAATGCTACATACATGCTACATAGCCAGTAACTTGTTGATTGTTGAACATACAGATCTACATCCATCTCTATGTTGTTGAACTTTACCATTGATTTAGAGTTTACAGAAATACACCAATTGTCAATAAGTGTTTACAATTTACCCGAGGCAACAAATTTCACGTGTTGTATAATTGGATAGGTTTAGGTTTAAAGCTTTAAAATTATTGCGCAAAAACATTTTGTGCACGTAAACGTTTAAGCTTCTTTAAAAGGAATGGAAATATCCAATAATTTTCTTCTCCAGCAATGTCAGAGTGGTTGAATGTTTTTGGTCACAAAAATCGTTTATCTGCTCCAGGAATACGTCTGTTTTACTATTCATTGTTTCAAGTAATTTTCATTTTCTGCTACAACTTTTTATACAATTCAGCGCCGTGGTTTAATTCGCCTGTTAACAAGTGGTTGCAATACTTTCCTATAGCAAGCAATAGAGACTTGGTACATGCGAATAATTACGTCTCTGTTAGCAACACTGATATACATAACTAATTATGTTATTTGCAGCTTAACTAATATCTTTAGATATTGTAACCATAAAGTTTTAGAAGAATCAGAAGCAGTTGAAACATTCCCGAATTCCATGATAATTCCCATTAATATCAGACTTAGACATGTCGCCCGTGAGTCTACCTAACTATATTGACTTTATTCTAAAAGATGAGTTACTAAACAATACTCGCACTATCAATATTGATTGAGTGGTGTACCAACACCGAGCAGATTGAATTCAATTCTTATTTCTATCCATGCACTAAGATATAAGCGACATGTAAACACACAACAATCAATTCGATATCTTAAATTTTATTATTTCTGAAAATGAGGCCACAATCCCATTCTAATAGTCGAGTTCTCTTTTCTTATATTCAGTGAATTTATGCTGACGTTTTATCTTCTAAACCAATATTCTCGATTTGCATCTGGTACTGGGTCAAAGCAATGACAGCCTGTGCCAGATGTCGGAATATAGAAAACATGTCCTGTCGTGATACTGTATACTCAGTACTCACGAGAGGTTAAGTGGAGTGCTGCCTTGTCTGTTCGATTTCCTCATAATTTTATTTTATGTTTATATCCGTCTCCGTGTCAACTCAATAAAAGGGCCCAGGTCAGTGAAATGTAGAGATGTATCTAGACGTTCTTCAATGTTAACTGATAGATAAAACATTTCGTGAAGAACACATTTCTCACATTACGACAAATGGTAGGTTGACCTCCTACTATGTTGACAATATCCTAACGGACGCTTGGAGTAAAAGCCACGTGTTCAAAATTTAAAACACTTTAAACTATCTGCTAAGTTTTACAGCAACGAAAGACACTGTCTTTGTTTGTACGATACTTCATTTTAGAGAAAGCTTAATGCAAACCCTGTTAAGACAAATTTATGTGTTTTAGGCAGATTTGTGTCAGATGAATAGTACTAAGTAAGACAAATATCAGCAGGTTTCTCAATGTGTTTTAGTCAATTTATTTCATATTCACTGTGTAGAAATTACTGAGAAGTCATTCGGATTGCTTAAAAAATACATGCAATGCCTTTTTTGAGAAATAATCAGAACAAATGTGCAAGACTAGAACGTTTCAGTCATTGTTTGCGTTTTTTCCATTTATTTTAGACAAACGATTCCACAAATAGTCAATGAACGTTTTTGTTCTAATTATATATGAGATATTAACGGAAACAGTTATACAACAACCATGGTAGCATGTCCACAATCCATTAAGCATGCGTCGAGAGATTCTAGAATAAAAAACTTCCAACATCTTTTTATTGACTTCCCCAGATTATGTTACAAATCTTTTTCTTGGACTAATGAACGTTTGGGAATGACGTCCATGTACCGTAACCAATACATTATCAGATTTGAATTCATAGAACATTATATCCATAGAGATAATAACTTAGAGCCAGATCTATAGAACGCATTCTAGCGTTTAATAGATATTTGACAGTTGTGTAAATCATAGGGAGGGCTTGTCATATTTCTTACAATCAGTCTTCCCTATAATTCCATGAGATCGGGACTGATAGAACATTAGTTGTATATGATGTAATACACATTCCGTTCATCTAATGACAGTTGTTTTTGTTAGTGTTTATTTTCATTGGATGATAAATAGTTTCCGATGCTATTTTCGAGAAAGAACTATTTCATGTGGCCGAGATAAGCTGACAATAAGTCCAATGTCAGAATATCAGTTTCACAAGAACTGTTGAGAAAAGCTACATAATTTTTATTTTAATATCTAAGCGTTTAAAGACAACGTTCGACATTATTGCAGCCAGCAAATCTTAAACTGATAGAAATGTTTTATAGAAAGTACTTGGTACTTGATTACTTGATTTCATAGTATTCCTTTTATCATTTTCATGGTATTTAATTTAGGAATCACAAAAAAACTGAGACACGGCACAGCGATGACTGGAGAAGCAAATGTTGTTACATTGTGGTGTAATTCTAGTCTGACAACCTGAGCTGTTCAAGAAAATGTCGACATATTAAACAAATCAGCAGCTCACAGTCACATGGGAAATTGTTTCAATTTGTATAACTTTCCTGGAAGTTACCACTACGACTTTTTAAGCATACACGTTTAAGAAGCTCCTTATACATTTTGCTCCAAGTTATGATTCATAGTTAATGAAATAGACAAAGTATTGTAGATTGGGTACGGTAAGATGTTTACCCTGAACATCTAAAGCCTGGGTTTTCTCATTATAGATGTGTCAATCAATAGCATCCACGGCATCAGAGATCAGAGATGGGAAGACACTTGACTAGTGACTACATATAATTACGGACTTGCAGAACACATCTGATCAACCGACAGGCACAAGTATTGTCAATGAAAGCATGGTATGCATGCTAGAGGTAACCGAACTCATCATTAACATTGACTTCACGTTCACAATGCTTATTCTAGGCATCAAAACTCTACTTTGATTTTACATTATATTTTCTATATTTTGATTTTTGATCGTGTTCTGTTTTGTTCAGTTGCTGATATTACATTTCTCTAATATTTTAAAAATCTTAGCAGTTAGATTAACCGCTTTATGTCGAGACCGTAGCATCTGGTTTCTTCTTCTATATTATCACATAATGGAAATGCTCAATAGGTTAGTTAAATAAAGATAAAAAGAGTGTTTTTGTTTAGTTTTTGACTTTTCAACAGTTTTAAACACACAATTAACATCCAAGGTATGTGGCGACTCCACCATAAAGTTGGAAAAATATACCATGGCGGCGGATGACTAGCAGCATCTATCTGTTTCGAAGGAACGACGCTTTGCTCATTTGGTGTGTTCTCGCTCAGTTGCTATAAAAACATGTTCCAGTTTGTGTATCACCAAGACAGCGTGTCAAAGAAGCTACCACCACGCTCCAGATATGCATTTTTTTCTTTTTCTCAAATGGTAAAGCTACTAGCAAAATAGTGTGTTTAACTTTCTATTACCATTGAATATCGACACCCAACAAATTCATGGAACAACAGAAACCGCTATAATCGTACTGTGTGTTGAAGATGTAAGGCTATCTAGCACTACATGTTAAGGCCGTTGTTCACGAGTCTAAATCGGTCTTTTATCACAATAATCGTTATGTGAAATAAATCAATCACCAAGTAATGTTTTATAGCCGAATAATGAAATATGGGATTTTTATTGTAAGACTAACATAAATAATAGATGCTCATCATATGTGATAATATTAAGGTTAAATTGAACGAAACAGTGAAAACGGTCCTGGACAGTATAATGCTAAATTTAAAGTGGTCTTATCATAAAGATGTTATTTTGATGAAGGTTTACTTTATATGTATCTGTATAGGTGTCACATATTGGATTTACTACGGTTCACTATCAGCAATAATGATAAATGTGCAACAGAAAGGAAGTATACTCAATGTTGTTTGAAACTGAAGTAATCTTTTTTATATAAAATTAAGTATCATATATTTCTTTTTCTGATTATCTGATGATTTGCACGTGCATATATCTGAGAAGTGCACGAATAAAGTACATTAGATATCTATATAGATAGGTACATCATTACCCCTGGTGAGTCCAGTCTGTAAACTTACTATTTCAAACACCGATTTATTCTCACTTATCCCCCCGGAAACTGATGAGAGTTACACATTATATTTTATACCTCCGTTCCTTGATTATATCGCAATAAACGTCTGCACAGGCTATAATAGAGTATTGTTGAATACTGCCTTTTGTCAGCCTATAGTTTTCTGTATTAAATTTATTTCCAACAGTTGGCTATGCCTTCTTGTTAAAAGCACATTTTCTTGAGGGTTCAGAACGATTATATCTCAATGTTGGTGCAAATACATTCGTAAAGAAGTAAAAGATGGAACATCCCTGGTAAAAGTAAAATACTTTACATGCAGTTCTACTCAAAGGCCAGGCCCTGAAAAAAAGGTATACTAATACCTTTTCCAATATACAAATTGCACATTGCTATCATACAACCGACATGTTATTATGTATGCTACATAGAATCGGTTATATTGTTGCGTTATGTGACATGTTCTATGTAATAAACAGAGACAGCATGAAGGCGTACCTATTGTAGGGTATGATTTAAGCATGTCGGAGATTGTTCGGAGAATCACCGTCGGTACATTTATCATACTGTTTGTAAGACATCTTTGTGTCAGATTCAATATATTGAGACAGTATTGTATGCAGTGAGCATAACGTCGGAGCTATTTCAAACAGCGGCGGCATTCTGTAAGCCAATATGGCCAATGATTTATATTGTTGTCATGTATCGTTGCCTAAAATACCTCCCTTGTACGATAAATACAGATTTTATGGTTACTTAATCCACGTCAATGCTTACAATATTTTTAGATTAAGTGGCCATTTTGTGATTGGCGTTCTGTAAGGTTCCGTTATGATAGGACACCATAATGTTCATATGACAATATAAATAACGTTTTATTGCCAAAAGCGAAGACAATTTAATGAATTGCCAACTTTCCATCGTTGTGTTTCCTCGTTGTCCCGAGATATCTATCCACGGAGACATACAGGATGAAATATAAACTGATGCCTATATGTTTGTTGTGTATCAATGACTAAACGCCTGAATGGGAGCAATTAGACTCCCAGAAATGATCTACATTTTGCAGACCATTACAGACCATTATCTTTAATTTTCTATTTAACACTCACTTTTTTCGAGGAAAAATTAATATACTTTAGAGCTTTATAAGTTCTTTTGTTTAGTCGTATGAAGATTCATGTTGAATGGCAAATAGGATACACTTTCTGTTTTATTTTACCATGTAATGACTCTAGCACCAGACTTGAGGACCACCTCGGATCAAACACATTGCATCCGTCTCTGATGTAGCCTCTGAAACCACGAGACCACGAAAGCCGCTCTCTGCAAGGCACACAATACAATGTTACATAACCAGTAACTTGACGATTGTTGAACGTACAGATCTACATCCATCTCTATGTTGTTGAACTTTACTATTGATTTAGAGTTTACAGAAATACACCAATTGTCAATAATTGTTAGCAATTTACCCGAGGCAACAAATTTAACGTGTAGTATAATTAGATAGTTTTAGGTTTGAAGCTTTAAAATTATTGCCCAAAAACAGTTTGTGGACGTAAACGTTTAAGTTCCTTTAAACGGAATGGAAATGTCCAATAATTTGCATCTTAAGCAATGTCAGAGTGGCTGAATGTTTTTGGTTACAAAAAATCGTTTATCTGCGGCAGGAATACATCTGTTCTACTATTCATTGTTTCAAGTTATTTTCATTTTCTGCTACATCTTTTAATACAATTCAGTGATTTAATTCACCTGAAAACAAGTGGTTGCAATACTTTCTTATAGCAAGCAATACAGTTTTGGTACATGCTAATAATTACGTCTCTGTTAGCAACATTGATGTACATAACTAATAACTAATTATATTATTCGCAGCTTAACTAATATCTTAAGATATTGTAACCATAAAGTTTTAGAAGAATCTAAAACAGTTGAAACATTCCCGAATTCCCGGATAACTCGCTTTAATATCAGACTTAGACATGTCGCCCGAGAGTCTACCTAACTCTATTGACTATATTCTTAACAATAATCGCACTATCCATCCTGATTGAGCGATGTACCAATACCGAGCAGATTGAATTCACTTCATATTCCTACCCATGCACTCAGATACGAGTATAAGCGACCTGTAAACACACAACAATCAAGTCGATATCTGAATTCTTATTTCTGAAAATGTGGTCATAATCCCTATCGAATAGTCTCTATTCTTATCTTCAGTTAATTTATGCTGACATTTATCGTCTTAACCAATATTCTGGATTCGCATCTGGTACTAGTTCAAAGCAATCATAGTCAGTGACAGATGTCGGAATATAGAAGTCATGTCCTGTCGTGATATACTCAGTACTTACGACAGTTAAAATTAAGTGCTGCCTTGCCTGTTCGATTTACTCATATAGTTTATGTTTATATCCGCCTCCGTGTCAACCCAATAAAAGGGACAATGTCAATGGAATGTAGAGATGTATCTAGACGTTCGCCATTGTTAACTGATATTTAAAACATTTTGTGACATATATAGTAGGTTGGCCTCCAACAATGTTGACAATATCCTAACGGAAACTTGGAGTAAAAGTCACGTGTTCAAAATGTAAAACACTTTAAACTATGTGCTAAGTTTTAAAGTAACGAAAGACATTGTCTATGCTTGTACGAAACTTCATTTTAAAGAAAGCTTAATGTAAACCCTGTTAAGACAAATTTATGTGTTTTAGGCAGCTTTGTGTCAGATGAATAGTACTAAGTAAGACAAATATCAGCAGGTTTCTAGATGTGTTTAAGTCAATTTATTTCATATTCACTGTGTAGAAATTACCGAGAAGTCATTGGATTGCCTAGAAAACAGAATACATGCAAAGCCTTTTTTGACAAATAATCACAACAAATGTGCAAGACTATAACGTTTCTGTCATTGTTTGTGTTCATTTCATTTATTTTAGACAAACGATTCCACAAATAGTCAATGAACTTTTTTTTCTAATTATATATGAGATATTAACGGAAACAGTTACACAACAATCATCGTAGCATGTTCACAATCCATTAAACATGCATGGAGAGATTCTAGGATAAAAACTTCCACCATCTTTTTTATTGACTTTCTCAGATTATGTTACAAATCTTTTTCTTGGACTAATGAACGTTTGGGAATGACGTCCATGTACCGTAACCAATACAGTATCATATTTGAATTCATAGAACATTATATTCATAGAGCATAATAACTTAGAGCCAGATCTATAGAACGCATCCTAGCGTTTAATAGATATTTGACAGTTGTGTAAATCATAAGGAGGGCTTGTCATATTTCTTACAATCAGTCTTCCCTATAAATCTACGAGATTGGGACAGATAGAACATTAGTTGTATATGATGTAATACACATTCCGTTCATCTAATGACAGTTGTTTTTGTTAGTGTTTGCTTTCATTTGTTGATAAATAGTTTTCGATGGTTTTTTAGAAAAAGAATTATTTCATGTGGCTGATATACAGGGTGTCCAAAAAGAAAGTATACAGTTTCGGGGTATTTTTATCAACTCTTAATGATCTGCTTTCGCAAAGAAATTTTGCACATGGTTAGAAAAAAGATGTAAGTATTTTCTGGTACCAGTTAGAAAATTGTAACTCGAATAATTTTCAAAAAAGGTCAATTTCCAAAAATACCTTATTTTGACCGTGACGTCATTTTGACGTAATTTACGACGTTTTCACAATTTCTGTCTGTCGCATGTTTCCCGGTTTGCACCCATTCTTTAAAAGTGTTGGTTATATTTACACAGATTTCTACAAACTGGTCTAATTAAATTTCATTTTGATGTTGATCAGAAAAAAACTTGTGTATATTCGCATTTGATTGTACATAAGCGATCTCGGAAAGCCCAAAAGAAAAATATCCACATGAATTAAGACCCGGGCTGTAACCTGGCCATTCCACTTTGCAGTGGAATTTGCTAGATATTATTTTGACATCAAATGCTTCTTGTAATTCATCCAACACCGTGCATTGCCATGTGTGACTCTGGCTCCACTTGCATGAACCATACAACATTCAAAACAAAAGGTTTGCTGCGGAGTCCCGGCAGAACTTGCTTAACAACGGCAAGAAAAACAATGGGTTTACTTCTTTCTATTTTGTTGTCGAAATCGCAAGTGAATAGCCTATTAAAAGCCAACAAAAATGCCCATGCTCGTGAGACACATCATATATATAATATCAGTTCAGACATTTGTGAAATACAATGCAAATTTTCCAAGAATGCATGCAAGACAGGAAACACCAGAAATACAGAAATTGTGAAAACGTCGTAAATTACGTCAAAATGACGCCACGGACAGAAAACGGTAATTTTAGAAAATTTACATTTTTAAAAAAAAAATCATTTTACAAGTATAAAACTGATGCCAGATAAAAAATTCATCTTTTGAGTAACCATGTGCTGAATTTCTTTGCGATAGCAAAACGTTAAGATTTTATTAAAATGCACTGAAACTGTATACTTTCTTTTTGGACACCCTGTACTCAGTACTTACGACAGGTTAAGTTGCGTGCTGCCTTGCTTGTTTGATATCATCATACATTTTATGTTTATATCCGCCTCCGTGTCAACCCTATAAAAGGGACCATATCAGTGAAATATAGAGATGTATCTAGACGTTCGCCAGTGTTAAAAATATCCTAACGGACGTTCGGAGTAAAAGTCATGTGTTAAAAATGTAAAGAACTTTACTAGCTGCTAAGTTTTATAACAACGAATGACACTGTCATTGTTTGTACAAATGTACGAAACTACATTTTAGATAAACCTTAATGTAAACCATGTTAAGAAATTTATGTGTTTTAGGCAAATTTGTGTCAGATGAAAAGTACTTAGTACGACAAATATCAGAAGGTTTCTAAATATGTATATTTAATCAATTTATTTCATATTCACTGTGTAGAAATTGCTGATAAGTTGTCGGATTGCCTAGAAAACAGAATACATGTACATGTATTGCCTTTTTTGACAAATAATCACAACAAATGTGCAAGACTTGAACATTTCTGTCATTGTTTGCGTTCCTTTCATTTATTTGAGACAAACAATTCCACAAATAGTCAATGAACGTTTTTTTCTAATAATATATTTGAGGTATTGACGGAAACAGTTATGCAACAATCATCGTAGCATGTTCACAATCCATTAAGCATGCATGGAGAGATTCTAGGATAAAATCTTCCAACATATTTTTATTGACTTTCTCTGATTATGTTACAAATCTTTTTCTTGAACTAATGAACGTTTGGGAATGATGTCCATGTAACCAATACGAGTATCAGATTTGAATTCATAGAACATTATATCCATAGAGCATAATAACTTAGAGCCAGATCTATACAACGCATCCAAGCGTTTAATAGATATTTGACAGTTGTGTAAATCATAGGGAGGGCTTGTCATATTTCTTACAATCAGTCTTCCATATAATTCTATGAGATTGGGACTGATAGAACATTAGTTGTATATGATGTTATACACATTCCGTTCATCTAATGACAGTTGTTTTGTTAGTGTTTGTTTTCATTAGTTGATATATAGTTTTCGATGGTATTTTGAGAAAGAACTATTTCATGTGGCTGATAATGCGTCCAATGTAATAACATCAGTTTTATAAGAACTGTTGAGGAAGAGCTGTAAAGTATTTTCATTTTAATATCTAAATGGTTTTATAGACATGGAAAGTTTCGACATTATTGCGGCCAGCAAAGCTTTAACTGAAAGAAATGTTTTATAGAACTAACTTTGTACTTAATAAATTGATTTTATATTATTTTTTTATCATGTTCAAGGTATTTATTTTAGGCAACACAAAAAACTGAGACACGGAACAGCCAAGACTGGATAGGCAAATGTTGTTGTCACTGTGATGTAATTCAAGCCTGACAACATGAGGTGTTCAAGAAAATGTCGACGCTTAACAGATTAATCAGCTGCTCATAGTCACATTGGGAATTGTTTCAATTTGAATAACTTTTCTGGAAGTAGTTACCACTATGATTTATTTAAGCATACAGGTTTAAGAAGCTTCTTATACATTTTGCTCCAAGTTATGATTTATACCTAATGAAATAGACAAAGTATTGTAGATTGGGTACGGTAAGATATTTACCCTGAACATCTAAATACTGGGTTTTCTCATTATAGATGTGTCAATCAATAACTAGCATCCACGGCATCAGAGATCTAGAGATGGTAAGACATTTGCCTACATATTTCGGACTTACAGAACACATCTGATCAACCGACAGGCACAAGTACTGTCAATAAAAAACATGGTGTAACATGCTAGAGGTAACCGAACTCGTCATAAACATTGACTTCACGTTCAATATGCTTATTCTAGGCATCAAAACTCTACTTTGATTTTACATTATATTTTCTATATTTTGATTTTTGATCGTGTTCGATTTTGTTCAGTTGCTGATATTACATTTCTCTAATATTGTAAAAATCTTAGCAGTTAGATAAACCGCTTTTAGTTGAATCCTTAACATCTGGTTTTATTCTTCCATAGTATAACGTAATTGCAATACTCAATATGTAAGTATAGATAAAAAAAGAAAGTTTTTTTATACAAATAAAGGCTTTAAGTTTTTGACTTTTCAACAGTTTTAAACACACAAATAGCCTACAATATATGTAGCGACTCCACGATAAAGTTGGTAAAATATACCATGGTGACGAATAACTACCAGCATCTTTCAGGAACGACGCCTTGCTCATTTGGCGATTTCTTGTTTAGTTGCTATGGAAACATGTTCCATTTTGTGCATCACCAAGAAAACAACAAAGAAGCCACCTACTTCACCAGATATGCAAGATTTATTTCTGTTTTCTCAAATGGTAAAGCTGTGTGCAAAAGAGTGTGTTTAACTTCCTATAACCATTGACTATCTACACCTCACAAATTCAAGGAACAAGAGAAACCGCTATAATCATACTGTTGTTAACAATGCCACATTGAGGATGTTAGCACTACATGTTATAGTAGCAGTTATTCACGTGTCTAAATCGGTATTTTATCACAATAATCGTTAAGTGAAATAAATCAAACACCTAGTAACGTTTTATAGCCGAATAATGAAAATGGGAAGTTTATTTGATGACAAACATAAATAATGGATGATTATATGTTATAAATTATAATATTTAGGTTAAATTGAACAAAACAGTGGAAATGGTCCTGCAAAGTATGGTGCTAATTTTAAAGTGGTCATATCAAAAAGATGGTATTTTGATGAAGATTTACTGTATATATATCTGTATAGGTGTCACATATTGAATTTACTACGGTTTACTATCAGCAACGGTGATAAATGTGCAACAGAGAGAAGTATACTCAAGGTTGTTGGAAACTGAAGTAATCTTTTTTATATAAAATTAAGTATCATTTATTTCTATTTCTGATGATTATCTGATGATGTGCACCTGCATATATCTGTGATGAAAACCAATAAAGAACATTAGATATCTATATAGATAGGTACATCATTACCCCTGGTGAGTTCAGTCTGTAAACTTACTATTTCAAACACCGATTTATTCTCTCTTATCCCCCCGGAAACTGATGAGAGTTTCACATTATATTTTATACCTTCATTCCTTGATTATATCGCAATAAACGTCTACACAGGCAATAATAGAGTATTGTTGAATGCTGCCTTTTGTCTGCCAATAGTTTTCTGCATTAAATTTATTTCCAACAGTTGGCTATGCCTCTTGTTAAAAGCACATTTTCTTGAGAGTTCAGAACGATTATATCTCAATGTTGGTGCAAATACATTCGAAAAGAAGTATAAGCAAGAAAATTCCTGGTAAACGTAAAGTACTATAGTTGCAGTTCTACTCAAAGGTCCTGGGAAACAGCATACTAGTACCTATCGAATATATAAGTTGCACATTGCTATCATACGACCGACATGTTATTATGTATGCTACATAGATTAGGTTATATTGTTGCGTTATGTGACATGTTCTATGTAATAAACAGAGACAGCATGAAGGCGTACCTACTGTATGGTATGATTTAAGCATGTTGAAGATTGTCAGGAGAATCACTGTCGATACATTTATCATACTGTTTGTAAGACATCTTTGTGTCAGATTCAATATATTCAGACAGTATACAGTGAGGATAAAGTCGGAGCTATTTCAAACAGCGGCGGCATTCTATTAAGCCAATATGGCCAATGATTTATATTGTTGTCATGTATCGTTGCCTAAAATACCTCCCTTGTACGATAAATACAGATTTCATGGTTACTTAACCCACGTCAATGCTTACAATATGTTTAGATTAAGTGGCCGTTTTGTGATTGGCGTTCTGTAAGGTTCCGTTATGATAGGACACCATAATGTTCATATGACAATATAAATAACGTTTTATTGCCAATAGCGAAGACACTTTATTAAATTGCCAACATGCCATTGTTGTGTGTCCCTGGTCGTCCCGAGTTATCTATCCACGGAGACATAAACGTACAAGATGAAATATAAAATGTTGTCTACATGTTTGTTGTGTATCAATGATTTAACGTCTTGATGGGGTACAACAACAAATAACCACATGATTTAATGTTTGTATCTAGACTTGAGTTGGTTAAGCTATAACAATAAAAAATAATATATGTTCGTTATTTTGTCCAAATGGAACGAAATAAAACAGTTAGTAAACTGTTTTGTAGGTTTGTTTTCATGCTTATGTTGTATTGAGTCTCCACACTTAGGAACAATTCTGAGTAGAATATCTACGAGTCCATTTATGTCATGCTGTTAAAGGTACATTTGGTAAACCAAAGTAATAACAAAATGATGGTCTGTTTATCGACGGATTGTCGACACTTATGTGTATGGTGGCCGCTGTACAATCATTGGAAATCACTCAGCAGCTAATCTGGACGACCAATGTCTTATTGAGCGCTGATGGTTTTTCAAACGACTGGTGATGGTCGAAAGTGCGGTTGCCTAATTAGTCTTAGAAGCGGTTGATCATTATTGTCGGAGGTGGAAAGTAGTGACTATGGTCGTATGAACGGTTGCTGATGGTCAATGGGCGGGTGTCTTTGATAGAAAGGGCGGTTAATGATTATTAGAAGAGTGGGTAATGTTGGTAGTCAGAGTGGTTGTCTATAGTCGAACGAGCGCTTGATGATAGGGTCCGAGCGTTTGTTGGAGACTGACGACCTTTCATTGGCTTGTCGAAGGTTTACCATGATTGATGCAAAATCGTATCGTCTGAGGTAAAGTGTAGGTCGTAATGGAATCGTCTATTTCGTTTGATCACGTACGATGAAATGACTTTTGTGTTTAAGACAGACAATCGCGAACGACGTCACACAGTGTTGTTACAAAGACAAATTGTTATCCACGGCGAATGCGAGGAGAAGGCACACAGTACATCGCATACACAGAATTAAGGAACTATTTTTTATAATGATATTAGTAGACTGTGTAATTAATGCCAGCAAGTATCGGGACATAAACATATGATGGGGTCATTGTCCGGTTTATACAGTAATAACTTACTTACCATCACTTCATGTTTTCTATAAAATAGGCGTCGAGTCTTACTGTACATGATTATAAAACCATTAACACACTAGTTTATGGACTTATGCGTAATAATTTACAAGTAAAACAAACAAACTATAACTTTCATTGAGAAATAAAATGCGTTCGTTTGTCGACACGTGACTAACCATTAACCTGGCGACGTGATCCTCGCATGTCTAGTTATTTAGTTCTACGAAAATAAAAATATGAAATTCAAGACAATCGAGGAAGCATATGCATTGCTAGTCAAGCTGGCCAGCCGACTAGATAATATAATTTATCAATCAAATAGCATAACTTTTTTCAATTTTAGCTAGATTTTATTCTGGGCTTGATTATCCTATGTTTGAGGGTGCAAAGGGAAAGAATTTGATGAAAAAAGAGTAGATTGAGGAGTTGGTGGTATCTCATTGGTATCTCGAGCACCCTGAATATCTCGAACATACGGGATATTTCGACCATCCCCGATATCTTGAACATTCTGGATATTTCGAATATCATGGATACTTCAAACATCTTGGATATTTCGAATATCCTGAATATCTCGAAAATCCTGGATATCTCGACCAAGCACTTAAATCTCAGCCAAATCGTTTATTGAGTGATATACATGCTCAATGGTATTACACACATACCATACATTCATCGAACAGTAGATTGCTCAAACTAATGTGCAGATCATAGGACAGTTCTCGGTATTATTGTACTCAACGAATGCTGTTTAACTATAAATGAGAACATGATTTGACCAAAAGCCAATTACATGTCATACTAGATGAGAACGAAATTCGGAATCTTGATGAATTTACATTTTGTAATTATTTCTTGTGCTTCTTTTTCCAGCTGCTCATATTCTTACATGATACGATGAGAACATAGCTACCGGTCGCAGACAGTCAGTACTTCACTATAAGTAGTAGTACTATATTATCTATAGTCAGAGGCCACGATGAAGTCGTATTAATTCAAGGAAATTGAGAGAATTACGTATTATCTATTAGCACCATCTGGTGGACAAACGTATTACGTTAGCTGTTACCATAGTAACTACTCTCTGATTTGCTCAGGTTTGAAGAGATCTAAGTATAAAACTGACAGAAGTTGACTAAGTGAGATCGTAGGTTTTTTTTTAAAGGTTTATCCAATGTAACAATATAAGTTAATAATTATATACATTTGAATATGTTTATTTAATATTTTATGATTGACCCTCGTAGCATGCTGCGAACCAAGGAAACAATCGTGAGATAGAATACTTCCATTCATGCTGTCATGATGAAAGAATATTCATTATAATCCGCTTTGAGATCATATACTAGTACAGTGGTTACTTGCTCTTACCAGTTTTCCTGGAATCAATTAGCAACAATTGAATTTCTTGCTTTTAATTTTCCCCTGGAGTTTTTAAACAGTATCCTATTCTATGTTACGGAATTCTTTAAAATGCTCGCATGATATTGAGGCTAAAAATAGATCAAATTGGTCATTCACGGGGATGACTTCGGGCTTTATCGCCTTGCAGTATCAAACGTGCATTTACCAAAGAAAACATAAGTATTCGACCAATGTCCTCAAAATCGAGATGTCCAATGATTATAATGTTGTGTAAGCTTCAGGTAAATGATAAATATTGCATATCGCGGAGAAGCGCGTCGAAGCTATTCCCCAATGATCCGCGGATGCAACTGACTGGGGCAAAATTATTAGTATATGATTTTAAGAATCCTCGCTACCGGATGATCCATATGCGAAGTCCCTAGAATACGTCAATCATTTTACTTTTCGGAGGATAGTCACTTTGTATGATACAGATGATGACCCGTTGCAGATGCATCTCTGGTTATTTTACGTGCCTGGTCAGGGTTCGTACACGGGACCGACTTTTTAAAGTCTCATCCGATAGACTGTTAGTGAAGTCAGTGTTGTGTGGGAAACACTGAAAAGTGTCCCAGTTTTTATTGGGATGGAGGCTGGTACGAACACACAACCGTCGGATAGGAGAGGGCTAATATAGGCTATGCCTGTTGCCAAATCCTATTTCTTTGGAAATAAAATAAATATTAAATTACAACCGTCGGATCAGCAGTCAGTAGCTCTTACTACTGGACCAATTGTCTATCCTTCATAGTTGGTAAGTACATGCAGACTGTTTATAAGCTTCTCAATATCTCAATAACTTGAATCTAATAACATTCTGATGTGTCACATTATATTACTGTACGCCACTACTACCACTAGCATGACTTTATAATTCTATAAACTGAAGTCTAACTGTAGTTTAGAAGAACTTTGATTCCAATTATGGTAATTTTTGTGCAAACTTTAAATAAACTTAAATATCGAACACTTGATACCTTGTTTACTTTACGAAAATTTGAATTGAATCAGCATATTCAATGAATTTTATATATGCAATTATATTTGTGTATATAGCACATGTTGTAGAAGTTTACAGTCCAATTTACTGATCAAAGCCGGTGGTAAACGTCGAACGTTGAAAAAGATAATTAAACCAATTTTGATCAATTTGCCGAAAACATGTAATGTAATAAGTTATTTATTGAAATACGATATTGGCATAGTAATTAAATTGTGACAATACCAAGCACAAAATACAGATTTATGTCTTTGTGATATCGTTTGGGGGTAAACCACAGTATTAATAGAACTAAACACGATCAAACATCCGCTACATTCAAGCTAAATGTTTATACATTTTGTACACATTTTTGTATTAATTTGAATTCAAATATTTGCATCATCATTTGAATTCAAATATATGACATATATCGTACTGACCATGTATATTTTGAACAATGCATGTATTGGTATGTGTATATTTAAGACGAAATGTTTCCATTTTCAAAAGAATTGTAGAAGTCTTGTGAACTATATGACCGTTGTACATGTACACAATGAAGTTTTGTGTCTCTATTAGACTGTATAGATGTAGATTAAGAGTTTCAGCTACTAGATATAGAAAAAAATCAACGATTCAATATTCTGATGCAATTATGCAAACAAATGTTTTTTTGAAACTCAAGAGACGTGATCCAGCAGATTGATGAGTAAATACAACCAACGAGAGCTATTCGACACCGTACACATTGCGCCTTCATCGCTACTCGACACAATGTACCTATATCGCTACTCGACACCGTACACAATATACCTATATCACTACTTAACACAGTACACATTGCACCTATATCACTACTCGACACCGTACACATTGTACTTATATCGCTACTCGACACCGTACACATTGCACCTATATCACTACACGACACCGTACACATTGCTCCTATATCACTACACGACACCGTACACATTGCTCCTATATCGCTACTCGACACCGTATACATTGCACCTATATCACTACTCGACAACGTACACATTGACATATATCCCTACTCGACACCGTACACATTGCACCTATATCGCTACTCGACACCGTACACTTTGTACCTATATCGATACTTGACACCGTACACATTGTACCTATATCGCTACTTGACACCGTACACATTGTACCTATATCACTACTTGACACCGTACACATTGCACCTATATCACTACTTGACACTGTACACATTGAACCTATATCGCTACTTGACACCGTACACATTGTACCTATATCGCTACTCGACACCGTACACATAGTACATATATCACTACTTGACACCTTACACATTGTACCTATATCACTACTCGGCACCGTACACATTATAACTATATCGCTACTCGACACCATATACAATACTAATGAATTAAACATCTCTGGCTCCTGTGAACTTGCAATTGAAGCAGTGAAACTTTGAAAGAGTACCACCCATGTACCAGTTATGTTTGGTCAATATCTGTCAGTCAGTTGTCTTTAACGGGCCTGGTGTAAATCAACATACGCGGAACCTCAGTTTTAAAGTATCTAACGGGTTTCATCAGGGAGAAGTATTCATGAGATATAAATAAGGAGTGATCGCATTAAGAGATCATCGGTGCGTAAAGTATATGACACGTGTATGATTATTAACCACTTATTTTACAGGCGAGTAATTAAAATTAACAGTTAGGACATAATTGTCATTTGTAAACCAAAATGAAGTAATTAATTGAGTTCATACATCAAAGATTTGTCATGCTTGTAGTACCTTATATTACCACACACGATTTATAAGTCCATAGTCAAGTAAATTCTCAGTTGTACGACCACCCATGGGTTCCTTAAAACTGGATTTATAAATATTGCACAAGGGAAAATTTTCTTCAAAATTATGACCTGAATTTTGAGGTGGTCATGTGACGCATTTGTAAGACAGTATTCTAGTAAATCTGAGCATAATTCCATGAAATATTTGGTGATATGAGTACCATGTTGGATTTATACAGTACGTGCAAATATCATGACCTCCTGTTGACCACCACACTGTACACTATTTTAGAACGAATGCAAATACTAGTAATCAGAATGTATAAAGCTCTAAGTTTTCATAGGAAATGAATGCCACAATAATTATGTTGTGTTAGGTGAGAGATTTCTGTCACTATCTCAAGTTGAGTACTACGACTTATTATACGACTGTATGTAGTGCATGTACTGGACTCGCCTCTAACCATACATTGTATGTGCTCAAAAATACCATTCATATAAACATGTCTCAACAATGGAGATAAGGTTGTCTACAATTCTAGAGTTCATATAAATTGTATATAAAGCACTTTATATTGTATCGGACATTACACGACACATTCGTCTATGTATCTGTATTCACAGGAACTTTATAATTATAACGTGAAGATGGTTGACGCATTTTCCCTAGGATGAATCTCGTTTCTCCATAGTAACCGTGTTGTTTTAATCAAGCGCTCACGCACACAAGTGACAGTAAAAGAAATGGAAAAAGAAAGATTCGTGCCAGACTATTTATTATACGTGTATCCTATACGTCAAACAACAAGCTTTGGAAATTTGACCGAAACTTTGTATACGTATATGGAGAATGTTAAGATCTTACCATATAAAACTACATTGTATGTGAGAGCGACATCACATTGATTAATTGATGCATAAAAGTATGTGCAATGTGTATTAATCTTCCCTCGGGACATAAAGAAGCCCATCTACCATTGTTCCTGGGTTACCAACCACTGCTTCTGAGTCTCCAACTCTTGTTCTTTGGTAGCCAACCACTGCTACTGAGTAAAATTCCATTATTCCTGGGTCACCAACTACTTCTACTGAGTAATCAACCATTGTTCTTTGGTTACCAACTACTCCTGTTGAGTAATCAACCATTGTTCTTTGGTTACCAACTACTCCTACTGAGTAATCAACCATTGTTCTTTGGTTACCAACTACTCCTACTTAGTAATCAACCCTTGTTCTTTGGCAACCAACCGCTGCTACTGGGTAATCACCCATTGCCCTTTGATTACAATCCACTGCTACTGTGTTATTTACCATTGTTATTTGGTTATCAACCACTGCACCTGGGTAATCAACCATTGTTCCTGGGTAATCAAACTTTGTTCATTGGTTACCAATAATTGGTTACCAAACATCGCACCTTGGTTATCAAACTTAGCTTCTGGCTCGCAATCACCATCCCCGAATACCCAGGCGACACACCGCTCCTGCACTCGCTACATCGACCACCTGGGACAATACTTTGAAATAGTTCCGGTTTACCGTGAACAGAGTCCGGCAATTTCATTGGCCGCTTTGATTTTGTTTCACAAGAACGAATGGGCCAATGAAAATTATTCTTACAACAGGTGGAAATGTCAAAGCTCAAAATGGACGATTATTTTCAATCAGCGTGTTCAAAATATCAATACCCTCTTTAAAAAACTTCCAAAGGATCTGTAATTTCTACCTCTATTCATAGTTTCACATAAACAACATTTCAACATGGAGGCCGCAATTTTGTCTATAATCCGATTTTGTAAACTGGTCGCCGATTGGCTCGCCGTGTCTATGTTAGACGCATGAGCGTTTATTTAGCAGTAGGTCCCAGGGGTTCATGTAGCAAGTTCGGGAGTGGAGTCACTGCTGGGTATTCGAGGATGCGCAATCACAGACTTTTGAATATGCATATTTGCGCTTCCACGATGTTTTATTAAATGTTGAATTGACACCAAAATCAATAAACATCCTCAGTGTGTCGTGTACAAACGTGTATAAAATGCACCACATCATCCATTACGGTGGAAATATAGATATTGAAATGAACCGACGACCCCTAGATTCAGCATAAAAGCACTATATAGTAACTCAACAAAGCGGTCTAGATCTGCCTTGAACAATATTAATGTCGACGTCATTCTTTCCTAGCTATCTATCTAGAGTACACTCAGTATCAATGAAGGTCAGAAAAACAACATAGAAAACATATCCATAAAGTGGTCAGTTAGATCTATGACAAGAATTATAAATCTCTGAGAAATAGCAACACTCATATAAAATAATATCAATTAATCCACGTCATGTCCTACAATAGTAGAGTTAATATTTGTGTATGATACCATTAGGCAAGTAGAGAAGCAGTAATATCGGGTCATCTCATGTGATTTATATAAGAAAGGTCCTCTAGTAACACGGCTCATATAATAACTCCAAACAAACAACCAATACACATACCAGACATCTTCCCCAGTATGTGAGTATTACTTCCAAAGAATCAGAAATTATAGTGAAACACAAGTACAGTATTATGTTATAGATAGAACACTGAAACACGGTGCGTTATTAGTAACGTTAGCTCGAAATTGAATATAATAGATGAGTGCTTGTGTTCTATCTGATTTATACCACATATTTCAACTGAGGACGAGGATGGTGTGGTGGTACAAAGGCACACCTAGTTCGGTATAGTAGTTATTGCACTCTCTTACATGGAATATGTAAATATTGTACAATAACAAACAGTAGGGTTTTTGAGACATCGCGCAAGCAACGAGAACGCGATCATGGCAAACATTCGACCTCAACGACTGACATTAATGACAATAGCTGCAAATAAATAGAAAACGGTACAATCAATAAATTTGGTTTAAACTGATAAGGATGTTCACAGGCGAACTATAGCCATTTGTACATACTGGCAACATTCTAGCATTCTATCGTATAGGAAAAATACTACAAAATGACAAACATAATAATACACTTTATGATATTCCAAAATGAATGCACCTCTATTTTCCATTTTTATACAATAAAAAATGAACACGGGCAAGTACAAAAATGTAAGCAAGCCGCCATAGTTGCATGCATGTTTCTTGAATATGATATAATTTTGTCTAAATACACTTAACATTTTATAAACAAAAAAAAATAGAACGAAAATAAAACATTTCAAACTTCGTTGAAGAAGTACAAACATACAAACTAGAAATATCTGATGTAACATAGTTCTTGGATGAGATATTTAGATATCAATGATACAAATTATGTATCATCAGTCTAAATAACAATTACTGCCCGAACTATCCTTTGAAATAGTTAAATCAAAACGATAAGAGGAAATAATTAGCGAGAGTGCTTTTTTCAACCTATATTTCACGATATACCATGTAATTATTGTACCATCAAAGAGAAGTCTTAATTAACGTCAAAATAACTTTCAGACATTCTTATAACCCAACGTAATCATACATAATTGCTGGTAAAATAGAACAACATTATCGCCACAGGCTGAATGAATGTATTTTTATGGAACAAGCATGTTTGAAATAATTGGAGCATTCAAGGAACATAACTATATCAAACTATAGCTGGGTGTCTAAGAGAAATACGTTGTCTCTATCTTATGAAGCATCTCAATCTGAGCTTAATCTGAGCTCAACCTGAGCTCAATCTGGGCTCAATCTTAGTTCAATCTCAGCTAAAAGTACGTTTCCAATTTTCTAGGGCTCTTTTCAGCTGTTAAAACACCCTTTGACATTTTAACTTCCCCTGGTCATTGGGCTACCAATGGAAACCTACGTTATTGTCTCCATGTGGAGACTATTTCTCTCCAGGTACCAATTTACACCTTGGCGGAGTGTAGCATGTGGGTCTTGCTCCGAGAAATTGACCTGTGGTCCAGACGGTGGTTGAACCCGGGAAACCAGACGCCATGCAATCATTATTACTTGGTGGCTCATTAACCGACCGTGCCAGAATGGACCCCTACTTGTTCCCGACCATTGCACACCACCCACCATATAAAGGCAACTTGGCCGTGGGACATGGCTACCTATTTAATATTATACCATACATATATCGTGTGTCAATGTTGAGATTTTAAATATACATTTTTTCAATTACTAGTAATCGCAGGCCGGTCTTTTCTTAAATTTGTTTAATCGAATTTCGAACAAGAGTTTACAGTGTAAATGGCGACGAGGAGCATCAGATAGAAGTGAAGATAAGTTTTGTGGCTCGCTCTCTCCAGGGAGATTTTATAATATCTTCTATTTGCTTTCTCTAATCTAAGACAAGTTTCTAGCAACAAGCCAAGCAAGCTAGACACATGTCTGCTGACGTTTTGTCAGGCTGATTTGTAGCAATCATAGAGAATAAATTTAATTGAATTTGTTCAACAAGGGAATGGTTGTACACGAGATTTTGATAGGCATTCTGCTTTGTTTCTCTTCTCCGCTAAATTTCAACATTCCGGGACATGTGTGTGTGTTCACAGGATACAGACGGTGCATGGTAACATTGATGCAGCCTGCATGGTATGCTGGTGTTGGGGAATACTCACATTTGCTGGCATGTTTTGTCAAATTGTTGTTCATGGTTTTGGAATGAAGGAAAATGCTAGGAATGATTGCAGGGTAAATGATTGCAACTTGGCATACCGTCTACCCTGTGGTATTCAGTCAGATAGGGGACATTGCAGTACCTATGCCGGGTAACTGTTGGCATACAGTCTACCCTGTGGTATTCAGTCAGATAGGGGACATTGCAGTACCTATGCCGGGTAACTGTTGGCATACAGTCTACCCTGTGGTATTCAGTCAGATAGGGGACATTGCAGTACCTATGCCGGGTAACTGTTGGCATACAGTCTACCCTGTGGTATTCAGTCAGATAGGGGACATTGCAGTACCTATGCCGGGTAACTGTTGGCATACCGTCTACCCTGTGGTATTCAGTCAGATAGGGGACATTGCAGTACCTATGCCGGGTAACTGTTGGCATACAGTCTACCCTGTGGTATTCAGTCAGATAGGGGACATTGCAGTACCTATGCCGGGTAACTGTTGGCATACAGTCTACCCTGTGGTATTCAGTCAGATAGGGGACATTGCAGTACCTATGCCGGGTAACTGTTGGCATACAGTCTACCCTGTGGTATTCAGTCAGATAGGGGACATTGCAGTACCCATGCCGGGTAACTGTTGGCATACAGTCTACCCTGTGGTATTCAGTCAGTCAGGGGACATTGCAAATGTGACGATGTAAAGCAGACTGAAGGTAGGCTGTTGTTTAAATCTTGTGATTACTGATTTAACTTTGTCTGTATACAGCAAATTGGTTAAACAGTACAATGCAACATCACCCAAATACCACCTAAACAACAAGATCACATCAATTATAAGACATGTGTATTTTAGAAATGAGGTTTCACTGTACAGTGTATTCGCTACACAGTATATGTTTGCAGTCACAGTTCTGCACAGTCGTGTTTGAATATGAAATGAAAGGTACTTATTCAACTAACACAGCAAATTACTGAAAACACTCATCATAATTTCAGAGTCTAGAATTTGCTTCAAGACTAATTACATACACACAAATAATGTAACACGAAATTGAAATCGACATGAAAATCTTAAAATGTTGCCAAAATTGATGTGAATTAAACGATTTGCAAATATCATATTAATCTTAGAAGACGAATGCGCGTCATATGAGAAAACTAGTAGTCTAATAAAACACGCGTGAATTGAACGGGAAAATTTCTGCAAGCAATTTTAAAAGCATAATTTTCATTCGATATTTTTTTTAATCCTGGTAATGAAATTTCAGCGTGAAGATGATGATTTCTGATGGATTCAGTTAAATAGATAGATTCTGGTTAACTTTACTTTAATTTGCTGTGAATTATTAATCACCTGGGTTATAGTTAATTATGCGAAACTATCGTCATTATATAGGTACTCTGGAACATGCCCAAATGCCTGGCAGGATCTCCAGTCATATACACTGTATCACGTGATTACTGCACGTGACGCTCGTGCATGTGTTTCTCAAAAACAGATTTCAGCTGTGATTATTTTGCAGCGGGGTAGAAATAGAGTCTGGTCTGTGAGCCAGGTATATGATGCTTGGTGATTAATTAATTCCACACTAGGGGTACTGTAAACTATCCTTACTTCTTTTTTCTCTATTTTGATTCGTTTTGAACGAGGTAAAGATGTGGATAGTATTTGAACCCATCAGAGAAGCCATATGCTGGAAGGCTGTGTATATATACAGATCTAAGAAAATGTTCAAACTTTGTGTAAATATTTATTTCTGACAGAAATTGACATGGTGTGGTTATTTCTTGTAGTTATAAGGAATCAATAAAAACATAGTACTATCTGTACATGAAAGCAATGTTATCCATCTTGTGTTATGATTAAATACAATCATCTAAATGCATTAAAGAAGACATGTCCGAGCGTTATCACTGCTTGATATTAATGTATATGTCCAAACACAACAAGTAAATACGTATAAGTTATACACATATATTGCTGGCTTAGAATGAGAAGGTCGTAACTAGAAAATCAATATTTTGAGAAAACAAGAACTGTCTGACAATCACTCTTTACTTATTAGTCTAGGAGTCTAATTCGTGACCTTGGCCCAAGAAAGGTCAGTTATGTTTGTCCATTTGATGTCCATAATCAAATGAATAATATCCATGCAAACATGTAGCAATATATACATGAACAATTTAATTATATTAGATCATAGATTACCAGGGGTGGTCGAAAGAATGCCATCTCGGCCAGCATGCATATGTATTAAATGGCTATTTTGACAAAAAAATGACTATTTTCATTAAACAAATGGCTTATAATGAAAGAATACGTACTTACCATCACGGCTATCATTTTAATAACGAAATTTGATTCCAAACATATGCTGTACGAAGAAAGAACTGAGGTGAAATATCAATTTTTAACTATTTTTCTCACTTTGACCTTGAAATGACCTTGACTTGACCTCAAACTGGTCAGTTATGTATGTCCATTTGATGCACAACATTAATGGAATAATATCCATTCAAATAATTGGCAATATATACATCAACAAAAATTCCACACCAACATTAAGAATGTCATGTGTATTCTTAAATTGGCTCGGAAGCAAGAGTTGTTGCCCCTGTTAAAAAAATCTCCACCACTTTCAGAGCTGGCATCCACCTTTTTCTGAAGCCTGAATGTATGTATTATTCGAAAATACCAACGGACTTTTTCTACCAGATGGGGTAAATAAAAATCCGTTTTAAGGCCCTTTTAAAACCTGGCTCCTGGACAATATGGTAATATAAGCTTTTTCAACTTCAGTTTGGTCAACATGACACGTGCCAATTTTCATTAAAATAGGCTCATAAGAAGCGCCTTATGATGCAGATTTCAAATATGCAATAGCCTTACAAGGTCGTAAGTGGCACTTACGACCATCGCATTCTAAGCCAGCGATATGTATGAGTACATAAATAACAATAACATAACTATGCATCCACGGAGGCTTCACGTGCCTGACGATAAAATTGAACTTTACTTATACATTTTTTGTAAATGTATTGCATTTGTATACGAATAAACTGAGTTCCAACTGATGTGCACCTTTTTGTGAAATGGAATAAAAGGTTGAAAGTTGGTAACGAAATAAAACACACTGGTACTCATGTACATTATTATAAGAGCATTTTCTGTAGACTGTAGAGAAAATTTGAGTAATGTGCTGCTTCTTTATCTAGCACCAAAATTATCAACTAAATGTAACTTTTCACGACAGAAAATGATGTGGCATTCTGGCCACTTTTGGCACTCAATATATTTGTCCAGACACGCAAACACCGGTAAACACGGATCCTACACATACAAATTTACACATTATTTGTACCAGACCTTGTACAGTGGCAATAGTGTGTATTAATTCAGCTTGTAATGTCTATTCAACACGTAATATCTATTATAAACATAAGTCTGTCTCTTCAGATACCTATTATAAGGCAATAAATGGTTATATCTGTAGCATAATGGGTTTAGCACAGGAGATATTAAGCGAATGTTCTCAGATATTTAGATATAAGAAGATTATGTCTATCAATATATCATTCCTTGAACTGAGTCATTGAAGATATAAGCATTGTCCATCCAGCATATCAAATACACGTACACATAATGTACATGCACATATTTATTATGTAGTGTCACCTACCAGTCAACTTGACATAACATACCACTAGTTTTCTGAACGTTTCAATGGCCTTGTCGATTCCTGTTATTGCCTACGACAAGCTTGATCAAGCAGGTAAGGGTATGAGTTCATGAGTTACCACAATTTGTAGTTATTAGATCATTATACTTTTAATGTTCACCATCAGTTTAAGATGCCCGTAAGTGCTTTGATAAAACAGTACCAAGAACCCACCCACTCCCAGCTTACTACCACCGACCTTCCCCACCATTACAAACCGCTTATATACGCCATAAAAAAGTTTTTTTAAATACAATAAAGTAAATACGTAAAAATATATACAATTATTATACTATATCAACTAAATGGTGCATTATTCATTGAGCAAGATTATACATGGTGAATGTAAGATAAAGTATATTAGTGCATGGATTGATTGTTTGTTTGTATATTACAGTAAGTTTGCTTAAAAATTAAAAGTTTGGTTAATAAAATTTGTTCAAATATGATGTTTGAGTTCGATTATAGGGTCCATTAAAAGTATGTATACATTACAATAATTCTCACAGAGTACAAATGTAGCACAAACACGTTATATTGAGATGTTACACAAATCAAGACAAAGTATAACTACTAGTATGTTGTATATGAGAAGTTGATATGTTGTTCTTGTTTGTTTCGTCAGTTTGGAACACTTTCAACATTTTTCTACATGTATGCATTGCACGGTAAGTTGTTAGTGATACTGTAAAATCATTAACAACATTTCGTGGTTTGGATAAAAAAGACCATTTCGGTGGGACGTTAACTCGTAGATTTTGCATTTCAGGTAATAAATACAATGATCAAAATTATTGTTCGATGGGATTTGATTTAATGGTTGAGGGTGAAGTTGAACAACGAAATTTAATCCCCAATCATAATGATATTACAGTAATAATTTTAAAGACACATGCGTGCATTAAAACAAAACTGCCTTAAAAATACACAGATTGGTAGCTCAAGACGTGTTTTAATTTCTACAGTAAAATAGTTCTGTCAAAGAAAATGTGAAACTAATCTTTGTTCTCAGATTTGGATGTTATAATTGGAAGAATCTCTTGAACGTTTGGCTTTCGGTGTATCAATACCACAATACAAGCAACCGTTAAACTTTGAAATTTGACATTAAAACAAGACCACATTACCAGCAACCGTTAAACCTTGAAATTTGACATTAAAACAAGACCACATTACAAGCAACCGGTAAACCTTGAAATTTGACATTAAAACGAGACCACAATACAAGCAACCGGTAAACCTTGACATTTGACATTACAACAAAACCACATTACAAGCAACCGGTAAACCTTGAAATTTGACATTAAAACGAGACCACAATACAAGCAACCGGTAAACCTTGACATTTGACATTACAACAAAACCACATTACAAGCAACCGGTAAACCTTGAAATTTGACATTAAACAAGACCACAATACCAGCAACCGTTAAACCTTGAAATTTGACATAAAAACACAATTACAAGCAACCGTTAAACCTTGAAATTTGACATAAAAACAAGACCACAATACAAGCAACCGTTAAACCTTGAAATTTGACATTAAACAAGACCACAATACAAGCAACCGTTAAACCTTGAAATTTGACATTAAACAAGACCACAATACAAGCAACCGTTAAACCTTGAAATTTGACATTAAACAAGACCACAATACAAGCAACCGTTAAACCTTGAAATTTGACATAAAAACAAGACCACATTACCAGCAACGTTAAACCTTGAAATTTGACCTTAAAACAAGACAACATGATAATTTGCAAGTCCAGTGTTCCTCGTCCAATGTTGACAAATACATGTATTGTCGATTCAAAGATGTCTGTCAAAACCGTTAGAATGTTTCATTTCGATATAACTAAATGCAGAAAGTATAACCACTACGCTATAGGACCATAATAGTTATAATCATATAAGTGTATTTATGATGGTAGAATTTAATCCTGAGAAACCTGTAATAATCGCCCGGGTTGAATGTTTGTTTACGCGGTTGTGACAGAGATCTTTGAATCAACTATAACTAGTGTATACGACTTTGTGAGCATCTGTGTAGGGTCGGGAAAAACAATAATCAGGAATGTCGGGATCTCTCATAGGATCAGGTGGTCCGTAACACATGTTTGTCTGTTCACATATCACTGTGAGAGATGACCAGTTCAACAAGGTTTAACTAGAATGTTTTACAATTAACAATTAGGTGTTTATACTAGATATATCAGCATGACATGTTAAATAATCACAACATGCTATCAGTAATAGATCATCCAGCATACACGATTACATGAGATAAGCTGACATTGGACGACCAGATCAATCACTTCACAGGAGATCATACAAGTAATTATTATATGTACCCGTACTACATTCTATGATTATATGTAATAGAAAACATGTCTCAGTTAATCAGTACCGTCATTCCATGTAATTATCTTACTCATACATTTACATACATTCTTCACTGATATAGCTTGGCTATTTTGACCTGAGTCTGACCTTTATGCAAGATTATATTACAAGCTTCATGCTTTGAATATATCAATTTCCGCAAGCAAATCGTGCAATATCGGTATTTCAGATTTGTGTTTGTGTTACATCTCGAGCGTCTTCGTGAATATTCTCCGATTATGAAAACATACAATCGGTGTTGTAAAGGTAGGCAATATATCGTCTGTTAAATTACGCTAATCAATAGGTCAGGCTCGTGTCAAATTAGCCAAACTATACATGTTTTGAAGAACAGGGGTCCTCACTCCTGTCAGGCTGTTACCTGTTAGATAAGACTATACATGCATAATTTACTATCATGTAATAAATTAATACCTTCGTCCCCGGTCTTGTTAATCAAGGGGTTTCTTCGACCCTCGGGACAGACACTTTGTCCAAAAAGTAACATTTTGACACGATGGGTTTCTTTGAATAACGGGTATTTTATTTTTTTGCTTATCAAAATTATACTTGGACTTCGAATGAATTTACAATTACAATATTACCTATTATTATTGTCAACATAACATTGTTACTGTTTACGGTAAGTTTTATTAAATAAAAAAGTAACAGTTATTTACGATCATGAATAAACTGTGAACATGAAGTAAGTGAACGGGTTGTGCCTGTACAGTATGTACCAACTAGTAAAAACAAAATAGTAAATTACGACCGATCGTTTAAATTGATGATGGTGTCAGATAGAACGTATAGCTTGGCTAGTTTGACCTAAGCCTGACCTTTATGTAAGAATATATTACAAGGTTCTTGCTTTGAATATATCAATTTCCGCAAGTAAATCGTGCAATATCGGCATTTCAGATTTGTGTTTGTATTACATCTCGAGCGTCTTCGTGATACTCCCGGATTACGTAAACATGCACTCGGTTTGTAACAGGAACAATGTAATTCTAAGCGAAATAGAATGTGCCTGGTTTGTAAACGTAGACAATATATCGACTGTTAAATTATGCTTATCAATAGGTCAGGCTCATGTCAAGTTGGCCAAGCTTTATCTTGGTCGATGTAAGCATCTAGTTATACACGGGGAGAAAGCATGGATGGACAATGGAATATTGGTGTTAGGTCACTGTATATAGGCGGCATCTGTTTGTCAATCAATGTGCTGTCTCAAGTTTCCAGTCAATTAAAACACGGTATGTCACACAATAAGAACAAATGGCGTGTATAATACTTAACCATACAGATATGCGGTATAAATCTGTGCTATATACAACACTCAGTTTAAGTATTTAAGTATTCGATTGAATATACATACATTGTGGAATTCCTTTAATCGACCTGTTCAAAACACCACCAAGTATCATTTGATTAATTTCATTTTAAAGTAATTTATTTAATAATGAATATAACCACTGTTATACCAGATCTAGATGACTGTTTCCATGGCTACCTACCACTGTTTGCATCTATTCCTGAGAATCAGAAGGTCCATAGTCTACCATAGGCAATGTCATTAGTCTATCCTAGGCAATATCATTATTCTACCCTAGGCAACGCCATTAGTCTACCCTAGGCAAGGTCAGTAGTCTACCCTAGGCAATATCATTATTCTACCCTAGGCAAGGTCAGTAGTCTATTCCAGGCAAGGTCGGATTTCAAATTACAATCTTCAGGGGACAAGGAACATAACACTCTACTCCTATACCAGGTCATTGTTGAAAATATTCTACCATTCAAATGGGATATTTCTATGTTTCTATTGAATTGAACACCATTAGATGAGGGAGGCGTTGGTTTGTTTCTCTTTGTAATATAGAATGTGTCCCCGAACAGACATCTCCAAGACTTTATATCTAATATAACTTCAAACTAATAATTATTTTCCAAGACGGGAACGAGATTGTTCCGTAATGAGATTTTGTCACTGGTTATCAACTGAAATATGATTCTGTCGACCAGATGACAATGTCGAAATTATATTGTTATTAGTTGTTAAGCTGCAACAAAGGTTTTATACACTGGGCAAGAAAACAATAAAAATATTCGAACAGCTTCGTCACACAAACTACAGTAAAATCTCAAATAAAGACCCCATCAATAAAAAGACAATCTCAACGTAAAGATCACATTCTGGGAGTACATTTCCCAAACGTTGCTAATATTTCCTCAGTAAGACCTTCTTAATAATGAAACATGCTTTTTCTGGTGCCAATAGTAGTTTTTATTATTGATCTTTTACTGAAATAATCACATTTTAGAATTATACCAGAAAAAATAAGCTGAACAAGAAAAAATGTATCAATCACATAACAATATCAAGAACAAGCTTACAACATGTCCGTGGTTCCAAAAACATCTAAGTTTATTTATTTATTATACCATATTTATATAGCCCTTTTTTCATGTATACACACGTTCAAAAGTGCTGTACAATCATGACTAATACATGGTTAAAACAGTATATAATGTACATAAAATATAAAAGTAGGACCTACTAAACCCAGTAGGCGGGGGCTCTACTTAACCCAGTAGACGGGGCTCTAATTAACCCAGTAGACGGGCTTCTACTTAACCCAGTAGACGGGGCCCTACTTAACCTAGTAGTAGGGATCTATTGAAGACTGTTGACGGAGCTCTACTTAACCCAGTAGGCGGAGCTCTACTTAACCCAGTTGTGATGATACAATGGTTACAAGACGCCATTGAACGATGACATGGTTACAAGACGCCATTGAACGATGACATGGTTACAAGACGCCATTGAACGATAACATGGTTACAAGACGCCATTGAACGATAACATGGTTACAAGACGCCATTGAACGATAACATGGTTACAAGACTTCATTGAACGATAACATGATTACAAGACGTCGTTGAACGATAATATGGTTACAAGACGTCAATGAACGGTAACATGGTTACAAGACGTCAATGAACGGTAACATGATTACAAGACGTCAATGAACAGTAACAGGATTACAAGACGTCAAGGAACGATAACATGGTTACAAGACGTCAATGAAAGGTAACATGATTACAAGACGTCAAGGAACGACAACATGGTTACAAGACGTCAATGAACGATAACATGGTAACAAGACGTCAATGAACGGTAACATGATTACAAGACGTCGTTGAACGATAATATGGTTACAAGACGTCAATGAACGGTAACATGGTTACAAGACGTCAATGAACGGTAACATGATTACAAGACGTCAATGAACAGTAACAGGATTACAAGACGTCAAGGAACGATAACATGGTTACAAGACGTCAATGAAAGGTAACATGATTACAAGACGTCAAGGAACGACAACATGGTTACAAGACGTCAATGAACGATAACATGGTTACAAGACGTCAATGAACGGTAACATGATTACAAGACGTCATTGAACGATAATATGGTTACATATTTAATATAACTTGGCGAATTTGACACGAGTCTGGCTTTTGTGCATGAATATATTACAAGATTCTTGCTTTGAATATATCAATTTCCGCAAACAAATCGTGCAATATCGGTATTTCATTTGTGTTGGTATTACATCTCGAGCGTCTTCGTGATACTCTCCGACAATGAAAACATATAACCGAGGTTATAGATTCGTCTACAAGATATCGACTGTTAAAGTATGCTCAATACAAGGTCAGGTTCGTGTCAAATTCGCCAAGCTATATTATTTAACCATCCATTTATACATATTGATAAGAGCAGGTAATGGTTGCAACATTTGGCAAATTATTACATTGATGTTATATACAGATACCACAAATCGAATACCACACTGATTTATTCTCTGGTTGCACCGTGTAACAGCAAAACTCACTTATAACGAACTCGGATATAGCGAACATATTTTAATAGAGTTGCAACCAAAATAAACTAATAAATAAAAAAAGTATAATTATTCAAATACAGGTTACATAATCTTAATCACGATATACAATATTATTTTTATTTTTGATATAGATCTATACGTTCTGGGGACGGACTTCGTTCGTTTTTGTATTTATAAACAGCGTTTTATCAATAATGTTTGCAACAAATTAAAACGACAGGTCCCTGTAATACGTCACAAACGAGTCAGTATCATCGGATATATACGACACATTATATTCTGTTCAGTAACATTACGCCGATATCTGACATGTTCATAAAAGTCGCCGAACTTGTTTGGTCACATTTTTTGTATTTGACAGTTAAGCATAATAAATGTATATTTTTTGTCATATAGGTTATTCTATAATGGTTATACGATGTTAGCTTCATTGAGGAGCGTACTTCGTATAATTTGTCGATTATTCTACGAGACATGATATACACGAAATGCATACTTATATGTCATCGAAAATTGAATCTTCCTTAATAACGTGCATGTTATATAATAATGTACATCAATAACCATTTGTGTTTGTCTCTTCGTCATAAGGCGTTAGATAGATAGAATAAGACAGGTTGATTATATTCAATAGTGTTTGTAAATGACCAAAGACAACTGGTTCGTTAAATATGTGGTTTAATTTTAATTAAATTGTTATTATATTTAGTACAAGCCCAGGTCAGGATAATGTGATATATTTATAAAGTAATATAAACATAAATGGATTATAATTTATATTGAGCTGTTGTTAAATTGGTGTAAAACGTAAGAGAAGTAAATGTCAATTTAATTCCCATAAGTCATGCCATAATCGTGTATATATACTACATTAATCCGCTTAGCGGGTTATGACAAACTTGCATAGTCCCAGGCGTTCAGTATTATAAATGGCATACTTGCCCTTTGTAAACAACCAATAATTTGTTTACTTTGTAATGAACTAATTTGTTTATGTCATGGAACCTTTGATTTTGGGTTTTGACTCAACTAGCCAGGATTTGTGAAAAATGGACATGCTGAACATATCATATATACTATATTTATATGTACATACATTTGAACAATCCGTCTAACCGACCTATAGTAGGCTACCAGATGTATGACTGATGAATACCTGTGCCATATTTCACAAGACAACGCTGTTATTTCAATTATAGCAGTAATTTTTTTCTGCGTTGAACGTATACACATGTCAGAACATATAGAAGTAATTATACTACTTTGAGACTATGCCCAGAAACTGAGGTACAAATAATCCCCATGATAATTCCAAGATAAAACCAGAAATTAATCGAGCTATCTTGTAGTTCACGTTTTTTGTTCATTGCTTCGCGGTTTTTAGCTTGATATAGTATATACATTGGCTTCAACAAACGTTATGAAATATTCTACGTAATACAGGTATCATGTTGCTGAATAAATACACAATTTTACAGTTGGCATCTTACTGGGTAATGCTATCTTCCATGTAGTAACGGTCTATTGTTGTACGTACTCATCTGATCAGGTAATTATAAGAAACGCCAATAAACCTGGTGTCAATTACGCTCAACTTGTAGTACAACGTACAATCTTATTTACAAATTAATTGTTTACAAAGAACAATGATTAGTAAGAATCTGATACAGGGAGGAATAAATCCAGTAAGATCGCAAGCGCTACATCTGTACTTTACCCAACGCTTCTTCGCTTCTTATATTGGTTATGTGTGTTTCAACAGAGATTTCAATTCACCATTTAAGTGATTTTTCAAAATTCTACGTTTGTGACTGAGGATCAATTTTGAATTAACATTAGACATGTATAGTTTGCTTGCAAAACGCAAACAATCCTTAATTATCAAAATGACCCCTGAAAGTTCGCCTCTAGCGGAATCCCTGTTTAAAAATCTAGAAACCAAAAAACTATGAACAAGGTACTTACCAACTCTATAGTGTTTTGTCTGTCCATAGGCACAGTGAATAAAATACACAGAAACTAAAGTTAAAATCCAAACGTGATAATCCTGAATTACACGCATGTTTAACACGGTTAATTATTCTCACTTGATACAGGGTAAATATTACCCGTAATAATCTCCAATATCTAAACACCTATTACTTTGATTGTTCCATACGTTGATATAGTATATTACACAGAAACAAACTTATTCATCAACTTATACTCCCGTATGCGCTCATTCCTTCATAAGAAATGTTATAAACAGAACTACGGTGTGTAGATCACACTGTAAATATAGGTAAGACAATATATAAACTGTTAACAAACAACATCAACAATTACATCACTATCTACAATAATATAACTCCAGATTTTCGTTTATTCCTATATTTTCTCCTGCTAGCCAAACAGCGGGTAGTATTGTCGGCGTAGAACAAATAATTATGACATTTACTATCGCGCTTCGTTTTACATACACGTTATAAGCAAGTACAAGTATAAATACATTGACTCTACTATATCTACAAGTATATGTATAATCCAAATAAATACCAAAAAGTCTTAATAAAAATAACAATCCGAAGCTTTTAGCTTGTCTGAGCGTAAATCCGTTTACAGAAGGCGAATAAATCCATGTTTACACAGTCGGTTGAATTTCGGACGATTGTGTGATTTTTGGCTTAAGGCATGCAATATTTCGGGTTGTAATATAAGCGCGAGGTATTAGACGAGATCGTACATAAACTCCAATATTGCAAGCTTGATGCTTGATGTAATCTTCTCACAGACTAACTGACTAGTCTTATACAAGCTGGCTCAACATGTTGTATTAACACCAACATGTAAAATGTTGTTGATCTATTGTTATCAATTAAGATAAAGTAAGCGGGCATCCTGTTGATTTCTAGGTGCAGAACTAATCGCTTGGAATAAATCGTACTAAAATAACTTCACATACGAACGTTACATCAAATTCCGCAGATTCTTGTGAAGAGGAAATATAATAATTGGTGTTGCGATGTGCAAATACTGTCTGAAGATTTCTAGCAATTTTGCCGCGGTGTGGAGAAGAGTAGGGACACTTCTATACTTGTCTACATAGCTTTAATTATCCGTGAGCTACATTTTCTATTTGTATATTTCCATTTATATACCCTCTACGATTCCATGCTGTGTATAGGATGAAACAGTCAACAATAGCTTCGAGAGCAGTGATACGTTTACTAGAGTAAAGTTTTGATATATTATATGTTGTACAAATATGTACATTTTTGTATTTTATTATTTGTATTATTTGACATGTATATGCCTGCCATATTGCAATTGAAGTAAAGCAAATAAAGGCTAGACATGATTTCTGGATGTCTCCCATTCGTCTTCCGAAATATGTATATATGCATACCTATGATACTATAGAGGGTGCAGGGAGTCGGCCATTGATCTGTGAACAGACAGGGAGGGGGTTTGACAAGACAGGGGAGAGGGCAATGATAGGGGACAGTGAGATGGGACAGAGGGAGAGATGAACAGTAATTCAACTATCGGCTTCCACACCAATTTCAAACACTATGAAAACATACGTTACTAAGAAACGTAAATATGGAAACAGTAATTTGGTTACGAACGGTTAGCCATCGCACACACTTAAAATGAAATGACATGGTAAAAAAGCGATATGGTAATAAACGAATCACCGCGGCTATGAAATCAATGTATATTTGTAAATGAAGGTAAACAATACTAGTACGTCACCAAAGTACGATACGTCCCAAGTGACATAATATTGTATGTCTACGTTTTCTAATATCAATATGAGAACTAACAGCCACATACCCCCGCTTTATGTCCTACGTGGTTCTACGATTCTTGCTTTATTTTATAAAACTACTTCTACGTTTTAGCATATTAACTAAGTAGGGCCTATGTTTCTTCATAAGGTTAGGTAGCTTATCATATTGCCTTTATGTAAATATCAAAATTGTATGTACCCGAGAGGGTCCAGAATCTGGAAAATAAACTCTATTCTATAATTAGATATTTTATCAAATTTATAACATATCATCTAATTTAGTTACCATGAGTTACGTCAAATGTATTTGGATATTTTGGATATGTTGCTATCGTGTAGATACCCCCTCCCCATAGAATGTGTTTTGTCGTATTTTACGTCGTGATAATTTGATAAAGATTTAAAAAATGCACGACAGCATGTGTGGTATGATCGACATGCAATCCGACTGTAACTTAGTTGGTAGCTAGAGTCATATCTATCCGTTCCAATAAATAGTACACTGTTTTCTCTGGTAAATGAAGCCAATGTTTTCTATAATACCGTGTAAATGTGTTGTTGATTAGAGACGATGAATTCACCACATGAAGGGTAAAACAATCTGCTGTTTATAACTTGTCGTCTGGTATTAATTCAGCGTCCCGAAACACCATCTAACACCAATTGTAACACACGTACTGGCGTGTGTCCTGTTCTGATAGAAAGATCTGAAGGATTCATTTGAATAAAGTCTCTGTATCTTCAGAATCAATTGAGTACTGTCGGGATCGTTCCGGACCACCGATGTGTGAAATTACTAAGGGAGGTTATTTCATTATTTTAGATTTCTTATCTTCGTGGTTAGTTTCCCTTTAGTAGCTCTTTTCACAAACTATTGAAAAAGTACAACCTTTAAATGTGCCGTAATTATTTCTATATATTTCAAAGATACGAACAATACGCCGATAAGAATACAAACGCGAACCTACAGGGACGCAATTATATCACCATTTAACTTGTTTATTTTGAATCAAGATACATTTAAAGCTTCTGTGATATCAACATACTGACCAGGTTTAGAAAAAAAAAATACACGAGGTAAATGTTTATACGTCTTGTATTTGTAGATACATGTACCTTTTTAATGCATTGCATTTCATGTAACTTGAATTGAAATACTTCTTTAACACGCGGGCATATATTGAAAGACAAAATCGGAATTATTCGTGGCTCAGTTCTGGACAATGTGGCGCTGAGTGCCGGGTCATGCTCTGTAGAGTTCTGGACCAGATAATATTCGGAAACGAGTTCCGAACAATTACGATGTCACAGAGGCATTGGTAATCATGATGTCGGTCGGTTCCGGACAATCACGACGTCACAGCGGCATTGGTAATCATGATGTCGGTTGGTTCCGGACAATCTCGGCGTCACAGAGGCATTAGTAATCATGATGTCGGTTGGTTCCGGACAATCACGGCGTCACAGAGGCATTGGTAATCATGATGTCGATTGGTTCCGGACAATCACGGCGTCACAGAGGCATTGGTAATCATGATTCGGTTGGTTCCGGACAATCATGGCGTCACAGAGGCATTGGTAATCATGATTCGGTTGGTTCCGGACAATCATGGCGTCACAGAGGCATTGGTAATCATGATGTCGGTTGGTTCCGGACAATCACGGCGTCACAGAGGCATTGGTAATCATGATGTCGGTTGGTTCCGGACAATCACGGCGTCACAGAGGCATTGGTAATCATGATGTCGATTGGTTCCGGACAATCACGGCGTCACAGAGGCATTGGTAATCATGATTCGGTTGGTTCCGGACAATCATGGCGTCACAGAGGCATTGGTAATCATGATGTCGTTTGGTCCCGGACAATTACAAAGGCATAGGGACATTGGCAGTCATGATGTCGGTTGGTTCCGGACAATCACGATGTCACATCTAGGCATTGGTAATCATCATGTCGGTTGGTTCCGGACAATTAAGACGCCCATCTTCCCTGACATTCAGGATGTCGCCGAATTCGGAATAATCACGCTGGACATTGAATACCGATGGAATGTTGACTACGGATTCGTCATTTAGACAAATGTTGTATTTGCATGTTTACATCATTCCGTGACTAGCCTGCATCACGGGAATGGAAATTTGAGTCAGCCTTCAACTTTCAGTTTTCTTTTTTTAAAAATGGATCTATTATGAAATCCTGAGAGAGCAGTGACAACAACATTCACGCAATTCATGTCTACCAACCCATGTCTGCATCAAGCTATGTTGAAAGTTCTGCGAGTATTTACATATTGAATACTGATACACAAAATGTATATAAATATATTGAATAAGTATAGATATTCACACATAATCGTATTCCTGGAAATTGGAAACTTGTTCATAGTCGTTTGAAGGGAGTCTATCAATATACGCGAATGTGAGACTGAAAGGAGCCGACATTATTTAATTTGAATTTCAATGTCAATCTACAAATGTATTTGAATTTTCGTCTGTGATTTCATGTGATCCGTTATATATCATCATTCCTTCGTAAACGTCTTCTATACATCATAGGCCAATCACCCGGACATACATGCTTTGTGAAGTATGGCCCATCAGTGAACATAATATATATATATATTGAATCAAAGCACTGAAAGCATTATATAGTATAATATTAAATTCACTGTTCGCTCGTATACCAGCAAAATACATGATGCGTGACATAGACAAATTTGAGGGAAAACACAAGGAGCACTAGAAGGTTATCGCATAGCAATATCACCACTGTGTAGTTGTGAAGGGGGGTTGCGTGAAGTTTGAACCAAAGTAGGCTAATCATTGAATTTTACAAAGTTACACGAACCATTAATTCATGGAGTGTAATGTTGATCTGTACTTCTAAAGACGATACCAGATTGGCAAACTAAGTTACTGAAATAACACAATAAGTTATTAATTGTGTAACCATGACTATATAAATATGATGTAATACCTTTTCAGATTACCGGAAGTAGATCTACAGAAATGATAGATATAGAAGAAGATGACCTTGATATTCACACTCATCATTTACCTCCCCTTACACCGACACCTCGATCCTTAGTGACGTCACAAGTCGGATTAATGAGGAGTCCCCGTGTTCATACACAGCAGTCATTTGTGAGTGACGTCACAAACAGAAGAACGCTGAAACAAGTATCACGTGGTCATAGAGAGTGGACTTCCGGTCTGTGTTCGGCATGTCAAAATGATAGGAGATTGTGTACGTTCTTATGTCATCGTATTTGTTAAGACTTGCGTCGAACGAAATCGGCTAGTCAGTGATTTAGGGTTCGTTCAAATGTGACGTCTATATGATATTTATAGAATTCTGATTCTGAATCTTATACATCGTATCTCACTGACTGAAGGCTTAGCTAAACTGTTTTAAATTTAAACAATTGTTATTTCATTTTATACTTATATAATATCATGGTGTAGCAAATGACATGTTAATAAAGTCAAGAAACTAGATAAACCTTGATTTTTGTTAAGGGTCACTGTCCTTGTGTTTTAAACTAGGTCAAGCCCCGAGGTTGTTGTGCCTCATTTGGTCGCCGTTTTGGCATGGGTTTCTGTGGGCATTGCTCAGTGTAGTTGTGTCGTGGTGTTTCTGATTTATGTGCTGGGCTGGTTGGGTTGAGTGCTACATTCCCTGTCGGATTTTCTCATTCCTTTTTAAGTTTATTGTAAATTTGACTTCTTTTACTTTCACAGTCAACGAAGTATCATAAAACGAATGGGCCTAGTTGGAGATAGCAAGGAGTACATTGTATCTAAACCTCAATTTTGAAGCCGTCTGATTTTGTACTGTGCTTCATACATTTATAAATAATTGTAGGTACATTGTACATATATAAAGTGTACAAAATATGTTTTCTTACTGTAGGTTGTTATACATGTCTGTGTGCTCCTCTGGTCACGTGGACGATTGCTGAACGTCTGGTTGAGTCGTCTGCTTGTATGGTTGCTTGTATACCAGGAATGCTAACATCTCTCAGAACCAAAATACGAACTATTGGTGGCATCCGGGTATAATATCATTTATTTACTATCAATGGATTATCGAGATTTTTCAGCTAAATTAACATTCCCGGCAGTGTTTACATGCAATAGTGCACAGTTCCGGAGCTGGTTTCAGTACCGAACATAAAAAGGGTGCCAAATTATACGTTATTTTGGTACATGTGTACCATATTTGTCACGTCCCCAATTTCTGTTCCATTATTCGAGAAAATGAAGTAAATAAATAAAACAGAAAATGTGTTGATTTTTGTGAAAGATCTTATTTTATTGCCCTCATGATCATGGAAAGTATATTTGCACAAGTGGCTACGTCACTCGTGAATATATTTATTTCTGTGATCACTCGGTGAAATAAAATTCGATCTTACACCCAAAATAGTGTTATTCTATTTCAGGGATCTATTATGTCAGATTGTTGTTTATCATTGTGTTGTCCATAGCGTGTTATTCTATTTCAGGGATCAGTTATGTCAGATTGTTGTTTATCATTATGTTGTCCATGGTGTGTTATTCTATTTCAGGGATCTGTTATGTCAGATTGTTGTTTATCATTATGTTGTCCTTTGTGTGTTATTCTATTTCAGGAATATGTTATGTCAGATTGTTGTTTATCATTATGTTGCCCATTGTGTGTGTTATTCTATTTCAGGGATCAGTTATGTCAGATTGTTGTTTATCATTGTGTTGTCCGTGGTGTGTGTTATTCTATTTCAGGGATATGTTTTGTCAGATTGTTGTTTATCATTATGTTGCCCATTGTGTGTGTTATTCTATTTCAGGGATATGTTATATCAGATTGTTGTTTATCATTATGTTGCCCATTGTGTGTGTTATTCTATTTCAGGGATCAGTTATGTCAGATTGTTGTTTATCATTGTGTTGTCCGTGGTGTGTGTTATTCTATTTCAGGGAACCGTTATGTCAGATTGTTGTTTATCATTGTGTTGTCCGTGGTGTGTTATTCTATTTCAGGGACCTATTATGTCAGATTGTTGTTTATCGTTGTGTTGTCCATGGTGTGTTATTCTATTTCATGGATCAGTTATGTCAGATTGTTGTTTATCATTGTGTTGTCCGTGGTGTGTTATTCTATTTCAGGGATATGTTATGTCAGATTTATCATTGTGTTGTCCGTGGTGTGTTATTCTATTTCAGGGATCTATTATGTGAGATTGTTGTTTATCATTGTGTTGTCCGTGGTGTGTGATATTCTATTTCAGGGATCTGTTAGGTCAGATTGTTGTTTATCATTGTGTTGTCCGTGGTGTGTGTTATTTTATTTCAGGGATATGTTATGTCAGATTGTTGTTTATCATTGTGTTGTCCGTGGTGTGTGTTATTCTATTTCAGGGATATGTTATGTCAGATTGTTGTTTATCATTATGTTGTCCATGGTGTGTTATTCTTTTTCAGGAATCAGTTATGTCAGATTGTTGTTTATCGCTGTGTTGTCCATGGTGTGTGTTGTTCTATTTCAGGGATTAGTTATGTCAGATTGTTGTTTATCGTTGTGTTGTCCATGGTGTTTTATTCTATTTCAGGGATCAGTAATGTCAGATTGTTGTTTATCATTGAGCTGTCCATGGTGTGTGTTACTCTGTTTCAGGGATCTGTTATGTCAGATTGTTGTTTATCATTATGTTGCCCATTGTGCGTTATTCTATTTCAGGGATTTGTTATGTCAGATTGTTGTTTATCATTATGTTGTCCATGGTGTGTTATTCTATTTCAGGGATCAGTTATGTCAGATTGTTGTTTATCGTTGTGTTGTCCATGGTGTGTTATTCTGTTTCAGGGATATGTTATGTCAGATTGTTGTTTATCGTTGTGTTGTCTATGGTGTGTTGTTATATTTCAGGGATCTTTTATGACAGATTGTTGTTTATCCTTTTTTATCCAAGGGGTGATATTCAATTCCAGGGATCTGTTATGTCGGATTGTTGTTTATCATTGTGTTGTCCATGGTGTGTTATATGTCAGATAAACCAAGAAGTAGATCAGATGATTGTACAACCAGAGCTATACGTGAAACCTCTCAACTAATCACATACAACCAGATATATACGTCAAACTTCTGATCTTATCACATACAGCAAGAGATATACGTGAAACCTCTCAACTAATCACATGCAACCAGAGCTATACGTGAAACCTCTCATCTAATCACATACAACCAGAGATATACGTCAAACCTCTCAATTAATCACATACAGCCAGAGATATACGTCAAACCTCTCAACTAATCACATGCAACCAGAGCTATACGTGAAACATCTCAACTAATCACATACAACCAGAGATCTACGTCAAACCTCTCGACTAATCACATACAACCAGAGATCTGCGTCAAACCTGTCAACTAATCACATACAACCAGAGATATACGTCAAACCTCTCAACTAATCACATACAATCAGAGATATAGGGTCAAACCTCTGGACTCATCACATACAGCCAGAGATCTACGTCAAACCTCCCAACTAAGCACATACAACCAGAGATATTCGGCAAACCTCTCAACTAATCACATACAACAAGAGATATACGGCAAACCTCTGGACTCATCACATACAGCCAGAGATATACGTCAAACCTCTCAGCTAATCACATACAACCAGAGATTTCCGGCAAACCTCTCAACTAATCAAATACAACCAGAGATATTCGTCAAACCTCTCAACTAATCACATACAATCAGAGATATACGTCAAACCTCTCAACTAATCACATGCAGCCAGAGATATTCGGCAATCCTCTCAACTAAGCACATACAACCCGAGATATACATCAAACCTCTCAACTAATCACATACAACCAGAGATATACGTCAAACCTCTCAACTAATCACAGACAACCAGAGATATACGTCAAACCTCTCAACTAATCACATACACACTAGTATATACATGGCTTGTACTATAACGCCATCTACAGGGTGTGTACTATGATGACATGTACAGTGTGTGTACTATGATGACATGTTCGTGGACCATCCATAAAGCAGTGGACAAATGCCATTTTGAACATTATTTCTGATTAAACCATAAACAAGTATTCCTATTTATCATCTCTTTTTGAATCAATAAAACCAATGTAACCACACTTTGTGTTATTTCTGACCTCATTAACATGAACGCTAAAATATGTTTTGAGGTGAAATACCATATGAGTCAAGTATGAACCCAGTTGTCCTTACTTTCAATCATAGGCGGCATAGTTACACAAGCAACTTATACAACACGTTCCATGACATCATATCTATCCTAATTGAAGATATTGAACTGAAACTGAAGCATTGTCTCCAGGGTGGGGATTCAGACATATTGTTTAAATCTAATTCCCCTATCTCGACCCCTCCTCCCCTGGCGGTGCAAAATATTGACCTGTTGTACTAACAATGACTATGGAAACCCCGGAGAGACACTTGGTTACTTATTACTTACTGGATATCTTCTCTATATTTATAACCCCACCAGTTTTCAATTTTCATTAACGGGGAGTATCACGAAGACGCTAGAGGAGACACATCCAAATAACAGAAGAAATAGTTCATGTAATTATACAGGTCATCGCTATAAACAAAACATATATTAATTTATTTTAATTAATAACAATATTGCTAGATTCGCTTGCGGACATTTATATATTATCCAACGACATAACAACGTATTCATTCAAATGTCGGGCCGATAATGTCAAATTGACCGTGCTATGCACATGCGCATACGACATGTATGTAGTAATCTACTACAAAGGGGAGTAACTTACGTACTACAGTTTTCTCCAGTTAGATGAGTAATGTCCCCTTATATGTTAGAATTGATACACATTCGTTTAAGACACCATGCAGTCATGTGCATCCACGCCCCCACCCCGGGGATCCGCGTGGAAATACCATAGATTTTGCAATCAGCTGTCCCCAACAGGGCCGTGGAAGGAAGGATGGGGGTTTGACAACCCAAAAGAAAAAATCCCGACCCATCCGGGTCAGGGCCGTGGATTCAACTGACTGGTGAATAATATACAATGTATGAAATCGAACATCATTTGCAACATTACATTGGTCGCTCTCAAAACATCATTCCTGATGACATGTATCACCGCAAGAACACAAGCAACATTTTACCCATGTCATAACTGACTACACACACTGGAATTACTGGTACATGTACTATATCTTATAATTATATGTCATCATCTTTGCTATGCCGCGGCCAAGATGCTAAATACCCGGAGTTTCCTTACTATACACATGCTACATGACTGTAGGACCCTTCTATCGGACAACATTCACACTTCGAACTTTATGTTTTGTTCTAATAAATACAATCAATATGCATATCATTCTTAGTGTTATTTCCGAGAATGCTCATTGTAAGATTGTCTCGCAATTTTTCATGAATTCTATGTACCAAACAATAAAATGCAGGGAGAATATGCTTTCTGTGTAAGAAAGGGACCTTGAAATATTAACTCAATTCCTACAAACAATGACCATGACAAGGACTTTTCAAAGCACCATAAAACATGTATACACTATCGTTTTTCGACTGATAATTACTTAAAGGGACTAAACTCCATTCCGATGATAAAAACACGTTTTGTAGACGTTTTAATCACAAAACTATGTTTTACGAATACTGGTACATAAACTTATTGTTACCACTTACATTTATTAGCTTATAGGGACTCAACCCCACTTGGTAAATTGCAAAATTTATCAAACAGTTCTCATAAATTCGATTTTTTTTTTTTGGCTTGACCGGCCTAATATATTATTTATATACGAGTATGTACTTATTCATCTAGAGGAAAAGTAATCGCATAACGTCGGTTTATTACCTTTTCAACGCTTAAATCTGTAACGTGCTTTTATCATCGAGATGGTGTTTAGTCCCTTTAAGTAAGCAACAGCCGACATGTGCCAGAAAAAGTTAATTGACGTTAGAATTTACCATGTATACAAATACAAATACATGTCATTTGTATAGCGCAAAAATTATGAAATCATATTCTATTGCGCTTTACACTAATATACATTCACTTAAAACATTCAGTTTAAAACCTGGATTCTAGAAACTAGATTTAGTCATATGATAAAGAGCACACTCATTGCCGATGAAACTTCCTAAACAAATAAGTTTTCAAATGTGCTTTGAACCTAGTTTCACTTTTGATGTCTTTGAGAAAGTTTGGTAGATCGTTCCACCATTTTGGACCAGTGACGGCTATAGATCTGTCTGCTAATTTTGTTCGCCGTCTAGGGATGTGAAAGTTAGTGTCATTTTGTGATCGTAGTCTGTACCCTTGCCGAATAGGATCAAACAATGTCTTTAGATACGATGGAGCTGTACCCATGATGACACGGAATAAGATTACCAGAACTTTGAACATTACCCTGGCCTTAACTGGAAGCCAGTGTAATTCTGTCAGTAGATCTGCACTGGATTTGTCATAAGAAACATTCATGACAACTCTTGCGGCATGATTTTGGACTCGCTGTAATTTTTTCATCTGATAGGTTGGAATTTCAGTGAATAAGGCATTGCAGAAGTCAATATGGGAATGAACCAGTCCATGCACTAATGTTTCAGTAGCTTTTACTTTTATTCCTCCAATATTGAAGATATACATGTATATACATAATATATTTACATACAAATACTATACCATGTTAATATATTTACATACAGTTGAATTAGTTTTTAATATTTACGTATAGCTTGAAGATTCCGTAGCTGCACATGAGCTATCTGGCATTTTTTCTGAATGTGGCAGTCAAAGTTAAGTGTATTGGTCATGATTACACCAAGATCTCTAACCTGATTCACACATTTTACATCACACCCACCAACATTGACACTTGTGATGTTCAATTTAGCTAACTGTTGTCTGGTTCCATACATGATTATTTCAGTTTTAGACTGATTCATTTTCAGTTTGAATGTTGTCATCCATTGAATGATATCAATGAGGCAGCTGTTAAGTTGTTGAATAACAGTTGTCTCTTCCTGAGAATTTCCTGATTGTAATTTAAAAGCAATCTTATGGTCATCTGCGTATCCATAGAGATCGGCTGGATACTTCTGGACAATCCGATTGAGAGCTGATATATAGAGAGTAAATATCACTGGTCCAGCACAAGAACCCTGTGGAACACCAAACCTCAATGGTTCAGTCTCTGATGCTGACTGTTCGACTAAGACTTTCATTGTTCTGTTTGTGAGATAGGATTCAATCCATTCTAGTGGAGTATTATGAATACCAAATTCATCTTGTAGGATTTTAATCAATATTGGGATATCAATGGTATCGAACGCTGCACTTAAGTCGATCATGACTACGATTGTAACCTGGTTTTTATCTACGGTTTCCAAAAGATCATTATACATTTTGACCATAGCCGTTTCCACCCCATAGTATTTTCTATATGCACTTTGGTAAACTGGAAGGAGATTGTTATCTTCAATATGCTTGGTGATTTGGTTTAATGCAGCTTTTTCAAGAATCTTGGAGAGAAATGTTAAATTTGACACCGGACGATAGTTTTTCAGTTCAAGCGGCAGCCCTTTCTTTTTTAACAAGGGTTTAATCACAGCACTTTTCCACCCATCAGGAAACACACCAGATAGCAATGAGCGATTTACTATTTCTGTCACTATGGGAGCAAATTGAGAAGAAAACTCCTTTAATTTCGTAGTAGGAATTACATCAAGTTCACAGGTTGTAGATTTTGATGCATGTATAAGTTTCATGAAATAAAGAATGATAATTTGCAGTAACTCGGCAGAAAAGATAATTAACTAAAACTCCGTAGTATGCCAATGAATTATAGCAGAGTTCAAAAGAAACTAATTTTCCGAGCAATTACAGTGTTACACGTACTATGTAAGTTTATTGGAGTGGTTCTCCGTCGGTAACATGACAACGATATCTCCCAAACAATTAAACACTCACATTTTTTTTGTTTTTTAAGAAACGTTGAGTTGATGACTTTAACGTGAAAAAAATGCTCAATACATTAAAAGCAAATACCGCTTCAAAAAATAAGAACATGTTAAAGAGTTAGAACACAATTTCCATGATCAATACAAGTCATGTTCTACTTCTAAGTCAACAGCTTTTTTAGGGACCCACAACTGATAGTATTCTACGTTGTTTCTGTACTGATGTTCGTACTACAATACTCTCATAGTCGACTGTTACTATTCCAACGTCAAATGTGATACACGTATATTATAAGTACATATGCAACAATTTACTATGATGCGTATATGAAAATTACTTGCAATATGCTTGGAAGACGTATCTATACATCGCTGGCTTAGAAAAGAAGGACGACCTTATAAGACAAATGCATATTTGAAATCTACATCATAAGGCGCTTCTTATGAGCCTATTTTCATGAAAATTGGAACTTTTCATCTAGACCCAACTGAAGTTGAAAAAGCTTGTTCTAACATAGGTAAAGAGTGATTGCCAGACAGTTTTTCTTGTTTTCTCAAAATATTGATTTTGTAGTTACGACCTTCTCATTCTAAGGCAGCGACGTGTAGTTGTACAAACATACGCATACAACAAAAGTGTAATCAATTATGTAGATAAACGCACAGTCAAAATATTATAAATAATATTATATATACATAAATATCATAGACATAGATTTGTGGATTAGGGGGATTAGCATAACTGAATAATGGCTTCTTGTGACTACAATACAATCCCCACATCCATAGTAAATGTATGTAATAACTTCCAAGTCGCTATATATAACACGCCAGCCACTGATTATTGAGATTTATATGAGAAATATCCGAATTGTACACTAAAACACTAAAACAAATATAATGTGAAGATATTTATAAATAACATGCACGGAATGTTGCCAGGCATTCTTGTGACGTAATGGTGGCATCATACAATTCTACATGTAAATATATTGTGTAAGACGCAGATGTGTAGTTATTATTAATTTTCGCTTTCTTTGTAGAAACGATTGCTGAAAGCCTTTTAAAGTTTTTAAGACAAAAATATGTATTTCATATAATTAATAAGTAGAAGCTACTCATCTAGATGGTTGTCTGATCTATCCATTGTTCTGTATGGTGTTTACTATGATTCTATATTTCAATGTGAAGAAGTGCATACTTAGAAGAATGTGTACGTGTGGTCAAATATTCGAGGAAACACAGGACAATGCATTACCAACAAACAGCTACGATATACAACACGTATACGTTATTTATCATACATTATACAATTACCAGCTAGTAGTAATACAATGTGTGTGATATACAATGTATGTTGCCATGTTGCCTGCAGTTAAATAACTAACGATGTATCATAATGAGTTTATCTGACACTAACAATTGTAATGCACAAATAAGCGACCGTACATGAGTCTAGAAATACAATACAATCTGCCTTAAGCAGTCTGTTAATGTATGTACCATATTAATTACATACTATAAATATTGTTGTTTAAAGCAAAGCAGGTGGTTGCTTACATATAGGTATGTGTGTTCGATAAGAAATAGTCAATTAACTTTAGTAACATTTGTTGCTTAATAACAAACACAGAGTTGACTGTATCGCAAAACACGAATGACATGCGTACTCGTACACAATCAGTAATGACTAGTTCATGTGGTTTTAGTGTAAACATCAATTTACAAGTCCAATCGGCGCACCTCGGACAATTCTAAGAGCTTCCGGATTCATAACGGAAAGACCCGAGTAGTTAAGATCTTTTACATGTCGTCATGATCGGGTCAGCATATTTAGAATGTTTCAACACAACATCCTCACATCACTTATCATGTCTAGCACCGATTGTTGTTCACATTATACAACATGTGACCTACAACAAGTTGTTCTTGTAATAAATTATCAACCAGTAGCAAAAAACTCGACACTTCTTCACAATGTCCAATGCTGGTCTGTGTGACCAAGTAGTCGACCCTGCATCACAGGTTTGTCGGTAGGAAGTATTCTATCCACTTCGTTGTTCATGACCAATTAGGGTATCTTAAGTTTCACTGTAAACAGATGTTCTAAACCCCTACATCAACTGATCTATTGTGGATCGCAAACTAATAGGTAACAAATAAGTCTCATGTTCATGATTTTATACCGTATATTATATGACAAGTTTATCCCACGACTATATTCTACACCATTTATAAATGAATAAACGAGTAATTCAGCGAGTTCAAAATGTCAATGGTGCATTATATGAAATTGCGTCTGTCGGGAAGCGGGGACTGCGTGTGAAATTACATACACCTTAGCTGGTATACAATAATGACTTCTTCTGAAAATTGACAGTAGCACGTATACCATTATATCACATGAATTTTCTTGTATCCGGGTTAGTATATAGCGAGTACGTATAATCTTATACGTAACATGTGTGATATGAGATAAACTACATGGGCCTGTTTTTCCAATAATTTGATGCGTATTTTGCGTTTTTAGTGTCATATGATATAAAGAATCTATGACGATAGATCCTCTATTTATCAAATATAAGTGTTTTAAACATTTTGTTCATCTTTATTAAACAGTCACCTGTTTTAAGGAGCCGTATCTGGGGGTATCTACTTAACACAGGTTTTAAATCAACTCAGTGTGGTGTATCCATTGTATTTGGCAGGCTGTTGAACCCAAGTTATACTGTACACAAGAAAGGTTAATTTTATATCACCGTACACTAGTTTAAGATATTCAAGGTTTCAGCTTCAACTACTTGCTGGCCTCATTTGAATAACCATTCAATCCAGCTAGATTGATTTCAATGTAAACGTATACACCTCCTTATATAGAATAAACCCTCATGTTTGATTTATGTTTGAAGGTGTATGGTATAAATTGTTTAAACTTTTACCTGTCGATTGTCGTACATCGTCTGTTTAATATTCGCAATGTGTGTTATGTTATACACTGTCTGTTACTTAATACTGTAAAATCATTTAATTTCGTTGGGACGAAATTTCGAGGTTTTGGTAAAAAATACAAATTTCGTGGTTTTGGTAAAAAAATACAATTTCGTTGGGACTTAAATTCGTGGAATTTGCATTTCAGGTAATAAACAAGGGTCAAAATTGATGTTTGTTGGGATTAAAGTTCGTGGTTGAGGTGAACCACGAAATCGACGAAAATTAATCCCCCACGAAAATTAATGATTTTACAGTAAGTAGTTTCCAATCCTGCGCGAGAAAAAGGAATGTGCGCCCGGAATGAATCGTTCTTTGATTAAAAAACCATGATATTAACTGATAGTAGACCTACACAATGTTAGACCATGTTTCAACTTCAACGATTAAGTCGTTGTATATGTGTACCTTAAATCAAACATACAGAAGACACTGCCTATATTGTATAGTTTAGCGACGATAAAATGGTTTTCATAAACCTCACGTGTTCTTTATTCATCTACAGTATATAGGAAAAACGAGAATTGAATGTAGGATGTAACATTGACAATTGAATGAAGGATGTAACATTGACAATTGAATTTAGGATGTAACATTGACAATTGAATGTAGGATGAAACATTGACAACTGAATGTAGGATGAAATATAGAGAATTGAATGTAGGATGTAACATTGAAAATTGAATGTAGGGTGTAAATTGACAATTGAATGTAGGGTGAAAAATTGTCAATTGAATGTAGGGTGAAAAATTGTCAATTGAATGCAGGATGTAACATAGACACTTTAATGTAACATGTAACATTGACAATTGAATGTAGCATGTACCATTGACAATTGAATGTAGGATGTAACATTGACAATTGAATGTAGGATGTAACATGGACAATTGAATGTTACATGTAACATTGACAATTGAATGTAGCATGTGACATTGACAATTGAATGTAGGGTGTAACATTGAATGTTGGATATAACATTGACAACTGAATGTAGGGTGTAAAATTGAGAATTAAATGTAGGATGTAACCTTGACAATTGAATGCATGGTGTGACATTGACAATTGAATGTAGCGTGTAACATTGACAATTGAATGTAGCATGTAACATTGACAATTGAATGTAGCATGTAACATTGACAATTGAATGTAGGATGTAACATTGACCATTGAATGTAGGATGTAACATTGACCATTGAATGTAGCGTGTAACATTGACAATTGAATGTAGGATGTAACATTGACAATTGAATGTAGGATGTAACATTGACAATTGAATGTAGGATGTAACATTGACAATTGAATGTAGGATGTAACATTGACAATTGAATGTAGGATGTAACATTGACCATTGAATGTAGGATGTAACATTGAGAATTGAATGTAAGATGTAAAATTGAGAATTGAATGTAGGATGTAACATTGAGGATTGAATGTAGGATCTAACATTGAAAATTGAACGTAGGATGTAACATTGAGAATAAAATGTAGGGTGTAACATTGAGAATTGAATGAAGGTTGTAAAATTGAGAATTGAATGTAGGATGTAACAATGAGAATTGAATGTAGAATGTAAAATTGACAATTGAATGTAGGATGTAACATTGAGAATTGAGTGTAGGATGTAAAATTGATAATTGAATGTAGAATGTAACATTGAGAAGAATTGAATGTAAAATGTAACATTGAGAATTGAATGTAGAATGTAACATTGAGAATTGAATGTAACATTGAGAATTGAATGTAGAATGTAACATTGAGAATTGAATGTAGGATGTAACATTGAGAATTGAATGTAGAATGTAACATTGAGAATTGAATGTAACATTGAGAATTGAATGTAGAATGTAACATTGAGAATTGAATGTAGGATGTAACATTGAGAATTGAATGTAGGATGTAACATTGAGAATTGAATGTAGAATGTAACATTGAGAATTGAATGTAACATTGAGAATTGAATGTAGAATGTAATATTGAGAATTGAATGTAGGATGTAACATTGACAATTAAATGTAGGATGTAACATTGAGAATTGAATGTAGCATGTAACATTGACAATTAAATGTAGGATGTAACATTGACAATTAAATGTAGGATGTAACATTGACAATTAAATGTAGGATGTAACATTGAGAATTGAATGTAAGATTAACTTGATGTATATTGTAATTAATTCGCCACTGTGACAATATCACACTTACTGGTTGAAACTGTATGAACAAATATATGTCTTAATTGTATTTACACAAATGTCATGATATTGACATGCTATTCCTATACAATAAATTGGTCTCCAGTTCTGAAAAGTTATATACACGTACTGAAAGACTTATAATCCCTTAGGTGTGTTTGACATTATATGAAATATGCACTTCAAATTATAACCCAACCAGTAAGCAATTTAGCATAAAATCATCGAGATTGTTGTAATATATAGGTTCCAAAATCTTAATTTAGAACACAAAAGGTCAATCATTATGGTCGAATCAAACTTCTAAACGGATCTGTCCGCGCAAATTACTGTAATACATGATATTAACCAAATTTTACATAGTTTCACACAATTAAGCATTTCTTACTCGTTATATACCAAGAAGTATTATAAGCGGAAGACAGCCTGTTTAGAGACTAATAAGTTCCCTAGAAGACAAAGGGAAGACAAAAGGCCGAGTTATCTGTTCAATGCCAATAAAATAATTACAACTACAAAAATACCCTATTTGTCCCGGTGATACAGTAAACTAGTGTTCCGTACTGAGTCATACCACGACATGTGTTATCTACATAAATCAAACGTCCGGTTTAAAATTAAATTTGACGATTTTTAGATATGTATCTTAATATATTCAATTTCAGTAGATTTGAACATTTGCCAACACGGTTGTATTAAATAAAATCAATGGCCTGTGCAATATTACATACATACATAGTGTATTGTACAGCGTTGTCAACAAAGCTATGTGCAGACAGTGTAAACGTGGTGTGTTTTAATCATAGGTGCTTGGCATGTGGATATGACCCCATACCCCCCAAATCAAATCTCTATCATACCTATGATCATAGGTATTATAGATATTTGATTTTTTTTAAATGGGAGGAGGGTAATTGTAGAGGGGCCATAGGGTCATATCCACATGCCAAGCACCTGTGGTTTTAACCAGACAGAATAAACATGCTGTGTTTGCCTTATCAGCAGCTGATTATAAATTGCAGCAATTTGTGAATATTGGATATTAACCCTCCATATGTTACCATGGAGCGATATATGACAGTGGCTATAGTGTATACTAGTATTACTTCATTTTCATATAAAATAAGTACTGTTTGATTTGTGTGAAAAGGCCACACTTCATCGTTCATGATACAGATCGAGGGTCAAACATGTTTTGAATGATTTGCAAAATGTACTTGCGTGGCTACTAAATGATAAACCCCATAAAATTGTCAAAATGACCCTTGTGACTCTATTTTAATATACATGTACATAGACAAAATGTGCATGCAATTTATGAAACCAAAGACATTGAACATTACACTTGTATGGAGCTGTTTTAAGTTATTTTTTTAAATCAAGAATTCAAGTTTTCATATAGACTTCTTGTTATCAGCAAATCGATTTCTTGATATATAAAAATGTCTAATAAAACTGTAAAAAGGTGCCCAATACAATAAAGAATGAGCTGAAGTATGATAATAACAACAGTATGTGTGTGTGTTGCATGTACTATAGCCGAAACATGACCATACCATCACAAGATACTCTCACCTTTTGAATGTTTGATGTCGGTCATTAAGATAATCACTAGAATATGTGTTTTACATGTTCAAACATAGAACACGAGCTATATAACATGTTTTAATTACATACCAGCTATGTGACTGGTATAAATATATAGATTGGCTATTTTGACCTGAACCTGACCTTTATGCAAGAATATATTACAAGGTTCTAGCTTTTAATATATCAATTTATGTAAGCAAATCGTGCGATATCGGCATTTCAAACTTGTGTTTGTATTACATCTCGGGCGTGTTCGTGATACTCCCCGATTATGAAAACATTCAATCGGTGTTGTAAACGTAGGTAATATATTGACTGTTAAATTATGATAATCAAAAGGTCAGGCTCGTGTCAAATTAGCCAAGATATAACAGCCATATATTTCATCAGACAGTGTGATTGCTAGAGGCTTTACAACATGGTGTGTTAATATGATATCACAGATTTAGATAAGTCCTCCTTAATACCACAATGTGTATATATGACAATGTAAATAGTAGAATGCTTAGTATCCCTTAACTGTCAATCGTGGATTTACATATCCATATAATAAAGCTATAAATGTACTGGTCATTAAAGAAATGTTGCATAGAAATACCGGAGAACACCATTAAACTCATGCACACAGAAAGTACCGAGTAACAAATACGGCTTGGTGTACATGGTATTACACGTATTGGGTGATTCATTGACTGTGTTCATGCTACTTGAACTGCGTAATGTCTAAACACTATACGGATGCTTTGTGTTCTCTGGAAAGTCTAAGCACCCAGAAAAATAAATGTTGGACACTTTTCGTCAGATAAATCATGTCGGAATTTGCCAGTGCTTTCTGATAATTAAAGACACCCAATTTGCAAAATATTTAAGTGTCGATGCATAAATTAGCCTGATACAAGAAAACAGAACGAATTCAAGTATGAGATATTTTATAAAAATCTACAAAAGCAAAAAGCTATTTATTTTACATAGTTAATATACATTTACATACATACACAATAATGTAAGTTTTATTTGGGAATGGAATGACATATAATAAAAATACATATTATAAATACATTTATATCACATTATATGTTAATGCCATTAAGACACACATGCTACAGTAGTCACAATTATGCTAGACGTTTAGTGTTTGAACAATCAACGAGAAATGAAACACAACAATATTTCCTATTCTAATATGACAGTACGGCGTGTTTCATGAAATAAATATATTGAACCTCTAATAGTAGGATTCCACTGCCGATCGCAGAGCTCAAATAAATAGTTTCGAAAAGTTATAAAAAACACACGAGTTTCCAAGGAAGTTCATATGAAACGAAGAAATCAGTTTTCCATTGTGCATTAAATGTAATGGATTGTGTCCTTTCTTAATGTAATAAAGTGAAAATGAAGTTTTATTTATGATAATGAATTTTGAAGTGAGGTAAAAAGATGAGTTTCTATCTCCGTCAGAATCGTGGTAGATAACAGGGCTGATGCTGAAATAGTCACACAACATTTGAGGCACATGTATGTTCCAGTGCAGGTTAGTATTCAGACCAGCCCTCGCAACAATAACACTTTTGTTTAAACTATTTAGTATTTTGATCAGTAAATCCATGGTAGTAAGGAATAATAATTTTGTATGTCCTCCACTTGTGTATGTTCTACACAGTCAACGTAAATAAACAAACAATGTGATACACTGGCTTTCATCACTTACACATATTAATAACTCATCGGGCACATATACTGGACGCTTGTATAGTAGGAAGCACCATTTTATACAATATTTCCGTCTCGTTTTATCACAATACATGAGTCTCCATCAGTAAACATAGCTTGGAGTTCAGTTTATTTCATCAACTTACAGGTTTACACCGTCTATATGGTCGCCACTTCCTGGACGGAAGCATAACCTTGGTGAGACCTGAATCGCACTTCCGGCAATCTCTGCTTCACTCGTTTGCACACAAGTCTAACACGAGCTCTGTTCACAATAAGGAAAGCAATCAACGTAACACCGATCACAGAAAAAATGATTCCAGTAACAACCTTCACGGCTACATTAGTTGGTGCTGGCAGCTTTTGACACAGAAGCTCCTTCCTTTCTAGACTTAACAACGGTTTACCAATATAGGAGGAATGGTACCCGGATGAACATAGCATCTTGTCCTTGTTTATGGGTAGGTTAGTACTAGTAAGCCAGTCCCAAGTCTCAATAAGTCCACAGTCACACACGTATGGGTTATTGTCTAAACGAACGTGTTGTAAGTTACTCAGATGTTCCATTTTATCCATGAACTCTACAGGTAGGACGGGCATTTTGTTGAAAGATAAGTCCAGTATTTGTAGGTTTTCCAGGCAGTTAGGTGAGGTTGGTAAGCTAGGAGCAGCCAACAAGTTGTGTGAGAGATCTAACAGTTTCAGTGACTCGAGTTCACAGAAAGAATTAGCGGCGCTGATAGAGAATGAGAAGAACTCGTTACGTCCAAGATAGAGACTCTCAAGTTGTGACATATCAGTTTGTTTGAAGACGGTAGCGAGTTTCATCATGTGGTAGGTACCATTCCACACCTCCTGGAACGTGTTGGTTAGATCCAAATGTTTGAGTAGAGGCATTGATGTAAAATATCCAATCTGATCGGGGTGTAGATCTACTCTCCAGTCATTGTGTGATAGGTTCAATGAGGTTAGATGCGGTAAACAATGGAAACTTTTACCATGAATCGTCTGGATATTATTGTCAGAAAAATCCACTGATTTCAACTTTTGTAAGACTAATTCAGTATCACCTCTACACGACCCGAACACGTTGGCTGGTAACTCCTTAAGATTCTTACAGCCAGTTATATTTATATACGTAACATTGTCCTGTATGTTGGTAATGAAAGTGCGCATATTGCTTAGATTGTTTTCGTTGTGACAAGCGACATAGCGTTCATTACAGATACAATGTGCTTCGTATCGTGAACCTAAACATAAATCCTTGCCATATACACTTCCCAACACTATAACTATTAAAACACAACACAAAAGTTTAAACGCCATGTTTTCAACTATTCACAATATAATATGTTTGCCAGTTACACACAACCACTGGGACACACCTGTCTAACACACGATCCTTTAATTACCTGTGTAAACCTACGTTTAACTTTTTGTTGTCTCGATTGTTAAGCTCCAATGAATGTGACTAAGTGCATACACTATTTATAGGCTAGTGATAAACTTCGTTCAGTGGTGTGTTCAACTAGCCTAGCTCTTGGCTAGATCTAGCAGATCTCGCTCCTGAACGACAAGATAAATCGAGATCTCGGCGAGGGCTAGCCTAGTCTAGCGAGCTAGCAATGTGGGCGGGATTTGACTAAAATACGAAAGGAGAATTTTTGGCGCAACGAGGCGAAACGAGGATTAATAAATTGTGTATTTGGATTGCATTAGATTGTTCCTCTCAATAAACAATGACAATATTTTAAAATAAGCTAATTTGAAGCCTCCTTTCGACGACCACACTGTCTGACACCTGTTGAATAAACTAATTATCGAGATGTTATTGACGAAGGATCACACCTTTGTTGATTGAGTAGGAAGTGACAAGGCGCTGCTTATTGCTCGTAAAACTAGTTTCACTGTTATATCATAGTCAACGGTGGCAGAAGGAGGCTAGCATATTATTAAGTTGGTATGATAAAGCTCCTTTCGCTGAATGGGGGTCATAATATAAGTTATTTGATAGATTAATTAAGCTCCCTTCGCTGAAAATTTTAAAATTTAAAGTCGGCTAGAATATAACTAAGTTAATATGGTAAAACTCGTTTCGCTGTTATATCATGGTCAATGGCGGCGAAAAGCTAGAATTTTTATTATACATATATATATTCAATTTTGTGCATACACACATTAGACTACATTCAGCATAGAAAAAAATCACAACCAACGATCTAGCAAATATACCACTATGATATAACTTAGTTGAAATATAAATGATAACGCTCATTGCAGTGGAATTTTACATTCTAACATTCTTTTGCCGATATTTCATGGTTTACGGTCGTATATGACTATGATGAATTTTACCGTCGGCAAAAAGCAGCTATTATAGAATAGGTTGGTACATGTAAATGAAGCTCCTTTCCCCAATATTTTAATCAACATTCTACCAACGTTTACAAGTTGACTGTCGGGCACCCGTCGGCGAAATGAGGCTATAGTATAACTAAGTTAGTTGATATGCTAAAGCTCCTTTCGCGGATATTTCATGGTTTACGGTCTGCGAAAGGAGTCTATAAAATAACTAAGTATTTATGATAAAGCTCCTGCCGTCGATATTTTACATGCTACCGTCGGCGAAAGGAGGCTGTAGTGTAACTACCAAGCAAGCAATCGATATGGGTCCCACGTGGACACCTATATGGGACCCATGTGGGCTGCCTATATGGGACCAACATAGAAAGTGCAACAGGGGCCTTTGTGATCTGGGCTGCCCATATGCATTCAATATGGGACCCATATGGGTCCCATCTGGGCTACCACATGTACATTCGCCTGGGCTGCCTATATGGGTCCCATCTGGGCTGCCAATATTCATTCAGAAATGGGATCCATATGGGCAGCCTATATTCGTATGAGCACTTCAGATACATTGTAAATCAGAAATTGTATTTTTCAGCAAACACCACTCTATCCTCTGGTTTGCTACTACTATGCGTTCATAGTGTCCTTGCAGGAAGGAGCAGTTGAACAGCTTCTTGTTTATACAAGGTGTTCTATATTATATACTTACAAGTTCGATATTTACAAGCTATATATCACATTAACATTTAAAGTTTCCAGACAACCATGTGGTAGAATTTAGAAAAAAATGTACATATATCAATTTACTTTGAACTTATGAAACACTATTATTTGTACTGAAAGTAAATATAATAGTAAGAAGAAGATTTATATTAAATTTACTTATATTTCAATTCAAGGGAAGTAATACTTTTTTGTTCTATATGAGCTTGCTCAGGAATAGCCCATATGGGACCCGTATAGGTACCCCATATGGGTACTAGATGGGAAAGCCCATATGTGCTTGCCAAGGAATAGCGCATATGTGACCCGTATGTGTACCAGATGGGAGAGCCCATATGGGAATGTCCAGGAATAGCCCTTATGAGACCCGTATGGGTACCCCAGATGGGTACCAGATGGGAAGCCCATATGGGCTTGCCCAGGAATAGCCCATATGGGACCCATATGTGTACGAGATGGTAAAGCCAATATGAGCTTGCCCAGGAATAGCCCATATGGGACCCGTATGTGTACCAGATCGGAAAGCCCATATGGGTAGCCCAGGAATATAGGTCCCATATGCGTCCAATATGGGCATACCCACATGGGCTTGCCCAAAAACATCCCATATGGGACATGGTCATGTTCACATACGTCCCATATGGGTCCAATATGGGCATAACCCATATAGGCTTGTCCACATAGGTCCCATATGGGTCCAATATGGGCATATCCATAACGGCCCATATGGGATATGGGCCCATAACGGCCCATATGGGATATGGGCTTGTCCATAATGGTCCCATATTGGTCCAACATGGGCACTTCCCATATGGACATGTCCACATAGGTCCCATATAGGTCCAATATGGGCATAACCCATATGGGCTTGTCCACATAGGTCCAATAAGGACCCAATATGGGCATTCCCACATGGGCTTGCCCAGAAACAGCCCATACGGGACATGGTTATGTCCACATAGTTCACATATGGGTCCAATATGGGCATAACTCATATGGGCTTGTCCTAATAGGTCCAATATGGGTCCAATATGGGCATATACACATGGGCTTGCCCATAAACGGCCCATATGGGATCTGGGCTTGTCCATAATGGTCCCATATTGGTCCAATATGGGCACTACCCATATGGACATGTCCTCATAGGTCCCATATAGGTCCAATATTTGCATAACATATATTGGCTTGTCCACATAGGTCCCTTAAGGGTCCAATATGGGCATACCAACATGGGCTTGCCCAGAAACAGCCCATATCGGATATAAGCATGTCCATATAGGTCCCATATTGGTCCAATATGGGCATAACACATATGGGCTTGTCCACATAGGTCCCTTATGGGCTTGTCCACATAGGTCCCATATGGGTCCAATATGGGCATACACACATGGGCTTGCCCAGAAACAGCCCATATAGGATATAAGCATGTCCATATAGGCCCCATATTGGTCCAATATGGGCAGAACTCATATAGGCTTGTCCACATAGGTCCCTTAAGGGTCCAATATGGGCATACCCACATGGGATTGCCCAGAAACAGCCAATATGGGATATGGGCTTGTCCATAATTGTCCCATATGGGTCAAATATGGGCACTACCCATATCGACATGTCCACATAGGTCCCATATAGGTCCCAATATGGGCATTACCCATATGGGCTTGTCCACATACGTCCCATAAGGGTCCCATATGGGCATACCCACATGGGCTTGCCCAGAAACAGCCCATATGGGACATGGTCAAGTCCACATAGGTCCGCTTGCCCAGAAACAGCCCATATGGGACATGGTCATGTCCACATAGGTCCCATATGGGTCAAATATGGGCATAACCCTTATAGGCTTGTCCACATAGGTCCTATATGGGTCAAATATGGGCATACACACATGGGCTTGTCCAGAAACAGCCCGTATGGGATATAAGCATGTCCATATAGGTCCCATATGGGTCCAATATGGGCATAACCCATATGGGCTTGTCCACATAGGTCCCTTAAGGGTCCAATATGGGCATACCCACATGGGCTTGCTCAGAAACAGCCCATATGGGACATGGTCATGTCCACATAGGTCCCATATGGGGCCTATATGGGCATAACCCGTATGGGCTTGTCCACATAGGTCCCATATGGGTCCAATATGGGCATACACACATGGGCTTGTCCAGAAACAGCCCATATGGGATATAAGCATGTCCATATAGGTCCCATATGGGTCCAATATGGGCATAACCCATATGGGCTTGTCCACATAGGTCCCTTAAGGGTCCAATTTGGGCATACCCACATGGGCTTGCCCAGAAACAGCCCATATCGGACATGGTTATGTCCACATAGGTCCAATATGGGCATAACCCATATGGGCATGTCCACATAGGTCCCATATGGGCATACACACATGGGCTTGCCCAGAAACAGCCCATATGGGATATAAGCATGTCCATATAGGTCCCATATTGGTCCAATATGGGCATAACTCATATGGGCTTGTCCACATAGGTCCCTTAAGGATCCAATATGGGCATACCCACATGGGCTTGCCCAGAAACAGCCCATATTGGATATGGGCTTGTCCATAATGGTCCCATATGGGTCAAATATGGGCACTACCCATATCGACATGTCCACATTGGTCCCATATAGGTCCAAATATGGGCATTACCCATATGGGCTTGTCCACATACGTCCCATAAGGGTCCCATATGGGCATACCCACATGGGCTTGCCCAGAAACAGCCCATATGAGACATGGTCATGTCCACATAGGTCCCATATGGGTCGAATATGGGCATAACCCTTATGGGCTTGTCCACATAGGTCCTATATGTGTCCAATATGGGCATACACACATGCGCTTGTCCAGAAACAGCCCATATGGGATATAAGCATGTCCATATAGGTCCCATATGGGTACAATATGGGCATAACCCATATGGGCTTGTCCACATAGGTCCCTTTAGGGACAATATGGGCATACCCACATGGGCTTGCTCCGAAACAGCCCATATGGGACATGGTCATGTCCACATAGGTCCCATATGGGGCCAATATGGGCATAACCCGTATGGGCTTGTCCACATAGGTCCCATATAGGTCTAATATAGGCATATCCACATTGGCATGCCCAGAAACAGCCCATATCGGATATAGGCTGGTCCATAATGGTCCCACATGGGTCCAATATGGGCACAACCCATATGGACTTGTCCACATAGGTCCCATAAGGGTCCAATATGGGCGTACCCACATGGGCTTGCCCAGCCACAGCCCATATGGGACATGATCATGTCCACATAGGCCCCACATGGGTCCAATATGGGCATACACACGTGGGCTTGCCCAGAAACAGCCCATATGGGATATAAGCATGTCCATATAGGTCCCATATGGGTCCAATATGGGCATTACCCATATGGGATTGTCCACATAGGTCCGTTAAGGGTCCAATATGGACATAACCCATATGGGCTTGCCCACATAGGTCCCATATGGGTCAAATATGGGCATACCCACATGGGCTCGCCCAGAAACAGCCCATATGGGATTTGGGCTTGTCCAAAATGGTCCCATATGGGTCCAATATGGGCATTACCCATAATAGCATGTCCACATAGGTCCCATATGGGTCCAATATGGGCATACCCACATGGGCTTGCCCAGAAACAGCTCATATGGGACCCATATAAGCATGTTTGCTGGGTATATATAAGTTGGTATGCTTAAGCTCCTTTCGCCGATATTTTATGGTTTACGGTCGGCGAAAGGAGACTATAAAATAACTGAGTATGTATGATAAAGCTCCTTTCGCCGACAATTTACGTGCTACCTTCGGGCGGCGAAAGGAGACAATCATTTAAGGACCATCATATAACTAAGCAGGTATTAGATCTATAAAGCTCCTTTCGCCGATAGTTCGTGGTTTACGGTTGGCGAAACGAGCATAGAGTATAAATAAGTTGGTACGCTAATTATGAATGCTCCTTTCGCCGATATTTTACATTTTACCGACGGCGAAAAGAGGCCAGTAGATATATATGAGCCGTTTTCCAGGAAAACCGGGCTTATTGACAAGAATACGAAAATCATGATAATATATCGTTAGAAGGACGAGACTCTTATGAACACTCTCTGAAAATTTGAACGAATTATTGCATAAATTAACGGAATTATTTACTTTTGAAACTAACCAGTTTTTGAGTGACGTCACAAACGTCATTCGAACGTTATTTGACGTAACGTTAATAATCATTTCATAAACCCAGTATCTGGTGAATTATTGACGTAAACTTTTCAAATTTTTGTCACATTTTAGAATAATATTCTGATTTTAATAAAACACGTAAAAATTGTTAGTGTCTGCTTCAAGGGAAAAGTAGCCGCTATTTTTAACCACTAACCCCTTGTTTTTCTCAATTCGGGTAGTTTTCGGAAATTGGTCACCACAGCAACGACGGAAGTAATTTTATCATAATTTATCAGAAAATTTAACTTGTTTGGATAGTACTATGGTATCCAACTACTTACGATTTACTCGGTGAACATTTTAGACCTATTTCTAAATATCGTGACATAACTACTATTGTTATGTCAATAAGCCCAGTTTTCCCGGAGAACGGCTCATGTATATAATTAAATTAGTATCATAAAGCTCTTTTCGCCAATATTGTATAGTCAACAGTTGGCGAAAGGAGGTTATATGCCATAACTGAGTGGAAAGTTCCTTTCGATCGCCGATATTTCAATGTCTACGATCGACGAAAGGAGGCTTCAAATTAGCATATTTTAAAACAGTGTCATTATTTATTGATAGGAACAAGTTAATTACATCCAAATACGCAATTCATTTATTTGGAATTGATATTTGTAAAAATAATAACTGTAATTCCTACAATATAAAATTTTAATCCCCGTTTCGCCTCGTTGCGCCAAAAATCCTCTTTTCGTATTTTAGTCATACCGCTATGTAGTCAAATGATAAATATCGTTCAGGATGTACATTTAGCACTAGGATAGCGCTACATCGAGATCTAGGCAAGTGCTATCCAGTTGAACACGCCACAGGTAGTGTATAGAACATTTACCTCGTGTAACCTCCCTTTGATAACGACAGGGTGATATTTTCAGCTTTTTACCTCCCTTTGACCACGCAGGTTTATTAGATTTTGACAGACAAATGACCGAAAATTTCCATTTCAACTTTGTACTGCCGACAATCGCTTTCCGATTATTATTGGCAGAATGATCGATTTCTGTCATGATGGCAGGCATGATATTAGGAGACAGTTGAGATATAAGGAATCAGGGTGTGTTCCAGAAGTGACCCTTTGGCCGGTATTCCATGTCCACGCGTCCTTGATACGTGTGCGCGTTCCGTATCCGCGTTCCGCACACGGACACATGGAAAAGGGTATCCGTGTCCGAATGCGGAACGCGGATCCGGAACGCGCAGACGTACCACGGACCGGCCAAAAGGTCACTTCTGGAAAGCAATAATTAAGATGCTTTTTAAAAGTGAGCTTGTTGCTCAAGACAGGGCCGCTCTGGGAAATACAATTTACATAACCGTGCCTAAATATTCTTCACATAAATACATTTAAAAATACAGTATAAACTTTGTCAAGACCAAATTTGCTCTTTAGCTTAATGTTCTGGCCGTTAAATATGTCCGCATACGTCAAAAATCGCTCACCGAGCGAGTCTTTGCGGACACGCAATACGGATGACGTTTGTGTGCACGGAACGCGGGAAATGGAATGTACCCCACAGCTTTCAACCAGTTCTTTATTTGTCTGACGTGGACACGCGGAAGCGGAACACGGACGTGTGCACATGGAATACCGTGATATATGTCCGCATACGTCAAAAATCACGCACTGAGTCAGCAATTCTTTGCGGACACGCAATGTCGATGACGTATGCGTGTACAGAGCGCGGATGTATGGGGTTTATACACTTCGTATTTTTGGCAGACGCGCGGATTCGGAAAAAGGGGAGGCGTGTACATTTCGTTTACCGCGTTCCATACACGGACGAGGACGTGCACATGGAATTCCAGTCTAAGCATTGTTATCAATTGTCCTCAGAAAATGCCACTCTGCACTGTACCACTTGAACGACAGCGATCGTCACGTCATCTTTCTGACACCATTACTGTGATAAGTCAATTTTTTTTATGTTCACGTGTGATGGAGTCTTTGCTGCACATTATTCACGTTTGTAACAAACTTCATGGATGTGTTGCCATCTGGAACATGTTGACGGCAGAAAACGCGCAACGCACGAGCTTTTCGGACCGAGCAGACCATGCAACGTACGGTGAGGTTCGACGTCTTGTGGTTTATCGGACACCAAATCAACATTAAACCTGCACTGCGCTTATTAAGACTTTAATTGCCTAATAAGTGAAATGTTTTCCTTATTTTACATTCAACACTGACCACAGCATCAACCAAAAAATAAAACGGTTGTCGGCGTTTTATGTGACTGGGGTTGTAGAAGACTTTTTTGTGTTTTTTTTACAAAGAAAAAAATCATAGACATGCTGCCTACCAACATAGACATTCTACCTACCAACATAGACATTCTACCTACCAACATAGACATTCTACCTCCCAACATAGACATGCTGCCTACCAACATAGACATTCTACCTACCAACATAGACATTCTACCTACCAACATAGACATTCTACCTACCAACATAGACATTCTACCTACCAACATAGACATTCTACCTACCAACATAGACATTCTACCTACCAACATAGACATTCTGCCTACCAACATAGACATGCTGCCTACCAACATAGACATGCTGCCTACCAACATAGACATTCTACCTACCAACATAGACATTCTACCTACCAACATAGACATTCTACCTACCAACATAGACATTCTACCTACCAACATAGACATTCTACCTACCAACATAGACATTCTACCTCCCAACATAGACATGCTGCCTACCAACATAGACATTCTACCTACCAACATAGACATTCTACCTACCAACATAGACATTCTACCTACCAACATAGACATTCTACCTACCAACATAGACATTCTACCTACCAACATAGACATTCTACCTACCAACATAGACATTCTACCTCCCAACATAGACATGCTGCCTACCAACATAGACATTCTACCTACCAACATAGACATTCTACCTACCAACATAGACATTCTACCTACCAACATAGACATTCTACCTCCCAACATAGACATGCTGCCTACCAACATAGACATTCTACCTACCAACATAGACATTCTACCTACCAACATAGACATTCTACCTACCAACATAGACATTCTACCTACCAACATAGACATTCTACCTACCAACATAGACATGCTGCCTACCTTGGAAATCTTCAAGCAGGAAGTGTGTACTGTTCAGTGTTCATAGCTCTGTAACTATCACTATTCTTTTGAACTTCTAAATTGTTTTCACTCTTCCCTCTTTTTATTTCTCATAACTTCAACTGTATTCTTTCACTTACCCCGTTTGTCGTCTCCACTAAAAAGGATAAGGTAGGTAGAAAAAAGTTAAGTTACCTATTTTCTAGTTTTTTCCAGCTGTTAAGCCGCTCTTGAAAGCACCCTTTTACTTTTCCTTGTCATTTAGGCTACCTATGGAAACCTGTGTCCGTGTCTCCCTGTGGAAAATATTTCTCTCCTGTGGGTATGACAGCCAACATCGATCTGCGGGGCTAAGGAATATAGACACTGCTCCCACAGGTACCAAGTTTCACCTTGGTGGAGCATTTGGGTTCTTCTTGCTCAGAGAAATTAACCAGTGGTCCAGACGGGGGTTGAACCGGAGACCTCTCTATTCCTAAGTGTGTGTCCTACCTTTAGGCACAGGCCCAAGAAATTGTATCACAAACGACAGTTTTACTGCCCCAATTTTTCATTCATTCAATATAGTATATATTTGACAGGTTTGCAACGTTTCAGGTTGGGTTCCTTTGTCAAAATGAAAGCAACGTGACAATAGCGTCCAACAAAGAATGGCACATCGTCAAAGTACCTGATATTATTACTTAAACACGACTAAATATAAACGAATATTTTTATTGCTTTGTGTGGTAGAGACATACTTAGATCCAAACTAACCATTTTCTGGCCTGTAAATGCCTTACATGGTATATCCATGTAGGGGCGGACAGAAGCATTTCAAACCTGTTCTTTTAACTTATGAACGAGTGAAAATTTTGGGATGTTAAACTCTGTTGTTTTTTTGTGATAGAATTTCTTAGGCATGTGCTTTAGGCCACCGCTCCCCACTGAATAGTACCAATGCTCACTTTGGAGTAACAATTCTAAGAGTATCAATGGCACAATATAAATACAAGCCATATCAGGATGGCCTCACTTGTAATGGTGATTAAATATGTTGCGTTTCATGTTGATATCGACCGTCTTTGAGAAATTGACAATTTTGTGTAAAAATCAGAAAGGGGAAGTAACACTTCTAAAATGCTGGATAGAGTTATTCACTGTTGTCAGTAAATGTACAAGGGGTGATCCAAAAATAATGGGACTTTTTCTCATAACTTCTCACTTAATTATTACACTAAAGTGAAATTTATCTCATATATCATAACATTGGTATTTGGAATGTCAGGATACTATGTATAAATTATATATATAGTGTGTCTACCTGTTAAAATACAGTATTTGAAAGGTGACATCATTATAACATGGTGCGACCCGCCTCCCTGGTACATAGCATATTTAATCTTTTTATATATATTTTTTTTAACCAATGCTTTGATACTTTACATATTTGCCAGTGATAGATCAATAAATAGTATTAAATTATCAAATTGCAAATCAATTTTCCAATTTTCTGATTTTACCCTCAGCTATGAAGTTCTATTTTTTATTCAAGAAAATTCAGTTTATGTGTATTTTTTCCCCTTATTTTTATATATTACTAAGTCGAAACAAGGGCAGATAATTCAATTCATTATTTAATATACTAGGTCATACGGTTACAAGCCTTGTTAGTATGGACTCCCCTTGTAAGTGTGAATCACTATCTTTAATCTTAATAAATGAAGTGTTCAGCTGAGCTAAAAAGGCTGCTCATATGATATGAAGAAAGATGATTGCCACATTGCATAGATTGAACTACCCGGTACTCGCCCAACAACTTATGTAATTTGTTACATATATTATGACACACGTTTCATAGCTATACATGTATACATAAAACATACTAAATGCTTGTAATTTATAACTCAAATTGCTATGCTTTATTATTTATTTCAGTTAATCAAACTTTTGCTTATAACAGTTTGCTTTTACAAGCAAAAAACAAATATGAACAGGTTAGATCACAATTTTCTCTTCCGGAAACATGTATATGAAACATATCTTTTTATCCAAACCCACCGAGAAGTAAGAAATTGTGACGCTTTAATTTAGTTGTTCCAAGTGAATGCTTGTGTACTGAACAGTATACACATGTCTTAATATTTTGTCCAAAACTGATTTAACAATTAGAAGACTCGACTTTCTTTAAGTTTCTTTTCTTTCTGTTCCAGACGGTATCTCTCAATGCGAGGCAACTTTGCAAATTCTTTTTCCGGATTTGTCCATCTTTCTTTCAAACGTACCTGAAATGTTTTCAAAATTTCTTCTTTGTTCAAATCATATTTCTTAATATCCCTATCAATTTTTTTTAACACTTTCTTCTTTTTTTTAAGAAAGCTCACTTTCTCCTGATCAAGTTTTTCTTGAACTTCTCTCAATTTTCTTCGTCTTTCTTCAGCTGCTTCGGTTTTAGCATCCTTCCTCGTCTGGGCCCACTTTCCTAGTTTGAAGTATTCATACTTATTGCCTTCAGCATAGGTTATCTGTAGATACTTGAGCAGCCACATGAAGCGGTCATAATCCACCAATCGCAGTTTACGTAACAACTTCTTTCTTTTTGCAATTATCAAAATCAAATAAGCCTTGTGTTTCTTATTCTGTAAACAAATAAAGGTTGTAGTTTAATAAATTTAAATATCAGTCATTTTTTTCGCTTTAATAGTGTTTGAGAAAATACAGTTCTATGTCCAACATGGGCAAATAATTCAATAAATTGATGGCTTAGAACCAGAAGGTCGTTACTACCACTTACGACCTTATAAGACTCATACATATTTGAAATCTGCTTCACAAGGTGCTTCTTATGAGTCTATTTTCATGAAAATCTGAAATTGTCATGTTGACCAATAAGTTTTAAAAACGTGTTTTCCCATAGATAAAGAGTAAATTACAGTTTTCTCTTGTTTTCTCAATATATCGATTTGGTAGTTACGACCTTCTTGTTCTAAGCCATCGAAATATAGTTCACAGGGTTACACACTTTATCAGTATGGACTCCCTTTGTGATAACCATGTTGAGTTTCTAGTGGATATCTTTAATAGTCTTTGAAAAATGACTCTGACAATAAACTTGACCAATGTACATGCTAAGACACATAATCAAGTGAAGACAATACTAGCATTACTATTTTCTTTGAAAAGTTGTGGCTTTGGACTGTCTGTGCACTACAGAATTTATATAAAAGCGTACAGCAGGTCATGTATTGAAACACCAGGCCATGTATTGTTACCTAGGCAGTATATTTGTATTTATATATACCAGGGCACAAATTTAGCACTCGCAAAATGCGAGCCGTTTATGCAAACTGCCAGTATATTTTTCAAGCACTTGCATTTTTTGCGAGTAGAAATAATCGGAAGCGCTTAATTAAAGTTTAAATCATTAGTATATGTTACAGTTCTTATCTGTCCTACTCATTAAATTAGCTTGTTATGAAATTGCCAGTGCATTAACAATTTTGCGAGTTGAAATTTAAGCAACTGGCAAAAATTTGCAAAAGTGCTAAAAAAAGTTCAATTCTAGCCCTGTATTTATACACTGAATGTTGTGAACATCATTGATGATAAACAAATAGATGTGATAACATACCCGTCTCTCTTTAACAATGTATGGAATCATATTGCGGATCTTCATAGTCAGATAGCAAACTGAAATAGAAAGGTAAGATATATATAACTACATGCTTTATGTCATACAGATATTGAACATCTTACAGTTCATGCATAATTCATTAAGAAGTCTGCTGATAAGACAAGATATTAAGGTCGTCTTCATATACCATACAGAGTTCCCACTGGGCGAAAAAAAAAATTCTGCCATAATTGTGGTAAATTTATTGGCGGTAACTAGGGCTGTAACGGTATACCGCGGTACACGAAAGACCGCGGACTTAAGTCCCACACGGTGCACGGTACAAGACTTGCAAATTTCGGTACGGTTCGGTATAAGCTTTTTTATGAGCAAAATGATATTCAGAGAACGAAAATGTCTGAAAGCCCTCTGATAATGTATAATTATCAAGCATCACTCGTTTTATTTGTATTAAGATAAGCCTCAGATTGTCGAAATTCATTTAAAATAGTTGAGAGCCACATAAAAATTGCTGTTATAGAATCAACAAATTCAGTGTCACTTACAAATTGTAGTATTTAAGCTGCTGTTAAGAGAATATTGTATCATACCGAAATATACCGAACGGTTAGAAAAAATGACGGTACGTATCATATCGTGCGGTGAGCGTACCGTTACAGCCCTAGCTGTAACTAAGGGTGGGTAAAGAAGGGGGTTGTTGCGAAAAAATTGATTTCACCACTGTTACAGATTCAATTTTAGGTAGATGTAGTGTCTGTATCTGGTCCATTTAGTTAAAAAAAAAATGCCTGAGTCGGTTGCATCCATGGCCCCAATCGCCGGGGATGTGTGGTGGATAGGCAGGGAAACAAATTTTTTCTCCAGGGAAATGCTGAAGATTTTACCATCAGCTGTACCCGAAGAGTTGTGGAAGGGTGGGGTTTTTGATATTATAGCAAAACATTTTTGCATTTCTCAATGTTTCCATGTTGTGAGGGGTGAACATCAACATATTTTATTGTTACTGAAGCTATCGTCCAGTATGCAACAAGGTGCAAGTTATGCTTACACAGATACACTGGTAGGTATTACACATCTACTATATATCTGAACCAATCAGCCAAACACACATTCTTATAATAGCACACTTTATTAATCTTGATTATAAACATTTTACTGTCAACTTACTTTGTTTTTCAGCACAAATGCCTGGTCCAACCAATTTTGTTACTTCTTCTAATAAAACAGCATTACGGTGCTCCAGCCTCTCCAACTATAAACAATAAAATGCAATATCAAACACACTGCCTACAAATAATGTACACTCAATTGTCTGGTACTTGAATTTATAGTACCCTTGCTCATCTGTAAGTGAAAATTCTAAGAGAAACAAGGGATGATAACTCAATAGATACAAGTCACAGGGATGTCAACCTTGTCAATATGGACCCTTGTGATTGTGAATAAAAATGTTGGGTTTCAAGTGGATACCTTTGGTAGTATTTAAGAAAATGCCTGTGACAATAAACTTAAGCAACACAGACGATACTGTCATGACAATAGCTTGCCTTTTTTCAAGTCTTGCTAAAAACAACCCATTAAAGAAAGGTACACCAAAACGGTACAGATATCATATTTCGTGAGAGCTTAAGTTTCATGGTTGAACTTCATCCCAACATATTATTCTCATGAATCCGTCTAAAATACTGAAAAAAATGTTTACTCTTCTATCTTATTTAAACTCTGTGACCACACAAAAATTGCAATATGACAAAATCTAAAAATAAAAGTCCCACAAAAAAACAAGACTGCATTCAGTAAATGCTTATGCTCCGGTGGAAGCATTGTCCATTGTCTATTGCAGGGGTGTCAACAGGGCCAACTATAAAAAACCAGGAAAAATATCTTCTGCGGTCGACCATTTTTGCCAATTAAGAGGCTTTCAAACGCATTGTTTCCATATTTTAATAAGTTTTTATCAAGAAATTCCTTCAAAACAAACTAAATAGACCATAACTTTGCGATTTCTAAAGATATTTTCTTCAAATAACTTTTATTTTGGTCAGGAATCATGGCTCTTTCATGATTTAAATCAGGAATTCCAGACTAATCAGGAAAGTGGCATTGAGAGTATAGACTGTGGAATACTTACTGATGAAGCACATTCTAATGTGAACACTTGCTTGATATGATCTGGTAACCTAAAAATATACAGAGTTGGTCATGCATGTTAAGAAAATCTAATAGACATTATCGAGTGTTGGTTCATAACTGAATTAATGGAACAAGTTCAATAAAATGGTATGAAGCAAGTCATTGTGAGCGTCTCATCTTATTCAAAAAGTTTAAAAATTTCAATAATAGAATAAAAACAGCTAATATTCTACTTATCAAATAGCCAACAACAATAAGCCTAAGATGATAGTTTAAACATTCATACATTACTCTGCTATTATAAAGTGCAACTAATACCAATGTGACATCATCATAATAAACAAAGAACACCAAATGACTTTTGATAAAATTAATCAAAGAATTGAAATTTGTTTATCTTGAAATTCAAACAGGACTCGACACTTAACTATTTTGGTCACTGATTCCACAGAAAAGAAGTGTAAAATTTGTAAATAAAACAGTTACTGGTACTTAAAGACTTTCACTGGTCCTTCTTAATTTCCATTGGCCTCGGGCCAGCAGATCGGTGTTAGTGTCAAGTCCTGTTAAAGGATCACATGTAATGTAGGACCACAAGAAGATACATATAATCATTGACTTTGTAATGATATTACAAGATATCAAATAGGCTTTATTTTAATATAGCTAACTGCAGTTGTAACTGCACAAAAATCACACTTTGTTTTATTCTGGAATCACAAAAACATAAAATAGGCTTTAATAGCAGCAAACAATGCTTGGTTTAGCTTTAGCAGCCATTTTCAATGACAATAGGGGAGGTAACATGAAAAATATATATTTTAAACAAGTTTGTGTCCGCAGAGACAAATATGTAGATTACAGATTCTCTTAGATGCGGTACTTGGTATATATGGTTTTATCCTATATGCATCAACATTTTCCTGTGATGAATTGGTTTTCTTTTTTCAAAATTTAAAATATTGAGAAAACAATACATTTGTACTCACTCATTTATTTCTGGTATGTCTTTATATTTGAACACAAGTTCCTTGTGATCAATGGGATCTAGCTGTTTGAGATCACCTGTAAATAGAGAAGCTCTCATATTGAAACATCAACTCACAGCCCAAGTGGTTAGTCAACATTTCTAGTGGATACTGTTGCTGTTTTTAAGTCAAAACAGTAGATTTTTAAACTGGCCCTTTATCCGTTGAGTATAATCAGTTGAAAAAAAAAAAATGAACAAATTACAATGCAATACTCAAAACAATCTTTTAAATAATTGTGATTTTTCGTGCTTAATTTCCCAAATTTATAGGCACAGGCATGCAGGCAGTTAAATTATTTTCAAGAAACATCACTGCGGGGTCGAGTGGTTTATAATGAAATTCCAAACTCTACTTACCACCATAATCAAAGTTAAGAGGCTTCAAATGAGACATATCGGTCATTTTCCTGTATTCTCTCTTGTGATCAACAAGTGGCACACATGCTGAAATACATTGACATCATTTGGTAAAAACTTAATGGCGTTGATGGTATGATTTGTTTTTCTATCGGTACATAAATTATCACATTAAAACAAAGGGTGTAGTTTCACGGGTCAAGATAATGCACATGGAGAATTTTCCAAGCGTCAAAATGGGGTATTTTGCAAAAACCTGGCAGTACCTACGGTAAAATCATTCATTTTCGTGGGGCATTAACTTTCGTGGATTTCGTGGTTCACCTCAACCACATTTTGACCCTTGTTTTAATACTCGAAATGCAAAATCCACAAATTCAATTTGCAACGAAATTGTCTTTTTACCAAACCAACAAAATTAAATGATTTTACAGTATCTAAATACAGTCGAAAGCTGTTCCCCAGACATAGCTTAGGAAGTCACAAACCGAAAGTTAACTCAGGACAAAATTTATATCACAGTCTGCATAGGCTTGCACCGATCGAAAGGGGAGCAACTCTTGACCTGTCAATTTCACCATGGCTGATTATTGGCAAATTTTTTACATTATATCAACTATTTCATCATGTATTTCGAGTTTGTAAGATAAATTTTAAAGCCATTCAGCAGGTAAAGATCAATCAGTTGCTTCACTGATGTTTATAATACAGCATTAAAAAGTGATCGATAGAGGGAGAAACTAGGAGACTGTTGCATAGACAATTTGCTATCGAGCGCAATGTGCTACCATCAAAGAATAGCACCACCCGCTTCAACCAGGCATTGATAACCACGAAAGCAAAACAACTCTCCAGACAAAAGAAACGTGCATATAACAAGGCCAAAAAGACAGGCAGAGCCCAAGACCTCTCCAGATTCAAAACTTTGAAAAAAGAAACACACAAAGAATGTAGAACAGCCTACCATAGCTTCGTTAAAGACCTGGTCAGTGGGGACAAGGATCCAAAGAAACTTTACACGTACGTCAAAGGCAAGAGATGTGACAGTAGTGGTATTGCACCTTTGAAATCAGAGGGGATGACCCACAGTGACCCAAGGACTAAGGCTACCATTCTGAACAAGCAGTTCTCCAGTGTCTTCACAACAGAAGATAAAACAACAATCCCTCCAATGCAAGGCACACCCAGTCCAGACATGCACCAGTTCACAGTAGAAACTAATGGGATCAGAAAGCTTCTACTGGGCTTGGACATTCACAAGGCAGCCGGCCCAGACAACATCCCCACAAGATACTTGAAGGACTACGCAGATGAGATAGCCCCAGCCCTTACTCTGGTTTACCAAGCATCTCTACAACAAGGTGAAGTTCCAGCAGACTGGAGAATAGCTAACGTGACACCAATATTCAAGAAGGGGGACCACAGTGTACCTGCGAACTACAGGCCCATATCCCTAACCTCCGTCTGCTGTAAACTCCTGGAACATGTGATACACAGCCAAATCATGGAACATTTTGACCGGTTCTATTTTTCTAAGTGATGCACAGCATGGCTTCAGGAAGAAACGCTCTACGGACAGCCAGCTTCTCCTCACACTGCAAGATCTTGCGAAGGCACTAGATGAGGGTGAACAGGTCGATGCCATGCTCCTCGACTTCAGCAAAGCGTTTGACGTAGTCCCACATGAACGACTAGCCGCCAAGCTTCACCACTATGGAGTCCGGGGGAACGTGCTCAGCTGGATCAGAAGTTTCCTGAGCCACAGATCACAACAGGTCTTGGTGGAAGGTTGCAAGTCTGACTCCACTGCAGTTACCTCTGGAGTTCCACAGGGATCTGTCCTGGGGCCCTTGCTCTTCCTTGCCTACATCAATGACCTACCCGATCAAGTCAAGTCCACCTCACGCTTGTTTGCGGATGACAGCCTCCTGTACAAGAAGATATGCTCTACATCAGATGCTATTTCTTTACAAGAAGACCAAGACAAGCTCCAGAAGTGGGAGAGCGATTGGATGATGTCATTCAACCCAAGCAAGTGCGAGGTTATCCGTAACACCAAAAAGAAGACACCAATCAAGTCTACCTACAACATCCATGGTAGAGACCTACAAACAGTGCCAAATGGAAAATACCTCGGTGTCAACTGTCGGATGATCTGTCCTGGAGTACCCATGTATCGGCAACTGCGAAAAAGGCCAACAACTCACTGGCCTTCCTCAGGCGAAACCTTGCTAGCTGCCCAAAGGACATTAAAGCACAGAGCAACCAGTCACTAGTGAGGCCGATACTTGAGTATGCCAGTACAGTCTGGGACCCACACAACCAAGCGAACATCAACCAACTTGAGGCTGTTCAAAGACGTGCTGCAAGGTTTGTCAATGGAGATTACAGGACCACCAGCAGCACCAGTCAAATGCTGAAGGACCTCCATTGCCAACCCCAACATATCCCATGTACATACTACCACCCCTCAACCCTGAGCACTCGAGGCCATTCTCTGAAGTTCCTGGTACCTTTCTGCAGACTAGACATTTACCGGCACTCCTTCTTTCCCTCGGGCATACGACTGTGGAACAGCCTACCAGAGTGCATCGCCACAGTCGACTCCCTAGAGGTCTTCAAGGGAGCACTGGCCAACATGCTGTAGAAGGACACCCAGATTTTATTTGCTTTTAGCCCATGTAAATATTTGCGTCGCATTTTAACCTAAATTGTATGACGATGCCCCAGAGGGGATTTTGAACTTTAAGATGATTTATCGGAAGAAGAGCGCTGCATAGCGCTACCCTAGTACTAGAAGAAACAGCTTGCTCCAAAAAAGCCCTTTGTAGAGAACGAAGTGAAAAAATACTTGACTAGTGACGTGGAGTGGTACAGTGGTCGAGTGGTAAGACACTTGACTCCTGATTGAGAGGTCACAGGTTTCGATTCTCGGCTGGGACACTTGGTTACTTCAGAAACGCTATTTAGTGTTTCCCACCCAACTAGAGACCCAGAGGTAGTCTCGCATGTATCGGTGCTTTGCATGGGGCATGTTAAAGAACCAAGGAATCTATTCAAACGAGCTAGGGTGTTGTACCCAGATTCCTTGTATCTCACCTGTGTCTTTAAAAATTTGCGATAATGCCCCAGAGCGGGCCCTGCAAATTACATGGAAGAAAGAATGCTTGTTGATACCGTTGCATAGCAAAGCGGAACTGAAGCGGTCTCTTGCAAACTGTTAATAAACGGTTTGCTATCCGTGAACTTGTTTGCTGCTAGCATGTCGTTGTCTAGACGTGGACATATCTACATGCGCCAGTGAACAAATGGTACAAGACGAATGGATTGAACTAATTTTAATTGGCAAAGATCAAACGATTCGAACATCCATGAAACAATACAAGGGAGATAACTATAACAGAACGCAAGTGGTAAGTTACAACCACGGACCGCTTATGATCCAACTGCGGATCCTAGTACATCAATAATTGTATACATACGAGTTATGTACTGGCGTAACCTCTCCTTTCTCTATTATAAACGAATAACTAAATTAACTCAAGTACAGAACTGTATAATACATATCATGATGTTCCTTACATATGACAATACCTTATAGAAAGTTTCATAACTACTCAAAGGTACTAACTACCAATTCATACACATATTCATTACAGCGCAAAGTGCACATGTCATTGGTGTGTTAAGGTTATTATAGAAACAACAATAAGAAATAATAAGAACTTTAAACAAGTACCACAAGTTAACAATAAACATGAAACCTTAATTCAAATCTCAAAATACTCAGTTGCACTTACTAAGACAGTGCTTAGTCTAAACATTAACTTTCTATATATACAGAAATGTGTATGCATGTAAATCATGTTATGAATGACTATCATATCAAAACAGCTATCGATTAAATGAAAACTTCCACATTATTTGAAGTCAAATAAAGAAGTGTCTATATACTGTGGGTCAAACGTTCACAAAATTTGAAGTCACATAAAGATGTGTCTATATACGGTGAGTCAAATTTTTGTTATGATCAGATAATAGTCACTGGCATTACAAACAAATACAAACATGTTAGCTAAGCTCATAGTCAGACAAGTATGAAGGTTGTTTTCTAGCACGTTGAGGTCTAACATCGCTATTGTTAGAAAAGTTAGTAATACTGTTCTCCGGTTGATGTGTTTGAAAAGTGTCTGGTACAGGGATAGGTTCCACCGGTTCCCCAATGACAATAGGAATCGAATTATCCCGATCATGATCACAACCGGGCAGGGTCAGTGTTGTTGGTATTGTCGCTGGTTCTGGAGGTTTGTTTGAAGCCGATAATTGACACTCATCTTCAGAGTCACTGTCTGGTGAGGAAATCATAGACTGACACTCAAAATACATTTTATCACTAGGAACTCGATAACACTCGGCACGTTTCACTTTATAAGAGGTGGCTCTTAACTGACATCCTATGAATTTCTTTACATAGCACCACTCATTGTCGCACGAAACCACTAAATATCTACTTCGAGCACTTAGCTTGCTTTTATCAGAACACAGATACACTAGGTCACCAACACTGATTTCTTCAAACCGCCTGTTGATAGTCTTGGATTTTGACTTCGACCGTTCACTATGAATATGGTTGGATAACCGAGACTCGTGTTGTTGGAGAATCACTTCACGATCTGATACTGGCAGTTGTTCATGCGTGAATTGAGATCGCTGAGTCCAGAGTTCACGAGATGATAATCCAGATTTGCGAAGACGAGAATTTAATCGTGAAATCACAACCGCGAGACCTACATTTGTAACCGGGCCACCACCAGGTTCATACCTCAAGAGTTCACTTTCTAACTCTTGAACAGCTCTTTCCGCAACTGGGTTTTTGTTAACATTTTTTGTTCGGCCGACTTCGATAACAATATTCAACTGATTCAACGTGACATCTGAATGGAGTGAAACAAAACCAGGTGCTGGATCTACGCGAATAACGGCGGGTGGGCCATCTAATGGCAGTAGTTCAGCACATAAACATGTTAACCCGTCTCTTAATGTGTCTCTTTTCTCATCAGGTACAATGCACGCCTTAGTATATGATGTGACAGTTTCTCGCACAACTAAAATCAACTGACGATTACGTTTTAAAATGTCAGCAGCAAACGATATACCAATAACGTCTGGGGGATCCTCGCATGATTGTTGTGTAGAATAGCTAGGTAATGTTTGTAATGAAGAGCACATGTGACACTGTGTAGTAACACGTTCGACAGTTCTATTTAAGTCTAAAGCGTAAAAGTGTCGCTTGATTACGAGTTCGAGTTGGTGTCTAGAAGGATGATCGAGCTTTAAATGTAACACACTGACAAGTCCATCTAAGACAGAACACGGCACTATAATGAGTTCAGCAGGTGGTAACAATGGGTCAAGTTCCTTGTTTTAAATGGGCATGAGTACGCCTAAGATCTGCGCACTCTGATTGTATTTGTAGCCATGCTGATCTAGTCGCAAATGGAATACGCGAAGCCCCTTTGATGATATCGTCAATACGCACACTACGAACAACCGACTCTTCTGTGCAGAGGATAAAAGTACAAATCTGACAATTTGGTTGATTACAACAAGGAGCATTTCTGCTAGCAAAGTCGGACGGTACATTGGCTTTCCCAGCAAGATGCCTTACACTAACTTGGTAGCGGCTAACGATGGATAGGAATGTTGTCACTCGAGGGCTAGCTGAAAATTCCCCACGACATAACTTCTCTGTGGCTTGGACACAAGGTTTACTGTCGGTAAGTACACAAACTCTAGCTGTAGACTGTATGATATATGGACTAAAATGTTTGACAGCAGATGCTATACCTAGAGCCTCGATTTCACATGGAAGCCACGTCACCTGATGTTTGCGGAGCTTAGCACTGAAGAATCCAGCTAGTAGCAATTTGTTGTTTCTCATCACGTATAAGGTTGCGCCAAGACCTCGTTTTGTTACGGATCCATCTGTAATGATCCAAAGCTGATCTGATGGTCTTGGGATCACTATAGACTTATGGTGATGAAGAGCGTCTTGAGCAACTTTAAATATCTTCATGAAAGAATCGGTCCACGTAATCTTTTCATTAGATTGTTTACCAGCAGTTAACTCTTCTAGCGGATTAATGTAACAAGATAGATTTGGTACCACTCTACTAAGAACTTTATAAGCTCCGATAAATGAACGTAATCCTTTAATCGTGTCTGGAGGAGGACATGTCGATAATGTAGCTATGCGATGAGGACTAGCAGAGAGCATGCCAGAAGACCAAATCCAACCAAGGATAGTAGTGGATTGTGGGCAAATAACTGTTTTGGAAGGTGAAAGGCGCAGACCACAATTCAACAATGCAGCAAGAACTCGTTCCCAGTTTTCAAGTAGATCATCAAGAGTGTTAGCACCGCAATACAAATCGTCTGCAAGTTTGGATACACACCCCTCTTGAACAAAGTCTCCGATTACGCGGCACATCATCTCCTCAAGTGCGGTTTCTGATCCTGGCATACCCATGGCACAACGGGTATACACCCTTACACCACGAAATGGTGTCGCGACACCGCAGTATTTCATAGACTGTTTGGATAGGGGTATCTGATAGAATGCACTAGTTAAGTCAGATTTAATTACATATTTCCATTGACCAATTGATCGTAAAGTAGAATCACAATCTGGCATTAAACTTGGTTGTGGTTTACTATATCGCCCAACGTCTGAGAATGCAGTCACTAGTCTGTAACCACCATTAGGCTTTTTCACCAAAAAGGAGGGATTAATATACTCTACGGTTATGCCAAGGTCCTCAGGGCGGCTAAAGACTCCTTTCTTTTCTAGCTCATCGAATTTTGACTGAAGCTCTACCAATTTGTCTTTGGCATATTGAGGGACCCGCCCTTTTCTCTGTGGTGGTTGGACTGGGCCCATGTTGATTACTGATTCAAACTTGCCTGCAGCACCATTGTACCCTGTAATGTCAGGTGAAAACACGTCATCATATTTCTCGACCAAGGTTTTAAACTTTGTACAATATTCTTCAGACATAATATTATCTGGGTCAATAGATATGCACTCTGAGTGTGGTAAGATTGTCTTGCTAGAGCGAACTGAGATAGGTGTGGGGTCCTTGAGTTGACTAGGGCCTTCCTGTGTACTTCCACTTAAGGGTATTGTACTTCTAACGAAGCCAACATGTTCATGTTTCAGTATTTTGTGCGGTTCATTTGTATCGTTTGTTATCCTGATACACCTACCAACAACGTCAAGAACTTGCGGTCTAATCCATTTATCACAATTACTCTCGCACTTTGGTTCAACAGCGACGACTTCCTCAGGTCCAATGTCAAGTTCTGGTGGTAAACATAACTCAACAAATGATCCAGGCCACACGACAGATGTAGAAGAGCTGGCGCGAAGAACGAAAGCTTGTGTACGTCGAACAGAGTTGCTGGATTTATCTGACTTAATAACACCATATGACAAAGAATCAGAGTCACCAATGGTTATTTCACGTTTTGCGGGTCTAATAGAAATATCATTTGTTGCCATAAATGGAATTCCCGCAAGGACATCAACATCAATATCATGAACTACAAGTGCTTCCAGTAAAAGTTGACACTTTCCTCTCACCACAGTTATATGAGTCTCACCAACAACATTTAGAGGTGTCATGCCATCAGCCTGTAAAGCACTTTGGTTAGTACGTTTCACCGGTGCACCGATAAGTTCCGCAACCGATTGCTTTATCATGCTGATTTCAGCTCCACTATCAAGGGTTAAGCATAATGGGTATTGTCTATAGCATGCTTTAAGAACAGGTGACTGTTTTGTACAAACGCGCCTTGTGGAGTGGACCAGGGAATTGTGGGGAGTATCCGTCTCTTCAGCAAAATTTTCATCATCGGTTTGCTCTTCATTATTTTCATCAGATTCAGTGAAGGTAGAAAGTCTCACTTTACCAGAGTGGTTTAAGTATTTTTTATCATCTTCTGGTAAGAACTTACATTTACTGAGAAAATGCTGGTGGCTAGCTCTACCCGCTTGTTTGCACAGAGGGCACGATGGGGTTCGTTGAATCGGTCGATTTGAAACATTTGAAGGTCGTTTGAATGTAGAACGTAACACTTTGGCCTCAGCAAGTGTGTGAATCTCATCTAATAAACTAGGAATAGCTAATGAAATTTCTGGTTTTAATGATGCTAGTGTTCTAGAGCGGAGTTCCGTAGCATATTTTTGCTTAACAATAGCCGGTAAGTGAGGGTCAACCAACCATAACCAGGTAAGAATTACAAAATTTTCAACAGTGGGTGTGGCCTCTTCATCTTGGTCTGGAACCTCGCCATGGTGGCTTATGGATCCACCTCCATTGAGCATATTGTCATCAACGAAGCTTGATAAGCGTTGGTAAAGGTCCTCGGGACGCTCATTTGGTTCTAATTTTATATTATCGAAGTCTAAGAAGTGTCCACCAGTCGATTGAAAACCAAAATGGAGCCTTATTGACTGCCAAATACCGTTGATGCTTACTGAGTTTTTAACTATAGTATTTCTTGCAATGACGGGACAGTAGTTAGCAATCTGACCTAACATGAGCTCCAACTGTGCTACTTTCTGGGCTGCAGTACGACCATTTTCAACTTCATCGCCGTCATTAGTGAAACCACGAAGAGGGGTGGTCGTTGTCTTTTTGTGCCATGAAACTCCATCAACCAAAAATGAAGCGAAATTCTTATCCAGAGACAAAGTATACAGTAAATTCTGTCTCCACGCTTCGAAAGATGTTATTGATTCGTTTTTTGATAAGCACCATTGTTTTGGCGCTCTTATCTGAGCCATTGTTCAACCTTTTTGTGCAGTTCCTCTGGCTGCCTCGTCTTTTCCACGCACCTGTTCTCACTTATTATCGGGTCACCCGTAGATTCGTTAACGCCGCTGCCACCACGCCAGTGAACAAATGGTACAAGACGAATGGATTGAACTAATTTTAATTGGCAAAGATCAAACGATTCGAACATCCATGAAACAATACAAGGGAGATAACTATAACAGAACCCAAGTGGTAAGTTACAACCACGGACCGCTTATGATCCAACTGCGGATCCTAGTACATCAATAATTGTATACATACGAGTTATGTACTGGCGATGCTTGTCTAAGCAACAGGCACTAGGCTACCAGGGCAAGAGTGTAAATGACACTAAATGCAACGTTATATCTAGTTTAATTGGTTTGAAAACAACCGAGCTGGTTATAGAATTTAGATTTCTAATAGTTGTGACTGTCAACAGCTGGTCAAAGCTCATTTTAGAACAAATATTATGTGGAATAGTGTTCCACGTCGCGAAATAAGGTGACAAATGCAAGATTCAAGCGTCTCGCCACACGGATCTTCTTAAAAGTCATGCAAATATACTATATTTACCTCTCAATTGGATAATAGAAGATGTAGCTGCATGATTAAACCTGCAGGCTTTTTGGACGACATTGGAAATAACAGAAATATCCCTAAATTTAGGTCTAAAAATACACGAAAACGACATTTCGTGCTGACCTCAAACCAATCAATGTCAATACAAAGCTTTAATATTCAGGTGCATTGTGGGAAATTATGTTGAACCGGAAGTGTTTCCCTTAGCAACTTTCTAGCGTATGCGAACATCCGGGCACTGTTGCTAGACTACACAAACAGTTGTGTGACTTCCATGTTGTTTACAACCAAGTTCTCTGAAAGTGGTCAGTGTTGTATTGAAATAAAAATATAAATTTATTGGTAACAGAAACATTTGGAAAGGGGACAAAATGTCGCAAGTTCAACAGAAAATACAGTGCGAAGGAACTAAAGGATTTGGTTATCGAAAAGTGAAATCAAGACCTCAAGAAACAGTTGGATTCACAACTCAGTCATATCAGAGAAATGCAAAGGTAGTATGCTATTATCTTTTGCTCGTTCTAATGATAACAGCTTTAAACCAACTATTAGAAATATGTATCCTGGTGCATTGTTGTAAAATGTGAATTAATTTCCGTTTTAATATAAATGAAAGACTCCTACTGCAGCCAAATGATGAGTTGTTTTTCTTTCTTAGATTCTAACATTTTGGTGGAAACAAACAACTGAGTTGGTGTTCATAGTTTTGAGATTTTCAATTCAATGGTATAACAATTTCATTTCAACTCATTGTACTGCTGTCAATCCCTTTCCAATTATTATTGGCAGATGTCTGTCATGATGGCCCCCATGAAATTAAGAGACAGAGGTGAGGTACAAGATGAATTACCCAAGCTTGTTTCGAATTGATTGCTTGGTTCAATAACATGCCTGGTTTCGTAACCTCCCAGTTATGATCAGATGTTGGGATTATCCTGTAGATGTTTAAAGCACCAATACATGCAAGACTACCTCTTGGATTCCAACCAGTTCATCTCTAGGGTGGTTATAAAATTAAACAGTGTTTCAGAAAGTGACCAAGTACCCTAGCCCAGGTTCAAAAAATATCATGGGATGCCTGAATTTACAAGTGATCAGTAGAGCTTGAGTTTAGAATAGAAGAACTAACATTAAACAATTATAAGTAAGATTTAACAGGTGTAAACATAAGTACATATGATAGTTTCTGCTGACTGCAGGTCAGCGTTTTTCAAACTGTTACTCCAGGTTTTGGTATAAAATTCAGGGGTAGGGTATCTACACGGGAGCCAGTCGTTTCGTACACTAGTCGTTTCGTATACTGTAAAATTCGGTTGTTTCGTACACTATCGGTCGGTTGTTTCGTATACTGTTGAAAAGTGTCGGTTGTTTCGTACACTCCTATTGCAGATAGTGTTAATTAATTGATCTATTAATTGGTATTATTCATGTCTTCGTGTGTGTACTTGTTATTCGCACGAATTGTCACAATACAGAATGTTTTTTATTGACTATAATTATGGTATATTTTCAGCAATTAAATTGCAAACTTTATTTTTATTTCAGAAATATCACCGCTATATAACAAAGTATCTTGGGAAATATTAGAATTATTTTAACTGTTTATTTTCTTGAATTGAATGTATTATTGATCACAATTTGACATATTACAAGCGTTTCAAATTCCGTCTCATGCTTCATTTCAGAAATATATATATATATAATTAATAGTCATGGATAATAATACTACAAACTACTATATGAACTTATCATATTCATAGTTATTTTTCATAACTCATTGCAATTAAGGTAGTCTAGTATCATACTAAAAACGATGCAAGTAATAATTTTGACATTTAATAAAGAATATGGACAATTTATACAGCACAAGAAACATACATTTTATGTATCTAGAACATGTAACACACAGTTCCAGGAAGCCTCATCATTTATGCACACTTTATACACCATAAACCATTGATTTAGTGATATATTAAAAAATACCCAGCCCAATAGACCTATATGTCACAGGCTTTTTGGCGTATTATAAAACTCATGATTGTAATATAGATCTGTAAATGTATATATGCAAAATCTAACATTGCATGGTTACTCATCATACATATATATACGCTTTTTGAATTACTTTCAGTTCACGTAATTATATCATTGTATGGACTCAATAATATTCTTTAATAAGGGAGATACTACATGTTTATTCACTATAACGGTATACTTTTTAATATTATAATTAATTTTATTTCTTTTCTATAGTAATTATTTATTCATAAATAATTTGATATTAAATAGAAAACTATTAACCAATTCAGAGTCGCGAAAAACATCTTGTAACATCGTACCAAACACATATTAATTACGCCAATTATAAATACATATACAATAGGAGTGTACGAAACAACCGACACTTTTCAACAGTATACGAAACAACCGACCGATAGTGTACGAAACGACCGAATTTTACAGTATACGAAACGACTAGTGTACGAAACGACTGTAATCCATCTACACTACCAGTTATAAATAGATCACGCCTCTTTGTACTATTCCTGTCAGTTCTTAATATTCTCTCTCTATCTCTTTATAATTAATATTATATACCAAGGGAAAATATCTAGTTCAGAAGTGGACAAATGGTTCAGGGATAAGATCTGCTGATTGCTAATACATTTTAGGTTGTGGTATCAAACCTTCCACAAGCCAGTTAAAATGGAAATGCTTTCAGTGCTTCTGCCCTAACATGACTAACTTCACTGGCTATCTTTCTTATGATGTACAAAATCTATGGTCAGTGTAAAAGTACCAATGAGGCTTCTGGATATGCAGCATCTTCTGTACCTGACATGTTCTATCCTCAAAAACTAATTTGACTTACTTATTCCGGGTCAAAGTTTGAAAAATTTTGGCAGATATTGTATATAATTTAAAAAGGATTTTATTGGTAAATAAGTTGCTGTAATTGGTGAGTACATAATCTGGTAAACACTGCCTTTGGACGTTTGGGTTGCTAGGATGTAGTGATATTTTTCATTCAGAGTTTATGAAGACTGAGTCCTCTGTGACATCAGATGTATTTGTAGAATAATATTATCAGTGCCTATATTTATTTTTCGACTTACTTTAGGTTGAAAGCCCTCCTGCAGCTGGAGCATTCAAGCCTAGGCAATCTAACCCAACTGCCTTCAGAAAATTCTATGAAAGAGGAGATTTTCCTATTGCCCTAGAACATGACACAAAAGGAAACAAAATAGCATGGAAGGTAAGCTTGGTGTTATTTTGCTTGTAAAATTTGAAATTTAATGCTTCTTATGATAGAGTTAAATGTTTTGTAAACTGTTATTAATCTTAGTTAGCAGATTTTCACTTATATTACAAGCCATATCAGGTTGACATTTTGTGATAAACAAAGTCTGACATTATATAAACTTAAACTGTATCACTTTACGTTGGTCTGTATTTTTCACAGCTTTAATAGAATAACTAAATTTATTACCTTTGACTATACCTAACTGAAGCATACAGTTTTGTCACTAACACTTCTTGAAGATCATGTGTTTATATTTGTTGTTCCATATTCCACATGCTATTTAAACTTCACATTTATGCATGTTATTATTCAAGTGTATACACTGGTGACCCTAGTTATGCTTTTTGTCACCGAAGGTAAATTTGTTTGCCTATTTGCAATAAAGTTTTTATTTCTTGTGATAATCATTTTATCTTAATTTTAGTACAGTATAATATACATGTATATATACAAATGAATTAATTGTTAAACTAAACCATACTAAACTAATACAGTCATATTACATTTGTATTTGTAGGTTGAGATTGAGAAATTAGACTATCATCACTACTTACCTTTATTCTTTGATGGACTTTGTGAAACTCAACACCCATATGAGTTCTTTGCCAGACAGGGTGTTCATGATATGTTGGAACACGGTGGTTCAAAAATTCTGCCAGTTATTCCTCAGTTAATTATTCCTATCAAAAGTATGTATTTATTAGTTATATTACCATAATATTTATAACATCACTTTTAAAATGATACTAGAATTGATGAACTTACAATGTCATCCTCTTACATCAATGATTTGTCAAGTTTCTAGATTTAGATATCATTTTATATTGTCTTTGGTATGACATGGCCTGGGAACGAACCAGGGAACGAACCTAGGAGCTCCCGCGCTCAAAGCAGATGCTCTATGACAGGACTATCAAGGACAAACCTTGTTGTAACCCTACCAACAAGGGACCCCATTTTGGGTTTTGTATACAGTGATCAGAAAAGAAAAAATTGTGTGAAGTGTTATAGATATAGTTATCTCCAGTACTCGTATGTACCATGAACATTTAAGCTGTAATCTTTGCAACTTTCAGAAACACTTTTCAGTGTTTCCGACCCAACAAGAGGTAAACAGACTGGAAACCCAGGGGTAGTCTCACTTTTGTCTGTTCTATACATGAGGATGGTATTGGAGAACCAAGGTGCTATTCAGAAAGAGCTAGGACTGTGCACCTAGATTCCTAATATATAACACATTTTTTTGTCTCTTCCCTTGATGCCTGAGGACATTGGCTAATTAGGCAGGGAGAAAACTGAATGAAACAAACATTTCTTTAAAGACCACCCATGCAATTTTAATTATTCATTTACATGTGGAATCTAAACCAAATATTGTCGAATGGTCTAAATTAATAAGAGATAAGCCATTGCAGACTGGTTTTTTTCTTCCTGTCTCATTTGCTATTATCAATTTGCCTTTATATAATACTGTATTTGTATGCTTTCAGATGCTCTCAACATGAGGACACCAACAGTGGTTTGTACAACACTCAAAGTATTACAACATTTGGTTGTATCAGCAGATATGGTTGGTGAAGCTTTGGTTCCATATTACAGACAGATCCTCCCTATTCTCAACATCTTTAAAAATAAGAATTGTAAGTAACCCAAAATACTGTAGATGTCATTGTTTGTGTACCCTAACATGGAAGAGATTCACATTATAGATGTCTCAATACACATTTCCTTGTGGTTTACAAATGTTGTTCACTGAGTGTGTTAGCAAATCCATTCTGATGGATTCACATGCCCGTTTACTTTACAAACTATTTTACATTCTGAAAGGTGGAATAATCTGATGGACTTATCACTTTTTATTGTAATTTATCTGATATAAAGAACAGGAAACACACAAAATGAATTTTATCACTTTCTGACCAATAAGGATGTACAGAAGCAAGTTATATAAGTCATGTTTCAACTCAAACCTTTGTTATGGCTTGTCATTCAAGTTGTCACCAGCACAAGTAAATTGTGTGTTTGCTTATATGCCGAGCGGTTTGGTTTATAATTTTGGGCTTGGAAAAAACTCACATATCATAGAGTAATTCTGTTTAAACTGTAGTAGTCTTATTATCTGAGTATATCAACAAACTTGCATATTGTTAATGTTGAATTTAATTTAAAAATGAAAAATTGATAAATAAAACCTATGGTCAGGATATTTCGGGAACTTTTTATTGTTATAGGGTTTTTATTGTCCATAAATGTGCAGATGTTTTTCCCCCAATTAAATTGACTTCCAGCTTTATTGGTCCTCTGTAGGGAATTAATATCACATATTTATCAAGATTTCAGGATTCTCAATTTGTCCAACATGACCCCTGATATTAGATTGTGTCATATATGACTGAATGTATCACTGAAAATACTAAATTTGAGACAACGTCACAATAACTGCCCAATTACCTTTACAAGTTACATGTATATAAATTGATAATTTGTTTCCAATTTTAGTGAACTCTGGTGATGGAATTGATTACAGCCAACAGAAACGAGAAAATATTGGTGATCTAATTCAGGAAACATTAGAAGCATTTGAGAGACACGGTGGAGAAGACGCTTTCATTAACATTAAATACATGGTCCCAACATACGAATCCTGTATGTTAAACTGATTCAATCATACTTCTTAAATTTACTTGGACAATGAAATATCAGTGAACAATTTTCTTAAGTGATCTTTACTTTCATAGATAAACTGTAAAAATACAACTTACATTTTTCAAATTCTTATACATGTGTTTAGTAAAACAAAGTGAGAAATATATGGAATTAATGAAAACTATTACATGTGTCATGTGTTTTAATTGGATTTTTAAGTCAAAATTGTACCATTTCAGTATCAGGTCACGGTATTTATGTACTAGTATAAAGATGCCAGATGGTTAAGTTTGACACACTTGTTAGTATTAAATGGCACCGGTATACACTATCAGTCCAATGTACATTGTCATGCATGTAATACATACTGTCATTTTTCAATTGTGTAAAATTGTAAATATGTTGATGACTATTAATACGAGGAAATCATTGAACTGACGAACGTTAAACCATCATTCTGAGGTATATTATTGATATTAGTGCCTTGTACAAACCACTTATATATGATATTTCATATAAAACATCGTGTATATGTATTGTACAGCAAGATCAAGAATTGGTTATAAAGTGTTAGAAAGAAGGCGTCTGTTATATCAATACACGACAAGCTGTTGGTATTTGTGATAATGTTATATTTGATGTGTGCTATTTATTTGTGATATCATTTTGTAAAGGTATGATAACTAAGTTAATAATTACAGAATATGAAGTTTAAGGGCTCGCACATGTTACATATGGTATGTTTTTATAGTAAAGCTGTGTTTTATATTATTACATTATAATATGATACAGCGAGGAGTACATTATCATTCTGTCACATATAAATATTTGGTGAAGATGCACAATTGATGGAGAAATGTATGGATGAGTGAATGCAATATTGTCATATAATGAAGCAATCCACAAATTTCTGTTTCAAGAAGGATTTTCTCTCTATATGTCCGACGTCTATAGCTATAATCAAGTAAGATAACTCTTCCGGACCAAAAAGTAGATATATTTGCCCCAAATAATTTTGTACATACTGAAAATTAAAAGGCATAAATAATCGTCTTTGTTCAATTTAATGCAAGTTAGATAACTCTAAAATTGTAGCACTTTATTGTCCTCATATTTTGAGAATACATGGGTGAAAGTTAAAATTTTGAAAAACTGAAATTTTAAAAAAATGACAATTTATATAGGGAAAATAAAGAAAAACGGGCATCTTGATTCACTCAAAAACCTGAAGTTCAGGCATATGCCTGAAAGCTTTCACCCATGAGAATATATGTACAAAAGGGCGTATATTATTGTCTGTACATTATAATACAGGTGTTGTTTTTGATGACTAAGCTTTATGTGATACACAGAAATCTCTTATATTTGTAGTAAGTTGTTGCTGGACACCCGTACTATCCCCTGTGATGTATTGTTTATAAATGATTAGTGTATTTTAGCATTTTGTTACCTTTATGACTATTGTGTATTTGTTACATGTCCATCTTGAATATATTTGTTATCAGAGTGTGGATGTTTATTTCTTAGGTCAGTTAACATAGTTTGCACTAAATTCACAGCTTTCAACAGATCATTCACTTTTTGATGTACTTGCTATGTATATTTAAAATATTAAATACAATGGGGTTATTCATCATAAAATGTTCGACTCATTTCTTCAGACTAATTCAATTTTAAGTTTCCTATTTCTTATATACTTAGGCAATAGTTTCGCTGTAGTTTGCCAAAGAAGTTAAGTATGTGAACATTGAACTACTAGAGGTACCCTCCCCCCTGAGGGCTACCCACCCCCTGGACATTTCTGTACTTTATCATTACCTTACTTGACCTTGTAGTAAGAATGGATTCAAGACTTTGTGCTTGAAATATGTGGTTATCAAATTAAAGTACTTTATATGGTATTAACAGCCTGCTTTTTGTTGTTTTTCCAACATAGAGATTGCAATGTCATATTTTGTTCAACTTCACACAGAATTATTCATATACATAGGCATTAGGGGCAATACGGTAACTGGCCGTAATCTCTCAATATATCGCTGGCTTAGAATGAGATGGTTGTAACTACAAAATCAATATTTTGAGAAAACAAGAAAAACGGTCTGACAATCACTCTTTACTTATGGTAAAACAAGCTTTTTCAACTTCAATTTGGTCAACATGTCAAGTTCCGATTTTCATGAAAATAGGCTCAGAAGAAGGGCCTTATAATGTATATTACAAAGATGCATTAGTCTAAAAGGTTGTAAGTGCCACTTACGACCTTCTCATTCTAATCCAGCAATATCTCATGAGAAATCTCAGCTCAAATACAGATTTTGCTCAATAAGAGTCTGAGTTTCAGACAGACCTGGCGTTGGATCTTGTTAAAGTTTTGTGTAATGAACTGTCAGCCTGTACAGTACAGTGTTTTCATTCTGTGATACATGTATCAACTTTGAGTCAAATTTGGTACAAATACTCACTCCAAGATAATTAGGTGCCAATATTTGAACTGAGAAACTGATCTAGATGTTTTTGGTGATTGGGATCTGGTCAGTTACACATGTATGATGACAATCAGTTGATAAAACCAGTTTTGTTCCGAAGCCAGTATTTGAACATACGCTCCTGCAAGCAGTGAACAACCAATAAATTAGTTGGAATAAATTGACTGGCACAGGTTAAAATGTATATCATTACCACATGACTTACTGTAAAATCATTTAATTCGATGGGATGAAATTTTGTGGTTTAAGTAAAAAATACCATTTCGATGGGAGATTAATTTTGCATTTCAGGTAATAAAAAAAATACAAGTATTGTTCAATGAGATTTGATTTTGTGGTAAAAAGTGAGCCACAATATCATGAAATTTAATCCCCCACGAAAATTAATGATTTTACAGTAAATCATTTCACCATAAGAAATTATACCAGTAATAGTATTAAGAGGATAATGGGGCAACTATACAGGTTAAACCTCTTACCTCTTTAACGCTAACAAACTTCTGTATTTTGGGGTAGCTATTGTGGAGGACAAACATTGGAGGATATCTAGATATAACTATAGATCTTCCATGGATAGATTCTTCACAACTTCTACATCAAACTGGCTTTATCCCTTCACACATATACCAAACTTGAATAATATTCCCACAATATTAGAGATGTGCACACCCAGACAGATGTGCTATTCTATATCAGTTAACAGTCAAATGTACTAGGGGTATAATCAAAGGTACGTATGACTACTACTAGTACAATGGATTGATAAGCCATCAATACACATAATTAAAATTGTCTGCTTTATATTATGTCCAAATTAATTTGAGACAATCCCTCGGGTTTCAACGCTTAAGATTAACAGCTAGCCATATAGGTCTGGTTGTGCACATCTCTATTATAAAATACTGCCTTGTCAGTGAAATATCACATTCCTACCATAAGTTCAAGTAGTACATGAAATGCAGTCAAAATTATCATTGGTCCAAAATCAATAGACAATAACCTGGTAAGACTGGAATGCACAGATGCTATTCACAACAACTCTTTATGCTTAAAAGTAAAATACAAGAAAAGTGTCCATCAACACAAGTGTCCCCATTTGGGTATATGGTAAAGTAACAAAGGGCAATAACTCAGGTAAATTCCTACCTTTACAGTCAGCTATACATCAAGGTTGTTAATCTGCAAAAGTTTGAAGAAATTTCGCCAAACTATTTTTGAGGAGTTCAACACACAAGATTGCCTTACATACGGACAGACAGCACCAATGCAATATGATCCCAACTAATAAATAAGTGAGGGGGGGGGGGGCAAAAAACTATAGAAATCTAACCAATGGCTGCCAAGAAATATAATATGGACCGACTAACCAACAGACAGATCAACCTGAAGCATGGCTCTAATACAGTCACCATATGCTTTGTATGTGGGGGGTAATAATAACTAGTACAAAGATGGTGTGAATGTGTAATATGACCACAGAGCATACCTGCCAAGTACACCTATTAAAGTGGAGTTACTCCTATTTTCGTTGTGAATTTCTGGTTTTCAAGTTCACCTACCTTTCACAAAAGTACATTTGGTTCATTTTATTGTCGTTTGTCCCATATTTATACCCACTAGAATTAATACATTCCTTGTTTATGCATCTAAATCCCTTAAATCACATTTTAGTGCATCTTGTGACATGTTTCCCTTTATCACTCCTATTCTGGATTTAACTAACTTGGCAGGTATGCTATAGAGTGTGGTGAGTTATATCAGTTATAAAAGTTACCAGAAATTGTTAGGCCACAGAGACCATGCACTAACCTACAGATAACAAGAGTCGATATCATAACAAACATTATTTAATCAAATAGCAAATAAATGTTTAGGTTGAAGCATATAACAACACAGATATAAAACAAACAATATTTGGTAGACGAGCATCACGCTAGATTACAGAGCATTTAATCAACATCAATAAAAACATTTTAAGTAATATAATACACTCAGGGACAAAAGAAACGCAAAACATACAAAATGGTATTTTTCAAAGTTATTATCTTTTCAAATTCACTGAAATTTTACACAATCATTTGTGAAATATTAATACGGCATACTTCAAAATTTTATTCATTTCTGGAATTGAATTATATTTTTATATAGATTTTAATCTAACAGTCCGGCATTGTAAAAGTCACATATTTGTCACATTCATTATCTGGTGTAAGCACCACGAATATGAATACACTTTAAACATCCACGCCTCATCCATGATATAATATTTGTGATGTATAATTGTGGGAAAATATTTTACTCACGAATAAAGGCCTGTCACGTGCTTCAAAGCCAAGAAAAATATAGACGAAGTTTCAAATCATTGTTAAAACAAATTGATCGTTTATCACCTACCAATTGCGAACTACTAAACTGTACATGCGTGTTAATGATTTCATTTGTTGGAGAAAATTGTATATGTAAATGATAGATGAATTTAATCAGTGTTTATGATACTGCTGGTAAACTATTCAAGAGGTGTGAAGTTTATGGGCTAAAAATAAACGACTTTGAAGTGTATCGTTGTCGTCTTTAATGTGAAATGAAAAAAATGAATCAAATTGAACGTGCGATATTTTGAAAAAGGAACTTTATTTTTTCAAATAAGTTGTCTTTTTGCCTACTCATGGGCACCTATGTACGAGGGGGTATCAAAAAGTTCGTGGACTGTGCCTGCCATTTGTTTAGTTTTTGGCCGAATTCAGTAAAAATCACACATTCTTTAAAACTATGTATTTTGAATTGATTTGCAAATTTTCAGCTAATATAACTTTTATCCGAGTAGGTGGTGGTTACTATGGTAACTTAAATTATGCTCCGCGGCGCACTTTCAAACTATCATGCACTTGACTTCCGACATATCCCTATAATTCTGTGAATCGTTATCCGATTTGAAATATAAAACCTTCGTCATGAACATTAAGACCGTAGCATCATAATGATGTATATATTATAGCGCTGTTGTCACGGATACTGATGTGACGCTTTAATCATGTCGTTTTGTGTAGTCTGATTTTCGACGCATTTCATGACGTCGGCGCACTTTCGACATGACGTTACACTCGGAATATCGATCTTCCGTTGCATTTTGCCCGTTTACATTATTATACACCAATACTGATCTCAGATTAGAGCATGTCTACCAAGTATATATTAAGTAAGGTTGTCGTGCGAAAATTAATCTGTTTAAATGGTATTAAATATGTGGCGATGAGAGTTGAATGATGCTAATATCGGTAGGGAAGACTCCATGTAATGTGTGATTATCGGCGCTGGAATAAAATAATTTGTCAAATCTTCATTAACTGACCGAACTTTTTTATGAATAAAATGCTATTTAGTAAAAACTAAGTATTCTAGTAGGCAATAAAACAGTTCAATTCAGGTTTGTGAGTTTTGGATTCTTTAGACGATCAAAAAGAGGCAGAAGTTTTGACGTTTCAGGACGTCGTAACGTCATAAAAGTGCGCCGGATGGCTGTTGGTCATCTTTTAAATCGTTAAAATATTTTATTGATATTATCACTTAATCAACTTTTTATTTGTTACTCAGTACAGAATTACATGTAGTTTAAGATGATAAAATAAATAATTCAATCACATTACGCATATCGAAATGAACGAGTCAGTCCACGAACTTTTTGATACCCCCTCGTATCTTAGCAGTTTTTCTGGCTGATCGGAAACGGTTTCTGTGATATAGCCTGCGTATGATCCCGTCCTGTCGTCGTGTGATTATCCATAATATCCATGAGTGTCTGCAGTCCTTAACCGTTCCAGAGACCTGGTATCGTTCATGTAGCCTTGCAATGATTGAAGGGTGGTAAGGAAATTGCCGACAACATCAGAATGACTCGAACCCATTTGGAGCAGTCCCGATGCTTCAGACCGTGTGTGTTCAGGCAAACATGACATGTCTAAACTTCTTTTATATGTTTTTATTCGATGAGTTTTCATAAGTGCTATGAATACTCTGTCATTCGGCAATAGAAATGCTCTGCTTTGCCATTTCGCACGTGCCCCAGGTGCGAAAAATGAGTTTCGCACTAAACTGGTAAAAAACGGTTAAAAACACATTTAATTGTGTAGAAAGGTGCTGATATGTCAAGGTTGTAACCCATGTATCATTAACATTAAACAAAAATAATATATCGCATTTATTTAAGAAATTATGACGTCCGAAAAAGTTTTGCGTTTCTTTTGTCCCTGAGTGTAGTTCTAACAAAGTATATAAGGCCAGAATGAATATATTTCCAGATTAATATTACCAACATGTGTTAAAAAGGCAAAAACTGGATAACGTTTCAGAAAGTCCTCTGCCAAATTGATGGATAAATACTTTGAATGTTAAAACCTCCGCACTCTTAATTGATCATACAGCAGTGCTCCGCCCATTTGCTTCTAATGGTCATAGAAAAAATATTGAGTCCTTTCAATGGGAAACACAATTTTTGATTTGTATATGAAAACATCTGGTCAATTGGCCGTTAGGAGCTAATGGTCATTTCAAAAGGCTGAAAACTGTCATGGTGACCCTAGATTAACATGGAACAGGTATGAAACATTAGTAGTTTTACTATTTATCTATACTGGCCAATTAAGTGACTATATTAGTAGCTTGGAACATAAGAATCTGTATTGTTCAATATCAGCATCAACCACAAGTTACTAATATCTGTCAGGCAAACATTCTGAAAATAAGGATTGAGTTATAATTTTACAGATATTGTTTTGTTATTTTGCAATATCTAATTTTTATCATCTTAGAATAAAAAGGGCACATTACCCTCTCCATGTTATTGCTACAGGAGTTCTACTGAGGCATAATGCCCAATCCTAAAAAGAGTCAAGTCTATTTTGGGCGACATTGGCGCATACCCCTAAATGCCAAAACTGTATCAAACATGGTTTTATTATTAAAATTTAGCATATAGTTTGCCTACATTGACATGACCCTGACCTATTGATTAGCATAATTTAACAGTTGATATATTATCTACGTTTATAACACCGATTGTATGTTTTCATAATCGGGGAGTATCACAAAGACGCTTGACTTGTAATACAAACACAAATCCGAAATACCAATATTGCACGATTTGCTTGCTGAAATTGATATATTCAACGCACAAACCTTGTAATATATTCTTGCATAAAGGTCAGGCTCAGGTCAAAATAGTCCAGCTATACTAATCTTCAAATGCCAATAACTCAGTCAATACTTGTTATATTTTCATCAAAAAGCTTTTATTTTCTGCAGAAAAATTAATTCTTTTCAGTGATGCCAATCCGCATTTCTGGATTATTCTGGAATTGTAGAATTCCTGTTGCTAATATGATGGATTAATCAGGAAGTCCCCTACCTTGTTTTCAATGTTTCTGTCAACCACAATTTTTGTTTGAATCAATAAAAAATTAGACATACATTTTCTCCTTATTAGTCCCTATCCACACCCCAAGTTTAATTACAGGTAGTCCAGCTTGAAAACTGTTTGAGTTATGGCAAGATCCAGACTTCTTGACTGACTGACGGACGGAGGGCAAACCTATATTCCACTCCGGTTGAGAACCAGTAGAAGACTTACAACAAATATGATTGCACAATAAATGGAATGTGATAAAACACTAGACTAAGAGTAATAACCAACAATATTAAAGGTCCTCAACTCAACATTATCAAATAATTTGCAGTAATTTTAGAATATTAGAAAATATTCTTTATGTTGGATAGTCATCAGTAGTTCAACACCTTTAATATGGTTAAATGCAACAAGCTGATTCAGCATTATTCATCAAATATCAACACAATAAATATGTACATGTTGTAATTACATGTATAATGTAGGTAATGTAATATTACAGTACATGATTATAGATGTATATCTCCAAACATAACATCCTACATACCGTATAGTATAATTATTTCCAGTATGTGGATACAATGTTATTCATATATCGCTCTCAATCTGTCAACTTTTACATAATCCTATGTCATGGGTTTACAGTGAATTAAATAAGCATGTAATTCCAAGTGGCACTTATTTTCTCACATTCTCAAAATGTAAAACCACTTTATATATTTGTATATTGTTGACTCAGCATGCATTTAACTATGAAAAACACCTATGTGTAACATTAAATGAATCCATACATATAAGATAACTGAACAGTATATCTACAACAGTCACATGGTATCATTGCACCAACTTAATAACACTTCATAGTCAACACGCAATCAAACACATTTCAGTGATAAAATTAATACTTGTTACTCCATACATCATCCAGAGATGCCAGACTTCTGGACCCCGGTCTATCTGACACAATGTCTGGACCCCGGTCTATCTGTCACAATGTGTGGACCCCGGTCCATCTAACACAATGTCTTGACCCCGGTCCATCTGACACTTTGTCTGGACCCTGGTCCATCTGACAAAATGCCTGGACCCAGGTCTATCTGACACAATGTCTGGACCCCGGTCTTTCTGACACAATGTGTGGACCCCGATCTTTCTGATACAATGTCTAGACCCCTGTCTGGCAACTTCAGGTCTCCAACCAGAATCAGTTCTGATGTCGCACAACTTTTTATACTTTGTCTGTTTATCTTTGTCTGGCAGATTCGTTTCCCCTCCGATACATTTTCAATTTTTGTCAGTCCCAATGCCGGACCTAATATATCAACTTTACAAATGTCTGGATTGCACATGAGAAATGGAATAAATTCCTGTTCACAAACTATGTACGTATTTATGTGTCTATTCTGTATCAGAATTATGAACTGCTTGATACATGACTAGTTTATCAGGTGACATGTTGCCTAGTAATGATTCAATCTCATCTAATTCTTTCTGTTTAGCCTGAAAATACAACAGCAACGATCCTGTAAAATCATACATTCTCTGGGCATCAAATTTCTTGGAGATTGCTAATATGCTATTCTGCACAAGTTTTATATAAAGAATTGTTATATATCAATATAATTTTTGTTTATGAATGATATTTCAATCAATGAACAATGAACAAAAGGAGGCGTATCAAAGGAGCTTAATGACACTAGTTCTTATACAAAGGTTGTAGTTTCAAACCTCATCTTAGACCGAATCAATTCTTAACAATCACACTCCCCAAATAGAAATACTTCTAGGTAATTTGTACTTTTAGAAATGAATTAATATTACGTATAACAACTTGACATGCAAATATGTCAGACAGACTTCAAACGGCTGTTCAATGTTTAAATAAATTGTAGTTACATTTCTGTAAGCAGGGGTTCTACTGAGTCATAATGTCCAATTCTGAAAATGAGTCGCAAAGTCGACACTGTTTCAAACAATGATTTATTATTAAATTTACCATATCGCGGGGTGCCCGCAAGACTGTAGTAAGTCCTTCTTTAATTATATGTAGTTACTACAGTCTTGCGGGCACCCTCGATATGAGACTTCAAATAACCATATCTCAGTCAATACTTTTTTCATCAAGTACTGTAAAATCATTAATTTTCGTGGGGGATTAAATTTCATGGATTTCGTGGTTCACCTCAACCACAAACTTAAGTCCCAACAAAACCTTAATTTTGACCCTTGTTTTATGACCTTAAATGCAAAATCCACAAATTCAAGTCCCAACGAAATTGTTTTTTTTACCAACACCACGAAATTTCGTCCCAACAAAATTAAATAATTTTACAGTAACTTTTTTCTGCAGAAAAGTTCATTCTTTCCAGGGCCGCAAATCCGGATTTTTCCGGAATAGTAGAACCCCTGTGTAAGCTACCAAGTACAAACCTTTAGTGTTCTTTCTAAGCATTTGATTTTCCTAAATTTGGCAATATCTGGGGAGAGATTTTCAACAAGATCTCTCGAGATTACACTTCTTCTCTGTTTGTTTAAATCTTCACCATATATATTATGTCCTTTCTGTGATTGCTTGCGTATCATTATCGCTAGGTCTTCCTGGCTTGTTCTAAAATCTGGTGCGGGAGATGAACCACGTAATTCTACTGAAAACATCAAATAATCACAGGTATACTTCGACAGACTAATAGGGCTGTAACGGTATACAGCAGTACACAAATCACCGTAGACTTCAGTCCAACAGGGTTCACGGTACAAGACTTCTAAATTTCGTTACAGTTCCGTATAAGCTTTTTTATGAGCAAAATAATTTTCAGATAAAACATCTGACCGCCTACTGATTATGTATAATGACCATGTGTCACTTGTTTTAATTGTATTAAGATAAGCTTTATCTTGTTGAAATGCATTAAAAATAGTTGATAGGCTCATAATAATTGCTGTTATAGAAACAACAAATTCATTGTCAACATTGAAGTATTTAAGCTACTGTTAGAGAATATTGTGTCATACCGAAATATACCGAACCGTTAGAAAAATTGACAGTACATATCAATCGTGAGGCCAAAATTAGAAACTTGGCCAAAACAAGATCTAGTCAATGAGATTGGAGTATTGGCTTGGCCAATATGGAACTACAAATGTATGTTTCTGCAATTCTGGATGTCATTTTGAAACAATTAGACTAACCCCCAGCACTGTTTCAAACTATTAACTTAACTCTTTATCACTGAAAATCTTACGTTTAATCAATGACCGCTGAACACTATTATAGATGGTTTACTTTATTATTTACTTTCAATGGATTACGGTGATTTACAGTGAAATTATCATTTTGTTATTTTCACTGTTTTGGAGCTGGTTCCAGTATCGTACAGAAATAGAAACGCAACGTCAACAGCGCCAGGCTTCAAAATATGCATAACCTCATGTATGACGTAATAATTGTCACGTCCTGACGTTCAAATTTCAATGTAAATTTTCCAATTAAGCCAATTACTGTGCCATTTTACGAGAAAATGAAGCAAATAATAAACAGAAAATTTGTTGATTTTTGGTGAAAGATCTTATTTTATTTCACTCATGATCACAGAAAATTATATTTTCACTCTTGACTACGCCACTCGTGAAAATATTGATTTCTGTGATCACTCGGTGAAATAAAATTTGATCTTACACCAAAATCAAAAAATATCCTCTATATAATTATGTATACATACCAGGAGGATGAGGGGTTAGTGATGAGCCAGATCGTGAACTAGCTACCGAGTCTCGAAGCTCTGCTAGTGGCTCGTCATCATCTGTTTCACTGAAGTCTGAATCTAAAATCACAAACATACATCATTATAGATAGCCAAGTTGTAGTGACTTATCATTGTTCAGGGTTCCAACAAATATTCTAAGACAAAATTCCCTGACTTTTCCCTGATTTTTCCCTGACCAGACAGCAGTTTTCCCTGACTTTTTCAAGCAATGGGGCCTTTTAGTTAGGGTTAAATAGCACAATAGAAACAGTGAAAAGGAGGTTATATTTGATTTATATACAATCAAAATTTTCATTTAGGAGTTTTGGGCTGCTCAGTGACATAACATAATCATAATTTAAAATTATCCCGAGATATCGCCAGAGGCTCGCTTTATAACTATTTTTTCTAGACTCATTTAACAAATGTTGATATCAAAAGAAAACTTGTGGTAGATCCTATATGTATACCTTTATGTTTATCATATAATAGTATAATGTATACCTTAATGTTTATCATATAATAGTATAATGTATACCTTTATGTTTATCATATAATAGTATAATGTACACCTTTATGTTTATCATATAATAGTATAATGTACACCTTTATGTTTATCATATAATAGTATAATGTATACCTTAATGTTTATCATATAATAGTATAATGTATACCTTAATGTTTATCATATAATAGTATAATGTATACCTTAATGTTTATCATATAATAGTATAATGTATACCTTAATGTTTATCATATAATAGTATAATGTATACCTTAATGTTTATCATATAATAGTATAATGTGTACCTTTATGTTTATCATATAATAGTATAATGTACACCTTTATGTTTATCATATAATAGTTTAATGTACACCTTTATGTTTATCATATAATAGTACAATGTATACCTTTATGTTTATCATATAATAGTATAATGCATACCTTTATGTTTATCATATAATAGTATAATTTATACCTTTATGGTTATCATATAATAGTATAATGTATACCTTTATGTTTATCATACAATAGTATAATGTATAACTTTATGTTTATCATATAATAGTATAATGTATACCTTTATGTTTATCTGTTTCAGGTTTCCTTCTACCAGTACTTTCCTTATCATAGGCTATAGCTGCCAATCCCATCTTATTCATCCATCTGTTATAGACAAACATACATCACAGTACATGTATAACATACTGTAAAATCATTTAATTTCGTTGGGACGAAATTTCGTGGTTTAGGTAAAAAAGACAATTTCGTTGGGACTTGAATTCGTGGATTTTGCATTACAGGTAATAAAACAAGGGTCAAAATTAGTGTTTGTTGGGATGTGGTTGAGGTGAACCACGAAATCCACAAAATTAATGATTTTACAGTACCTGCCAAGTTAGTTAAATCCAAAATAGGAGTGATAAAGCAAATCATGTCGCAAGATGCACTTAAATGTAATTTAAAAGGAATTAACATGCCTAAACAAGGAATGTGTCCATTCTAGGTTATAAATATGGAACATAAGATAATAAAATTTATTAATGTACATTTGCTCAAAGGTAGGTGAACTTGGAAAACAAGAAATCAACAACGAAAATATGAGTACCTCCACTTTAATAGGAGTACTTGGCAGGTATACAGTATAGTCCCATATAGGGGATACAAACAAATTGTGTTCACAGAAATAAATGTCTGCATATTCAGTAATGGCTAGAGTGTCTGAATTTCATAGAAACAAGTCACAAGGCAGTGAAATGAAAACATTGTATACATAAACAAATTCAAGGGATGATTATTCTTGATCCAGAAACAATGATGAAAATGTTAATATCAGTGCATTTAATAATATAAACTACAGAGTTTAATGTCTTGTAAAAAATATCACAATGATGATTTTTCTATATACTGACTTGAAGCCACATTGAACATACATAAGAACAAAGTAAGGAAAGTTGACTGTATTATGGTTGAGATATACTGTATTGATGTATAACAGTGTATCTTTCAGAGGTTTCATGTTCACAGAGGTTTCATGTACACAGAGGTTTCATGTTCACAGAGGTTTCATGTACACAGAGGTTTCATGTTTCATGTTCACAGAGGTTTCATGTTCACAGAGGTTTCATGTTCATAGAGGTTTCATTTTCACAGAGGTTTCATTTTCACTTTATTTTTCAAGAGCATAAATGCACTATGTAGCAGTGTAACTTACTTGCTCATATCTTCTCTTCTATCAGAGGCAAAACAGAAACTGGATCCAGAGTTGTGAATCTTAAATGCACTGAAATGTAACATACATTAATTTTGTATTTAACTACAAAGCAATACACAAATCTCAAAGTCTAAATATGTATTTATGTAATTAGAGGTCAATGTCCCAAAATAAACTGTAAACTAAAAGTAAAGCTGTTCTAAGTCAAGATTACATAATACATAGTTCATAATACATGTATATGCATTATGCTAAAGCATAATTTTCCAGCCGAAAAATCAGGAAAATTGTATTTTTTATCAAAAGAGACATTCAATGACATTATTTTCATATTTAACTCAGTTTTTCTTATAGAAAATCCTTCAGAGTAGATGAACTTATCATAACTTTTATTTTGGTCAAAAGACATTCAAATTTGCTCTTTTAGGAATGATAATCCATTATTCCAGATCAATCAGTAACCAGTATAATATTTAGTGAGAAACAACAGTTAAATTTATTATAAAAACACTGTAAGTTCAACCCTTCACGAGGAAACATCAACAAAAAAATAGTTTTTGCACCTACACATAGAAGACCCAAAGTGACCAACTAGTATTGATAATATCTCGAGTGTACAGGCTAAAAATCATCTTTATTTTGGACAGCAACAACATAACACTTCTATAACATAAATACAAAATCTGGGAGTTTGTCTATTTTTAGCCAATCGTCATGCAGTCACATAGTTTGAAGTGATCACCAATACTACTGATTACTCAATAAAACGTACCAGGAAGTATTGCTGGCTTAGAATGACTTATAAGACTATTGCATATTTGAAATCTACATCATAAGGCGCTTCTTATGAGACTTTTTTCAGGAAAATTGAAACTTGTCATGTTGACCAAACTGAAGTTCAAAAATGCTTGTTTTACCATAAGTAAAGAGTGATTGTCAGACAGTTTTTCTTGTTTTCTCAAAATATTGATTTTGTAGTTACGACCTTCTCATTCTAAGCCAGCGATAAATAAGTCAACACTTATATAACTGTTCACATATAAAACTACACTGTTTATTACGTATAAAACTGCTCGACAGGAAATACATACTTACACAAACTTCTAGTAAAAATGAAAGTTTCAAGAAATAAATTAAGATAAATACACAATCATGTATCATACAGTTTTGTAACACAAACACAAACTCATTATGTAAATGTAATAACAATACTGTAAAATCATTTAATTTTGCTGGGATTAAATTTCGTTATTTTGTTAAGAAAGACAATTTTTATGGGATGTTAATTCATGGATTTTGAATTTCAGTTAATAAATACAATCATTATTATGGTCAAAATTATTGTTCAATGGGATTGGATTTCTTGGTTGAAGGTGAACCACAAAATCCGATAAATTTAATCCCCCACAAAATAAATGATTTTACAGTACTAATATGGCACAGTTGACTCAAGAGTGACATCAGTATGCACTCAACATGTACATGCTGTTTGGTGAATATTCCATTAACATAGTGCATTTAACTCACAATGCTGAAAATTATCATATGTAGACAAAGCTATAAGGATACAACAAGATGGAAGGAAGTTGGAGGGTCAAGAAACCAGAATATATAAAACCAAGTCATACTAGAAAATTATTCTATTCTACATATTGCATACATTGTGTATTCAAGGGATTTTATCTTATGATTTCACTCTTTCTAAATGCTTCCATTTTATAGCCAATATTATTATTTATCATAGAAACACAGATCTTCAGGAAAGATTTCTGTGAGTCAGAATGCAGGTTTTTCACAGAAATTCAAAAATCAAATTCAAGCGTTTGTGAAGAAGAAAATGTGACTGTACACTGTGCACAACAATGAACTAACTACAACAATCTAAATACAACACTTAGCAGGGTTGCCACTCATATCAGCATGTAAAGCAAAGTGTAAGAAAACTTTATGTATTCGTAAAACACAGTTTTCTGAATCATAAAACACAGTTTTCTGAATCGTAAAACACAGTTTTCTGATTAAAACATCTACATTTTTTAACAAATTTTTTTTCAACGAAATGGAGTTTAGTCACTTTAAAAAACTTTATATATTTTCAAAAAACTACAAACTTCAAGATGCTTTATACATATTGACAATTGTATTCTTATAATGGTTCCATACACAGGTGCAAAGTACGATTGGACCCAAAAATCAAATGCATTTGAATTTTACAAAGATTTTGTCCTGCATTACATTATAAAGAATAAAGACAAAACAGTATTGGCGAATGTGTTCAGGTTTTGCTCCAAAGAACATGCTTGCAGGGATCCGTGCACAAAGTAAGACAGTAACACTCTTCCCCAAATACTATTAACAACAGTTTTAAAAAGTGAATTTTCGTGGGTTTTTTTGGTGATTGTTTCACTGATACTTTGAAAATAAACCAAAATTTTCCAGACTTTCTGAGTCAGTAGCAACCCTGAATAATGTGAAGAAAAATGTGATATTTTGTGGAAACTCCTTACCAATCTGACCTGATGTGAGCATAGATGGAAATAACAGAAATGAAGAAATAAGAATGAAGGTAAGAATACAGTTGAAGGAAAAGCAATTAGGGTTGTTCCATTTAATAAATACACCTTGTAGATGTGGGGAACAAAACAAGGGTGTTAAAATTATAATTTTTTGGGGAGTGGTATGGTTTTTAATTCTTGCCACCAGGCACTTTTTATGGAACAACCCATAGAATCAACACAGACACATGCAGTTAAATATTGGATAATTCACTATTTGCCAACAATAATTGCTTTACAAATTTCAGATTTTGAAAAAAATGTTATTTTTTAAAAGAAAAGGTTTCTGGTGAAACCAAAACATAACTGAAATTCATCAACCTTTGTTACGAGAGTCAAATTACAAACCTGGCAAAAAGGCAAATGTATGGATAATTGTCAGAGGAATATAGAGCACAGAGATTTTGACTACTACTATAAATTAATTAGCTACTGAATGCAACTTTTACATGCAGACCAATAAATTTTCCACCAATGTCATATCATTATCACTAGACTGGTTCTCAACACTTGATTCAGAACCAGTCGGGAACAAAATCCTGACACATAAAAAAACAGTTTTTCAAAGATAAACATAACTTACCTTTTCTTAGTTTTAACTTCACTTCCATCAACAGGAGAAACTTTGAACGCTGGTAAATGTATTACAACTTCTGCTTTCAGAGCCTAAAATAGATGTAAACAGGTAGGTAAAAATTTATCGAACTAACGTCTGCTGACAATATGCACAACTAGACTTTGTACTGATCAGGCATGCAAAATTTCATATAAATCCGACCGATGGTTACCAAGAAATAGTGCCAACAAATTTTGTCAGGACCAACCAACCAATAAAGCCACCAACCAACAGTCAAACAGACCAACCTCAAGCATGACTCCAATATACCCCCCTTAAAGTTTTGTATCTGTAGTATAATATCAATATGCTGCATCAGATCCACAATAATCATTACATATACTGTTCCTTCAGTTAACATCACCTTCAAACTGTGTATTCGCCAATATTTGGTGATGTCCTTCAGTTAACATCACCTTCAGACTGTGTATTTACCAATATTTGGTGATGTTCCTTCAGTTAACACCACCTTCAGACTGTGTATTCACCAATATTTCGTGATGTTCCTTCAGTTAACATCACCTTCAGACTGTGTATTTACCAATATTTGGTGATGTCCTTCAGTTAACATCACCTTCAGACTGTGTATTCACCAATATTTGGTGATGTCCTTCAGTTAACACCACCTTCAGACCGTGTATTTACCAATATTTGGTGATGTTCCTTCAGTTAACATCACCTTCAGACTGTGTATTCACCAATATTTGGTGATGTTCCTTCAGGTAACACCACCTTCAGACCATGTATTCACCAATATTTGGTGATGTTCCTTCAGTTAACACCACCTTCAGACTGTGTATTCACCAATATTTGGTGATGTTCCTTCAGTTAACACCACCTTCAGACCGTGTATTCACCAATATTTGGTGATGTTCCTTCAGTTAACACCACCTTCAGACTGTGTATTCACCAATATTTGGTGATGTTCATTCAGTTAACATCACCTTCAGACTGTGTATTCACCAATATTTGGTGATGTTCCTTCAGTTAACACCACCTTCAGACTGTGTATTCACCAATATTTGGTGATGTTCCTTCAGTTAACACCACCTTCAGACCGTGTATTCACCAATATTTGGTGATGTTCCTTCAATTAACACCACCTTCAGACCGTGTATTCACCAATATTTGGTGATGTTCCTTCAGTTAACACCACCTTCAGACCGTGTATTCACCAATATTTGGTGATGTTCCTTCAGTTAACACCACCTTCAGACCGTGTATTCACCAATATTTGGTGATGTTCCTTCAGTTAACACCACTGTCAGACTGTGTATTCACCAATATTTGGTGATGTTCCTTCAGTTAACACCACTGTCAGACTGTGTATTCACCAATATTTGGTGATGTTCCTTCAGTTAACACCACTGTCAGACTGTGTATTCACCAATATTTGGTGATGTTCCTTCAGTTAACACCACCTTCAGACCGTGTATTCACCAATATTTGGTGATGTTCCTTCAGTTAACACCACTGTCAGACCGTGTATTCACCAATATTTGGTGATGTTCCTTCAGTTAACACCACTGTCAGACCGTGTATTCACCAATATTTGGTGATGTTCCTTCAGTTAACACCACCTTCAGACTGTGTATTCACCAATATTTGGTGATGTTCCTTCAGTTAACACCACCTTCAGACCGTGTATTCACCAATATTTGGTGATATTCCTTCAGTTAACACCACCTTCAGACCGTGTATTCACCAATATTTGGTGATGTTCCTTCAGTTAACACCACCTTCAGACCGTGTATTCACCAATATTTGGTGATGTTCCTTCAGTTAACACCACCTTCAGACTGTGCATTCACCAATATTTGGTGATGTTCATGCATCATATATCTGCACTAAAATCTGGCAAATGCATCAACGGGTTATATACCTACCTCCTTGTCATGGTAACAGAACATACTGTAATCTTTAATCACACACCATCGTTTCTGCCAATGACTTGATAAAGGACCGCCACCTTTTGTTCTTCTCTTAAACAAATATCCCTCACAATCACCTCTACCTAGATCCTTACACGATACACGACGATCTGAAATATTACACACAACATTACACAAATTGATACCAATTAAATATTGTAACATGTCTTTTATAGTTCAGGGGTCGAATTTAGCGATATTTTCTACAAGCTAAAATTAGCTTGTGCCATTTGGGTTCACTAGCTAAAAGGAAAAGCTACTAGCTAAAAAAATTATTAAAATCTATTAACCAATTTAATTGAAAATTAACTGCTAAAAAGTGCTATGCTTGATCACTATGCCTGAAGCATGAAACATATATACAAAAAATCGAGATACATCAAAAAGGAAACTGCAGTTCACATACGTGTTAACTCATTTAAAACTTCAAAGCTTCATCATTCATGCATGAATTTATGCTTGGTGCGAATGTCGTGTACGAAAATTGTAAGCCTGTTACGTCAATTTCCATCGGTGTCGCGGAAACAGGTGACATTTCAATTTGTTGCTATTATTGCATGTTTTGATGCTCCTCTTACTCGTCAATCGATTCATTGAATTTATTACTAACTGTAACAAACTTGGACTCAATGATTGTGGGTGTATTTTAGCGGATATCTGCGATCCGATGAAGCAATTTTATGGCATTAATAAAAATCGCAATATCTCGGTCATAGTATATCAAGTAAAAGTGCCGAGCCATTCCGAATGTGGATTTCCTGTTTACTCGTTTGACAGATCAATGCAAGTTTCACCGATATTTAGCGACAGAAAACACGTTGTTTTGTTGAAATTTGTATTTGACCATAAGCAATTCGTTAAGGAGGACTTTTATTGGTGTTTGCTCCTTGTATTCATACTCGCTAAAATATGCGAGTGACTTTAAATGTCACTCGCTATTCTAAATTTCTACAAGCTGTTAGCGAGGATGCGAGCTTAAATTCGAACCCTGTAGTTTTATCACATAACCTGCAGTATGGGAGTGCATTAAAGCCGTGACGGAAATATTGTAATGCGCTTCCAGCCCGTTATATAAATACGCAAATTAGCTTGAAGCAACTTTAGCCAATTGATGACTTGGTTGACCCACAAAGTCTGTGTGTCACCCTCCAAGCACCACTAAATTTTGAGCTTTCAAGATCCTCTATAAGGCATTGTTTGTTATGACCTTCAGTGATGCATAGACTAATCATAAACATATAACTGAAAATACATACTATACACTTTCCAACACATGGAATACAATCCAAGAGACAGCAGATAAATGACCTATCAAATTTTTAACATGCCATTAAGAACATTCTACTTGTAATAACTCATTCTGTAGAGCACTGTGGTGACGATGACTTGATCAAATAGCAACCTCAGGAGTGTTAAATTAATCACCGACTTATGGGCAATATAACAAATTGACAAGGATTATACGAGTTGGAATGGTTGAGCGTTTTGGCTACCTATTCAAACATAAATAATGCAAGCAGTTCATACCAACTTTTTTCCGCCCCATCTTTGGTCTACGTCTCACAGTGGGGGACTGAAAATATACATAAATGGATTTAATATTAACATTGTTAAATCTTTATAGATGCAAAGGTTCCTAACTGCATTGCAAACAGTAAAGACTTGAACACCCTAGTAACCTGTAATGGGTTCTTATAATATAGGGCCTGACAAACTAATTTTGTATACAGGTAGATGGCTCAAACTATTTCCCAGTCTGAAGGCAGTTAGAGACATCAAAGTTCTTCTGTTTATGTATGTGTACAGTGTGTAGTCAATACTTCGAGGGAAAGTCATGAGAAAGGGCACATAATATAGCCGTGGAAGTGTTAAAAAATATTAATTTGGATATTGCAGAAGACTTAAAAAATGTAAAATGCCAATCATCGGCAAAAGACGAAAGTCAGTATTTGCGAAAGTAAATTTGTTTACAGTAATTTTAAAACCTTAAAAGTGCATCAAGCCTAACTCAGAATCACTGTTAAGTTTACACACACAACAAAGAACTGAATACAATATTATCTGGGTACCTGTGATGGTGAATGTTTCTCTACTGGAATTTTCTGTACTACTCCACCCACTACCTTACATACAAAACTGAAAATATAAACATATAAACATAGTTAGTCCAGAATCGTTAGACCGTTAATATTTCTCTATCATCATACATAACATGATTATGTTCTTAATATAATAATAATAATAATAATAATAATAATAATAATAATAATAATAATATAATAACAATAATAATAATAATAATAATAATAAATTAATAGTTTTAAGAGTTTATTTAAAGAGGCAACACAGTTGGGTATCCCCAGTCTTCCTTGTGAGCCTTATATCCGACCTAATATTATAGTTCCTGGCAACAGTGTAACAACATGCTGCATGAATACACTACCAGGCACGGATCCAGGCAGTGGGCACGTGGGCCCGTGCCCCCCCAGTTGGCTGAGATTTTTTTTAAAAACTTTGAATAAATAGTAAAACAGGTATTGAACAGACATCTCTAAATAATATGGGTATGTTTTCTTATGTTCTAGATGAAAAAGTATTTGTTAGATGGGAATTTTTCGTGCTCGCTTCGCTCGCAGAATATTTTTAATATACATGTATATATTTATACGTAGCTGTTGCATCACAGAAATCAATTACAAGATAATTTTTGCCCTACCTCATTATATTACCTTTTGACTGTTAAATAATCATAACTAAACCCTTAAGGTTAACTCTCAGAATAAAGAAAAAAAGGTAATTCAGGGCTCCCAGATTGGCTTAGAATGCACTAGATTCATACATTGCTTTGAAAAATTTCCCCCGGACCCCCCTACTTATGTTATAATATTCAAATGGCCAAAAGGATGAAAGCTGGTATATACAAATACTGTATGTGAACACTCACTAATATGCACGAACATACACAATTTACGTGTTGACGATTATAACATAAAAAGGTAACTATGGATTCCCCACATCTACAAATGTACCCCTTCCTGTGCATTTTCACACACATATTAAGCAATTGCCCCCCCCCCCCCGGAATCCCGTACATACCTCGTGCCCCCCCACTCAGAAATTTCTGGATCCGGGCCTGACTACGGTACCATATCCCAAATAAACTTAATGTACACAATATGTATAATGTTGATCAGATAAAATAAAATATTCAAACACGAGTTCTGCTGAATTTACATACAATTATCCCAATATTAGCCTTAAACTTTTACAGTTTAACTGTATATACTAAATAAATGATATTAATATTAGCACAATGTTACACATGTATACACATTTTATAGGAACTACACAGCACCAATAAAATTATGACACAAATATCCCAGACAAGATTATAGATATATCAGATAGTATAAAGGTCACAGAATGCCAAACAATTATCAACCTAATACATATCATTGTGACTGTCAAATGTCAATATAAACATATAATACTGTAATACAGAGTGTAGGATACCAAGTCGGTGTTCCCAAAAAACCCCAAATGAGGGGTTTTTAACCCCCAAATGCTTACTGTCACCCCCCAGTTTTGATGCACTCTACTATATAACTGTTACTCAGGTAGGTGCGGAATTGTAAGATGACCTGTGCTTGTACCCCCATATAAAAATGTCAGTGGGAACACTGACGAGGTATGGGTAGAAACATAAAACTTGTCCCGGTGGTTCACATCATCTTGCAGATGTCTTGCAGTGGTCAATCCTAAACAATCCAAGAGTCCACCAGGAAGCAGATCCTAAACAATCCAAGAGTCCACCAGGAAGCAGATCCTAAACAATCCAAGAGTCCACCAGGAAGCAAATCCTAAACAATCCAAGAGTCCACCAAGAAGCAGATCCTAAACAATCCAAGAGTCCACTAGGTAGCAGATCCTAGACAATCCAAGAGTCCACCAGGAAGCAGATCCTAAACAATCCAACAGTCCACCAGGAAGCAGATCCTAAACAATCCAAGAGTCCACCAGGAAGCAGATCCTAAACAATCCAAGAGTCCACCAGGAAGCAAATCCTAAACAATCCAAGAGTCCACCAGGAAGCAGATCCTAAACAATCCAAGAGTCCACCAGGAAGCAGATCCTAAACAATCCAAAAGTCCACCAGGAAGCAGATCCTAAACAATCCAAGAGTCCACCAGGAAGCAGACTCATCAAGAATGATTAACATATCACTGACGAATAACTTGTTTCCTATTTATTGTAAACTGAATCCGTTTTAACTATTACTATAGTTTGCCCAGGATAATGAGAAAGGCGGTAAAAAGTGGCATCGTCTGTATAGGTGGAAAACCCATGCATGCACAATTTATCAGTGTTATTTTAGTATATAATCTACCATAGGTGTCTATTTAAGCAACCAATTTTGTAACAGTAGACAAATCCGGTAAATGTTTATAAAAATCACGTTATCCTGGGCGCACTATATTTGAGCTGATGAGCTCACACAAATACACCGGCTGAGACCATGCACAATGCTACACAAAATGATAAAAACTACTGACCATGTTGAAGTTCGCATAAAATATAATAGATAATTAAGTTCTTACAAAAAATATTATCGAACACGGAAAAGAAATGCCCTATAAACATGATTTCAAAATAAATGTTTAACTTCATTTGTGTGAAATATTATTTTTAATATATAGGTAAATAAAATACTTTGATCTGTCAAAATGACACGTTCAGGATGATGAAATTTACCATTGTTTTTATACATTTTTAAATCTTTTTAACACATAGTTTTTACTTGCTTCCGCTGAATAGTAGATTCTCACATCCTAGTTGTCTATATACACATGAACATTACCTTAAGAAATTACCTAAATCCAACAAACAATATTCTACTTCCTATATCCAATATGCCCACAATTTTAAAACAGTGATTATTGAAAACAACCTGATTATAACCGTAAATGAACGCCACTCACTCCTGTATTAGCAACAATTTATTTATGATGTACACTGTAGCATTTACATACGTAAATGAAATAAGGAAGAAAACAACACAATTATAAGTGGTTTTCTCACCATCATAAGTAGGTTTACAAGCTATTGACTGGTACTAACTTTTAACATTTATATAAGGAAACCAGTCAAATAAAAATTTCAACCACTTCTATAGTTTGTATGTAGGTCACACCAAGATTTAACTTTTTGATTTACCGTGTCATTTCCCACATTCTAAATCTACCCAGAATTTAAAAAAAAACAAGACTGCGTTCAATAAACGCTTATGCCCATGTGAAGCCTTGTCCATAACAAATAGCTAAGTCATTCAGGGGCCATGATTCTGTTGAAATGTTTGATAGTGTTACATGGCTTTGGTAATGTAATTTATAATGGTTAACAAGTATGCTGAGTTAGAAAGCAATGCCTTGATGAACTTAAGAATTTTGAGTTTCAACATTTTGGAACCGACAAACGAACGGACGGGTGCATTGCTATATGCCTCAGCATTTGGGCATAAAAACATTCTGACAATGCTTTTGCAGCCTCTGTGGCCTCTTGAATTTCCACAAGGAAAATATGATCAGACAATAGGTTGAAGCAGGATAACTATGTACTTAGGTGAGATATTAACATTAGAAGACTTACGTCTGAGTGGAATCTCCTTCCTTATCCGAGTCCACACCAGCAAACTCAACATGTCGCTCCTTCTTTCCTTCAGGTTCCTGAAGACAGTATCATATAAAGGCTTACCAAGACAGTATCATATAAAGACTTGTCAAGACAGTATCATATAAAGGCTTGTCAAGACAGTATCATATAAAGGCTTGTCAAGACAGTATCGTATAAAGGCTTGTCAAGACAGTATCGTATAAAGGCTTGTCAAGACAGTATCATATAAAGACTTGTCAAGACAGTATCATATAAAGGCTTGTCAAGACAGTATCGTATAAAGGCTTGTCAAGACAGTATCATATAAAGGCTTGTCAAGACAGTATCATATAAAGGCTCAACAAGACAGTATCATATAAAGGCTTACCAAGACAGTATCATATAAAGGCTTGTCAAGACAGTATCATATAATGGCTGGTCAAGACAGTAACCTATAAAGGCTTGTCAAGACAGTATCATATAAAGGCTTGTCAAGACAGTATCATATAAAGGCTTGTTAAGACAGTATCATATAAAGGCTTGTCAAGACAGTTTGATATAAAGGCTTGTCAAGACAGTATCATATAAAGGCTTGTCAAGACAGTATCATATAAAGGCTTGTCAAGACAGTATCATATAAAGGCTTGTCAAGACAGTATCATATAAAGGCTTGTTAAGACAGTATCATATAAAGGCTTGTCAAGACAGTATCATATAAAGGCTTGTCAAGACAGTATCATATAAAGGCTTGTCAAGACAGTATCATATAAAGGCTTACCAAGACAGTATCATATAAAGGCTTGTCAAGACAGTATCATATAAAGGCTTGTCAAGACGTATCATATAAAGGCTTGTCAAGACAGTATCATATAAAGGCTTGTTAAGACAGTATCATATAAAGGCTTGTCAAGACAGTATCATATAAAGGCTTGTTAAGACAGTATCATATAAAGGCTTGTCAAGACGTATCATATAAAGGCTTGTCAAGACAGTATCATATAAAGGCTTGTCAAGACAGTATCATATAAAGGCTTGTTAAGACAGTATTATATAAAGGCTTACCAAGACAGTATCATATAAAGGCTTGTCAAGACAGTATCATATAAAGGCTTGTCAAGACAGTATTATATAAAGGCTTACCAAGACAGTATCATATAAAGGCTTGTCAAGACAGTATCATATAAAGGCTTGTCAAGACAGTATCATATAAAGGCTTGTCAAGACAGTATCATATAAAGGCTTGTCAAGACAGTATCATATAAAGGCTCAACAAGACAGTATCATATAAAGGCTCGTCAAGACAGTATCATATAAAGGCTCAACAAGACAGTATCATATAAAGGCTCAACAAGACAGTATCATATAAAAGCTTGTCAAGACAGTATCATATAAAGGCTCAACAAGACAGTATCATATAAAGGCTCAACAAGACAGTATCATATAAAGGCTTGTCAAGACAGTATCATATAAATGCTTGTCAATACAGTTTCATATAAAGGCTGTCAAGACAGAACAATCTATGTGATATCATAAGGCTCATGAGGTAAGTGTAATTTGTATCAATAAAGTAAGTTTATGTTTTTCAGCACCATCATGTATACATTGCAACATTTCAAATGTAAACATTGTAAAGTACTTCCAAAGACAAATGAAAACAGATTGTAAGTATTGTAACTATCATCCGGCAGGAAAACTATGTTTATCTAGGTTTAACTGGGTATACATAAGTTAAAGGTATTCACCGCTATTCTTTCGAATGGGATAGTTCCCTCATAAGTATTACTTATTGAATCGACTATAACGTTATTTTGTTATTGGATAAATAAGACTTAGTATAGAACAAATTAAACACTATAAAATAAAGTTTATTTTTCATTCTCCATATTGACAATTTATCAGAAAATAAACTCAACATCAAACTGTCAGCTAGTACAGAGAGAGAGAGAGAGAGGATGATAAAATAATCTTACAGATCTAAAGTGGCCACCGCCACCATCAACGTGAGTATACAGGGAATTTTTCAAGATACTCGTAGTCATATCTCCAAGCTCATCAAAACACTTATATATCCAAATAAGGAATTCAAATCACTTATTCTCAAATTCAAATCACTAATTCTCAAATTCAATTCAATCACTAATTTTCTTTTAATTCACATAAATTCTCTAATTCATATCACTTTTGTCACATTTTATCTGCGGTCAGATATACACAGTAAAACACAGTAGAATCATATGACTAAAGCACTAGCTACTTAAAATGCATGTAATATAATCAAGAAATACAATAAATATAATAGATCACTACTAACATTACTTTTTTATATTGGTACTACAGTTACCCTAAAACTTCCTTCAATTAATTTAGACACCTAAACACTGATTAACTCCTGGACCACAACTTAGTATTTTGGTATTCTCTCAATTTCGTGAATTCCGATCTACTAATAGAGGTTGCCAAGTACTAAACTTAATGTCAGTACAAATAACTTATGAAATCTCAGTACACTGCAACAATAGTGAATATACCACAGTGTATAAACCAAATCACTGTACTCATTATCGGATTACTATAAAATTCAACTTCTATCCTTTATTGCTATTCAAAGTGTACTCATTATTGCAATTTCCCTAAATCTACGCGTTTATACACAGTGTATACTACAGTATAATATTTCATGGGTTTTAAATTTTCATTGACATTGAGGATAATCTCGACACAAAAAATATGATCCGGTAATTTTTAATCGACATAAATTTTTTTTAATATGAAACAGGAGCTTCCCTTATGTCACTGTATGTCACTGTATGCTATATAGTGACAAACAACCTTGTTGCAACAATGGGATAAAATTGTATTTAACCGTTCAAAATCTCATGAAAACGTAATAATGAATATTGAATTACGCATAATCTTCAGGAAATATAATATTTGAATATTTACCCTATTCAATCCATAAACACTTAATTGTATAAAGTTTTATACATTGCTTTATACATTACACATATTTAGCAAATTACACAAAAAATACGCAATATTATAACATGACCTAATTATTTCGTCACTAACCGAATCATCGGAAGTTAGATTTACTATCACTAGCCTATACTAAACGTTACTTTAACCTGACCAACAAAATAAATGATTCACCAACACTTTTGCAACACAAACATAAGGATATTAAATAACTGAATAAAAACCTGAATAAACAAATTTAATCGCACACTATGTGTGAGTAGATCTATAGACAAGGAAAGGCTTTTAGAATAAGCAAGTTTATATATCAAACAGTAGAACATAACCTAACACTGTAACCAACGTGAAAATGTTACTTGAACACACTAAATATCCTTGATACGATAAATGATCATTTCCCTTTACACACTTCACATTGTAAGATATATATCACATTCCTTCAGGCTGGCTTGGTTGATATAAATATTCACTGCATCCTAAATGATACACAACAAACTGCACAATGTGCTTATATCAAGTACATTCAGAAAACTAAAAAAATACCCCTTTCAACAACTGGTATAGCTTGTCCAATTTGACACAAACCTGACCTTTTGATTAGCATAAATTAACAGTCGATATATTACCTACGATAAAACACCGATTGTATGTTTTCATAATCGGGGGTTATCACGAAGACGCTCAAGATGTAATACAAACACAAATTTGAAATACCGATATTGCACGATTTGCTTGCGGAAAAATTGATATATTCAAAGCAAGAACATTGTAATATATTCTTGCATAAAGGTCAGGTTCAGGTCAAAATAGCCAAGCTATATTTAAGTTTCACTTGTCATCATTAAACTATTATAGTGGTCACCTATCTTATTGTAAGTTAAAGCTTTCAAGTTCAATGTTTCTCAAGTGATTTATAACTCAGCTTGATCCTTGTCTCAGATACTTTAGTTTACAGTTAAACATGTATTAGCAGTCACCTATCTTAAATTTATTAAGTAATCTGTCTTATATTAATTAAATCAATTATCATACCTGAGTTAATCATTTATTAGCAGATGCCTCTGCACACCTATCTTATATGTTATCTGTCTTCTACAGTCAAAATAAATGATCAAATCTGAGTTAATTTTTTAACATGAGATGCCTCTGATGTTCACAATAAATGAACTCCTGGGCACTGTTTTATCAAAGCATTTACGCTAGCGTAAACCTAAGATTTCCTAAAATATTGCGTACGTCGATAATGTTTGCGTAAATGCGTTTTACAAAGATATTTTATTTCACATTCTGTCGTAAGTTTTAGCTTATTTCTACGCCAAGGCTGGGCAACCCTAAATGGCAAATATGAACGTAAATGAAGAGTTTTTAACACGCACTGATGATTTTTGACCGTCGCATGTTATCTAAGACCGTCGTTTGTTGTTTTAGACCGTCACTTGTTGTTTTAGGCGTGATTAATCATCAAATCTTGTCGCATATTTATTCATTCTGGTACCCGTTATATTTGTTATATTGGTTATATTGTGTCCCAAATTACGTTCAATCTTCAATAATTTTTGCGTAAATGTATGCGAGTACTTGCGATCGTTTAGTAAAACGCACTTACGAGTTTGCGTAAGGTAGATATCTATGCGTAAATATACGCGACATTTACGCATTGTTAGTAAAACAGTGCCCTGATACACATCATATAGCTTCACTTAGGGAGGCAATATTTTCAATGTCCAAGGTTAGACTATAAAGTGTATTTGCAAATATGATGAGTAGAAGTTGTAGATGATTGAGATAGATAAACTACCAGTATCATATCAGTTAAATCATCCATCATCATCTTGTATGTACTGCTTGTACGAGAAACATAATTTCCCCTAAATTTCCTACAAACATTATATTAATAAACAGAAAATTCTGTGGGTTCCAATCCACAGGTAACTGTATCATTGAAAAACAATTTTTTTTAAAATATTTTTTTTCCCTTTTTTTCCTTTTTTTTTTCGTTTCCAATCTTATGAAAATATCACTATCTATGCCTTTATGATCTGCCATACACAATACATAGTTTATTAGTTTAAATATTGTCATTTAGTATCATTAAGGGTATACCAATGAAAGGCAATGCTCCAGATCATTCATCACTGGCTAAAAAATGAAAACATAGTCAGAATATAATTACTAAAGCAAAATGTCAAGAGCCCAGCCTTAATTAAACCAAGATGTCACATTGAGAGATATTTGTTTTAATATGGATTTAAATAGGGAGACTGGTGCCAAAATACATCTGTCTCCTCAACAAAATGATGAATGATCAAGTAATGTGGAATCACATGATAAAAGACAAAAGCCAAATAAACAGTTTATATAATAAGTAACACAAGAACAGTTATTCTGACTAAGCAGCCAGTGTTCAGTAGAGCTAAACATCTTCTGTTTTAAATGCTAGCATATAATCTGAGCGATGTCTCTTTCCAACCTCACACAAGCCCATCCCATTATCAGTTTATTATAACTCTATTCTATGCCAATATCATTTAATTATATTATAACTGAATTTAGGTCTGATATCACATAAGGAAATTAAACTGTTAACATCCTGGCATCTCAACAACTATCTCCAGTCAGTCAATTAAAGTTGATTTACTTTCAGAATAACCACAAACTTCCCAAATATTAACACCACTAGCACGCTGTACTAGATGTATCGTACACACAAGTCAGGCAATCAGTTAATATGTAAACCTCACTGTACATATAGCTTGGCTATTTTGAACTGAGCCTGACCTTTATGCAAGAATATATTACAAGGTTCTTGCTTTAAATATATCAATTTCTGCAAGCAAATCGTGCAATATCGGTATTTCCAAAGACCTAAATTACACAGATTGGAAACATGTACCAACTCTCACGATATCTTGTGGCAGGTCTCTGAAATCTCGCGAAATCTCGTCCATTTTTAATACCTTATATCTCCAGTTCTAATATACTTACGAAAAAAATAATAAGTCTATGCAATAGATTTATTATTCAGCTTTCAAATGATACCTCATTAATTGAAATAGGTCCAGGAATAAAACAAAAGACCCCGAAGAGCCAGACCTACTCTCATTTTCATCAAATTAATGTAAATTCCAAGTTTATCAGAAAATACTTGATTTGCCTCATTCAAATCATAATTATCTGTATTTTATGAAAGATAGACAAACATGAGTTACTTCATGTAGTAGAAGGAACTAAGCTCTTCAACATGATACATTGCCCATTAAAATTGGATGACTAAAAAAAGTTTTATGCACAATTACTGAATCTGCTGCCTGCTTTTTATGTTTTCTCTAAATTTTAAGTGGAGTGTCCAATCTGTGTAATTTAGGTCTTTGGTATGTCAAATTTGTGTTTGTATTACATCTTGAGCGTCTTCGTGATACTCCCCGAGTATGAAAACATACAAACAGTGTTGTAATTATGTAAACGTAGACAATATATCGACTGTTAAATTATGCTAATCAAAAGGTCAGGCTCATGTCAAATTGGCCAAGCTATACATACATACATCACTATCTGTTTCTTACAAACACATTCATCACTTTTAGTTTAGAATGATATTATGCTTCAGTTTTGCTAAAAATGGTCATATTTGATAATCTAGATCAAGACTGAGTTTGGTAAATGCTTATGTCCTGGTAGACGCCTTGGCCATAATAACTAGCTTAGTCAATCTGGGGCCATAATTATAATTCTGTTGAAATCATGGATAGTTTTACATGGCATTATAAAAACAATGTGTTTATGATAGTAAACAAGTAAGCACAGTTTGAAAGCAATGCCTTGATGGACTTCAAAAACATTTGAGTTTCAACAACTTTTAAAAAGTTTTGCCTAACATTTTGGAACAAACCGATGATATCACTATATGTCTCTGCATCTGTAGATGCCAGGGAATAAAAACATTGTATTCATGTGTCCCCCCCGTTCATCACCAATTAGTTTCCAATAATGCATGATTAAGAAGCGGACACATTTCAAGTACAGAATACAACACATATTATCAAGGGAGATCATTACTGATATAGTTGATTCAAAGATCTCTGTCACAACCGCGTAAACAAACATTCAACCTGGGCGATTATTACAGGTTTCTCAGGATTAAATTCTACCATCATGAATACACTTATATGATTATAACTCTATTGGTCCTATAGCGTAGTGGTTATACTAACTGCATTTAGTTATTTAGAAATAAAACATTCTAGTGGTTTTGACAGACATCTTTGAATCGACAATAGCTATACCAAAAGCACAGATATTCTAGTCTGTATTACCTCCCCTTGAACCACTTTTTGTATTGTAAGGTACCTCTCAACGCTCATTTGAGGTAACCCTAGTAGTCAAGGATGCTGGTTTATGTACTGTTGCTTCTGCATGATCCATATAACCTGCTTGAGTGTTTATCCACGCCCGTGGAACTCCACCCAAGCAGGTGAAGACAGACAGGTTCACGGCTGTCTCTTTGTGGCACACTTCATAGTGTTTGGCCTATAACATCTATGACAATATCTGGTTTCATCCACATCGTATGGTAACGGCGGTTGCCGTATTGCTTCCGAGATCAATATAGATCTGTGGTCACACGTACAAGGGTGTAGCTATGTAGGGGACAACAGTGAACACAACGATAAATTAACTGGATACGCAACTGTATTGATAAAAATGACATCATAACATCTTAAAGAACATCAGATAAGTGACTTGCATCATAGAAAGTGCTATGAACTCATAGACTTCCAACAAGGGACTTCACTTAATATTACATTCTATATAATATATATATATAGACCTAATTGTGGGCACATCTGGGTACAGTCCACAACTGTATTTATAAACTATGACATCAAGGAACACAAATAATGAAGGGAACGTGCGTCATGTATAATCTCATCTTAATCTACAACGAGGGACTTAGGCTGTATACCAGGACCCACTTAGCCTAAGGCATTTATTACATCAAGTATTCGTAGGTGAATACATATGGTAGACCCACTTGGAAACTATAGACCAACAAACGCATACGGTTGTCGGGATCCGCGATCACATGGTAGCTCAGAGTTGCCATTATAGTTGGAACTTAAACTTGTATAGATCTATTATATGTATATAATAAATATGAATAATACGTCTTCTAAGAGTATATTAGTACCTTGTAGATAATCTATTATGTATATACAAAGTATATAATAATCAGGTCTCAGAAACTGAAGCTGGAAGAGTTATAAAAGTTTTTGAGTTTTAAGCGTGTTTTGTCTGTGATGACAAAGTAGGTGACGACTACTGAGATTTCCCCCATATATATACACTTCTCAGAATGGTCACATGACCACACTAACCAATCAAGAAGCTGGCTCTAAGTGAGTACTGTGATCAGCCTCCACCATAGTCCGCTTATATTTAAACAATATGGCATGTATGAGTGTGGCTCAAAGGTGGCTTCACAATAAAATACAAAAAGCCACAACATTAATATCAAACAACAATGAAACTGCATGTAACAAATAAAAGCCACAGTAAAATTAGCGGTTCGCAATGATACAGGCTTAAGTGTAGGGCTACGCATACTGAAAAGTAGTCCCAAAATTATCAACAATGTAACAAAAGACTTGTGACTGGCTCAGACATGCATAACATACAATTTTACATTAATAAAGTATCTGTAAAGTTTCAAGGCTGAAAAACAAACATACACCAAAAGCCACGAATTTACAGTTTGAAAATAGTCCCGTAGAGCAATATAGTTGTAACACCGCCATTGCTCAAATGTCAACAAAATGGATGCCGACACCACTGTCAGGAAAGTTCATATATCTTGAAGATCTGTAGATTAATGTTCTCACAGAATGTTTCACTAGACTCAGAAAAGAATTGAACACATAGTAAGTCATTTCCTAAATTCTAATCACAGTCTAATTCAGTGGTACGACGCCCGATATTCTGTGAAAGTTCAGTGATGAAGGTCACGATGAATAAACATTGAAACTCAGGGGAAAATGATTTAATCCTGTCTGTTGGTTGTAATTAAGCACTGAATGGTGAGTTATTCACAAATTTATCATGTTCAAACTACTTACTGACGTTCACATTGTTATGTAGCGCGATTTCGACGAAGAATCACAATTGTCACTAGTTTTCGCGACCTTGATTTCCTGTCATTCAAGATTGTTAATTTGTAGATTCTAATCCTCAGATGAGCTTAATAGCACGAAAGGATGATAATGTACACATGTTGTATAACACATTCATGTTGCTGTCATTGTATTCACTGGGTTAATTATGTTGATCTAGATGATTCTAATGTAAGGGGGGGTGTCCCTTACACTCTCCCTACCTTAAAATGAAAATACACTTTTTCATTAAATCGTCCGTTAGTGGTCCGTCTGATTTGATCTGGATGAAAGTTGATTTGATGTCGAATTTCTGTGATTAGTCCTATATTTAGTGGTAGATGTGATGTAGTTGAATTTTTTTTATATCTTCAGAGGTATGTCCTTACAGGTATTTAACAAGGTGGTGTAGCCAACATGATGTAAAGAACGAGCCTTTGCCGCGCAGAACTGCAGCATTTGGAGTAAGGCGGCCTTACCGATAACTTTCTCCCCCAACGCAATCTTGGATAGGACGTATAAGTTTGAGTGTCTTGCCTTCGACTCCTGAGACGAGATGGGATGTTGTCGTGAAGGTCCTCCTCCCGGTAACACTAGGAAGTTGAATGTATCTATCACATATTGCCGTTCATTAGCGAATCCCCACTTCAACGCCAATGTGGTCGCCACCGTTTCAGTCATGAGGCGTCTTGTGTCTGAAGACATTTCTCGCCAGCCTTTGGGTGGCCATGTACTGAGGGGTTCCTGTAGAGGCAGCACTACCTTGTGATTGGACCAATACCTCCGTGCTGGTGGGTAAAGTGGCATGCCTCCTGATAAGAGCAGATTTCTCGCAATTAGGGCCTCATTGTTCTCGGGGTCCCTTGGTGCCTTGGATGTGACGGCTTGAGAAACAGCTGGCAGCGTATCCATTGAGGAAAAACACACGCTCTTCGTGTGAAACTTTGGTGAGCGTACTTTCTTCGGTAGTGATTTCTCCTTGTGAGGATGCCTCTGTTTGGTGTTATCAGATGTCTCCGGGGTGGTGTCTTCATGAGATTGGTTCTGTTCAATGGTGTCCAATGTCTCCGGGGTGGTGTCTTCATGAGATTGGTTCTGTTTAATGGTGTCCAATGTCTCCGGGGTGGTGTCTTCATGAGATTGGTTCTGTTCAATGGTGTCCAATGTCTCCGGGGTGGTGTCTTCATGAGAAATAGCCAACACATCCTCTGTATCATCAACTGCATCATCCTCCTCTCTGTCGTCTTGTAGGGTTTCCTCAATTATCGGGAGGTTCTTCGGCGACCTCAGAGGAGATATAGGGGATAATGACCTTCGCCTCTTCTGGGGCGGACTAGAGCACGTGGAAGGCTCCCACCGGCTGACCTCTAAACCTGACATGGTCACCCCATCTAGATGGTAAAGAGACAGGATATTACTTATATCTTCATTCGACTTACTCCAAGATTGTGGGAAGTCCCCCGCCATTGGCTTCACAGTGGTCATCAGTCTCACAAACTGGTTCTGGGTCTTCGGAGAAGAGTACTTGAATGACGCTTTATAGACAGTTGGTCCCGATAAGAAGGTTACCACAGCGGAGTGTGTAGAAACTGAAACATCCAGGACTTCATGGATACTGGGCCTGGTTGGCGAATACGGCCTGACGTCTGGAGCTTTCTTTGGAGACGTATCCCTATGTCTGGTCTCATCATAACATAACGTCGAACTTGGCCCATGCTGGTCCCAACCTTTCTGCCAACGGTCTATAGCAACTTTACCTGGATTTCCCAATACCGCTTCCTTCAGGAATGTCGATGCTGCCCCTGTCTCAGGTGTCATTGTTAAGCAATGTCGATATGCCCTCGGCTCAATTGCCACGTAAAAGCATTCTAGGTCTGTTGGAAAGCCTGACTCCTGATGACAAATAGTCTTCTTGTGGTGTTTCCCAATATGGGCTCTTAAATCCACTGGTCGCCGGAAGACGCTTACAGGATGACACCAAGGACACATTACTTGCATGAACCGGTGAGGCTTATTCATAAAATGGGTCCTCAGATCCGCCTTCCTGGTGAAAATATTTCCGCAGGACCAACATGAGACCATCTGAAATTACACCAAAAGGAATGGTAAGCTTAAACATGTATACGCTGTATCAACATAACCCACATTATGGACTGTAGAAGACATTCTTGGAATAGGCAAATTGTGCTCGTCAATATAATTATCGGGTATTGTGAGATCGGACAGACCTTACATCTCAATATAAACATCGGGTATCGTTAGATCGGACAGACCGTACATCTCAATATAAACATCAGGTATTGTTAGATCGGACAGACCGTACATCTCAATATAAACATCGGGTATCGTTAGATCGGACAGACCTTACATCTCAATATAAACATCGGGTATCGTTAGATCGGACAGACCTTACATCTCAATATAAACATCGGGTATCGTTAGATCGGACAGACCTTACATCTCAATATAAACATCGGGTATCGTTAGACAGGACAGACTGTGCATCTCAATATAAACGTCAGGTATCATTAGACCGGACAGACCTTACATCTCAATATAAACATCAGGTATCGTTAGATCGGACAGACCGTACATCTCAATATAAACATCAGGTATCGTTAGATCGGACAGACCGTACATCTCAATATAGACATCGGGTATCGTTAGATCGGACAGACCTTACATCTCAATATAAACGTCAGGTATCGTTAGACAGGACAGACCGTACATCTCAATATAAACATCGGGTATCGTTAGATCGGACAGACCTTACATCTCAATATAAACGTCAGGTATCGTTAGACAGGACAGACCGTACATCTCAATATTGGAATCACTAATTTGTGTTACAACCCTCGCTACCATGTGATTGTTGCATAAACAAAGGATATTACGGTGTCATTCTCGCTAATGTAACATCTTCGCCGCCACAACTGTCAGGTAAGTTAACCCCGAACTTCCAGCTGGCAAATTCAGTCACAAGTGTAATCTCGCGTACTCAAAACGCATCTGCAGATTCACTTCACCAGACTCCGGGCCTAGTCACACTCAAATTCCAAATTTGAGTCATCAAATCCCTGATTTGATACTGAAGGGATCCATACACCCTTCCGACGGCGAGCGCACAACGTAGCCCTTAATGACAATATATAAGGAAAACAAAAAACAGGCAACAAAATCAGGGTAACACATAACTTCACATCACATAGCTCTCTTCATCCATTTGGGTAGGTGATTTCCACGGTACGGGAGCAGTCTATCTACATGTACCGCTTTGGGTACTTTACTTGGGGAACAACGAATTATATATGTGAGATCGTCTAGTCTCTTCACTACCATGAACGGACCATTCCATCTGTTTGCTAACTTCTTACATATACCTGGCTTCAATGTAGGGTCATGAATCCACACAGGCTGTCCAGCCTCTAAGAACCTAGGCTTGGCTCTAACATCATAATATTTCTTCCGATAAGCAGCTTGTTTCTTAATGTTACTCCTTGCTACTTCATGTGCATGTTCAAATTTGTCCTGTAGCTGAGAGATGTAGGTACCATGGTCTGTCACACCTCTCTCACATTCGGGTAGTCCTATGACAGCTTGACTAGGTAGGCGAACATTGTGTCCCAATACCATCATATTAGGGGCAACGCCAGTCGTAGAGTGTTCTGTAGCTCTGTATGCCATCACAACTTGAGGAAGAAGGGTGTCCCATGAGTTTTGCTTCTTGTTGCAATATACAGCTAACATGTTGGTCAGTGTTCTATTAAATCGTTCCACATGCCCGTTGGCCTGTGGGCGAAAACTAGTGGTGTGCGTCTTATGTATGCGGAACATGTTACACATTTCACGAAAGATATTTGATTCAAAGTTGCGGCCCTGATCTGTATGGATCTGTAAGGGTACGCCAAACCTGGTAACAAACTGATCTACAAATGCGGTTGCGAATGTTGAGGCTTCCTGATTTGGTATGGCAAACGCTTCAACCCATTTGGTAAACTCGTCACTGATCACGATGATGTACTTATTACCTCTCTCTGACGTTGTCAATGGTCCCAGAATATCCATTGATACTTTCTCCATTGGGCCACCTACAATGTATGTCCCTAAAGGTGCCCTGTTTGATACTCTGCTAGGCTTTCTCGCGCAACACTTGTCACATTTCAAACAGTACTTCTGGATATCCGACTTTATCCCTGGCCAATAAAAGTCAGATTGGATCCGTTTTAAGGTTGACTTCCATCCTAGATGGGCTGCTGTAGGAATGTCATGGTTTATTGACAATAGCTCCTCTCGTTTGGTCGTTGGCACTATTAACTGTAATAACTCATTTCCATCATGGTACCAACTGCGGTACAACAGTCCGGCATGAATAGTTAGCGTGTCCCATTGACCGAACAGGATCTTAGTATGCGGTGAACATGCTGATATGTCTTTCCATTCTGGTCTGTGGAGTTGTTGATCTTTGGCTTTAAACACTGGTCCAATATCTGCATCTTCAAGTTGATTTTGTCTCAAGTCTTCTCTGTGCCAACCATTCATCAACACTGGGGATTGTGTTATCTTCATCTGAGACCTGGTAACGGCCCTAGTTACCATTTGCACAGCTGTGGTTTGATCACTTTGTTTGAGGCACTCACACAAATCTAGTTGATCAATTTCTTTAATTGACCCAGGATCGTTTGCATACCTCCGACAAACCTTACATGGCGCCCTGGAGAGTCCATCAGCGTTAGTGTGAATCCTGCCCTTCCTGTGAATGATTGTCAAATCGTATACTCCGAGCTCCTGTATCCACCTAGCCATTTGACCGGTTGGTAATTTCAAGTTTTTCATCCAACTGACTGCTGAGTTGTCAGTCCTCAACAACACTTGTTGACCATAAAGGTATGTATGGAACTTCTTCAGGGCAACAATGACAGCTAGCAGCTCTTTTCTTGTGACACAGTACGACCTTTCGTGGGTATTTAGACTTTTGCTCATGTATGCTATTACTCGTTCGTTGCCATCTTGCTCTTGGGACAAGACAGCTCCAGTGGCAAATTCACTGGCATCAGTATCTAGGACAAAGGGATTCCCTAACTTGGGGTAGGCAAGTATTGGTGCAGTTGTAAGAGCAACTTTAAGTTTCTCGAATGCAGTTTCGGTATCTTCAGTCCATTGGAAAACAGTTGCCTTCTCGCATAGCTGGTGTAGGGGTCTAGCAATGGCAGCAAATCCTTCGACAAAGCGGCGATAGTATGAACATAGACCTATGAAGCTTCTTAACTGTTTCTTACTTTTAGGTGCGGACCAAGTTGCTACAGCTTCTATTTTGGCTGGATCTGTAGTCACGCCTTCTTCGGATACGATGTGACCTAGGAATTGCACTTTCTTTTTAAAGAAGTGGCATTTAGATGGCTTCAGTTTTAAATTTGCTTGTTCAATTCTCTGTAGAACATGTTCCAACCTTTCCAGGCCTTGGTCAAAGTCGCAAGACGGTACAATAATGTCGTCCATGTAAACCAGGCATTCTTCCCATTGCAGTCCACGGAGGACATCTTCCATTTAACGTTCAAAGGTAGATGGTGAGTTAGCTAAACCAAACGGCATCACTGTGAATTGGTATAAGCCCAAACTGGTGGAGAATGCTGTCTTAGGCTTGTCAGTCTGGTTTAAAGCCACCTGCCAAAATCCAGAGTTTATATCCATACAACTATACCATTTTGAGCCTGAGAGAGAATCCAAGCAGTCATCAACGCGCGGTATAGGATATGCATCTTTGATGGTGACATCATTCAAGCGTCTATAGTCAACGCAAAAGCGAGTGGACCCGTCTTTCTTAGAAACGAGAACTATTGGCGAGGACCAACTACTGGTGGATGGCTCAATTACACCTTGGTCAAGCATTCTATGAATTTCAACTTTTTCCAATTGGCTGTCTGCGCGGTGGTTGTCGAATAGGTGCTGCTGTACCTGTATTAATCTCATGCTGTACTGAATGGTTCCTACCAAGGTCGGCTTTGGATTTAGCGAATACATGCTGGTATTTGATTAACAGTTTCAAAAATCGGAGGGCTTCATTTTCATCTAGTTCTGATATACTCCTGTCGTACAGGTCCTGCAAGTGTTCTGGAACTTGGGTAGGGGAACAATCTTCATGCATCTCAATTGTCCTGCAGGTTAGTGGAGCCTGACTAGTACTGTCGTAATAGGATTCGCATACACCTACTGGCACTTGGGATGGTATCGTAATAGAGTCTTCTCCAGTATTGACTATACGAACGGAAATTTCATCACTATTTGTAGGGAGAATACCTTCCACAACGAAGCAGGATTGCTGTTTTAGAGACTCGGAGGCGGACAATAGAGATAACTCTGCTAGTGCATTCTTATTTTCAATCAGTACGTTTGCACTCATCATTGACATCGGGGGAATTTCTACGTCTTTGGTTATAACAACGCGACATCTTGCATTCGCTTCACCGCCAATCCAGCAGTGAATGGGTGAACTGTTGGTTGATATAATTGACTTATTATAATCGATACTTTTTGCATGGCGAAGCAAGAAGTCTTGACCAAGTATACCATCCGGCACAATATCGCACACTACAGCAACGGCTTCATAAACACTGCTGCCTATTTGAAGGTCAATGTTAATCTTCCCATACACATTTATAGTATGACCATTGGCACCGCACATAGAACGATCAAGTTGGTTCAATGGTGGTCTTTTGTTATCATCAAGTTGGGAATAAATGCGGTAGGACACGAGTGTGGCAGAGGAGCCATTATCAATTAGAAAGTTTGTTTGTTTGTCAGATATAGTACATTTCGTATAAAACCCATTATCCCAGATACCAGGATTAGACAGCTGTCCTACACGATCGGGGTTCTTTTCTCTCTGTGTATCATCAACTGGCCATTCTTCGACCGCTAACCATGGGCCACTTAAGCTAGCGGTTTGAAGTTTTCCGACTTCTTATATCCTATACGTTTATCCGGGCAATATCGAGCAAAGTGTTCCATGGAATTACAATTATAACAACCAGTATAGCCCCGCGTATTCGGGATTGTTTTACCACGACCCCAGGACTTGCTCTCCATTTTATCCAATCTGGCAATCACTGTTTGTATTTGTTCCAACAGAACGTTGTCGGTCATCTCCCTTCAGTTTGGGCATTAATGGATCTAATAGGGGCCCGTTTCTTATCATTTTGCCCTAGAACAAGCTCATAACGCTCTACAATATCGACTGCCTGCTGTACGGTTTTACATTCACGGTCAAGGCAACGGCACCTCATTTCTGGACTAATTGACTTGTAGAATTGATGGAGTGCCAGGGATTCCTGAGCAATATTGTTAAGGTCGGGGTAAGCGCGCTTCGCCATGATTCGTATATCATCTCCAAATGAGGCCAGTGTATCATTTGCCTCGGGCATTCTCGTTTCAAGTCTGGCTACATACTTCGTCTGCTGTCTGGCACTACCAAACCTATCATTGAGTTTTTGCTCCAGTATTCTAAATACCCTCTGCTCCTGGCTCTTTAACCCTAGATAAAATATCCTTGCTGATCCTTGCAAACAGGAAGCTAGTGATAACGCCTTCTCTTCATCGGTCCATCTACCCAGGTCAGCGCAATTAGTAAAGTGGGAAAGATAACTTTCCCAGTCAGAGGACCCATCATATTTTTCTGGTTTCAACACTGGAAGAGCCTTTCTATTTGATCTATCATAAGAGCTATTGGCTCTATAATCCCCTCCTTGTCCGTGATTGACATCTTCGTTCATACGGTCGTGACGTCTTCTGGCTGCCGTATGAACATCAACACGCCTTCTCTGAGAATGGCCATTATCATCGCTATCATCAGATTCTGGTGTTTTACTCCTATAATATGGTCTAGGGCTTCTTCTTTGGTCATATTGGATCCCTACATCACTGTAGTAAGCATCATCCTGTACATTACGCTTTGTAAGATGACCCCTTAATGGCCTGTTTGGGGACTTTCCCCGCACACTCGTCTCCACATCACTCCCTACGCCCCTGCATCTGACTTGGTTTGGTAATGGATCCCTGTGGATGGTTTGGATATCTTCATCTTCTCTCTCATTGGTCAATGGTTGCTGAGCATGATCCCCAGCGTCTTCCTCGCGCGGAACTTCGACCCTGACAGCGGTGTTGTTGTTGAATTGTACTTCACTATCCGTACTGGCCATAGTCGCACTAGTCTATGTTAAATATATAGTAATAAAACATTAAACACGAACAACAATATAATGAACGGAATAGTTTGCTTCCAGAATCCCTCCATGCAAACAAAATTAATTTTTTTTTTTACTGGTATACAGCTCTTCTGTTGAGAATAATATATAAATATTAGGGATGGCAACGAGTACCCGAGTACTCGAGTACTCGTTCAAACGTCCGATTATCGAATAGTAAAATCAGTATTCGAGTACTCGAAAAATTCTTTTAATCCTGTGTAATACAGAAGGTTTCCAAGTGTTTTCTGGTCAACTTAAATAACAATTATCAACGTGTCATCAATCCTTAATCGCCGCCGCAAGGTCACTAATTGCAAGCGTAACCAAAACACAGATCTGTCAATCACCGTCTGTTAGTTATTTTATGACACGTAGCTAGGGGTTCTTTCGTTGACACCATCCCGAGTAATTGTCATCAATTTTTAATTGGCAGTTGTTGTTTATTGGGGGCGACAATTGGTTAAGAAATAAAAAAATATTACTTTAAATTTAAATCGTTCTCGTGCGTATATGAACGAACGATTACTCTGTGTCAGAATTGGTCACGCTTTGTAAATATTATGTCACCGGTCGATAAGAGTAGTTCCCGTTTTATTTGTTATTATTTAATTTTCTAGCGTTATTGAATAAAAGTTCTCTTGATTTTACACTATATGGTTTTTTTGTCATACGTTTTTATTATTGTTATTGTTTCATAGTTCTTCTACCGATCTAGATTTGATCAACAACTGAACAGAACGGACAGGCAAACGCGCAGTCTTATTTGAAGTTGAACACGCACATTTGCAGTACAACATTTCTATTTCCCAAATATCATGGACATTAATTGTTTTCCGAGTACCCGAGTACTCGATCGGAAGAATGACCGAGTACTCGAGTACCGATTTTAGTACTCGTTGCCATCCCTAATAAATATATATACATATACATGACGCACGTCTCATTAAGAACCAAGGTAGGATCGCATATAAGGATGTTATGTTGAATGAACAAGAACATCCCACACTTCTGACACCAAATTTGTAAGGTACCTCTCAACGCTCATTTGAGGTAACCCTAGTAGTCAAGGATGCTGGTTTATGTACTGTTGCTTCTGCATGATCCATATAACCTGCTCGAGTGTTTATCCACGCCCGTGGAACTCCACCCAAGCAGGTGAAGACAGACAGGTTCACGGCTGTCTCTTTGTGGCACACTTCATAGTGTTTGGCCTATAACATCTATGACAATATCTGGTTTCATCCACATCGTATGGTAACGGCGGTTGCCGTATTGCTTCCGAGATCAATATAGATCTGTGGTCACACGTACAAGGGTGTAGCTATGTAGGGGACAACAGTGAACACAACGATAAATTAACTGGATACGCAACTGTATTGATAAAAATGACATCATAACATCTTAAAGAACATCAGATAAGTGACTTGCATCATAGAAAGTGCTATGAACTCATAGACTTCCAACAAGGGACTTCACTTAATATTACATTCTATATAATATATATATATAGACCTAATTGTGGGCACATCTGGGTACAGTCCACAACTGTATTTATAAACTATGACATCAAGGAACACAAATAATGAAGGGAACGTGCGTCATGTATAATCTCATCTTAATCTACAACGAGGGACTTAGGCTGTATACCAGGACCCACTTAGCCTAAGGCATTTATTACATCAAGTATTCGTAGGTGAATACATATGGTAGACCCACTTGGAAACTATAGACCAACAAACGCATACGGTTGTCGGGATCCGCGATCACATGGTAGCTCAGAGTTGCCATTATAGTTGGAACTTAAACTTGTATAGATCTATTATATGTATATAATAAATATGAATAATACGTCTTCTAAGAGTATATTAGTACCTTGTAGATAATCTATTATGTATATACAAAGTATATAATAATCAGGTCTCAGAAACTGAAGCTGGAAGAGTTATAAAAGTTTTTGAGTTTTAAGCGTGTTTTGTCTGTGATGACAAAGTAGGTGACGACTACTGAGATTTCCCCCATATATATACACTTCTCAGAATGGTCACATGACCACACTAACCAATCAAGAAGCTGGCTCTAAGTGAGTACTGTGATCAGCCTCCACCATAGTCCGCTTATATTTAAACAATATGGCATGTATGAGTGTGGCTCAAAGGTGGCTTCACAATAAAATACAAAAAGCCACAACATTAATATCAAACAACAATGAAACTGCATGTAACAAATAAAAGCCACAGTAAAATTAGCGGTTCGCAATGATACAGGCTTAAGTGTAGGGCTACGCATACTGAAAAGTAGTCCCAAAATTATCAACAATGTAACAAAAGACTTGTGACTGGCTCAGACATGCATAACATACAATTTTACATTAATAAAGTATCTGTAAAGTTTCAAGGCTGAAAAACAAACATACACCAAAAGCCACGAATTTACAGTTTGAAAATAGTCCCGTAGAGCAATATAGTTGTAACACCGCCATTGCTCAAATGTCAACAAAATGGATGCCGACACCACTGTCAGGAAAGTTCATATATCTTGAAGATCTGTAGATTAATGTTCTCACAGAATGTTTCACTAGACTCAGAAAAGAATTGAACACATAGTAAGTCATTTCCTAAATTCTAATCACAGTCTAATTCAGTGGTACGACGCCCGATATTCTGTGAAAGTTCAGTGATGAAGGTCACGATGAATAAACATTGAAACTCAGGGGAAAATGATTAAATCCTGTCTGTTGGTTGTAATTAAGCACTGAATGGTGAGTTATTCACAAATTTATCATGTTCAAACTACTTACTGACGTTCACATTGTTATGTAGCGCGATTTCGACGAAGAATCACAATTGTCACTAGTTTTCGCGACCTTGATTTCCTGTCATTCAAGATTGTTAATTTGTAGATTCTAATCCTCAGATGAGCTTAATAGCACGAAAGGATGATAATGTACACATGTTGTATAACACATTCATGTTGCTGTCATTGTATTCACTGTGTTAATTATGTTGATCTAGATGATTCTAATGTAAGGGGGGGGGGGGTGTCCCTTACAGTATAAACATTATTTTCTCTCCAGGGCTTTCACTAGCCTCCAAAAGTGAAGAGTCAAAATAAGAGTCATCAACATATTGCAAGAAAATTTGTATTACAAATATAGTAAATTTGACTCCTCAGGTTAAATATTCAAGAGTCAAAATAGCCACTTTTGTTAAACTCAAGAGTCAAAATGCAGTTTCAAGAGTCAAATGAAAGCCCTGGCTCTTCTAGGTAACTTACAGGCCAGTTATTGAGATTATGTATACATATTCATTCTGTACTCATATCTTATTTTTGTCACTATATGAAACACTTATCGTATAGAATACGATATCATTCATTTGATTATAATGATTAGATTAGACTCAGATAGTAGTATGTTACAGTAACTATAACTTCCTGTTTCAACCAGATGAAAATATACACAAAGTTTAATGATTGCATAAAGTACATATATCTGTTACTAAGTTTTTCTTAGACCTGCCGTCCACTAGACCCCGATGCTATGCGGACAGGATGCCGATTACAATCTGTGCGATTTGGGAACCCTTCGGGATCATTTATCAATTAAAATTGGCGGAGCTTTGTGGTGGTGCTTGTTTGGGAAGTATTCGGGGGTCGGTATACGAATGGTTACAGTATACACGCGATATACATGCCGAAGCCTATCCGAAGTAGCCCAATGTATCCCGACTGAATGCCGACAGTTCAGGAGTTAGTCCCGAATGTTTCCCGATCGTGCGGACAGGACGCGTTGACGTTGCAGAGTATGTTGAAGGGTTTACGAATCGATGCCGACAGATTGCCGAAAGGGGACCGATGTATATAGACAATGCCAAACTACTATCTCAACTTGTTGGCAAACAGACGGCATCGCTTCCTCTGGCATTCGGGATATACGACGAGGACTCGGCATCCCTTCCACGATCAACTGGTGGCTTCGGGAACTGTCAGGCATGTGGTCTTAATATCATCGGCATAGCTTTCGTTTGTAGAACTCATCCCTTCTGCGTTATCGGGGAACTTTGGGCATCGAATCGGGATAGCAAAATGATCACGAAGCCTCCCAGAAGGCGTCCCGATGATGCGGAGTGAATGCTGATGGTTTCCCGAACACACCGAACTGTTGCCTATGGTTTTTCGATTACCCCGAAGCTCTACCCGATGCATTATTGAACAAGACCTTTGGCGTCGAAATTTTAAAACTTTTATAATTTTGATGCCGAAGATTTTTCGGTCCCAAAGGCTTCCCGAAGCGTTGCGGAATGATGCGAAAGGGTTCCAGAACACCCCGTAGACATGCCGAACCAATTCGATCCTTCCAAATCAGGTGAATTTCAGCTTCGGGAACCCTTAGGGGTCCTAGTGGATGGCAGGTCATAGGAAAATGATTAGAACTTTTTATCCAACTATGTTCAGATATCTGGTGTATGCGTGCACTATAACAGATTGAAGTATTTTCAGGCCTGGTAATTAGCTACCATTGTCAAATCTGAACATCTCAGTTTTAAAGCCTAAAATCAAGTAATTCATTATGAACAAAGAAGGAGAATTATCAGACACAGGCCTGGTATTAGGTATATATTTTATCAGAAAACTATATATGTCAAATACTGGTGTGATTTAGGGCTGTAACGGTATACCGCGGTTTACGTATTACCGCAGACTTCAGTCCCACATGGTTCACGATACAAGACTTCTAAATTTCGGTACGGTTCGGTATAACCTTTTTTATGAGCAAAATAATATTCAGACAACGATAACGCCTGCCAGCCTTCAGATTATGTATAATTACCATGTATCACTCATTGTAATCATATTGAGATATGCTTCATATTGTCTAAATTCACTTAAAATAGTTGATATGCACATAATAATTGCTGTTATAGAAACATCAAATTCATTATCACTTCAAAAGTGAAGTATTTAAGCTGCTATTAGAGAATATTGTATCATATCGAAAAATACCGAACCGTTACAAAAATTGACGGTACTTATCATATCGTGAGGTGAGCGTACCGTTACACCCCTAGTGTGATTAAGTCATATTGATACAGGCTATTTGTGCAACCTACTAGTTTTGTGATAGTTGCGATAACTGAGTTGTTTAATGCATTGCTAGCCTCAATACTAGGCGATGGTGCCAAATATTACAGGGTATAGCTTTAAATATCTGGTCTCTGTATAAAGGACTAAATATTAACACTGTAGATTAGATGTCTATGGTGTAAAGGGAGTGAACTATGAATAGTTATATCCATGATGGATGCTGAAAAACTTACGATACGTCAGTACTACAGAATTACAAATAGCTTTACAACCTACTGTAAATACAAATATTTTAGTTGAGTGTTTTATTTCTTAATTATACTTATATGCCAGTTTCAAGATTGTTGACATTTGGTTTTGATAATTTATTATTGAATGTGAGGACTAGCTGTGAGATTAAAAGTAGTGTTAACAGTAATATAAAGAATATGAACAGTTTAATAATGACTAACAAAATGTGCAGATAAGATTGAAGCAAACATCGACGACAAGAAAAGCAAACAGAGAAAATACAGCCATGGAAAGCAGAACAGAACATGACCAGCCTGTGAATAATCATTAAATGTACACAAATAGTAATGTCACTGTGCTAGGTCAATTAACTAGATTTACTCAATTTTTGATAAAAAATTTGTACAGAAAGACAACATGTTACAAGCAAACCTTTGTACTCTATGTATACTAAATAATAAAAATCCTACATGTATATAAGAGAGTTCATACTTTTTAAAAAAATGTTTTTCTGTGCCATTTGCAATATCAAAAGGTACCATACTAGCTATATTACATTGAACAGCAATCTCCCTTCATCTAATTCGATGTGTTTGTAAATTTATCCATAACCAAAATCAAGAAGATGGATTTTTGATTTTTGAATAAAAATGATAATAATAGTTATTTGTTAGTCGAGAATGTTTAAAACAAAAGAAATAAATATGCTAACTATACAATAAAACGTAGAACATAGCAATATGTATGTCTTTTAAACAGGACTCTGACCTAAAAGGGATGGACAATGGAACTCTAAAATCGAAAAACACACTGAACTGATAAAAAAAGAGAGGATTTGTCTGTTCAGTCTCAACAGAGTGGATTTCATGTCAGATGTAGGGAGACAATACAAACCCCTTTTAAGGGCCGCTAGTACAGCATTCAAGGTAGTATTAAAGTCACATACATTTGAAAGGTTTGCATGTAATATTGTAAAATCATTATTTTTCATGGGGACTAAATTTCGTGGATTTTGAGGTTCACTTCAACCATGAACTTTAATCCCAACAAACATTAATTTTGACCCTTGTTTTATTACCTGAAATGCAAAATCTACCAATTCAAGTCCCAACGAAATCGTCATTTTTACCAAAACCACAAAATTTCGTCCGAAGAAAATTAAATGATTTTACAGTAGTTGATATTAGATCTGGACAGTGCAGAAAGAACCGTAATTTCAATGATTCAACCTTTACAGACTGGTCATGTCTACAGGCTAGATGTTACACAACATGCTTACCGTGCCTGTGTTACCGTACACAGAACCAATTTTACGGATTTTCATAAGCTGAGGTTGATGTCTGTCATAATCAGTGGCTACCTCAAAGTGCTGTGGAGTGTTCTGGGGTTTGGGGGCTTCTAAGACATAAGGTAAAGTATAGGGGACAGTCCCTTCTGACATGCCAAAGTCAGACATTTCCTGGTAGAATAAAATACACCGTAAAATAATTATACAAAGCTCATGGTAAATAACAACTACCGTATTCCCCCGAATAATACCCCCCCCCCTATAGAATCCCCCCTCTTTTTCCGAGAATTTTTTTGTTCTTGTTTTTTTTTTTGAAAAATTGTATAACTTTTGATGTTTTATATGATGGTAAATACTATTATCAATAAAATAGACATTTATAAACTATGATTTTTTTCACCATTTTCTTCGAAAAAATAAGAATACTTTTTGGAAAAATTGAGATCCCAAATAAAAGCCCCCCTTTTGCAAAATGCATAGACCCCCAGGGACGTTTATTCGGGGGTATACAGTATATATGTGAGTTACACGGGTGTGTCCTGGGTAAATGTTGTGCATCATAGGGACCCAAAAGTTCTACTCTACTAGTTGTAAGAAATACAATAAGACTTGAACCAGAAAAAATTTAGTAATCAAGAGTCAAATTTGAAAATGCTCAGTTTGATGCTGAGAGGCACATGACATAAGAAACAGACATATTTCAACTAAGAATAAATAGTATTGTAGATGTATCAGACTTGTTTTGAACAGACAAAGAACTAGCTTCTAAACATTGCAGGCAACTTGTGGTCTGCAGATCTTAGCACAGCAGAATGTCACATTGTAAACATAACGCACTAGCCAACCGTCATCAAATGCCAAATAAATAATTAAATGCAAAGCTTTAATCTTGAGTAACCAATAAACAATGAATCCTTATCCAAAATAAATAAATATCACAACCATGAGTTTGATCTATATACAGTGATAAACAATCTTGGTATGCGCTTTTTATAATGTAACTTCAAACTTTCAGCCAAAATCTTAGCATAAATTGCAATCAAAGAAAATTTAATAAAAACCATGCCAATGAATGCAGCTAAAGAACCATGCTAATCTAGAATATCAAAATAAGTGTATTTCAAGATAAAAGGTAAGAAATTTGGAACTAAGTAAAATGCATTCTGGGAGTTATAATGAGTTACCTACCCTTTCACTAGAGAGGGAGCTCTCCTCTAAAGGAGGTGAGAGACTGGAACTCTCTAATGATGAAGTACAAGTTTGTGATGACTCCATGGAACTCTCACTGGGTGGTACAGAATCAGTGGAACTATCTAGCAGACGTTCTGGAGACTGACTCACATGTTCATGTCCACTGTCGTCTGCTCTCTGTTCGTGTCCGCTGTCGTCTGCTCTCTGTTCATTTCCTCCGTTGTCAGCTCTCTGTTCGGTTCCGCTGTCGTCTGCTTTCAGCTCAGTTCCACTCTCGGATGCATCACTAGCACTTGTAATCATGATTTTATTATCATGAACACTATCAACATGTTCAATTGTTAAATTTGTTAAAGCTTCATGTACAATTTTCATCTCATCACATTTCTCCGGTGAATCTTTTGGTTCTATGATTTGTGGTGTGGGTTTAAGAACGTTGAACTGTGACAATGGAGGATTAGGTCTAGCTTTGTATTCCAGTGATGGCGGTGTGGACTTTGTCTTATATTCCTGTCGTTTCTCCATTGCTGATGATAATTTTTGAAGGTCGGATAAATTTTCACCTAAAATGAATATAAAACATCCATTAATGCTACATTTGACAATGATATATATTTCCATTCCTGTTTAATAAGTCAAAATTTTCAGCCATATTATATGCAGTCATAATATTGTTCTGACATCTGGCCAACCAGCCATGTCCTGGAATTACCATCATAAGCTGAGCACCAAGGAAAGAAGTTTTACCATTACAATCCTATATTTACTCCATAGGGAGTATACTTTTAACAAAACTGAAGACTTTCAAATAAATTGAGTGTAAACTGAAGTTTACCAGTACCATTTTTAGTGATTTGTCTATTTGACTAGGGTTCAAGGGCAACTTTCTTTCCAGAGGTCGAGGCTCCCAAACCGCTTGACCACTGAGGATCGTACAATATTGTAATTTATAGTTTAGCACTTTACCCTTATACGCCCTAGTATAGCTTGGCGAATTTGACACAAACCTGACCTTTGATTAGCATAATTTAACAGTCAATACTGTGCCTGTATTGATAACCTCTGCAGTGTGTTTTCATAGCCGGGTAGTATCATGAAGACGCTCAAGATGTAATACTAACACAAATTTGAAATACCGATATTGCACTATTTGCTTGCGGAAATAGATGTATCTTGTTATATATTCATTCATAAAGATCAGGTTCATATCAAATTCGCAAAGCTATTCAAGATTACCTGATGGAGAGTTAATGATGATCTCATGTGGCATGTCCACAGTGGTAGATGCTATAGTGAATGATTTAGGTCTTGTTGGTGTATCTATGTCTTCTATAACCAGTAAGGGACGACACAAGGTCGGTGAACCTCCGCTCACTGTAGCACGACGTTGTTTAGGATCAGGTTGTACTGGTAGGGTGAACTGTGTAAACTGAGGAGATTCTGAACCACTTCTAAACACATCATTATCTGTATCATTACCATCTATATCATTCACCTCTCTGCAAATAGAAATACATATATTATAGTATATAGTATAATATATACAGTGCTCACCAACAATAAGTATACAGACGTTATTTCCCCATTCACCCGTCTGTATAACATTATTTGCAGAACAGAGAAGCATCAATGTTTTTGAAGATTAGGAATATTTTTTGTAGATCAAATGTAACAGCATTTTAACAGGTGGTATTAAATAGGCATAATTTGTGGAGTTTGATTATAGTCACAAATATACCAAAATGTACATTATTTCACAACTTGTAATATAAGATCAAACCTATTTCAGGTCAAGGTCACCAGAATTAAACTACCACTGATATAATTGAATCTAACGAGGTTACACATGCATATATATATATCACATCTTATAGCAGTCTAATTTTTTGCACTTGGCCCATGTCTGAAAAATCCACTTTCCTCCACATATAAAAAGCCCAAGTATGTCATAGAATTCGAATAGCCAGTTTAATGAACTCCAAAATGAACCTATTCAAACACTAATATTACACCTCCAATATACTGTCACCTGCCTTCAACAGCCACATTTTATGTATCACTGGCAGCTTAACACAGGTTACACTGTATATTTGATCAATGAAATTCAAGCACAGATAATACCAAAAACATTATCCGCCAATCAAACACCACATAACATGATAACATCCCCTCTCACTGTACCCAGCACATACGTCATAATCAACTGACAACATTAAATCATACAGAACAGGAAGTTGAAACCTTACCAAAAGATCAGTTCACCCATCCATACATTCTCTATATATGCCCATACTATAATAAAAATCCTTACACCTAACCTATAACTGAACGTTATAAAACATCAAATCACTCCCAGCTTTTATGTCATATAAATGTAAAGTAAATAATGAAATACAAGACAACTCAAATTTTGATTATCCAACATTTCAACTTTTCTTTAAATTAAGCTAGCTATTCAAATATACACTATTTAGTTAAAGAAACACATTTTTAAATGAAAAAAGTTAACACTCCATTATTTATCAAAATACTAATGTCATTTTTGCAAGGTAAAATGAAATAAAGAATAATGACTTACTTTGTTTTAAATAATTAATTTTATACCAGTCTTTTGTTACCTAATTTATTAATCAAGTTGAAGTCGAGTTTTAAGTTATGCATCTTTTGCCAGACAGCAGAATATATTTCAAAACATCAATATCAAAGATTTATTCAGCGGTGAGTAACCTCTAGTAAAATATAAAATATGTCAAGTATTATATTTCAACAATGGTGGTATTTAAGGGGGAAAATCTTGCAGTCGAGTACATTCAAATAATGGCACAATAAAACATTATACATATAAAGCCTCTTTTTGTAATCATTTAAAAATCTTACCAGCCATTATTGTAACTATCACATTTACTGTTAAGTATATGTTTAAGTTCATAAAGTGTATTTTTCTAAATTTTTTACTGTAAAATCATTTAATTTCGATTGGACAAAATTTCATGACCATTTCGATGGAACAGTAATTTGTGGATTTTGCATTTCAGGTAATAAATACAAGGGTCAAAATAATTGTTCAATGGGATTTGATTTCGTGGTTGAAGGTGAACCACGAAATCCACGAAATTTAATACCCCACGAAAATTTATTATTTTACAGTAATCAGAAGTTAATAGTAGATTGTTATCATAAATGCACTGTGAATATTCCCTCATACAATCAATGTGGCTCATCCCAATAACATGGTTGCAAATTATCGATTTCAATTATCAATTTATTGCCAATTATGTTTTTTATTTGTGCTCAACACTCAACAATTGTTCACTTTTATAGGAGGCTACATGATTCACCCAACCTGGATGAACCAGTACTTAAATTAACTTATACCTTTCTACCAGAATCAGCAATTTATGTACATGGGAAGGAAATCATCACTGTTGTGAAATATTCATAAAAGGGTATATAACCTGCCACGACTTGGAATCAAACCCGGATTACAATTTCATCCAGTACACTAAACCATAAGATGGTGGCCACTGGAATAATATATATATAATATAATATATATAAATATGTATAATAATATATAATGATATATAATAAACTGGGAATCAAACCCGGCTTACAAATCCAGTACACTTACCACAAGATTGTGGCCACCAGAATAATCAAACTGGGAATCAAACCCGGCTTACAAATCCAGTACACTTACCACAAGATTGTGGCCACCAGAATAATCAAACTGGGAATCAAACCCGGCTTACAAATCCAGTACACTTACCACAAGATTGTGGCCACCGGAATAATCAAACTGGGAATCAAACCCGGACTACAAATTCAGCACACTAACCACAAGATGGTGGCCCGCGGAATAATCAAACTATCATATTTGGATTATGACAGAAACAAGTTAATCCAACATTACATATTATTCCAACAGTCTATGTATGACACCACACCATATCATTGAAGACAGAGCTTCATTACAACGGATTGTGTACTCGCGTCAGCTTGATGGGATCATCTAACAATTTAAAAACAATAGATCAACAATATAAATTTCAGTTAACAATACTTATAGCATGATGTTCAACAATGAAGACTGAAAGAACTAAACTTCCTGATTGTTTGTCAACTATTATCCATTGTTCTTCTATTATTGTACTTAAAGAGAGCCCTAGTCACACTGAGGTAAGTCAATGCAGCCTCCTATGCTAACATTACATGAACTCATTTCCTACGATGTTTTTAAGGTGGTTGAAACCTCATTATATCAAATATCTATTGATGTTTCAGTTTTTTTGTCTCTATTGGGTTTAAGACCAATTTTACCAATAAATACATATAACACATGGTAACTAGTGTTTCCCACCCAACTGTGGGCAAAATCTTTAGCAGCACCCAATCAAATGATTGTTTTAGATCAGATTGACATTTACAGAAAATTGTCATTTTTTATCAAAATCCACAAAATGTATTCCCGACAACAAGGAATGATTCAACCACATGTATGATTGAAAATGCAACATTTGTAGAGAAAAACTGGTTTGAAACCCAGAGCTAGGTAGCCTACCATGTATTGGTGCTATATACAGGGCAGTAAACACCAATAAGTTTATTCAATCTAGAGAAGCCTGCCCCTAGATTCCTTGCATCACACAAACATTTCAGTCCCTCAAAGACAAAGCTTATCTGTGTATTGGACAGGGAAAGACACAAAATTCTACAAACTAACTGTCTCAGTCGAATGCAAAAACAAATCATTATAATATACAAACCAGTATTTCACAAGATTGAGAGGTGAGGAAAACAAATCTGTGTATTAAATAATTCCACACAGTTGTATACCATTTTAAATATGTCTCATTTCACTGTTTCAAAATGATGTTGCACTTTTTCCATGGATTCAATATTCACTATTAGATATTAATTTAATATGCGGCTCTCAATATTGCCGATTAATATCCAATTGAATAAAATTTTGTTACATGTACTTCAATAAAATGGAAAATTCAAATAAACATAAAATTTCTTGTATCCAATGTTAGAACTTGATCATCAACTCCAGAATCAAACAATACAATCATGTATAAATATAATCCTTCACTGAAAGTATAGTATAACATCAATGTAACATCATGGTGTTTTCTACAAAACAGTAAAACACCACTTTATTGTTAAAACACTTAAATCCCACTGTTATTCCAAGTATGTTTCACAGTTTTATAGCCACCAATGTATAAAGGCATAATGCTACCAGACATTGGATGCAGTAACAGCTTGGTTGTAGTCATAAACAAGTATTAACAAGAAAACATTCCATAAAACAAGTATATTTGATTTTCTTACATCTCAATGCAGACAGGAAGATATATTTTGTCTCAGCTCAAACAAATATTTCAGACTAAAAGTACAAACACTTTACTGAATGGAAGTTTAAAGGTTACAATAGTACAAGCTATAGACCTACTGTACAAACTGAAGGATATAGCTTGGCTAATTTGACACGAGCCTGACCTTTTGATTATCATACTTTACCAGTTCATATATTGCCTACGTTTACAACACCGATTGAATGTTTTCATAATCGGGGAGTATCACAAAGTGGCTCGAGATATAATACAAACACAAATCTTAAATACCACGATTGAATGATTTGCTCGCGGAAATTGATATATTCAAAGCAAGAACCTTGACGTTGTAATATATTCTTGCATAAAGGTCAGGTTCATGTCAAAATAGCAAAGCTATACAAACTGAAGGATACTACAAGTATCTAGGTATAAACCTGTTAACACTACTTGATGTATGGTCATATAACCAGAATAAAACCTGTCACAACAATAATCACAACATATCCATCAATTTCTCCACTGCATGTTTTCATAATGACTCTGCATTAAGTGATATAAGCCTGCTGACAGTGAGTACAAGTGAGTGATTCATTGATTTACTCCCTCATTGATTTCACTCCCTTATTCATTCATTGACTCATTCACTCACATGCTTATATCACATGAGTACTCTACCAGCATCGCTCAAGCTCAAAGTTCAGACAAAGCATTTTTCCTAGTCTGGCCACCCGACTAGATAATATATTTTATCACTTAAATAGCACAACTTTTTTCAATTTGAGCTCGATTTTATTCTGGTCTTGATTATCCTAATTTTGAGGGTGCAAAGGGAAATAATTTCATGAAAAAATAGTAGATTGAGGAGTTGTCTTTCTAAACATAGGGTATGTTAGACAGACTACTTTTTTCCAATTAACCATACTATAATTAAATCAATTATTTGTGAAGGAATTAAATTTTTATTTATTTAAGAACAACTGAACAAGGTGCAAAATCAGTTAATCTCACTTACCAAATCAAATGCTAATGTTTAAGATCAGTTTTACAATTTCCGAAAATTGTCCATTTATATCAAAATCCACAAAATGTATTCCCCAACAAAAGGAATGATTTATCCACATGAATGATTGAAAATGCATGATAGCATGTAGTTATGTATTTCATCAAAATACACAAAAAAGTAATAAAGTTAACGATACATCTTAATTTATATGTGTTTGGTGGTTATTTTCCTAAATCAAAAATACACAAACATTAATACCTTTAATATAAATGTGAGATTTTTATATACAAGCCTGTGTTGGTAACAACAGTTAAAGTAGTCTAACCACATGTATGATTGAGAAAGCTTGTAGTTATGTATTTTATGATGTTACAAAGTAAGAGGAAAATGTCAGTACATTAATGCCCGGGTTTTATGCGGTAATTTGTCTGCAATCTTCTCTATTGCTCTGTATATTTACATTAAATAAATTGGTTCTCACACCAGTAGCTGTGGCTTTATGGTTAAATTATATTACAGGCCTAAGAAATTATATCACAAACTACATTTTTTACTTCCCCAATTTTTCATCCATTCAATATTGTAAATGAGTAGCTGTTGTATATCGCTGGCTTACGACCTTATAAGACTAGTTCATATTTGAAATCTACATCATAAGCCTATATTTATGAAAATCGGAACTTGTCATGTTGACCAAACTGAAGTTGAAAAAGCTTGTAGTTATGACATTCTCCTTCTAGGCCAGCGATATATTCTTTTATCTAAAGAATGAGTGAAAATTTGGGATGTTAGACTCTGGGTTATTTTGAGATATATAATTATTTAGGCCTGTGATTATATAAACCCGATGTAATCTTCTTCATACAGAGGGTGACATGGAGCCATATCGCTGGATTAGATAATCGATATTTTGAAGAAACAAGAAAAAAAACTGTCAGAAATTTACTCTTTACTTACTGGTATGGTAAAACTAGCTTAAAGAACCTCCTTTTGGTCAACATGACATGTTCTGATTTTCATGAGAATAGGTTCCTAAGAAGCACCTTATGATGCAGATTTCAAATATGTATGAGTCTTAAAAGGTCGTAAGTAGTAGTTACGACCTTCTCATTCTAAGCTATTTGGGTTATACCGTTCAACTTACACAGTATGTGATTATAGGGTTGTGATGACCTGAAGTTTGTCAATGAAACAATGTGTAATGATGATAAATTACTACAGTAATTAGGTTCATCTGACATCTACTCTGACAAGTTACATATGTATACTAAATATATTGTTTTGCTTTATATGACTGAAGAAAGCATTTTTTTCCAGTAATTAGCACATGCACAAAGTGTGCTTTACTTCATAAAGCAGGGCTGGTATACATTATTGAGCAGCCCATTTTTCACAAGAAATGAAAAACAGCCCATGTTTTCTATATGATTTTTGTAGCTCTTTTCATAATGCTTCTAAACAATGTACTTTATAATTGTTAATATTAGTTTTTCTGTTGAGCTGGCACACTTAAGGAAAATTTGAGATTTTAAGAAAAAATTTAAGTTTTCACTTAAGATGCTTCATAAATACCGGCCCTGACATACACAACTTTTATTCCTCATCTACGACAGATTTATTTATTGATGTAAAAGTGAATCATCAATTTGATACTGATGCTTATAAGTTTTTATTTATTACATTATGATACAAATTTCAAGGGTCATCAATTGGACTCCATAATCGTTCAACCAGCATAGTTTTTAATTAAACAAGAGGGCCTGAAAGGCCCTAGGGCGCTCACCTGTTGCACATTGGTCTAGGTATCAGTACAACCTACATTCTGACCATATAAATTTCATGAAGATTGGATCAAAACGGTGACCCCTGGAGTGAACACAATATTTTTCTAAGATTTGACCTAGTGACCTAGTTTTTGACCCCACATGACCCAGTTTCAAACTTGGCCTAGATTTCATAGAGTACAACATTCTGATCCAGTTTCATGATGATTGGATCAAAACCATGACCTCTGGAGTGAACACAAGGTTTTTCTAAGATTTGACCTAGTTACCTAGTTCTTGACCCCACATGACCCAGTTTCAAACTTGGCCTAGATTTTACAGAGAACAACATTCTGATTAAGTTTCATGAAGATTGGAACAAATTGGTGACATCTGGATTGTACACAAGATTTGACCTAGTGACCTAGTGACCTAGTTTTTACCCCACATGACCCAGTTTCGAACTTGGCCTAGATTTCATAGAGAACAACATTCTGATCAAGTTTCATTAAGATTGGATCAAAACTGTTGCCTCTAGAGTGTACACAAGCCAATTGTTGACAGACAACGGACGACGACGGACGGACGGACGGACCACGGACGAAGAGTGATCACAAAAGCTCACCTTGTCACTATGTGACAGGTGAGCTAATAAATGTCTAGGTACTTGAATAACCACTGATTTATGAGGATGTTTGACTCCTACACAATAGGAAAAAACATCTGACTAAGGCATGATAGCATTTCTCTGTAACTAAATGTAATTATAAAAATAATAAATGTTTTTCCTAGTAAAAATGACATTTCATACAACTTATATACTGGTAATTGATTTTGGCACTCTATAAAGTAATAATTAAATCCTACAATTATGTTAACTGTGTCTTGTTAATACCCGGGTCACAAGTCACCTAGACGCTGGACAATGCCAGTCAGTCTATCTGATGTGTACCAGATGTATGCTTGACAGAGGCTGGCTGATGAGCAGCATTGAACATTTTATAATTTCATCAACTGGTGCTCCACATTGCCATGATGTCCATCAGGAATAAAATCCCAATTAGCCTAACAGTACACCTAGGGCTTTTTCACTATATAACAGAGGCCGAAGTAAGGCTATGTCACAATTTGAAAGAGGGTGCTTCACAATTTCAAAATGCCAGTTTCCACAAACAACATAAATGCCGCTTTCACAAATGAAACCACTTGCCCAGGCTCAAAATTTTCTACAATTTGAAATTGACAAAACCAGAGTAGCTGAAACGTTCAATAATGAAATATATCAACCCTTTAGTGATTTTCTTTACAAAATAAAGGGAAATCTTAGTTGTAAATTGCTTTTCACAAATTTATTAAAGTCAATATTGTGTTTCCTCTTTCACAATTCAAAAGCAAAACTACGATTGAATTTTATAATTTGAAGAAAAATTGCACTTCACGTTTCACAAATCTAACAGGCTTGGGCTTCTTCACAATATTGGCAAATAAAAAAGCCCTGACACCAGTAGATCATTGGTCTTCAATTGGGTTAGATTTGTAACTCAGGTATAAACAAGATGAAGCTAAACATTTGGATGTGGTAAGTTGTTTCAAAACTTGTCAATACTTGAGTCAATTACAGTCTGGACAAACCACAATGTATTCTGCTCCTTTTTATCGACCATTTTGAACCCACATTCGCACTGCCCCTGGAGGTATATCACATATTGATGTATCTACCAACTGCAACATAAAGTACATTGTTCCAGAGATTAAGTCAGAAATTACTGTTGGTTTAATGGAGAGTTTGTCACTTTCCTTAAATACTGTAAAATCATTAATTTTTGTGGGGGATTAAATTTCATTGATTTCGTGGTTTTAATCCCAACGAACATTAATTTTAACCTTATTTCATTAACTGAAATGCAAATTCCACGAATTCAAGTGCCATGAAATTGTCTTTTTTACCAAAACCACGAAATTTCGTCCCAACGAAATTAAATGATATTACAGTAAGAGGCGCACATGACACACCAGTACTTCACCCAAATTACCAGAGTATGTAATTCATGGATTATTTTTTTCAACAACTTATCATCTTGTTATCTATGACATGTATATAGAGACTGAGCCACCATGCGCTAACTTCCTGGTTCATATCACATCAGATTGGAATGTTATCTCCCTTTTTATGTCAACATCTATAGAATAGCTTGGCGAATTTGACACGAGCCTGACCTTTCGATTAGCATAATTGAACAGTCGATATATAAATATATTGTCAGTATTTATAACATCCATTGTATGGTTTCCTAAATGGAGAGTTTCTCAAAGACGCTCGAAATGTATATACAAACACAAATTTGAAATATCGATATTGCACAAGTTGCTTGTGGGAACTGGTATATTCAAAGAAAGGACCTTGTAATATATTCATGCATAAAGGTCAGGTTCGTGTCAAATTCTCCAAGCTATACATGCATGATAACATATGAAAGGTGGGAGAATGTAGTTACACACTCCAGGGATTTATCAATTAATAAATCAACCATTATTGTGTGATTTCTGAGTATAGAACTGAACAAATTCTATATGATTTCTTTTGTAAAATAGTAAAAAACAGAATGCTTCCCGATATGTGCATCGTCAGTGGATGAGTATGGTATATGGCAAATAGCAAACCACAGTTATGGTTCTTGATTGCTGTAATTTATTTAATCTCCTAAAGGAGATCTTTATTCACTTATGCAGTTTAAAGGTTGAATATTGTATAATGTACATGTTAAGGTATTGCTTATAATTAAGTATGAATAATTATAAAGGGCAATTATTCTAAAAATATGCAATAAAGAGTTAAGTTTCATGGGTACTGCAGGGATTTCCCCAGAAATGTTTCAAAGCACAATAGTGGTGGGAATGGGATGGGTGTCCTCCTGCATATTTTGAAAAAAAATCAATTTATGGTGCAAAATTGTGAGCTGAGGAAGTACAGTACAGTTAATTGAGATTGGGTTTTTTAAACACTCTCCAAATGGATTTGCAACATTAGTCGCTGTTTTGATGGATAATTGGATTAACCAACCAGGGCAAACATGCAATTATCGTTTGTTAATTGGAATTAAGCAAGACTTTTATGGATTTGTAGCAGAGATTTAGACGCTCGGTTTTTTACTTTTTAAGCACACTTTTAAGTGCAATTCAAATTGTAAGCGCACTGGCAAACTGGATTTTGGAACCCAAGCGCACTGGGCCCAGACATTAAAACGCCTTGGGGAACTCTCTGTACTGTACTTCACTTAATGAGATTAATTCACATATGAAGTTGGCGTCTCCAAAACTGTACAAGTTATGGAATGGACAAGAATTAAGCATGAAAAATTACAACAAGCAAATACTCAGTATGTGCAAATAAAGTTGTGGTTGAAGGCACTGCAATTCACATTAATAAGATTTATTCAAATTGATATCTCCAATGCTGTATGAGTAATGGCTTAAACAAGAATTAAGTATGAAAAATATTACAAAGGGGAGTAACTTCAAAATATGCCATAAAGATTCATGTTTTTCATTTCTCCTGGAATCTCCTCTATTTTTAAGTCAACATCAGGGGATGTCAAATGACTAAACAGCAACGATACAAACCCAAAAGTTTTTTATTGAGATATTTGTCATATTCAATGAACAAAAAATTATTTCTATTAATTCTAGGCTTATTTGGTTGCAAAAAAGCACTAGTTTTGTAAAACCACCACTGAAATTTTTATGCGGATGAAAACAGCGTTTTGGGATCGAGAGGTCCCGTATATAATCCCTGTCTGCGTCACTGTTCACAAGGGAAACTCGAACGCAGGTTTCCTTAGGGAGCCCAATGACCAGGGGAAATTAAATGTCAAAACGTGCCTGAAGAGCTGATTTACTGAAAGTGGCCCTCAAAAACAGGTAACTGAACTTTTTTATATTTTCAATAGAACAATCCCCCCCCCCATATTGGATTCGGTTGAATGTGCGAAAACTGCTTTTTTTTAGAAATTTGCACCAAAACATGCACCAAATTGCATTCTTGAAGGACAAAATTCCTGTGGGATTAACATCAATGGGCAAAATATAACACAAAACTAACATGTTTTTAAAGAAACCTCAAATACTTTGATAGAATTATCTTTCCCCAACTTCATCTTTTATCCTAGTTGCAATAATATTCATGAAGGATTGACATAAAATAATCAATACAGTCTATGCTATCTGTCATTTTATAGGGGACATCATGCAAAGGGAAGTAAATCTATCAGGTGGTTTATATCACTGACTGCAGTGTGGAAGGGGACGGAGCTTATATCATTGACTGCAGTGAGGGCGGAGCTTATATCACTGACTACTTATATCATTGACTGCAGTGGGGGTTGGGCGGAGCTTATATCACTGACTGTAGTGGCGGGGAGGGGGAAGCTCATGACACTGACTTAAGTGGGGGTGGAGCTTATATCACTGACGGCAGTCGAGACGGAGCTTATATCAGACTGAAGTGGGGGGTGGAGCTTATATCATGGACTGCAACGGGGCGGAGCTTATATCAATGACTGCATGGGGATGGGGAGACTATATCACTGACTGCAGCGGGGGTGGAGCTTATATCATTGACTGCATGGGGGAAGCTTATAACACTGACTGCAGTGGGGGTGGAGCTTATATCACTGACTGCAGTGGGTTTGGAGCTTATATCACTGACTGCAGTAGGGGGAGGGGAAGCTAATAACACTGACTGCAGTGTGGGTGGAGCTTACATCACTGACTGCAGTGTGGGAACAGGAAGATGATATCACTGACTGCTGTGGAGGCGGTGCTTATATCATTGACGGCGGTCAAGGCAGAGCTTATATCACTGACTGCATTGGGGGCTGAGCTTATAGCTTACCAGTAAGTATTATATAAATGACAGATATTTACTTACTTTGGAGAGTCTAATTCTTCTGTTTCCTCGTTACTTGGCACGGAACTAACAAACTCCTGTAGTGATGGACGTAATTGTTTGGTCTCTCCGTCACGTGATCGTAATTTTTTTATAGACTTAGGTAGTGTAGAGAAATCACCAGCATGTTTGTTGATCATATTGTGTCGTTTCATCTGACCATACGGACTGATATGTCGCGGTCGCTTCTTCAGCAACAGTATTACTTCCTTTGGGTTTTCTTTTAATTGGTGTACAAGTTTCTTCAAAGACCATCCCACCTACAAATATACATCATACAGAACATTACATCAACTGATCATATCATTCTGACTGAATACAATACAGGGGTGTGGAAATCCTAAGTCCGACTTGGGCTTTTTGGTCTGCGGGCAAGTAGATTTTTCCATCCAGCTTGCCCAAGGGCAAGTATAAAAATAATATGAGAAAGATATCATATGCTAAAATTATAACAATATTAACCTTAAAACATAAGCCAATCCCTAAATTATCAACTATAAAAGATTTAAATAGCATAAGCATTGAATTAGAACTGTCCCTTTGGAGCCTCTGCTTTATCTATTTTTCCGGGCAAGTAGATTGAGTCTTCAGGCAAGTGGATTTTACAGTCCAACTTGCCCATGGGCAAGTGAAAAATTTGAGAATTTCCACACCCCTGCAATACATGCTATGACGGTATACAATGTATGGCACAGACTTCATGAAATATATCAGACTGACAGACATGTCTAGTAGGATTTGGTTCAGACTAACAAACTGTTGATCAAGCATCATTCTAAATATTGTAAACCTCATTCTTATAATGGGTTTATTTATCTCTGTTTTATTCTGATACATTTGATTTTTAACTGACTGATATTGAAGTCTATTTTCATGATAACGAAAAATATTTTTACCATTTCATGAAAATTTCTACATGAATAATAGTTTCATATTAATTATTTCGATTCTTACATCGCCAATGCTCTGCCCTTTAGAGCACAACAAAATAGATTGACGTCAAACTACATTCTTTCATAGGAGCATTACGTTATTTGTCATACTATATGACGTCAAACGTGAGATCATCAATCAGCTTAATTTTATTGCCTAATGAAGTATGGTTAGTTATATATGCAAGGAACTATGTGCTATGTGAGAATTAAAGATATATAAAAAAAAAATAGAATTAAACAGAGATTCAAGTTAAAAGGACATTACTTCAGTCCTTTAGTCACATTATCCTTACACAAGGTAAACCAGTCCAGGAATAACTTCCCCTATATACCAAACAAGGAAGCTGTGTAAAATGGAACTACAGTAAAACTTCGTTATCTTGAGGAGTGATTGGGACACGTGAAATGTTCAAGATAAACCGGTTGCTCGAAATAACCAAAATGGCATGTATTGATAATACAAACGGATATTATTTTAAAACTTGCTCGTGATAGGCCGGTGCTCGTGATATCGATGCTTGTCATAACGAAGTTTTACTGTAGTCGACATATTGCAGATAGTAGAGTCCTATTCTAACAAAATATAGAATTGGCCGTAAGAGACTTACCACAATCTGATTATTGACTTGTATAACTTCATCACCTTTCTCTATCTTACCACACAGATCAGCTGGTGACTGTAAGCAATAATATACAAACCATTCTATATTATATTTCAACAAGCAAAATATAGACAACAAAATGTCAGTTATAATAAAAACAAGACTGCGTTCAATAAACGCTTATGCCCCCGTGGAAGCCATGTCCATAAAAAGCTGTAAGTCAATCAGGGGCCATTATTCAGTTAAAATGTTTGATAGTGTTACATGGCTTTGAACTATAAGGGACTCATGATGGTAAACGAATATGCCACATTTGAAAGCAGTGCCTTGATTGACTTCATGTGTGATCTGGTGATACAGGTGTTATGGTTCTTTGTCACTGCTCTTTTCCAAGTTGCCACCAATTCATATACCAAGTTTCAAGTCAATATTTAAAATACTTTTGAAGATACGCTCCAGACAAACACTTATCATGAAAATAGTGAAGGGGAGATAATTCAAAATGTAAGACAGACAGAGTTATGGTTCTTGGTCCATGCACTTCTACAAGCTACCATCTATTTATATATAAAGTTTTAAGGCAATATCTTAAACAATTTTGAAGATACACTCCGGTCAAAATTTTATTCTGAAAATACTAAAGGGGAGATAATTAAAAGTTTAAGACAGACAGAGTTATATTGTTTGGTCATTGCACTTCTCCAAGTTGTCATCTTTTTATATTCCAAGTTTCAAGTCAATATGTTAAATAGTTTTGAAGATATACTCAGAGTAAAATTTGACTATAAAAACACGAAAGGGGAGATAATTCAAAATTTAAGACAGACAGAGTTATGGTTCTTTGTCAATGCACTTCTCCAAGTTGCCATCTATTTATATATCATATTACAAGTCAATATGTTAAATAGTTTTGAAGATACGCTCCAGACAAAATTTTATTGTGAAAATACTAAAGGGGAGATAAGTCTAAGTCCAAAATTAGGTCAAGGTGAAGGTCAAAATAGAGTCAGGTGATACAGGTGTGTGGAGAGTGGTCATATACAACATCCATGCAAGTATGAAAGCTTTGTAGCAAGCCATATTAATGCTAGAAGAAACGGTCAATTTGGGTTAACCAAGAATTTGGCCTTTCAATAAGTCCAAGTCCAAAATTAGGTCAAGGTGAAGGTCAAAATGGAGTCAGGTGATACAGGCGTGTGGAGAGTGTTCATATACAACATCCATGCAAGTTTGAAAGCTTTGTAGCAAGCCATATTAATGCTAGAAGATACGGTCAATTTGGGTTAACCAGGGCGGACGGACGGACGAACGGACGGACGAACGAACGGACAGGTGCATTACTATATGCCTCCCGATCTATCGATACGGGGCATAAAAATCATCACCTTAACATTCCCATGGGTGAAAGTTAGAAATTTTGAAAAACCTGAAATTCTCAAAAATGTACAATTTATAGAGGGAAAATAAAGAAATGACAAAACCTCACCATGACCACTTTGTGGTCAGGTGAGCTAAAAACAGACATCTTGATTCACTCAAAAACCTGAAGTTCAGGCATATGCCTAAAAACCTTGACCAATGCATTCCTATATTGATACATCATCAAATTTTCAATAAGTTATTATTATCATTAAAACAGACTAGTTGTGAACCATGTTTAACACTACAACTTCATCCATAGTCTAAAGCTTTTAAGGCCATTTGGCATAGTAATATAGATTTTGCCATTTTAATCTTTTCAACATCATTTTTATGTTAACTTATTTGTATAGTGGATGAGATAATGCTGTAACCTGTATAGACTACAGGAATATACTTACCATATCTTTGATTCCACTGATCACGTGTACACCGTAATATAATGACTGTATATGCATACCCTGGAAATAAACATTCATCATGTATCATCAAGGCTCAATACTTCTTCGTACTATAAAAATTATGTATTTTGGTTATATCTGTCGAAATCTGTACAAAATCATCTTAATAAGTCCATATAGGAACAAGACTGTATAGGAGTTATTCCATTGTTTAGACCTAGGGAGCTTAGACCTAGTTTCTAAATTACTAAAACATATCCTTGAGGCAAGTATTCTGATCAAGCATTATGAAAATTGAAGCAAGAATTAGACCAACTGACCATAATAGCCAAATTCACACACTTCCAGGGGTTCCAACTCTGGAACCAATAGTCAGATGAATATAGCAGGTTCAGGAAGGAATCAAAGCTTAATATAAAGTACAATTGTGAGAAAGTTTAGTTCAAATTAAATCTTAAATGAAACCACTATTGTGCATATGATTTAAATGTATTCATTGATTCATGTATACATAAATATTCTCCCTAAACCTAAGTGTAGTTGTGTGACTTTGTTTTGTTCCATTTTTGTTGGTAACACCTCAAAGCAACTGACTGTTCACTAACATTAACAGAATGAATGAAATTAAGAAACATATTGTTGGCGCCCAACAACTACATCATTTGACCTGTATGAACGGACTTAAGAGGGGTGGTCATTTTAATCGCTGCAGGACTGACAAGTTATAAATGTATCACAACTCATGAGCGCCTCAATACAAGCTGTGTCTCGGAGATAACTCACCAATTCCTCAGGTTGTTTTTTACGGATGGTTGCCTGCTCTAGAGAGGCTGGTTGTAAATGTAGGGGATCTAGTGGACTTTCTGGGGTACCAATTACTATCTTCTCACATATATCTGATAACAGCTTTGTCTGAAATATCAAAATATGTTGAAAATAATTGCAGGGGATCATCACAAGAAATTTGTTATCAAAAGACAACATCAACATTCAGGCCTTATTGCCTTAGTCCACTGTTAACAGTACTCTTATTCAACCTCAATATTAAGCCTCCAAGGCCCCAAGATGGGGCTTACTATTAATTAAGGTTTACAATAAATACAATACACTTGTGTATACGAATGTCTGTCTGGGCTGGCAATTTTGGTCCAGTTTTGGATACTTGTAGTAGCTACAATCTTATGGACATTAATTGATGTCCAATGTAATCATACAGCTCACAGGCCTAAAAATTGGCGGCAAAAAGTCTTCTATGAATATATCTGAATATTTTGCAAACAATTCCGGTCCCTCAGCACAAACCTGAATTCACATGCCAAGAGGGCTAGCTACGCGCCAGTCTTTGACCTTTATACAATTTGTCCGGGATATACAGGATCCATCATGAGTTGTCGTTGGAGATCAACATTACTTAAGGAAGTCTAGAAAACATAGGTTTTTAAGCAAGCCATTGTTTTCATGACAAGTTTAAGAAATATTGATCTGACAGACAACTTTACTGACAGATTTTTTTTATCACAATTATCTAATATAAGTACTATACATGCAGTTACTGGGTCAAACCAACATCATAAATAATGAACTTAAGGGGGAGGCGACATAATGTTTTCATGCTAAAAAGCTAATGACTAATTTTTAACACACATTGGAGAACATTTCTTTGCACAAGGGAAACTACTCTATTTATGTGATAAATTTTGAAATTATCAAAATAGAACCCTTCTCTAAATGTTGTAACAATTGTAGATCTGGGGAATTTGATTAGCATAATTTAACAGTCGATATCATGTTTGCATTTATAACCTCGGCTGTATGTTTTCATAGTCAGGGATTATCAAGAAGATGCTCGAGATGTAATACAAACACAAATTTGAAATACCGATATCACACGATTTGCTTGCGGAAATTGATATATTCAATGCAAGAACCTTGCAATATATTCATGCATAAAGGTCAGGTTCGTGTCAAATTCGCCAAGCTATACATACCGTATTTGTGAGGTTGAGTCCTATATCTGGTATAGTTGCCTCTCTTTGACACATGTTGATCAAATCTAGACCCATCTTTACTATTGTATTTCTCACCAAACATAGACCATGGATTCCACTGAATGGAGCCCTGAAATCACAAAATCATCTTTACCAAAAACTGACTAACTCATAGATTTCTAAGATATAGAGGATATTTGTTGATTTTGTTGTTAGATCAAATTCTCTTTCACTGAGAGTGAGTGATCACCTAAACCATTATCATCTATTATGGCACCATAATGACGTCACACATAATTTGATGTCCATTGACATTAATGATCCAGCTTTAGCAACTGTCAAAATAACAAATTGGCAGAAATGTTTTTTTCACTGAAAAATCCCTATAACCCATTAATAGTTAATATCGCCGACAAATAATATACAGGCAATTGATAAGTGATCACTATGTAAATTGGTATACACTAACTCATCATTCTATGGTATATCTTTAATAAACAGCTCAAATAAGTAACAATGCTTATGTTTGTTATGGATTTAAATCAAGAACTAGACAATAAATATATGTAAGGCATTATCTTTGTTTTGAACTTATTACAATTTGTTACATAAAAAATCTTTATATAAGGGGTGAATATAAAAACGTTAAAATATTTAAATCCTACTTGTCCATCCAAGCGACGAGATTCTTCAGCGTAGCCACAAGATCAGCGACAGATGATAATATACCGACAGACAGACGTTTATGTGCCTCATTTGACTGTGAGATATTTGCTCTATTTCTATCATTCTCCCCGGTCCGAGCTCTAACGTCGCCATTCAAACTACGAGCCTTACATCCTAACTGTAACGCTAATGACTGTAAGTTCTCTGTCTCATATCCATATCTCTGTAATATATAGTAGTAATATGTTCTACAATGACAGCACATTCATTTGATAATTGAAACTGGGTTTTGACTTTCAAATTTGACCAAAAAGTCAGTTTTGACACTTTAATATATACCGGCAATACAACTTTTGCAATATCTTAATGACTTTAGTCGTCTTGTAAAGTATTTTTGGACACAATCAAAGCTATCAAGAATTATCTCCCTTAATAAGGTGTTTTGTTAAGTCTATTTCCGTAACTGGATTGTTTCCCCTTCAACATTATTGCAAAGTTGGAGTAGATGACGATGGAATAGACTATGCAGAAGAGAGTTAAATACAAGAGGTGAATTACTAGTGTAACTACAGTATGTTAATTAAATAGTTTGTGAGTTCAAAGCACTATGATAATAACAACTTACCAAATTTCTTAACAGATCTATAGCTTCCAGGATGAGCTCCTGGTGACCAAATTTGATAACGTTTAATTTTTCCAAGTCAGAATGCGTCATCAGCATAAGCTTTTTACCATCAATACCATAGTTGAGAAAATAATGCATATATGGGATCATAGCATCATCCATGTCCAGTCCTGAAATAAACATGTTTATAGACTTTCAGTGTAAGTACTAAGTTAATGGTTAGGTATAACGTTATAGACTCTCTCTTCTCTCATACCCTTGTGGCAATGGATTATATCAGGAATGAGGTGTCAAGAGTGATTAATCTAAGTTGGAAAAACCTATTTCCCAATCAAACTTAAATAATTCAGCATTAAGTGTAATCTGACATGAATCTCGCACAGTTTTCTTGTACAAAATCATGCGATTCTACGATTGAGGTAGACTTCTCAATAGCCCTCTGACCGTTAGACAGTTTAGCTCGTGGTCTGGTGCGTCAGACCTTTCCGTTGGACCGCATGTCCGATGATTCGTAATCGTCTTGGTACATTTGCATTGGGTACGTTTTGTATTGGGTACGTTATCGCATGTATTTTATAAGACTTATTTGGATTGGTCGGTAATAAATACATAAATTCGTAAGCCAATAACAAAGCGCAAACCATTTTTCTAACTCTGCGTTCGTGTGCTCCTATTTTGAAGCGTCTCTTCCAATTTCGCGTGGGAAACATGGAAAAACATGGATAAAATCGATAGAATTAAGGGTAATTTGCCACGGTGGGGCACCGGACAACAAGTTTAATGCGGATTTCTCAATGAAAGTACTCGGAAACGAGGAAGGCCATCTCTTATTGTATGAACATGGCCTAAAAAGGGAAATTGAAATATTTGCTTTTTTGTTGATTTTAGCAAACAAAGATCGGTCCGACTTTCTTCTGGTCTGACAGTTTTTCCAAGTCCATCAGACCGTTGGTCCGACAGATTGTCAGCGACTATCTGGAAGACTGTTGAAGTGGAAGTGCAATTTTACTTGTATCACAGGGTTGCATGAATATTGCACCAAGGGGCAGAAAAACAGTGACAATGAGTGCCGCTGCAGCATGTAATTTCACTAGCATTATAAGGCATTCCTGCAGGAATGAGCGACGATAAATTGCTGCGTTCACATTGATTGCTATGAGTAGCGGCTATCAAAGTTTTATACAGTTAAGTGTGTTATAAATGTATGTAGAGAGCCTACTGAACTGTAGTCAAACAATCTCGACTTAGAGTATCCACTTCTAAGTCAAGACCCATTATGCGCTTTACTGATCAGTTTTTGAGTTTCATGAATTCTGTCTTATACGCCAAATTTGAGCCATTTTCAGCATTGAACATGTAAAATATAATAAAAATAAACGAATGGTACAGAATACCTGTTAATATTGGTCCTTATAATCAATAAATCGATAAATAAATCAGCATGTGTAATTTACGAAAATCCAAATGTAAACATAACTGTGAGTATCCGGTACGCGTATACCGCCCGTACAGATGAGCGCAACACGTGTGTCATTAACTATCAGTTTACAAGAAAAATCAGCTCGATTTGTCAACAAATCTTCGTTAATTTTTCGTTTTTAGTTTCACCCGAGCGAGCTGAGTGTAATTGGTTTCACGCGTACCAGTGTACCTCATCACTGTGAAAACCAAATAGTGCCGAAGATCTCCCAGCATCCTCCATTGTTCTAGAAACTCGTTCCATCGAGTATTCTGATTGGTCGATAGGTAGATGTGGGGCAATCTGCTAGGAGATTTTTTAATTTCTGACCTTTATCTCCATCGCAGATGTGGACTAAAGTGTCATATATGTGGAAGTAGCGCCGATCAAATTTTTGGCGCAACTTGAAAAGGTGAATGAAAAGTTGTAAATACCATGAAATATATAGCATGTCCACGAAGATCAACCCTTTTTCTCGTTATCTGCACCAAAAACATCCATAAAACACTCAGCGGTTCGTTTGTCCGACAATTTTAACACGACGAGGTCGCACTTTTAAATTCCACTACACAGCTATTTGTTGTTGATATGCAGATCACATTCCCCTATCGACCAATCAGAATACTCGATGGAATGAGTTTCTAGAACAATGGAGGATGCTGGGAGATCTTCGGCACTATTTGGTTTTCACAGTGATGTACACTGGTACGCGTGAAACCAATTACACTGAGCTCGCCCGTTGAAACTAAAAACGAAAAATTAACGAAGATTTGTTGACAAATCGAGCTGATTTTCTTGTAAACTGATAGTTAATGACTTATGAACAGAATACGATAAGTTAGATGAATTTTACTGCTCGCTTAGCGATTCGCACAACGTTAGCATATGAATCACACACGTGTTGCGCTCATCTGTACGGGCTGTACGGGCGGTATACGCGTACCGGATACTCACAGTTATGTTTACATTTGGATTTTCGGAAATTACACGTGCTGATTTATTTATCGATTTATTGATTATAAGGACCAATATTAACAGGTATTCTGTACCATTCGTTTATTTTTATTATATTTTACATGGTCAATGCTGAAAATGGCTCTAATTTGGCGTACAAGACAGAATTCATGAAACTCAAAAACTGATCGGTAAAGCGCATAATGGGTCTTGACTTAGAAGTGGATACTCTAAGTCGAGATTGTTTGACTAGTCGATAGGGGAATGCGATTTGCATATCAACAACAAATAGCTGTGTAGTGGAATTTAAAAGTGCGACATCGTCGTGTTAAAATTGTCGGACAAACGAACCGCTGAGTGTTTTACGGATGTTTTTGGTGCAGATAACGAGAAAAAGGGTTGATCTTCGTGGACATGCTATATATTTCATGGTATTTACAACTTTTCATTCATCTTTTCAAGTTGCGCCAAAAATTTGATCGCAAACCCCCCCATAAATATGACACTTTAGTGCACATCTGCACTGGAGAAAAAGGTCAGAAATTAAAAAATCTCCTAGCAGATTGCCCCACATCTAACTGAACTGGTGTAGAATTTTTTATAGTTTGCGTCAATTTTTACCAAGAAAGAAATATATTTAAGCACACAGTCACTATTCGTTGTGTGTGTTTTTTTTGCTAATTACATGTTCATTTCTTTGAAATATAGATGGCTCAAATAATTTCAGACACAAAATTAATAGGACGTGTGGTCGTAAAATATTGAGAACGAATCGAAACCAGGAACATTAAAAACGCAAAGATGAACATGGGCAACAAAGGGTATACCTCTTAACCATTCTGCAACTTGATCTGCTGTCCATTTCTCGAACTGTATATTTGTGGCCATTTTTTGATTGTCAAGAAGCATCTTAAACTGAAATGTTTATTAATTTATTCCCAATTTGACAAGCACCTGTCATTCCATCGGTGTAACGTTACAAGCACACGACGTGATAAACGCATTTAGATCTAGTAAACGCCGTAACATCCGGATTTATTCCGGACTACTTGATCGATGATATTTCATTAATATTAATATATAAACTGGAACACGAACGTATATACTTATTATATTATACAGCGCCGTAACTACACTGAGGCCAGGCGAGGCAGATGCCTCGCCTAAAATTTGCGGACCAAACATTTTTTTGTTATTAATATATACATGTAATAAAATATCCCTGATTTATATTTAAAATAAAATGTATCAAATTGTCGCCTGTAATAGACAATGAGGCAATTTATTCTGAGGCACTACGGTTATCTAGTATGCAGCGCCGTAACTACACTGCAGCTGCTTCGGCTAAAATTTGCACACCTAACCTTTACGTGGAAAATTTGTCTTCAACTTAAATGTAAAATAAAATGTCTGAATAACAAAAAATATTACAAGCTGTCGCAAGTTATAAACAAAGAGTGCAAATTGAGGCACTTGATTTGCACCTTAATGGTAGTATACATAGTGCAACTTGAGGCACTAGATTTGCACCTTAATGGTAGTATACCTCGTGCAACTTAAGGCACTAGATTTGCACCTTAATGGTAGTATACACATTGCAACTTGAGGCACTAGATTTGCACCTTAATGGTAGTATACCTCGTGCAACTTGAGGCACTAGATTTGCACCTTAATGGTAGTATACCTCGTGCAACTTGAGGCACTAGATTTGCACCTTAATGGTAGTATACCTCGTGCAACTTGAGGCACTAGATTTGCACCTTAATGGTAGTATACATATTGCAACTTGAGGCACTAGATTTGCACATTACTGGTAGTATACCTCGTGCAACTTGAGGCACTAGATTTGCACCTTAATGGTAGTATACATATTGCAACTTGAGGCACTAGATTTGCACCTTAATGGTAGTATACCTCGTGCAACTTGAGGCACTAGATTTGCACCTTAATGGTAGTACATGTATACATATTGCAACTTGAGGCACTAGATTTGCACATTACTGGTAGTATACCTCGTGCAACTTGAGGCACTAGATTTGCACCTTAATGGTAGTATACATATTGCAACTTGAGGCACTAGATTTGCACCTTAATGGTAGTATACATATGGCAACTTGAGGCACTAGATTTGCACCTTAATGGTAGTATACATAGTGCAAATTGAGGCACTAGATTTGCACATTACTGGTAGTATACCTCGTGCAACTTGAGGCACTAGATTTGCACCTTAATGGTAGTATATATAGTGCGACTTGAGGCACTAGATTTGCACCTAATGGTAGTATACATATTGCAACTTGAGGCACTAGATGTGCACCTTAATGGCAGTATACATAGTGCAATTTGAGGCACTAGATTTGCACCTTACTGGTAGTATACATAGTGCAACTTGAGGCACTAGATTTTCACCTTACTGGTAGTATACCTAGTGCAACTTGAGGCACTAGATTTGCACCTTACTGGTAGTATACCTAGTGCAACTTGAGGCACTAGATTTGCACCTTACTGGTAGTATACCTAGTGCAACTTGAGGCACTAGATTTGCACCTTACTGGTAGTATACCTAGTGCAACTTGAGGCACTAGATTTTCTCCTTACTGGTAGTATACCTAGTGCAACTTAAGGCACTAGATTTGCACCTTACTGGTAGTATACCTAGTGCAACTTGAGGCACTAGATTTTCTCCTTACTGGTAGTATACCTAGTGCAACTTAAGGCACTAGATTTGCACCTTAATGGTAGTATACCAGACAGTTTCCCTTTATTAAATATAGAAAGAAAGTGGCACCGGCACACCCTCCCCATAATATCGCCAAAATCCAGGTCAATGTTCTGTGAGTAAAAATTGTTAATATGCCAATTTTCGCTCGCCACGCTCACGTGGTACTGTTTACAATCAATTTAATGATGAGGTTTGCTACACACTTAAGAGTATAAGCATGTGCATATAAGTATTTTCTTCTTTGAGCTCTTGTTTGCTATGAATTTCTTGATGTTCCGTTTCAATACCAAAACAAGGGACCAAAGAATGTAGCAGATGAATTTGTTGTTTTAAAAGTCCCGTGGAGCATGCCATTGATCCCTTAATTTACTTGCATTCAAATCGTTCAAGCTTCTCCTTAACACAAATGTGCAGCCTATGAATTCGTAGAATATGCCGATGAAAGGTGTCCCGAATAGAAAAACGATCCTGTCGCCAATGGTTCTCTTCAGAAAATAATGCTTTTTCGAGCTGGCTTCGCCTTCACAACAGCTGTATCAGTGACTATTATCAATTAGAAAAATAGTTTCTATAAGCTACATAGATAAAGCTATAAGTGAATACTATCAAATACAGAATATGTTTTGGCATGTTGTTCAAATATTATAAATAATGTTTGTCTAGCTCGCTTCGCTATTCTACTTGTCTGAATATGTCAATGTTGAAAGTGTTTTCGGTGGTTTAATAGCGTGCTTTCAGAAACGTTCTAGGTTAACAAATACACCGGACCACTACATGGTCATAACTAAGGATTTCATCGGGCGCAAACGTACCCCTTTTACACTAATTTAAGTGGTCCTTGTTAGGAGTGCAATGTTTTACATTTGTAAATAAATTCGGCTCGCTTCGCTCGCCAAATGAATTCAACACATATTTAAAAATGTCATGTAGAGAGTAGTTTGTGCTACCTGAACCTCAGATAAATCATGATCTTTTCGCTTGCCTAATAACTACTCGTTTGAAATATCATGTAGAGAACTAGTTTGCATGACATGCAACTTGGAGAAACAGTGCATTTTCTTTGGCTCGCTTTGCTTGTCACCTAACATCAATTTTTCATAAGTTCGTATAGAGAACGAATTTATGTGGCATTCAGCTCGGGGAAATAGTGCGAGGATTGATCATACCATTTAGAGAACGAGTTTGTGTGAGCTAGGGCAAAGCATGCATCTTTAAGGAGTAAGTTTGTGCTGAAAAATATTGCATTTTTTTCTGCCTCGCTTCGCTCGCCAAATACCTTATCCTTAGTCCTCTCCGCACTCTTCAGTGCATAAGGCTTCCACAGCTGCTCTCCACCTACATCTGTTTTGGGCCTTTCTCTCTGTTGTCATCCAGGTAGTACCCATCATCTTCATTTCTGTCTCAACAGTTCGTCTCCATGTTCCTTTTGGTCTCCCTCTTTTTCTTTGTCCTTGTGGAGTCCATCTGATAGCTGTTTTCGTGTGTCTTGTATTGTCCATTCTCATGACATGTCCTAACCATCTCCATCGCCTGCGTCGTATCTCTGTATTTATATCCCCAATTCCAGTTCTTTCTTCTACTTCTTTGTTAGATATAGTTTGGGGCCAATGTATTCTCAAGATCTTTCTGAGACATCTTCCTTCAAATCCACGAAGTTTTGATTCCACCTTTTTGTTTGTTTTCCATGTTTCACTACCATATAATAGAACTGTTCTGATGTTACTTCTGTATATTTTCACTTTGGTTTCTAATGATATCTTTCTAGCTTTCCAGATGTTGCCAAGTTTATTGAATGATGTTGCAGCTTTTCCTATCCTGATCTTCACCTCTGTTTCTATATCACCATTTTCACTCAGTACCTTATACCCATTAATAATATCATGTAGACAACGAATTTCGTGGGGGCTCGTACAAATAGTATTTTTCGGGCTCGTTTCGCTTGCCAAATAATTTATCACCATTCAATATCATGTAGATAACGAAATATGTGGGCTGATACAAGTAGTGCATTTTTTGTGGCTCGCTGCGCTCGCCAAATAATTTATGAGCATTAATCAATAATATCATGTAGAAAAAACATGTGTGGGCTCGGCCAAATAGTGCATATTTGCAATAAATTATGCGATTATTAATATCATGTAGAGAAGAAATTTGTGTCAGCTTCCACAAATAGTCCCATTTTCTGACTCGCTTCGCTCGCATAATACAAATATAAATATTCAAAATAGCATGTACCGAACGAATTTTGACGTCTCCTCCTGTAAATACCCCGTCACCCAATCAAGACCCGATTTCGCACCCCTTTGGAAAATTCCTAGTTACGGTCCTGTCCAGCCCCAAGAATGCCTCGGCTAAAATTCGTGTCTGGGTACGGCACTGTTATATATAGCTTCTTGATTGGAACAATGTCGTTTAACTTTTTATAAAACCATGTCATTCAGCTTTTTATGCATGAAACAATGTAATTTAGCTTTTCATAGCCAAAAACGTTACTATGGCCACTGGCCCGACCGGGGCCCGGCAACAGAGCTTTACACAGTGTTTTGTCTGTTTTTTCTTCTGTTTGTAACACCGCCTATGCAAAAAGGATTATACTGTCCTGACAGGCGACATAACGTCCGCCTGTCTGTCCGTCCGTCCGTCCGACCGACCGTCCGTCCGTCCGACCGACCGACCGTCCGTCCGTCCGTCCGTCCGTCCGACCGACCTACTGTGTCCAACTCCTCCTACATTTCTTAACGGATTTGACGAAACTTTCACAGAATAACTACTATGAGGACCTACAACACATATTTTCAGGATTTTGTGATTCGAGTTATGACCCTTTGTTGACTTCTACACATATTATCTTCTCTATGGTGTACAAGTTACAAGTTTGCTTGCAACGACATTGTACACTTGTGTATGTATATATAATGTACATATATATAAACAAGAGCACCACATACGCGTGCTGGACCCTCGACTTTCTCGTTGTTGATGGTAACAAGGGCAGATAACTAATAAATATAAGTTTTTCTTTCTCAAGATGCCCAAACCAATTCGTCTCCGGACACTAAACGAAGAAACGATTTGGTATGGCCTAAAATCCCGTCACGACCAAAAGCTCAAATGATTTTCTTCGAATACTCTACCCTCGCGTCATTATCATCATCTGGCCTTTTACGTACCATCTGCAATTGTGGACTACTATCACTAGTTATTCACTTTTCCCTCTGACTGTTGTCCAGTGGAATTCACTTCCATCATGTGTAGTCGGCGCTGACTCAACCCCCGGATTTAAGTTAAATTGTGTATTGTGACTTAAAAATAGTATTTTTTCTTATAATGATTTTTACTTCGACTGTTTTAGATGTTGCGTTGGTTGTCAAAAAGCAAATTGGCTGTGTCACAAAGAGGAATGTGCTAACTTTGAATAACAACTGAAGTTTTGATGCTTCAAACTTGTAGATAGTATTATAATATCGAAATGTGTTAACCTCAATTATAGTTACATTTTGTATTTTAACTTGAAAATGTGTTACTTATAAGTTTGTGGCTTTATCTGAATGTGGAAACATTACATATAAAATTTAAGTAGGATATAGAAACATTATTTTCAAAACTTTATGTTCGCAATGTTGAATAAACAAACCAATCTCTTTGAAATATATAGCTGGCTTAAATTGAGAAATTCGTAATACCTGCCGTCCACTAGGACCCCGAAGCGTTCCCGAAGCTAAAATTTGGACGCCGAAGGTTTTGTTCGGAAGTGCTTCGGGAGAGCTTCGGGGTAATCGGGAAACCGTCGGAAACCGTTCGGGGTGTTCAGGAACCCATCGGCATTCACTCCGCATCATCGGGACGCCTTCTGCAAGGCTTCGTTATCATTTAGCTATTCCAAACGGTTCCCGAAGGAAAGCCGAATCGATGCCAAAAGCTCCCCGATAACGCCGATGGGATGAGTTCTACACACGGAAGCTATGCCGATGATGTTAAGAACACATGCCGAATAGTTGCCGAAGGCACCAGTTGATCACCGTGCCGAGTCGTCGCCGTATATCCCGAATGACAGCGGAAGCGATGCCGTCAGTTTGCCGACAAGTTGAGATAGTAGTTCGGCATCGCATATATACATCGGTAACCTTTCGGCGATCTATCGGCATCCATTCGTAAACCCTTCCGCATTCTCCGCAACGCTAACGCGTCCTTTCTGCACGATAGGGAACCATTCGGGGCTAACTCCTGAACTGTCGGCATGTAGTCGGGATACATTCGGCTACTTAAGATAGGCTTCGGCATGTATACCGCGTGTATTCCGCAACCATTCGTATACCTACCCCGAATGCTTCCCGAACAAGTATCTAGACGAAGCCCCGCCAATTTTTATTGATAAATGATCCCGAAGGGTATCAGTCTTACAAGGTCGTAAGACTTAAAGTACCCTCTCATTCTAAGCCAACGGTAAATAGATTTCACATTTGTATGCTTTTATTTAACGAAGCCCGTCTCGTGCACCGACCGTAGTCCGTTCAATGTATGATAATTGTATAATTAATAATACAAAACATCATATTGCCTTTGTGTTACATTAACATGTTTCGGCATCGTCATATCCGAACTGTTTTCATGTTATTTTTGTCTTTGTTGTTTGGCATTTTCTAAAAATTTCGTGGTATTCATAGGATTGAGAAGTATAATATTATTGCTTTTCTGATCTCAATATTTTCATGAAAACCAGACTGGCCATAAATATGGCACATGTGCATTTATAAATGCCATTTTTGACTTCCCGTATGTAAATAGTAGACGCACAAGTGCTGACTAAAATACGCAGCATTTCTTGTCAAAATATTTAAATTGAAATGGTCGTTACTTCGCTGTTGTTTAAAAAAACCAAGTGTCTAATTGTTTGACACCAGACGGTCAATGTTATGGATCACATCATTCTCAATTTCTGTAAATGGCCAAAATTCATTTTTGTGAGGCACTTTTTTAGACTACTCGGTAAGTGTGCATATTTGGTGCCTATGCCAACAGGCATAGTAAGCACACACGAAATCTATAGTAAACACGTGACCATAGTTTTAAACAAGATGGCGGTGTTTGCGCTAATATTACTGTTTTTGGTTGTTTTTGTAAGTTTAATTAAGTAGTGAATTTAATTTTTTACATGCGAAATGCGCTTTCTATCGATGTATTGTATAGTATGCCTGTCTCGAACTCCATGGTGGTATCATTTCATTACATTCTGTACTTGGAAACTGGAATGCTATACGTATTGCATGTATATAATAGTTAAAATGAAAAAACTTGCACAACTACCATGAAATATTGACCAAATAAAACGGATAGCGGGTTTTTCAAATCACCAGAGTATATTTCTCGTATACACCGGGTTAATTATGATCTGTTGAAGTGTAAGTAATTGTCTCTATATTGTAAACACACCGTATCAGATTGAAATTACATGACAGATCTGTAAAATGTCAACTTTACAAGTGTCTTACTGTCAAGGTGCAGGCTAGATACAATCGGCACCAGTTTTGTCTTGTAAATTAATATTGGGATAAAATGAGGTACACTGAAGATTTAAATACAGACCCGCGGCTAAAGTAAACATGCGGACATGACAGTCTGTTAACCGGCATGCAATTGTCTTGTTTACTTCCGGTGCACAGAAGAACAGCATTATGGGATCATTTATGATTGAGTTAATTAAGTACTGACCATGGGTGTTTACCGGTAATCAAGCGACAAAAATCGCCTCTTACAAGACACAAAAATTAAGGGGTTTCAATCGTTTATGGTGTCTAAGGGATAATGAACGTCAATTGTATGTTTGCGCATGTTCGCTATCAATGGTGTTGGTACACGGTATCTGTTATTACGAATATCTGCGCCCTGCATCATTTGGTGAGACCCACTCTGTATCCGTTGTTGAAAAGTGTCTTGAAATAGTATTTTAAATATATTTTGAAAATATATGAGTATTTTAACATTTAAGCAAAAAAGGTATGAGGAAACCAGACAGGGAAGGTAGCACTCAACCTTACCAGCCGAGCACAGAAATCAGAAACACAACAACACATCTGCACTGAGCAATACCCATGCACATCATCAGTAAGCCAAAGAAATACTCGAAAATCCAAGTCCCCGCCGAAAAAATGCAGGATGGCCCAATTTCACAAAGAAATTATAGAATAGCGGATGACTTAGTTTAAAATAATAGACAAGGTAGGAATGGGGCGGGAAATAATATTACATATTACTAGCAACTACATTGAGCAATGCCCACACATAAGCCAAAGAAACAGTTTTAAAAATCCAACTCGAGCCCCACACTTTAAAATCAAATTAAAAAAACTTCATGAAGTCCAATTTCGTCACCTTTAGATTGCTTCGGCATCCCAATGAATCCTAATTCTATCACGGTTCTTAGATGTTTGAAATACACAAACGTTGAATGTCTTCAATTACAATTACATGTATGTATAACAAAATTAATATATCACAAAAAAGAGCTTGACATTCCCAAGTTTTACCCATTCATAAGAGAAAATATTGAATATACATTTGTATAATATTATATTGAATGGATGAAAAAAAGGAAAGTAAAACTGTATTTTGTGTTATATAATATTAGGCCTGTGATATCTCTTAATGAAGCGCTGAATTGTTGCTTATTTTTAACAAAGAATAACACGTTACTTATCATTAGAATCATTCACGATTATTTGTAATAATTGTGAACATTTATATTGATACCCTATTCACTTGAAATTTTGCTATCTTCCAGTTGTTTGTGTTAATTTGAAAAAGACATTTTGTTGATTTAATGTCGTAATTTAAGTCATTTTCGCTTAAGTTACGATTTTTAATCAAACATAGAATATTTAAGTACATAAAGCCACGGGATGAGATGAATAATCATTTGTTTCATTTTCAATTATTTTTCCTTTTGCTTATAATTTGAACATAATATAATAAAATGAGTCTAGTTGGACCATTTGAACACATATGTACAGTGCGCATCCAAGATAAGTATACACTTTTTCACAGATGCAGAATTATTTTTGTTAAATAACTCAATATCCGTTTATCAGATGGTCACAATCATAGCAATTGCTGAAACTACAGTTACTAAACAAGTAAAACATAGGATAGAAATAAAGATAAAAATGTTCTGAATTAAAAAAACCATGGGATCAAAGGGACTGCGTTTTTCGCCTTTTTATGACCAAGTTGTCTATCAATGCAGGCAAAAAATGGTTAATATTTTACATCTAGGGCAGCAATCAATGTATTGTCTTTACACTTGATAAAAAAACATTCCTGGTCTTCAAAAATATTGTTGATTCTCTGTTCTGAAAATAGTGTTATACTGGCGTGCAAGTGGGAAATCACCTCTGTATACTTATTTTTGGTCAAAGATGTATTTTAGGTCTTTGTTTTGGTGGACAGTGTATTGTGTTTTTAATAAAAAAAATGCAATCCAAACTAACCGACCATAAATGTTTAGGAGTGTAAACTAGAATAAGAAGGTCAACAGATTGCCACAACAAGGTTTCAGTCCGGTACATGGTATGATACTGCTAGTTGCATACGAATGTATTTCAATGACATATTAGTGAAGCATTCCAACAGAAATTACATGTAATTAATGAATAATTAAAAACATTTAAGTCAAATTGAGCAACTGATCGTATCAGTATTTTAGATCATTTTAGATCTTTAGATAAAATAGAAAATGCGATAAAATATTATGGCTATCAATAAACATAAATCGACTAAATTATTGCCTAATTAATGACTTTATATGTTATCTCTCGGACCATCTTATCTACCATTGAACATTCACACTTCACACACGCTAACCTTTATTTTTATTCATGTTTATTTTATTTTCAAAATTTGTACATTATACAATAATATAAACATGGAATAAGCTAAAATATTAGATTTAAAATAATCATCTCCAAGAGTGCCCTCAATACGAATAGAAAGTGTAAATGGTGACGAGTTTATTGCTTTTATTTACCTCGCCACTGGATATTCCATATGGACAAGGTCCCCAGAAGAGTTTAAGCAATTTAGGTTTTAGCATTCTCATGAATCAGTTTATAGTCAAGTATATAATTGAAAAAAAAATACGCTGGTTGAACGAGAATGGGTTTCAGGGGAAATATAATGTCGAGTGAGAGGCACAATAACATTTATGAGCAAACGGTGTCACCCCGACGAAATTTCTTCATATCAAATCTGCGTAAAGTGACCCACTTTCACATATCTCACTGGGTTACACTGATGTTTCGAATTATGTCTGTGGCCATTTCCATAAAATGCACTCAGTCAAAATGAGCTAGAAAAGAATGGCATGATAAACGTTCAAAGTTTTCGCGCTATTTTAGGTCTTCCGGTAAGACTATGCTATTTTCCATTCACAACAACTGCCGGACTCAGACGAAGCACCCAATGCATCGTTGATACAGTTTTCAAGTAAAAGAAAAATCCTGTTGTTATTTCTTAACTCGTGTCATTCAATCTATGTTGAACTAAATCTTTGAAATTGTGTCACGGTGGTCGAGCGGATGGCCCGCTTGACTGCTGATCGAGAGGTCCCTGGTTCGACCCTTGACTTGTCCGAGACATTTGATCATTTCTGAAACAGAATTTTCAGTGTTTCCCATCCAACTAGAGATGAACAGGTTAACAACCCAGAGGTAGTCTCACGTGTATCGATGCTGTACACCGAGCACGTTAAGAATCAATATGTCTGTTAGGAACGAACTAGAGCAGTGCGCCCTGGTACCTTAATTGTATCACCTCACTGTCTCCTCTACTCGCTGTCCCTTCACCAAAAACACAGGACACCATCGGAAATAAGTATGTGTACTTTTATGGGTTATCATTGACTGAAAGGTTTGAATAATTACACAACAATCAACAGTTTCCACATTAAAGTTCTACTGGAACCGACAGAATCAAAATTTTGATAGAAATATTTAAAATTTCTTGAGGTTAGTTTCAATACGGTTACAAGCAACGCATCGCGACCAAACCACTTTTCCTTGAATTATAGTATATAATATATGGTACCTAGATGTTGTCGTACCTCGTGTGTGTGTTTGGTTTGAGCTCCAATATTTAAAAAGTTTAGAAAACATACTGACAGAGAAAGTGAAACAATAACTTGGGACTTCATTTCTCAATGGATGAAGGGAACATATGACTGGGTAGTAATTTACATGTTTTAATGAATACATTCAGTCTGTTAAAGGCCTGGAAGCCATGACGATTTGTTGACAACACACTCTGACAGTTACATATGTTAACGTATTTTCACCAACTTCATTAAATTCTTTTAATTATCTTTTAATAATCAAGATATTAGAAAAGATACCGGTCCCAGAAGAATCGCTTCTGTTCAAAATTAAAGAAAAGATGGAGCGCGGAATCTGACCCTCGGGCGCAGACGACAAAATGAATGTTGATCAAATATCGATATGAGATGGCCGTCTGATCTGCAATGATGAGCAAGAGCCGATTACTCGTCGATAAGACTCGCAAAACTGAGAAAATCACACGATTGGTCGTCTGCTGAATAGAGGGGCGTTTATAAGCAGTGATAATCTTTTGACCGATACATTTGTGAAGGTGCGAAGTTTGATTTAAACATCTGTCAATTTAAGAATTGGAGATAATGTTGAAGTAATTGAGAAATAAAATTGCAACAGTTTCCGTCGGCTGACAAGCGGATACACTACATCAGATACATATCAGAGTTATTGTACTTCATAACGGTAAGTAAAGCACTTTTAATTATTTTATATCTTAGTACTTAATTATAAATTTGTTAAATTTATAACACATTCATGTTAGAGTAAAATCGCTGATTTGTTTTTCATATGCATACATTTTGTAGAATTAACGTTACCACGTTATAGAACTATGCCATGCCGTGTGTTTTATTTCGACATTTAATTATAATGATGCTGATACAACAACAACACGTACACATGGTGTTTTTATTGTATAAATATAGTAACGTTTCGGCCGAAGCATTTTTTTAGACATTTTATTATCAAAGATAGCGATTATGTCGATTTTTAAAATCAAATAAATGTATGAGTTGTCATTTTCTTTGATTTTATTTATTTGCAATCCAAGTTTCCTCGATGGACATACGTATATTAATTCTACGTGAGACAAAATAATTCGTATGGCTACTGCTATTTCATGAATGCATTTTAATAACCGTTTACGGATGTAATAAAGTCATATTCATATCTTCCCAGCAAATTAATCATACTGAATTTTTATTACTTTTTAAATGAAAATACAAATGTATTTCTGGCACATATTGTATTGTAAATTATTTCATTTAAGAATCAACGAAGTGTTTTTTTTTTAATTACAAATACATGCACATGAATATGTTAAATTATGCCAAACTCGTAAAATGTCAAGGTTGTTTGATTATTTTTCTGACAGAAATTATACTAATACAACTGTAAGCTGCGTAATATTTTAATGTTATATCATTATTTTGATTTTTGAACTGTGTTATCTACTATTATTTAGGCAAAACAATGCACACAATTTTTTATATACAATTTTTTTAAATATAGATTTGCATGCCCAAATTCATTATATTGACAATATAATGAATTTGGGCATTCACATCTATATTTTATGAAATAATGTATGTTTTGTGAACTATACACCGAATTAAAACATTCAGTAAAATAAGTTTACTCTTAGCAACTGAAAATAACTGTAATTATGCATATAATAATAAAAAACTTTTGCATTGGTTGCCATAAAATATATAGAGGATATTTGTATTTTTCCGTGTATGATCGGAAAAATATAAGTCAGCTGCTCATGAGGTGAATTATCAAACGATCATACACGGTAAAATACTAATATTCAAATTATTTCATGCTTCAAATAGCTTAAATGATGGAAATACTATTAAAAACGTCACATTTAGGACACAGAGGACGGACTATATAAACCTGTTTCCTTAGAAACGAGACGGGCGTTCTAGTTACAAACGAATATAAATCATACTTTTAAGGAAATACGCATTCGCTTAATTTTGAGGAAACATTTTATAAGAAAAATTAAATGGTCATCATACAATAATTATTACATTTAATTCATCAATTCTCCTCTTGTTGCCGTCGACTAAAACAGAATTGTGGTTGTCTAATTCTCATTTTGGATTTTTATACGATTAAGATTTAGATGTACAAAAATGTATGTGTGTGTCGTGCCACATGCAGGCCTAAGAAATTGTGTCACAAACGACAGTTTTTACTTCCCCCAATTTTTCATCCATTCGATATAGTATATACTTTATTCTTTTATGTAATGAATGAATGAAAATTTGGGGATGTTAAACGCGTTTTTTTTTGTTATATAAATTCTTAGTCCTGTGGTCGTGCATATCAAGTATCCTATGATTTTAGAAAATGTCGTGGTGGATTCAAATAAAATTAAATGGGTTATCACATTTATTATATTAATGAAGCATGCCCAACGCATGCAAAACGGATTTTTGCTGTAGTTTAAGACGTATTTGATGCATTTACTCACATGTGGTAGGATCAGTCATAGACTTAAAACAAAAATATTTTTCCACTATTTACTATATAATCTAGATTATATAGTAAATAGTGAAAAAATAAAAAAATATTTTTTTTTTAAGTCAATTGTTTTAAGTCTTTGACTGATACTGCAACCTGTGCATTTACTATGGTAATGGTGTTAGATTACACATAGATTGAAATTAGAATTACCCTATGTTCTTGGTTATGTTTAATAATCAACCTTACTTCAATGCGTGTTTATTATTTACAATTGCAGATTTAGAAATACAAGATGTCTCTACCGTACAATATTGACAGACTATTGGGAAAGGACTCTACAGTGAATGAATCAGTAACTGACGAAACTGCATCGAATCAAAGCTTTTCAGACACCGAGGAGTTATCTGATGACAGTAAATCCACGAGCCCGCCTTACAACCGGAAGTACGACAGACGCAACAAATCACGTGCTTCAGAAGATGTACGTCTACGAGTTAACGGCCGCGAACGAGAGAGAATGCATGATTTGAACTCCGCATTGGACGGTCTGCGCCAAGCATTACCATATTCTCACGGACCATCTGTAAAGAAAATATCCAAGATGGCGACATTGGTTTTAGCTCGAAATTACATAGTGATGTTAAATAAATCTTTAGACGAAATGAAGAAACTTGTAACCGAAATGACAATGAAACAAGCGTCTCAACCACCCATGCAAACTACAGTGTCTTCATCGAACTCTACATCATCTGAGCGCTTGTCAGTACCGACGCCTGCAATTTCACCATTTACTTCCGGTAAGATGGTGGCGCCACTTCCGGCATTTTCAAGTGACATTCACAAGATATCAACAATATCGCATATGCATTCTCTATATTTACCATACAGACTTTCTACAAGTCATCAGCCAGCTGGTCTACATGGTGGTGTATCTCCATTATGCTCATGTAACTTTTGTCAAGTTGCCGTTTCATCATTACCAAAACCAGAATGGAACTAGCACACGCATTAATTGTGACGTCATATTGACGTACTACCAGCTCAGTATTCCCCAGACAATCAGTATTAGTAACTTGTTTAATTGTGTATGTGTTTATTTGTCCAACTCTCTTCTGTTCTATCATTCTATATGTTTCTATTTTTTCTTGCTAGATCTCAGTCTTTATATATTTCCCTAGCTGTTCTTTTCACTCCTTCTTTTGTCTCCGCTATTTCATAAGATTTTTCATCAGATAAATCGATGCCTTATATACGTGTATACACTTGTTATATTTTACATAATAAATAAATGATATTTTTTGAAGCAGTTTGATCGTTGTCTTCATTTTTATTTAAGCTGTATCATAAAAATATGTTCAGTATTTAGCGAAAAAATATGGCGGCTCTTTTCAGCCTCCGTCATATTCACATACAATATGACCACATTTGCAGCGTTGTATTGGAGCGTATCAGTATATTAACTGCAAAATGATGTGTATTTTGTGTAAGCTTTTTAACGAATCGTCAACATTAATATTATTGACTGTTGAAAAAAGGAATAGCTTATCTTAACTTTGAAAAAAATATATTCCATCTTTAAAGTTCACTGCTCGGAAAAAAGGAATACAAATGTCCATGTGTATATCCGACTTGGCACCATTACTAAATTCTGTACCGAAAAGTTAAGTCATAGACTGACACTGACAGTTGACCTGTCCCCGGTCTCCCGAAGCATCTCAAACAGAAATCTCATCTCAAATTGAGATTTTGTCAAAATCAGAAACTCAATTTATAATAAACCAGAAATTTTAACTCATTTAAATTACTGGAATAAACAAAGAATAGCATTTGTTGTTTTTGATGCTTATTTTGAGTCCATCATCCCGATAATTGGAAATTATCCGAACGAAAAATGACACTATTTGAGATGAGATTTTCCTCAAAGTTGAGATGTTTCAGGAGATCGGGGCCTGCAATCTGATGTTGCATTATGTAGCTGAATGTTCTGTTCAATGTCTAATGGTTGATTGAGTTACCTAGTTTCTTTAAAATAAAGTACAATTTGTCTTAAGCACTCATTCGAGGAATCAAATACGACTACTTAATTCATGTGCCTACTCAACACTACACAGGAATATTACATTTTGGAATAAAGTCTCCAAATAGAGATTGACACTGGCTCAGTCATTCTGATCACCTCGGTTTTATCCAAAGTATTTACCGGAGACAGACGGAAATGGCCGAGCTTTCAAGATTGTGGCTCAACGAATACTATGATTTAAACTACTGTCCTTTAGTGATAGGATGGGATTGGTTAAAGATATGTGTTTAATGCAATATTCGTGATATATTTGTGTTCAGACACAGAACGACGAAAATACAGCATACTTCCATTTACATTCATTCTGTGCCATACACTATTCCAAATGATACTTTAATAAACTGAACACAACTTACACACCGATATTTACAAATACTGGTTCTTAACCATTGCGTTGCACATCAATGTATGATTTTGATCAAATCTTTATTTTACATCAATAACTACCCATTTCATCGGACACGTGCGTATAATGTCTTGGTCATACTGAGCATTTTTTTGCCTCGGCGATGTACTCCCGATTCAAATAAATAAGCACCGGGAGTCGTTTGGAACAGAGATATCACACATTTTCTAATGACTACCCCGAGGCTTCTCATAGACCATGAAGACCCAATGCCTTCAGATGCCCATTTATTAAATCGGGAGGACAACGCCAATGCAAAACAAGGTTCAGTGGTACCAATGCACAAGGCCCGGGTTTCAGTTGCTGATAATTAATTCTAAAGAAGTTGGCTAGAAAAACTGTCCAGGCTAGCTGAAACGGCGTTAAACACGAGCGTTTGTCGCACCCTGCTATTTTGTTGTAGCATTTTAAAGACATTCTGTAACAGTGCTTCATACCATACAAGTGTGGTGCTAACATCTCCAAAACGAACAGTTGTTAAGTTTAAATTAACCGAAACACCAAACCTTTGCTTCTCTTTAATCAAACAAATACAGAGAAACACACTACAGTTGTATTCCAATGTGTTTTAGAGAATGTTGCAGTGGTTTGGTTACCACATTCTGTTGCAGGAAGTAGAGTGCATAGTATACTTTTCTGACACAGTCTAACCGAGAACTCACATTATGTCGCCGAAATTGTTGTCCGAGTAATCATCCACCCTGATTGACCGTAAACTTGTGACTGTTTTGGTGAATCTCTTTGTTGCAGTTTCATATTTTTGTGAAATTTGGACTTAACATATTTTTGTTAAGGACTTATTTCCCAATTAAGAAAATGTAACTTGCTTATGGGCACACATTTACATGATTTGATCAGCGTGAATAAGCTAACATTTAAGGGAATTTAATGATGTTGATGATATGTTCTAGAGCAAGGAAAGACTTATGTTATCCTACTACAACGGTGTGTTTTTAATTCGTATTAAGATCGACCCGTTTGAAGATATATTGCACCACTTTACTTACTAGCAGTATACATTGTATACGGTAACGTACGATACATATTGGACGGAATGACAGATTGAGACGTCTGTAGTTTGCATTCGAATTACCCAAATGCGGACAATATAACACAACTAAAACGCTCAATACATTAGAAATAGAAAGTCACAGGTTTATTGGCAAATGGGACCAACACCCAATATGATTACTTTAAATTGGTATTTTCTTTTCTGGAGCGATACAGTTACTCTATAATATCAAATAAGGTGAACTTCAGAACCTTTTGTACATAACAATTTGCTTGTCTAGTTTTCTTGTCATTTCGAAAAATACACACAGTCCCTTCCAACTAATATGTCTATATATATAAAAAGGAGGGCTGCCTATAAACCGCTCGAGGAGATGATTCTTCCACGTGATAAAAATGTTGCAAACTTGTTATATATAACATTACTTTACATTGAAAACATCCTTGTTACATACGTCTACAATACACTAGCCTGTACCCCCAGTAATTGTATGTATGATACCTATATAATTATAGAGCCTGTTCTAGGCTACATCATTCACTACCTTACATCATCAATATAAAAACACTTGACACGTTTTCGTAATGAATTGAAAATATTTTCTTCAACTTTTACATGACGAATTGATCGCATTCAATAACATTGTTCATCAAGATTGTTGACCGGTAAGTTTGACAAAGTAAGATTGCATGGTAATTTAATTAAAATGCCCGAAGCATCCCGAATCATCGTAACATTCAAATACTGATACACTCAGTGCTTTGTCAGTTTTACAAAAACCGGTAACAAATGGCAAGATTTTTATCGTATGAATTTTAATGAAGCATAAATACGCATTGACAAGTGCAGCGATTTCTATAGACAGGAACACAATGCCGCTTGCATCTTTAATGAGCAGATTCTTTATACAGAACTGGGCCCTTATTATAATTGTAAGGTTTAAGCAGTTCTTCAACAAAACATGTTATTTTTTGGTGACGAGAAAATAGCCCCCAGCATCGTTCATTCAAGCCCCTCCCATTCACACTGCAACGGTAGAGGAACTAGTGTATCTGGCTGATTGTGTCGCAACACATCGACAGAATCTCTAAATATCCACGTATATACTGAATAAAGGGTTCACTGTCTTAAACACTTAACAACAGTTACATCTGGCATATAGAATTAAACTCATAGTACTTGAAGTTCGTGAGTTTGATGTAGGGCGTATGAACTAGGAGAACCCCGTGCAGTGTGTTTGATGAAACACTTTAGGGGTTTTGGAATGTTTATAAATTTCTAAGAGAAGTACGAGTCTCACCTTTGTACAGTAGTTCCCAAAAGCGATCCACACGACAGTCTTTCTTTCTTTCTTTCTTCCATGTAATTTGCAGGGCCCACTCTGGGGCATTATTGCAAATTTAAGAAACAGAGATGAGATACAAGGAATTCGGGTGCGATACCCTAGCTCGTTCCGAATAGATTCCTGGGTTCTTTAACGTGTCCGGTGTAAAGCACCGATACACGCGAGAGTCTTGGTTTCCTACCAGGATCATCTCTAGATCATCACACTAAATAGCGTTTCTGAAATGACCAAGTGTTACGGTCGAGATTCGAACCAGTCAAGAGGTAGTTGAGCATCTATTCGTGCATGTGTGCAATAGGCTGTTCCAGATAGCACCGGACTCGTGTTGTAATAGCTCATAGCTGTACAACTAATTCAATACTAGTGTTCCATATACTCGGCTGTCCTAATGAGCTGAATAATACATTTGGATATTTTATTCGCCCATGTACCAATATAAAATATTGCAGATATGCAGTAAGTTAGACAAATAAATTCAACCTTGTTCGCACCTGCTCCTGGACAAAACCAAGAAGTATGCTGTGCAAGTAACCGTGAAATAATCCTAATATTGCGCATCTATGTGGTTAGTAGAGAAATACGATTGTAAGTGACGTTTGATCTCGGGTCATTGAAACAGGAAACCACATGAGAGAAGTAGCCAGTATTAACACTATCCGGGTATGATTACATACAACAATGACCATCTCGATACAATCTTGTTATGTTTTGGTTTTATGACATAATGACCACATGATACACTGGCACGCGCCATACAGAAGCTAATTACCCAAAAGGACGACAGATTGTGTGTCACACGCCTAAACATCGAACTGATTGTACGCGACAGAGCTTCACATATGACAAATCACATTAGCTAATTCGTTTCACTTCGTTAAATTCTCATTTAAAATGAAAATATTTAGAAATGAGTTGAGTTTATACAAGAAACGCGTCATAATTACATGAAACTAAACGTACATTGGTTAATGAATAGAGGCTATCTGGTAACACATTAACTATCAAGAATTCAGATATCATATGCGACAAGTCCTATAGTGATTTCTCCAAGATTATATACACAGCTATTTAACCGTATCAATGATACTGACTTAAAACGAAAATTGTTATTGTAATTTGTAAACTTTATGTTCTTTTCGTATGGACGGGGATTTTACTTCTGGGAGGCAAACCCCCCGCCCTTCCACGTTCCTGTGGGGGACAGCACATGGTCAAATCTTGGGTATTTAACGGGCCACTGACAACTTGATATTGTCTCCGGGGTATTGGTTCGGAGAAAAAAAACCAACATTTACACCGACAGTACGGCCGTTTCCAGCTTATCCACCGTGCACCCCCGGAATAGGGGGGGGGGGGGGGTGGATGCAGCTGACTTGTGATTTACGTGGTATAGTATATAGCATACAGTATATTGAATATTCAGAATACTTTCAATAGTCCTTGATGAGGGTCGTTCACACAGTTATTTATAGATGTACAAAATGTATATTCTTCATGTATTACAACTCAAAGCCACATTCATTCTGTATAGGAGGTTGTCGTCAGCGAATAGGCTTGCCTTGGAATTGGCATTGTCTGATAGATCGAGAATATCGGTAGCAGGGGCCTAAGAAGACTAGTGAGGCCGATACTTGAGTATGCCAGTACAGTCTGGGACCCACACACCCAAGCGAACATCAACCAACTTGAGGCTGTTCAAAGACGTGCTGCAAGGTTTGTCAATGGAGATTACAGGACCACCAGCAGCACCAGTCAAATGCTGAAGGACCTCCATTGGCAACCCCTACAAGACTTTACTTTGTACATAAGTCCACTTTATACAATTATGCAGATGACAACACACTATCTTTTACCCATTCAAACATAAACATTTTTAAAGAAACCTTAGAAACAGAAAGCAAATCACTAATATACTGGTTTGATACAAATCAAATGCAAGCCAATCCGGAAAAGTTTCAAGCAATCTGTGTAGGATCGAAAGCAAACAGAGAAATAAAATCCTTCAAATTAAATAACAATGAAATTCAATGTGATAATGAAGTAAAACTTTTAGGTATTGAACTAGATTACCAACTAAACTTTGATAGCCAGGTTACAAACCTTTGTAGAAAAGCAGCTCGACAATTAAATGTTCTCCAGAGACTTAGTAAATTCCTTAAACTAGATACCAGACTTATTATCTTCAAAACCTTCATTAGATCCAATTTTAATTATTGTCCCCTCATTTGGCATTTTTGTAGCAAAAGTAATACGGAAAAAATTGAAAAAATACAATACAGGGCCCTAAAAATTGTCTTTAATGACTACACTGCTTCTTATGAAACCCTCCTAAACAAAGTAAATATGACAACTCTCCACCTAAACACAATAAGAAACATAGCTATCGAAACCTTTAAATTCATACATGATATATCACCAGAATACTTGAACCCACTTATCACTAAAAAAGACTCCTCTTACAATTTCAGACATGTAAATACATTAGAAGTACCAAGAGTGAAGACTGTAAGGTATGGCAAAAAATCATTTAGATTTGAGGCGGTCAGGGTGTGGAACAGTCTGCCAAATGATATAAGGACTGTAGATTACTACAAAGAATTTGTCAGACTGTTGCGCACCTGGACAGGCCCCAAATGCAAATGTGCCATGTGTACATAGCTTTTTACTGCTTAATATGTGTTCAGTTTTATTGCTTTAACTATGCCTTATAATTTTGATTTGTGTTCAGATTTTTTTATTGCTTGAACTGTGTTCTTTTTATAATTTTGCTTGTGATCAGATTTTCATGCTTGATATGTGTTTTATAATTTTGCGTTGTGTTCAGTTATATGCTTGAATTGTGTTTTAATTATGCTTGTGTTCAGTTTTATTGCTTGAATGTGCTATATATTGTTTGCTTGTGTATCAATTTTTATTGCTTGAACTAACTTTTATAATTTGGCTTGCTGCTCCTTTTATGCTTACTCTTTGCTATGTAATAACTATGTTATTCTTTATCGTGCATGAGATTTACTATGTATATCATGATTGCCTGTGATCTACTATTTATTGTTTTATGTGCTATACTAAATTCTTATATATGCATGAAATATGTTCTTATGCTATTCCTTAATCCTGCATGCTTGAAATTTTTTATTTATTATTATTATTTATTAAAAATGGAATTTGTTATATGTGATAATCTTATACATGTAATTCTAATTTTGTAGCTGTTTTTCCATATGTTATATTATTTACCTCTGTTTGTCGGAAAATAGCTATTAGCTAATGTTATATGTTTATATATATCCGACGTAAAATAAATCTTCTTGTATCTTGTATCTTGTAAGAGCGCCGATCCCACTCTAAGCTGGTGATGGTGTACAGGATAGTACATGGGCTTGTCGATATCCCATGTACATACCCCTGAGCACTCGAGGCCATTCTCTAAAGTTCCTGGTACCTTTCTGCAGACTAGACATTTACCGGCACTCCTTCTTTCCCTCGGGCATACGACTGTGGAACAGCCTACCAGAGTGCATCGCCACGGTCGACTCCCTAGAGGCCTTCAAGTAGTGACGTCAAGCCAAGTTCAAATCGAGGCTCTGCCTATGTGTCAACGTTGTAAACATAGTATTTTTCACAGCCAATAACTAAACTTCTAGACATTTTGCAAATATATTTCTACATACAATAGAAAGACAAATAAATTAGCTGTTGCAATGAATGTTTGTTTCTCTCATAAACATATTTTGACCTGAACGTACGGTCAATTGAAAAACACCTGTCATTGATTTTTCCGTAAAAAAATACGAAATGAAAAAGAGGTCGAAAAATTTGTAGTCCGAATTTTGGGTTTTTACTCCAACACGAAGAGCTTTTTGGTACGACGTCATCACTATTTGCGTAAACAAGATGTCTGAAAGGCGAGTTGTCAAAATCTGGTAATTTTTTATCTTTTTATTTTTTGCGCATAAAAGACTCAAGTTTGGGTGATTTTCATCGCCCGTTTTCATGAAACATACATCTTTGGAATACATTGTACCGCATGCTGGTGATAGTGCAATGCCTTCTGAGCAGATACATGCCATTTTTATTGCATAATACTTTGCCGCGAGTTGCCGCGAACAGTTTTAGTGCGGGTAGGGTAACCAGTGTCTGCACCGGAAGTGTGAATACAAGAAATGACTGGAATTCGGATAATGCTCGAATACGGATGTAATTAAGTTCGTTTTGTTTATTAAATAAAATACGTCGCTGTCAGGTTGACACACGATCAGGAAATATTGGATGATCGTTGGTTTGCTCATGTATGGCTATTGCATCATCATTTATATGACTTGTCGTTATTATTTTCTGCCAGTCCGAAGGCATAGACCAAAATGTGCATGTTTTTAAAATCTGAAGGACCAGTGCTGCTCACAGTATGTGAACCTTTACTGTTAATTGATAGAGGTTGGTCATTCATAGTACCTTAATTTTGAGGTCAGAAATAAATGTTACTGTACTATTATGCTTCCTCAATTAATGCACCAGCCAGTTGCATCCACGGCACCCACCCCGGGGATGGGCCGGGATGTTTACTTTTTATTGTCCCCTGGGTATTGCTTCGGAAAAAAAAATCCCAACATTTTCCTAGCACTGCGGGGGAAGCTGGAAGGTTAAAACATGGCGGTTTCCCCGGCTGTCCCCCGAAGATCCCCTGGGGTGGGTGGTCTGACTGGTCCATTGGTTGCAACCATGGCCCCCAACCCCGATACCTGGGAAAACCGCCATGTTTTTAACTTCCGGCTTCTTCCACACTGTGACACTGCTGGTGAAATGTGGGGGTTGTTTCTCTGTACCAATACCCCAGGGACAAGTCACAATATTTAGTTGTCTGGGGCCTAAGAAATACTTGAAATTTTACCATCAGCTGTATAAGCCTACCCCGCAGGACTGGGAGATGGCAGGGGTTTTGACAACCCAAAATTAAAAAAATCCCTGCCCATCCCCAGGGGTGGGGGACCTGGATGCAACTGACTGATGCATTTAATAACTTTATTTAAAAAATATATAATTAAATTTAAAAGCAACTAGTGGCTTATAATGGAGTTCTCGCTGTCTTGGTGACTGAATTGACCCATTGACTTGGAGGTTAGAGGTCCAGTAATTGGTTTTATATGTACAAACCGCTGTGAAACTGTATATTATAGTATGTAGGTCAAGACTTATAATTAACCTTTATCTTGTCAAACAGATAATTATTAAACTGAATTTACTAACTCTCTTTTACAAATACATGCACTGAGGTAGAAATTGCATCCCCTTTCCCTCTTTATTACCGGTATGTCTGCTAGTCTGAGCGAATTTAGTTGTGTATCAAATCAAAGTAAAATCTAAAGTTTCGACATTTTCTTTATATTTCAGGAAAATAGTAGAAATAAGACTTTGTAGCATAAAGCAACAGACTGGGTCAATGGGCTGATTTAGACTAATGTCAGTCATATAATAATGAACCGGTATTAGCTAAATTACTGGAACCTGTTCCTGTGCAACTAAATACACCCCAAACAAAGGAACCAGCATAATTAAATTGCAAAAAGGTAAGTTGAGTATTGAATTGACATGTTTGCCCTCATTTAAATTTTGTTCTCAGATATAATATTACTGTAGCCTACTGTTGAATATATGAAAAACTTTATACATTCATGTGAAAGTGGTTCGGATGGAATGTATGAGTTTTAATGAATTTAGACTTGTCATTTTTATTTCATTTCTCTCAGTCATAGTCTGAGTATTATTAATAACTATTCCTTTTTATGGCTAGAATTTGTCAAAATGATGCTCAATTTTTTTATTGATTGGGCAGAATGCAAGGGTCATTTTGATATATCATTGAAATTAAAAATGAGAACCATTTTGAGTAGATCTATGTTTCCTGCTGTTTTAAGCGCTGTGTGGACAAGCCAGTGTTCCCCCACTTAAGTGTTTTCTTCCATGAATGAAAATTATGCTTTTTTATAATTGAAGGTCAGTAGAACTTCAGCTTTAATTTGAAATATAGCTTAAAGGTATCAACAACTGCGAAATGATCACCAATTACTCATAGAGTTACAAACCATGTAGTGGTGTTTGGCTAGATGCCACCTGGTTATCCCAGTCAGTAGAACACAATTTGGAAATATTTATCTGGGTTTAGTAAAGTATTAGGTTCATTTTGGTGCATACTCTATTGAAATCTATCCAAAAATGTCAAATAGTTTCCATATAAATTGTATATCCAACTGATGTATGATGGTATTCATACAGCAGTAGAACAGTTATGTCCCTTGAATTGATAAAAAGTTGCACAATTAGGCTCACTGTGTTTTTTTTCAATTTCAGTTGTAGTTCATTTTGGGCTTGATCCTACGTTTGAGGGTGCAACATGAAATTTTTTTTTCAAAAAGAGAAGGCTAAAGTGTAATCTCCTTTCAGATACATGGAGTGTATATAGACGCACTATGATTACCTATATAGATAGGTATTAATGATTGTTTTCTTATTTGTGTATTCCATTTCAGCTCAACCTCTTGATTAAAGATGAAAATAAAACAAGTGGGCTGGATGCAGCACAACAAATTACATGTTATCCTAACTGATGTTAACTCACACTTTGGCTCTTGTCACTACAGGGACTTGGAACTTGACCAATGGATTTTCATACATTCAGATAGTTATCCAGGTAAAGAGCTTTTGCTGCTTTTAGTTGCATTTACACTTTTAATATCTTTACTTATGTAGAATGCCTGCTTGCTCAGTCCATAATTTGTTCACCCTGTAAGCTAAGGGTTACAGGTTCAAGCCTCAGTCTGGCTGCATATTTTCTGCCCTTTCATAATTAGTAATGAAATCCTACACACTGTATGTCAATATTCAGAGTGGGAGAACTTTCAGGGTGTTCTTGTGAGTTGATAATATTTGCAGTCTCTGATATTTTTATAAATGGTAAAATAATGAAACTGTTGTTTTTAGGTTAGAATGAATAATATGAGATACTCTGGGTATTGATTGGTAGTAGTGACAGTATATAATTCCAGTAAAGACAATAAACTTAATCATAACAGTCTGCTGTACAAGTTTCTGGTTTGCTCTTGCATAGAGGTGTTGAAGCAACATGGAAGCCAACATAGATAGACCAATGGCTGATCACCATGTCTTCATTATTTCTTGCCCCATAAATAAGTATCTTCTTAGTGAAGGAGTCAAACACCTGATGGTATATGCATATATACTAAGGTTGTTAACATCTTCTCATTGACTCTATCAATGTTGATTTCTTGAATTTCTTTGGCCTACGAAGAATTAACGATGTGATCAATCCTTATAAATAAGCTGATGTTGGTAAAGTGTATGACAATTTGTGATGTGATAAGAGAAAATATTCAAAATGCTATTTGTAATCTTTTCAGGACAGGCTTATAATGTTTGTTGGATCATTGACAATCTGATACTTTCACCATGCACCAACTAGACCAGTGAAAAGGATATCCAGGTATTCAAATACACTTAATAATTTGTCATTGCATTAACTAACCCTTTACTCCATGAAGACTATTTTTCTTGCATCCCATGTTCCATGCATAAGCATATTTATACATGCTGATTACATCAGTCACATACTGTGTGTATGGTTTCTAATTATGTATATGGAAAAAGCACAGTATTAATATGCAGTAAAACTGTAAAAGTAAGACCACATCTTTTGAAAATGATTGCATTATTGAGTTGGTCATAAGACTATAACTTTTAGTTTAAATAAATAGCGAAATAGAAACGTCCAGAATGAATGGTTATCTTTAAATTTTGACTCTGTTATATTATTGAGTTGGTCTTCAGATGAGGTTTCACAGTTATAATAAAGTACAATTGAAGTACATAGACCTAGTATCTTTGCTGAAAAGAATAAATGTTCATGTGGTTCTAATTTATTTATTCATTTATATCAATGTGAACATTTGACATGTTATTTTATTTAACTTCGTTATTTATTGAACTATTTTTGCACTACAACTTGCAGTGTGATTAGTTTAAATAGAAACGTTTACTCAAATTAATTGACCAATATCATGATCAACTGCATAAATTAATGCATATTTGCTTTCAAATGAATGATTATGTATGTTTTGAATGTATAAGGAATGATTGGTATTTCAGACCTTACAAGTACTTCTGAGTGTCATCAGTTAAGCCAGTCATTGTAGCAGCTTCAACGTTTCAACCACATTTATGTCAGAAGATCCAACTGAAGAACATATTTCTATTCTAAAAGGATCCAGTCTACCGATTCAATACGCCATATCTACTTTTTCTGTTATACAGTGTCCACACAAACACTATTATGTATCATATTATGTTTACAATAACATTACTCTAGTTTATCTATAAAATTAATCCACAACAAATATTAATAACTTTACAGTACATCATTAAATACAATGTATATTAATAGTAGCCCTACTCAATTGTATGTTTTGTTGTGTAGGACTATCTTATTGTTGCTAGCAATTTGTTGTTCCCCACATTTTTAAAGTGGGGGCATATAGAATTGATCTGCCTTTGTAAAATGTATTAATACAAATCTTGTGTGTTTAACTCCTCACCATCTGTTGAGTGGATTTTCTTCAAACATTCACAGAATAGCAATTTCAATGTAAAGATGATTTGTAAAGATGAATTTTTTGCTTTTTAATTTTTCAAGAGTTATGGTTCTTTGTTACTTTTAATATATACCCCATAATGGAAAATGTTGTCTTTTGGACTTCTCACACCCTGTTGGGCAGAATTTACATTGTGACATGGTAGCATATGCTATTCACTCGTCTGTCCATCCTCAATTCTTGTTCACACACCCGAGGGTACAATTTTGGTCTGATCTTTATGAAACTTAGTCACAATGATCATCTCAAAACAATCTAGGCCCAGTTTGAATGTTGGTCATCTGGGGTAAAAAAAATAGGTCACAAGGTATAATCATAGAAATACCTTGTATTGTCGTTAGAGGTCACACCATTGACTTCATCTTTAAGAAATTTTGCTACGATAATCATATAAAGTTAAATGCTCTGCTATGTACAGCTTTACCCCTGTTTATTAATTGTGATTTATATATCTGCTTGATGTACAAGAATGATGATGGAAAAAATTAGGTAATTAAATTTCGGAAATGAAATCAAGTTTTGTTGTTTAACCACAATACAGTGTATATCATAACAGAAATATCTGTTTTCACCTGCTTGTGTGTAGTATCACAGTTGTGGATGTACACACAAGTAAGTCCTCATGGAGGCTACAGAAATGTAAATGTGCATCCTTGACCAATATGGGACCTTCATGTGTGTGTTTTAAAGATGTATAAATCAGTAGATGTGCAACACTTGACACTGTTAGTAGAGGTGAAATCAGCTGTCGTCTGTGACGGTTAATGTGATTTTTTACTTCACAACTTGGGCAACAGTTTCGGTAACCATAGAAACTTCAACATGAGAAATCTTTAACCAATGGAGATAAAGACCTCATTTAAACTGCAATGGTTTGCATTTGAACATATCTTTCAATAGATATGCAACACTTGACACTTTTAAAAGAGGTGAAAATATCTGTCTTCCATGACGGTTTATGTCATTTTTGACTCCACAATTGCGGTTACCATAGAAACTTCAACATGAGATAACTCTTTAACCAATGGAGATAAAGACCTCATTTAGGCTGCAATGGTTTGCATTTGAAAATATCTTTCAATAGATATACAACACTTGACACTTTTAGGAGAGATGAAATTAAATGTCATCCATGACAGTTAAGGTCATTTTTGACTCCGCAGTTGCGGTAACCATAGAAACTTCAACATTAGATAACTTTTGACCTGCTAGAGATAACAACATCATTTTAGTCACAATGTTTTGCATTTGGTAATACCTTTTCAGTGATATGCAACATTTGATAGATGTAGTAATAAGGAAATTATCTGTTACCCATGACGGTTAAGGTCATTTTTGACTTAACCATTGCGGTAACCATAGAAACTTCAACATGAGATAACTCTTAAACAAATAGAGATAAATACTTCATTTAAGGTGCAATGGTTTGCATTTGAACATATCTTTCAATAGATATGCAACACTTAACACTTTAAGTAGAAATGAAATTATCTGCCATCCATGACGGTTAAGGTCATGTTTTACTTAACTATTGGGGTAACCATAGAAACTTTAACATAGAATAACATTTTAACCAATAGAAATAAAGATCGCATTCAAGCTGCAATGGTTTGCATTTGAAAATATCTGTCTATTGACATGCAACACATGGTAGATGTGGTACAAATAAAAATATATCTCATCCATGACAGTTAAGACCACTTCTGACTTCACCTTTGCGGTAACCATAGAAACTTCAACATAAGATATCTCCTTAACTGTAAGGGATAGAGACCCCATTTAAACTTCATTGGTTTGCATTTGAAAATATCTTTCCAACGACATATAATATGTTACAGTTCAACTGATAGAAAAAAATGACCTGTCCTTGCTACTTCAAGGGAGCACTGGCCAACATGCTGTAGAAGGACACCCAGATTTTATTTGCTTTTAGCCCATGTAAATATTTGCGTCACATTTTAACCTAAATTGTACGACGATGCCCCAGAGGGGATTTTGTACTTTATCGGAAGAAGAAGAAGATATAGTAGCTAGTGAAGTACTGTAACACTACAAAGTGGACCCAATATAAACGCGGCATGTAAGAATTCCAGTCATTGAACATTACGAACAATTCGAAAAAAATCGGGACTAGGAGAAAGTTTAAATGTTTGATTAAAATAGTGAAACATTCATTTTAGATCTATATTAATGAAAATGAGTATAAATAATAGAAAACGTCTGAGCGTTACGGTACGAAATGAACTTTATTAGCAACCTTAATCTTCATCACATAAACGATTATTGATCGAATCCAAGCGTTTGTAAGACATGCAGTCATGTCCTTCGCTGTTCGCAGATATTTTAAGCAACTGAATCTCACGACCAGAAGACAATGGGAAGTGAGAATCATTTCAAAGGTAGGCGAATTTCACTTGTTCTTCCGTTGCGACCGATTTCTTCATGCATATTCTCCGTAGCTAGCTTACAGACAGATGCTTTGCTCCACATTCTCGTATTACCGGTGCATCTATGATTTCTCATAAGACCGTGGTTAGAGGTTTTGTTATTTTAATGTCCAGTAAAATGTCGGAAGTTAAATTGCAGTTCAATACTACCCTGTAGAACAAAACAATTTAAGTATTTATTCAGGGCTTATTTTCCAAAAATGCAAAGAGGCCCTAGACTTTCTGATTTGCAATTATTTATGAAATCAATCATCCATCAGAGGGTGAGCATGATGTTCGAGAACATATATTTAAACTAAAGAAAGTGAGAGTTTATAATTGCATTCATTTAAATTCCTTAACAAATCCTACAGTGAACGTAAATTAACACCTCACGGGGAGCATAACCTGTCTGTAATGGCTCTTGTTGAAGGCAGTCTTGTATTTTCTATTTTGACAGTTCTTCATTCATTGTACGGCTGAACACAGACAGAGTGATGGAGGGGAACAGAAACAAACTCTCGTTGGTCCACCTAATACTCCAAAAAGTATTGCCAAGCAAGATTTGATCGGTCGTGCTATGAAGATGTATTTGGAAAGAAAACAAAAATCAGGTGATTCTGAAACATCTCGTTTCTTCCACTTTAACACCGGTTCTTTAGTATCCAAAATGTGTTTGGAACATAAGGTTGACTGATTGAATTTGGTCGTCTATTGATGCCATCATAGTTTCATATTACTTTTCTTTGAATGAATATAAAACTTGATCAATGAAAAGCATACTGCTTAAATAAAATATAGTCTTTATTAAACTTTAAAGATTGAAATACCAAATCATGATTAACACTAGTGGTGAGCCTTCACCCTACGTACACTGCGTGCTACCATAAACTGCATGAATTGTAGATCTTGAAATGTTAGTAGAATGAATTTATTTCTCTCCATGACTATGTGGAGCTAAGTTTATGTGTTTAGTACCTAAGAGGAAATAATAATAACATCTTCATTTTCTGTGAAAATTGAATGTGAGGTTCATTAAGGTTCATTAAAGAAATGAGCTTGATTATTATATATATTTCAGATGAATTTTTAAATTCTAATATTGAGGAATTTGATCTTGGTAAACGGCACCTTGCCAACATAATGGGAGTTGATGAAGAAGAAATGACAACAGAAAGAATCCGGGTGAAAATTTACATTTTATTTACTTGCTCATCTTGCTGGTTACTGCATCATAATCCTGTCAAGTTATTATAACATGTTCACAGAATATTACATATTGTTACAGTAATTTATTTTGACTCATCATGCTGTGGCTGCTATGGTAACCAAATTTTAATTTTGTTTAAAATAATGTGACATAACAAAATAGATTAAGTGTAAAGTGACATGCAATATTGATAGCTTAGAATGAGAAGGTCGTAATTACTACTTATGACCTTATAAGACAGGAACATATTTGAAATCTGCGTCATAACGTGCTTCTTATGAGCCTATTTTCATGAGAATCAGTACTTGTCATATTGACCAAAATAAAGTTGTAAAAGCTTGTTTTTCCATAAAATTATGTTAAGAGTTAAATTTCTTTTTTTCTCTCAATAAATTGATTTTGTACCTACGACCTTCTCATTCTAAGCCAGCGAAACATGTAACCATTAAAGTTGTTCTCGTGTATTGTCATAACAGATTTAGAGGGACAGTAACAGTCCTCATACCCTCGTGGTGATGGATAACATCAGGAATGAAGTGTTGAGAGTGATTAATATAAGTTGGAAAAACTTGTTTCACAATCGATATTAACTAAATTAGTATAAACAGTAACAGCCCATCAGTCATGATTCAGTTATTTAGCCATTGTACAGTAGACTCCCTGAAAACCGGACCCCTTTCGGACCGGGTCAAAAGTCCAGTCTTCTGTGAGGTCCGGTTTTCTGGGAGTTCTGTATACTGTATACCTTTATATGTTTTCATAGGTATGTTAGTGTGTGTTATGATACATGTACATTGTACTATGATACATGTACATTGTACATACTAATATTACATGAACAGTACAACCTTTGCGGAGAAACACCCTTTGAGATCTACAAGGATAATGAGATATTTTTAACTATAGTCATTTTTTCATTGGTTATCAGAATCTTCCAATGGTATAGACAGTGCAATCAAACAAATGTCGAAATGCAAGTATTAAATAATTGGAGACATGTCAAATAAAAATGTTTTGTTTGGATTTAGTGCATTGTTGTCATAATTACAATTATGTTGATGCGCTAAACGATCCTTTGCTCGGGAATATGTTTGTAGCAATACCTACCTTAACAACAAATCATCAAATGAAAGGACCGTTTTTAATTGCGTTCGTAATTAAGCAATTATTAAAAATCATTTAGAAAACTCTGCGAATTTCACAAAGTATTTTTCACGCCTGTGCTAATTGCATGCGGGACCAGTTAAAGAGTAAACATTAAGCGGACGATTTGTTGATGACACCTTTTGTTATGACATGATCTTTAATTAATAGTATACAAGGTGACACATCGGCAAAGACAAATATACGCTTCAGGTGTACTTCCGCGAAAATGAATATACTTTTTAGCGGATCGTAAATGCTGTCCGGAATTCAGGGAGTTCGGTATTGCGGAAGCTTTTGAAGTTGACTTTAAAAGAATAAAATACGGGACCTACGAAATTGTCCGGTTTTATGAGGATTCTGGTTTTGAGAGAGTCCGGTATTGAGGGAGTCTACTGTATGTTTCAATCCATGAAAGAGCTGTGTAATCTAGAATATATGATATATGGTTGCATGCTATCTTTGTTTCAGGAAGCTATATCTTATTTACTGCCGTCTGGTTTATTTAACAAGAAAGCTAGACCGAAGATGGAGGTAAGTAATGTGTAATATATGTAATTATAATGCTTCCGGTCACGAGACCATTGTTTTTCTCAAATTTTTCTTTAGATCATGCAAATATATTTACGCTCAGAACAGCTTATAACCTTCTGACAGCAGATCAATCATTATTTTATAAAACTTTTCCTGGGGAATATTTCCTGTGAGCTCTTAATGACTTCTTCAATTTATGTGCACAAACTTACAGGTCACAGAATGATGTTTATTTCACTACTGCAGACTGCAAGTAACATTGAGGCCGATTTCGCCGTTTTTAGCAGTTTGACATTCAATTTGTGTTTGGATTTTGTTAATGATGGATAATTGATATTGTTGGTCATAAAGTTGGTTTTAATTTAGCTGTTTATGTACAGATGTCGCCATTTCAAAATTTTAGGTGCACAAACTTGTAGGGTTAGTGGCTGTATGCAGCAAAACATTGGCTACAGGGCCGGTATTTATAAACATGTTAAGTGAAGACTTAGAATTTTCTTAAAATCTCAATTTTCCTTGAGTGTATCAGCTAAACAGGAAAACAAATATTAACAATTATTTAAATTGTTTAGAAGTATTATGTAAAGAGTATTCATGTAGAAAACATGGGCTATTTTTGGTTTCTTGTGAAATATGGGCAGCTCAATATTTTTTACTTAAGTTAAAATATTTAAGTTTTCACTTAAGATACTTTATAAATATCGACCCTGTACTTCAAATGTGGAGAAGTTGTTTGGAAGTTATAAAGCTACTGATGCATGAGCAACTTCGTTTTTACAATTGATGAATGAAAGATGAAATTTGTGTTCAACTTTATGAATCTGTTACTTACAGCTTTACTTTCTGTATTATTCCAGCACCCAACATATTATCTGCCGCAACAACGAGGTATATATTTGTATTTTTTATAAGTGCTTATAAAGACATGATGTTATGTATATCACTATTGCTAAGGTTGGTAACTATCATGTTTGTCATAAAAGATCGTTGAAATCATGTGAAACAGACTGTACATTGGGCAACCTAGTATGTCCCAGTGTGGGATTTATAAAAATACAGTTTACATACAAACACTGGTTTGCTGAAAAATCATTAATTTTTTGGGGGGATTAAATTTTGTGGTTCACCTTCAACCACGAAATCAAATCCCATCGAACAATAATTATGACCCGGTACATGGAATGCAAAATCAACGCATTATCGTCCCATCGAAATTGTCTTTTTTACCAAAAAACCACAAAGTTTTTTCCCTTTGAAATTTAATGATTTTACAGTTGTAAGGAAAATGATAAGGATTGGTAATTGTAACAAAAGTTGACAGTGTATTATCAAAATCTTTCAAAATATACTGAGCTTTAGTAACTGTATGATAAATAAATATATGTCTGAACATGATTTTACTAGGTATTTTGATTTTGTCAGACTTTCTGCATATAGCGGTATATTTTATCTTACAGGTCAAGAGTTTGATGATCAAGGCAGACCTCATCATTTTCTATATTACACATTTAAAGCTAACTACTTTGAAACAATGCATGTAAGTATTCTATGCCGAGCTGAGCATAGCCCTTATTTGCCTGTCAGCTTTCTGCTGAATATCGCAGACGGCAAGGGCTAACCACTGAGCCACAGAGGCATAAAGTCATATATTACTCACCCTAGTACATGGACCGAGTCATATATACCAACACCACCTATAGATTTCTTCAGTCATGTGGATTGAGTAAAAGTATGTGGCTTCGCTGCTGAACTTATTTGATTCACCTTCCTCTCACCCGAAAAATTCCTCTGCCTTGTCAGATAAATTTGACAAGATTAACTTCCTTATCCATGTCACAAACAAATTATTCTCTACTTAATATCAGCCATTCTGTTTTGCCATAAACCAGTAGTGTTTAAATGTCTAAACAATTGACAAACCAGTAGTGCTTAAATGTCTTAACAATTGATTTGACAAATATAAGGGAGGAGGCTATGACAATATTACAGTATTGGTCATTGAAAAGTTCTGTTTTGTGTTAACCCTGACAAATGTTCAATGTCAAATCCATCCTCTATTGCATACACTGGTGTTTTTTCTATTATCTGACCGAGTCATCTAGCTTTTAATGTTGTGTTAGAACATAGAAGAAGTTAACAATTTATTTGTACTGTGTTTTACAGGATATGGCTATCAAACTTGAAAATTTAAAGGAATTAACGACTGGAACAAACAAAGTCATGACAGATCCTTCCAGGTAAGGCAATCTATGTGACAGGAATAGTATTACTGTAAACTCTCAATTATTAGTCCAATCTTTGTTTTCTGATAAACCATCAACTGACACTGTGATCTGGCTCCGATCTCTCGAAGCATCTCAAGTAGAAATCTCGTCTCAAATTGGGATTAAGCCCAACTCAAGAGTCTGAATTTGAGATAAATCTGAAGTTAGAACTCCTTAAATTTACACAGTATACTAGGAATAGTGTATTCTTGATGCCAATTTTGCGTATATTTTCCCTGGAAAAATTTTAGGATGAAATTTAGCTTCATTTGAGATGCTTCGGGAGATCGGGTCCTGGCCACAGGTGGCTGTATCAGTGTTTGGAAAGAAAATAAAAATTCTGTCACTGCGCTAATAGTACTTTCAAGGTACTTATAACTCAAAACGGCAAAACAATGTTCCTTTCGTTATTTAACTCTACTCCAGGCCATTTTGGATAATTTGTATGAGAGATGTATCAAGCGCTCTGATTGGTCTGTAAAAATAGACTTGGTTCCTAACAATAATTAAGATACTGTGAGTAGAGCAGGTATCCAGCGTGTGAATAAATGGCCTCGAGCAGAGTTAAATAACGAAAGGAACACTGTTTTGTCGTTTCACAGTTATAAGATACAATTGAACGAGATTTGCGGTGGGAATGAATATCTTATTGTTAATTTGAATGACTTGTGTAGCGATTTTCCTTCAGCGCCAGTATTTTATGCTAAAACGAGATGCGATGTTCCACAATCTTTGGCATATAGACATATAGTACTATTAGCTCAGTGACGGAATTTTTTTTATATTTTATTTTCCAAACACTGATACTGCAACCTGTGGTCCTGGAAGGCTTCTTCTGGTTAAAATTGGTGGGCCTATAAGTCGCCTTAACATGAGTGAGTAATTATGTTCCGCATTCTATATGTAACTGTATTATGAGCTTGTTAAATAAATGGTTACCACAGACCCATCTATGCCAGGCGCCTGGCAATATGAGAAGGAATTAGGAAGGTACAAATGAAAGATAAGTGTAGTATAAGTCAAATTTGACTGGCCCTTTCAATAGCGGTGACACTATAATAAACAAACTTTGCCTTTTTGTATAGCTTGTCTAATTTGACACAAGCCTGACCTTTTGATTAGCATTATTCAACAGTCGATATATTGCCTATGTTTACAACTCTGATTGTATGTTTTCATTGTCGGGGAGTATCGTGAAGATGCTTGAGATGTAATACAAACACAAATCTGAAATATCGATATTGCACGATTTGCTTGCAGAAATTGGATATATTCAAAGCAAGAACCTTGTAATCTATTCTTGCATAAAGGTCAGGATCAGGTCAAAATAGCCAAGCAATATAAGAATGATTGTACTGTACAGTTGTTTGATATGAAGATATAGTCATATATTTGTATTAAAGGAGTAATGTTGCCTTTGAGTGGATAAGTTATGATCAATTTGTGTTTGTATTGCAGGAGTAATGTTACCTTTGAGTTGATAAGTTATGATCAATTTGTGTTTGTATTGCAGGAGTAATGTTGCCTTTGAGTGGATAAGTTATGATCAATTTGTGTTTGTATTGCAGGAGTAATGTTGCCTTTGAGTGGATAAGTTATGATCAATTTGTGTTTGTATTGCAGGAGTAATGTTGCCTTTGAGTGGATAAGTTATGATCAATTCGTAAGTCAATTTCCTGGAGAATCAATCAGCGAGCATGATGTAAGTTGAAACAGTAATATATAACTCTATAATGATACGTACGGAATTTACACAGCAGTGTGTTGATACGGCCCGCTAACGGCCCGTATTACCTAGAGTTGCACCGTGTAATGCCTTATCTCGCAAGACCGTTAGGTTAAGTGTGATACGTTATAACGCAAGCATCGAGAGGTAATACGGCCCACCGTATCAACACAGCTGCAGTGATATTTCTTTAATTATATATCTGTAAATGCGAAAAAGCGCTTTTACGCACGAAAATGTGCTGTGTCAACATTGATGTCACAAATGTCTGGATATTTCAGTATATAACGCAACGTCCATTCATAAAAAAGTAAATGACTTACAGACTTAGTCCTCTTCATCCCGTCTGGGACATAGGGCTGTAAGTAAATGGTTACGTCATAAGGTCATTGACGTAGGTATATTTTTGGCATATAGAAAAATCTTACATGTCAGACATGCATGATACAAATTTGAAAAGCCATGCATGATACGGAAAATGAGTTTCGTCGCACTGTATTCCACTGTGCGATTTGTTCTGTTTTTAAGACAATACATACATTGGTATATAATAAATGTTTTTTTTATGCCCCAAAATTGATAGATTGGGTGTAGTATCATTCATGATTCAATTATTGCACATCCAAACTTGTGATTGTGCTTAATGCTCTGATTAAAGACAGGTACACATGTTTGTGCCCCAACACTTATTTATAAGTGAGTGGGGGGAATATTGCATTGGTGCTGTCCTCCGTCCATAATGCAAATCTTGTTTGTTTGTCATTATTGATTTATTTCTTAATAAATAATTAGAGATGGGACCGAATATTCGAAAATTGAACGAATATTCGAATCCAATTTCAATATTCGAATATTCATAAAAAATAAAGAAAAATTGTCAATTTCATCAAATATTGATACATGTAAATTCCAATTATTTTCGTATGCTTGTAATAACAACATAATTTGTAATATAGTGTATAATCAAGTCCCTAATTGTCACTTTTATGACATGTTCATCGATATATTAACTGTATACTCTGAATAAACAGTATGACACTTCTCAAAAATACTTCCGTAAAACGATTGCATTTTAGACACCCGAAATGCTTGCATTTCGTCTGTATTCAAGCGTCGTAATAACACAGATTTTGCAGGCTAAATTAATTACCTGACAAATGTGTGGGATTCTTTTGATTCGGGGGTTTCATCCACTGTATGATTAGCTGTTTGCATTGATGAATAAAGTTGTAGTTGATAGTAAAAGTGTCAACACATTGTTCGCAGTAACAGTGTGAAACACCCATCGGATGATGACAACGATTTTTAAAACTGCGTAGTCGTACAAATTTTCACAATCTTCATTAGAAATAACAAAACAATGAAACTCATTAAAACTATATTCACACGTCCCTGAAGCCCGAAAGGTAAAGAAATACGACGATTTATAGATCAAAAACATGTTTATTACTTTCAAATCTGGTTGAATGTATGTCAATAGTTCAAAAAGAAATATTAGCTAACGAATATTGTAGCTTTGCATAAGAGCGGAAATGGAACTTTTGTTCAATAGGGAAGTGAAAAAAATGAATGAAATCTTTGACATCGATAATCGAACGAATATTTGAATATATTCGAATATGAATTTCGAATATTCGAATATTGATTTTGGTATTCGGTCCCATCTCTATAAAAAATTCACATTTTTTCTTCACTTTTAGTATAACCAGTTTCTTGTATTGCCATTTTCTCTTCACTTTCAGTATAACCGGTTCCTTGTATTAATCAACAGATTAGCAGATCATCCAATGGGTGTTATTGAAACAGAATTTATTGACAAATATCGTATTACCATCCGACCAAAGTCGGAGGAAATGAAAGTACCGACGGTAATGTAATATCAACATGCCCTCTTTGTTGTAGCTCTTTAATTTTACATGTAACTGTCTACTGTTAAACTGTATATAAAGCTTGGCTATTTTGACCTAAGCCTGACCTTTATGGAAGAATATATTACAAGGTTCTTGCTTTGAATAAATATATTAATTTTCTGTGAGCTTATTGTGCAATATCGGTATTTCAGATTGGTGTTTGCATTACATCTCAAGCGTCTTCGTGATACTCCCAGATTATGAAAACATACAGTGTTGTTAACGTAGGCAATAAATCGACTGTTAAAGTATGCTAATCGAATGGTCAGGCACTTGTCAAATAAGCCAAGCTATACATCTGGGATGGTATTCAATGTTGATTTTACATGACTAAAGGATAAGGACAACCAAGCAAATCACACAATATAAACTCTTGGTCAGTAACAGGTGATCTGATTGGCTATCCTGAATCTCAAATAAAATTAGATCTATATTGAATGCCACATCTTGAGTTGCAGCATTTTGGGATACATTAGCATAAAGAATGCTCTCCAGTGATAAGTCCAGTTATATAATTTGAATACCTCCCCTCCATAATGATGTGGATTGATATAATTTGAATACTACCCCTCCATAGATCTAAGTCATTGGGTTGTGTTACCATGTAATATTAAAATAATCCTATTTTCAGTTTCGATAAGAAGTTGGTTGTGTAAATCTAATATTCTATTTGTAATTTGAAATATAAGTGACCAATAAATTATCTGAATGATTATGCCCCCCCCCTTCTTTGATGAGGGTATATTGTTTTTCACGTGTCAGTCGGTAGACAAAATGGTTTCCATTCATTAATGCTTTGCTCTGGGATCTTCAAACTTAATGTTGTAGGTTCATAAAAACCATATACCCAGGACGGAGCTCGAATTCGTGACCTCTCGCTTGCAAGTCAGGTGCTCTACAAACTGAGCTACCCGGGCTGACAACAGTACATAGTAAATGTATCAGTCAAATACTGGCCCTGTGACATAAACATGGAGGTTGGCCAGCAACAGTAGATGATATTTTTGATATCAGTAAGTCAAAGGTCAAGGTCAGTGTGACCTTAACCAGTTTCGACCTAGGAGCTGCCATGAAGGCTTTCATGTTTTACACACATCTCTTGTTTAATCTTGTAGATTTGGGTGGATAAACAAGGAAGAGAATACACTGTACAGAAAGGTAGATTCAATGTCTATTTTCACATTCGTATGCACGTTTCTGTTTCTGTCTCACTGGAATTCAAAACTTAACTTATAAAATGCTGTAGGAAGAACTTGTAGCAGTAATACCTGTTTTGATGCAACTATATGTGCATTTGTGGAGCCCTATTATTCACCTCAACTTTTTGTAGAAATCGAATCTATTGTCATAAAGGTCCAGCATGTGCCGCTGTGTGCGAGTTGGTTAAATTTTATTGTCAAGAGTCATTTTCTCAAAGAAATCGCAAGTAGCCTTTCTGACAAGACTGGTAACCCTGTGTCAGACCTATATTTATGGAGTTATCGATCTTTGTCATGGCTTGATAATTTTGGAAATTTTTGTTACCATCAAGTGCAAGAAAGTCAAGCGTCCAGCACTCGCAGGTGGTGCTCTTGTTTTGTGATTTACTGAAGTTCATTTGGAACTTTGTTAAGTTTCAACAATATTTAATTTTGAATATGAGAAACATTCATTAACACAAATCAAGGATTGAGTAAAAAGCTAAAGTCAATTAAGGTCTAAGTTTAAAACTTTTTTTGTGGAATTTCTAGTTTTATTTTATAGATGAATTGAAGTAAATCATTTTGGAAACAAATGGAATATTTGGATGTTGTGTTTCAGGAAAGAGAAAGTCAAGTGTAGCTACATTGAAGTTATTAAGCAATGGTCATGGAAAAGTTGTTATAAATGGATCTTCGGATATTACATATTTTAAAGAAGTGGTCCACAGGTAAACATCTAATTTCTGTGTCCTATTTATAACAGTGAAATTTTAATTCTCTCTCAACCATTATTTTGATATTGATCACATATTGCTGGTTGAGGAAAGTTAAGATTTATTTACCCTCGCCACTGGGATAACCCTTTTGGGCGAGCATTCACTATTTTTTACAGTTTTCTATTAAATTAAAACTATTTTCACGTTTAATTCGTACGAGTAAATGTTTGCGTGTGTACTAATTAAAGAGAGGTGCTATGTTCTTTTAACTATATTTTAACTCTTCATGTTTGTAAAAATATGATTAAATAAAACATTTCTGGTTGGTGAGGTGCTGTTTGAATAATGGTTACCAGCCTATCAGGTGCCTAACTGCCTGATGTATGATATTATTGGACATGTACCAATATTTTATAAGTCAATGCTCCTACAGTAGGTGCCTCCTAAATTGCATTTGGCTGACATTTTATGAAGATGGGACTGTAAAAATGTAATTGGTTCAGATTTTTTATTTAACTTTACTATTTCAGTTTCAGACAAGCTATATTATCACTGTGGGTTATTTCTATTTCAGACAAGCGATATTATCACCGTTGATACTGTGTGATGCGTTAGATAAGTTTGACTTTGAGGCTACTGTGAGTGGTAATGGACCTACAGCAGATGCTGGTGCTATAAGACTAGCACTATCACGTGCATTACTCAGCTATATATCACATGATTTGAGAGAACAACTTAGAATAGGTAATACTAGTTATCTGTATTTAGGGAGTCAATCAATTACAAGAATATCATTGACATGATCCTCTGCTGGAAATCTGCCTCATTGATTTTTCATTTTCTACAAATGGAATGATAAGACAATTTAAATGTTTAAACATGATGTCAAATGAAACCCAGAGGTCTACACTTTTTGTAAAATGCCACTTTCTAATTTATATAAAAAATTGGATGATCAGAAACACAGGTACTCTATGAAACCCTGACTTAGTGACCACACTGGTAGCAGACATGAAATTCAATGTCTTACAAATCTTGTTTCAGCTGGATATTTGACAACAGATCCTAGGAAACGTGAAAGGAAAAAGCCGGGTCAAGAAGGAGCAAGAAAAAAGTTTACATGGTATTGTTTCATTATAGCACAGCTTATAACATTATGATAAATGTTAGACAAAAACTCAGTTCATACTTTTGAAATCACATTATTTTTTACTTTAAGTGACCCGACATTAACTTGACCTAAATTTCGTAGACATACTACGAGGATCGAAGTTCACTTGAGATTAAATTAGGGTGTAAACAACAGTATCTTTATACATAACATCTAATAGTTTCTCATCAGAATTAATCCCATTGCAACATATATGAGGAAATTTATTGTGAACTCTAGAACAGTGTTCCCACTAATGTATTTACTTGGGGTACAAACGCAGATCTTTTTACAATTCTTTATCCCCTGGGTAACATTTATATAGTAGAGTGCATCAAAACTGGGGTTACAGCAAGCCATTTTGGGGTAAAAAACGTTCATTTGGGGGGTATTGTGAACACTGGAACATGTCCTGTTCTTGAAGTGTTCCTGTAATTGAGTTTTAGAGCTGTGATTAGAGCTATGATTCAATCATAGATGATTCGGGTATACATATCTGTAAATCAAGATGAGCCAGTAACAAACCTCTCAGTCATGATTCACTATTCAACTGTTCCAGACTATGTACATTCAATTTTTGAATATACATGTAGTAACTTCAGTTAAGATTACACTCATTTCGACAATTTCATTTGCAAACTTTCCATATTACGAGAAATTTTCAGGAAAATGAGGATTTTCCCATGAATCAATATTTCAAACTGTGAATTGATCTGCTAAAAGGTATTGTTGATACAGCGATATTGCTTCTATCAATGACAGCTCTAGTAACTTCACTGGGAAGACCAACAGTATGTACTATTCCTGAAGTGTTGGTAGTGTAACTCATATTTCTTGATTTTTCCATCTTTTATTTTTTGCCACACATTGATGTGTGTATTTATTTTTCTTTCAGGAAACGTCGATGAATGTTAGTGAAGATGTGTTCTGGATATTTTATATTGGCCTGTATGAGTTGCATCAACTAACGTACAAGACTCTGAGCTGAAATACTTGTGTACAAAGGGATATGAATTCTTTAATAAATCTGTAAAATATTCATGATGTTATTGCTATTTTAACCTAAGTTTGATTTTTCTTGTTGAGTTGGGACGGTATTTATAAAGCATCTTAAGTGAAAACTTAGAATTTTCTTAAAATCTCGAATTTTCCTTAAGTGCATCAGCTAAACAGGAAAACTTAATATTAACAATTGTTTACATTGTGTAGAAGCTTCAAGCATGTAATGAGCTACAGTAATCATATAGAAAACATGGGCTATTTTTTCCGTTTCATGTGAAATATGGACAGCTAAAGTCAAAATATTTTGGTTTTTACTTAAGGCGCTTCATAAATACCAGACCTGATGCACCCAGGTTTCAAGATTTGAGGAAAGTTTTACCATTTCTAACAAAAGCTATATAAATATGGCACCCGTCTTGGTTTAAAAATCAACAACTTTCCAATGGAGACAGACAATTCACATTGCCCTGATACTACTGTGACCAGACCAACCAGTCATTTCATTGACTACTCTTACTGTAAATTCATTTAATTTCGTTGGGACGAAATTTCGTGGTTTTGGTAAAAAAGACATTTTCGTTGGGACTTGAATTCGTGGATTTTGCATTTCAGGTAATAAAACAAGGGTCAAAATCATTGTTCGTTGGGATTAAAGTTCGTGGTTTAGGTGAACCACGAAATTTAATCCCCCGCGAAAATTAATGATTTTACAGTATATGTTGAGCGAGCAGCAACACCAGTACCATTATTTAATGACTTGAGTATGCCAAAGTCTGGTATCAAACACACAATGTACCTTACATAAGGATGTTAGGGCAGCTGGTCAAACCTTACAGTCAAGAAGATAATTCAGATAAAACCAGTTTCATTTATATCGTCTTAAAAAAACCCTAGAAAAAATAGGTTTTATACAGCTTTAATAAAACAAAATACATCGCATACACATTATATGTAAGTTTTTTATCATCTGCAAATAGGATTTGTCTTTCACTAGGCTGTGTGTCCAACGGTGAAACACAACAGATAAAACATGTAAAGATGTTTAAATCCATACACTCGAGCAAACTGTAATATATCTTTACTGCAGTGCTTATGATGTATGCCACATATCTGGTGGAGGGGGTCAACAAACCTAGACTGGAATTGTACATCTGTTCAGTACTGCCATGGACATGTGCACACATGATTTACACTCAAATTCATTCAATGAAACCCTTTGCATTTAACACTATTCTGACAAGAGATGAGCATCACTGTTTACTCATTAATTATGTAAGCCTACTCGTGTGTAATTTTTAGGGAAACAAATACTAACAACAGGTATTTTGTTTAGTCCAATTCTGTCGGTGGATAACCTCCCCTTCTTACTCTTAAATCTCCTATATTCATCTCTAAATCTTATTCCCTAATCTATCCTGGAGGAGATTCTATTCATCTCAATTATATTTATGAGGAGTCAAACATGTATTTCCATAATGTTGACACCCCATGCATACTTGACTTCCCAGCATACCACACTACACACTGTACAATCTTACAAGAATTGTGTAGCAGTTACTGGTTTATCACAGGACTTATTGTATTATACTGTAAAATCATCTAATTTTGATGGGACTAAATTTCTTCGTTTTGGTAAAAACAACCATTTTGATTGGACGTTAATTCGTGGATTTAGTATTTCGGGTAATAAATATCGGGGTCAAAATTAATGTTTGATGGGATTTGAATTTGTGGTTGACGGCAAACCTCGAAATCCATGAAATTCAACCTCCACGGAAATTAATGATTTTACAGTAATCAAATTGTTGCTATAAGACACAGAATCATCGTTTTCTCTGAAACTTCCACTTGTATTGTGCTGAGGCTTCCTTGGTTTCCTCTGACACCTTCGTTCTCTTTATCTGTTTATCTTTCTGTAAGGGAAACAATTCTGCATTATTGCCACACTATTAGATAGTTGACAGAACATAGCTTGGCGACTGAATGACATTCTTACATGAAGACTCCAGGGGAGGTAAGCATACCTGCCAAGTACTTCTATTAAAGTGGAGTTACTCCTGTTTTCGTTGTTAATTTCTGGTTTTCCAAGTTCACTTAGCCTTTTAAAAAGGTACATTTGATTCATTTTATGATCTTCAGTCCCATATTTATAACTACAATAATTAATAGATTCCTTGTTATGCATCTAAATCCCTTTTAAATCACATTTAAGTTCATATTATATTTTGCTTTATCACTCCTATTTTGGATTTAACAAGCTTGGCAGGTATGAGGTTAGTCAATCAATCAACCCTTGAAGAAATCAAATGATAAACATTTAAAACACTCATAAAGTACATGGGAAGGTATCAAAATCAGCAAACAATACAAAACCTGGCATTCAACATCTAAATTGATTTAGATTTTGAGTTACTTCTACATGTCATTTTTAATTATGATTTGTATTTTACAAGAAGGGATTCTGACACAAAAATGTATATCTGACAATATGCACAACTAGGCTTGTGTTGGTATCAACAATAAGTTGAAAGTTTCATTAAAGTCAGACCAGATGGTTAGGAGAAGCAAAAAGAACAGACACATCCATCCAGCACTGAACAATCTCACCCCCACTGAATAATGTCAGAGACGAAATAAATGCAATGGTCTACACTTGGTTTAAGTATAAAGAGTGCCACAATATTAAAGGGTCAAACATTAGTATAGAAAATCAGACTGAGAGGCTAGACAACAAGGATCACTTACAAGCAATTGTTTTTTCCTTTCCATTTTTTGTGAAATGATTTTTAGTTGTTTTTCTCTTTCTATTCTTTTCTTCAGTTCTTGATACTTTTTCTTCTTCTCCTCTGATGACTTCTATAAAACAATAAAAGAAACTCATGACAAACTGTAGCCTTGCAAACACATGACAAACTGTAGCCTTGCAAACACATGACAAACTGTAGCCTTGCAAACACATGACAAACTGTAGCCTTGCAAACACATGACAAACTGTAGCCTTGCAAACACATGACAAACTGTAGCCTTGCAACCATTAAGTCAGTGTACCATGCAAGATCTTGCGCATTGAAGCTTACTGCTGAAAAATATTTTTTGAAGCAATTTTTCCTTAACTTCTCTATGGATGAAAGTTTTCAGGCACATGCCTGAACTTCAGACTTTTGATGGTACCAAAATGTCTGTTTTACTTCATTTCCCAATATAAATTGTTAATTAGTGAAAATGTCAGGTTTTTCAGAATTTCTAGCTTTCACCCATGCAAGTTCTCAATTATGCATGTAACATAGTTCAAGTTAAATTATAACAAGAGGGCCTGAAAGGCCCTACGGCGCTCACCTGTTGCACATTGGTCTAGGTATCAGTACAACCTACATTCTGACCATATTTCATTAATATTTGAACAAAACAGTGACCCCTGGAGTGAACACAATGTTTTTCTAAGATTTGACCTAGTAACCTAGTGTTTGACCCCACATGACCCAGTTTCAAACTTGGCCTAGATTTCATAAAGAACAACATTCTGACCAAGTTTCATGATGATTGGATCAAAAGCACGACCTCTGGAGTGAACACAAGGTTTTTCTAAGATTTATTCTAGAGACCTAGTTTTTGACCCCACATGCCCCAATTTTGAACTTGGCCTAGATTCCATAGAGAACAACATTCTGACCAAGTTTCATGAAGATTGGATTAAAATTGTGACCTCTAGAGTGAACACTAGGTTTTTCTAACATTTGACCTACTACCTAGTTTTTGACCCCACATGACCTAGTTTCAAACTTGGCCTAGATTTCATAAAGAACAACATACTGGTCAAGTGTCATGATGATTGGATCAAAACCACGACCTCTGGAGTGAAAACAAGGTTTTTCTAAGATTTAACCTAGTAACCTGGTTTTTGACCCAGCATGACCCAGTTTCGAACTTGGCCTAGATTTCATGCAGAACAACATTCTGACCAAGTTTCATGAAGATTGGATGAAATTGGTGACATCTAGAGTGTACACAAGGTTTTTATAAGATTTGACCTAGTGACCTAGTTTTTTACCCCGCATGACCCAGTCCCAAACTTGTCCTAGATTACATGGAGAACAACATTCTGACCAAGTTTCATGAAGATTGGAACAAATTGGTGACATCTGGAGTGTACACAAGATTTGTCTAAGATTTGACCTAGTGACCTAGATTTTGACCCCACATGACCCAGTTTCGAACTTGGCCTAGATTTCATAAAGTACAACATTCTGATCAAGTTTCATGAAGATTGGATCAAAACTGTTGCCTCTAGAGTGTACACAAGCCCATTGTTGACAGACGACAGACGACGGACGGTCGACAGACGAAGAGTGATCACAAAAGCTCACTTTGTCACTATGTGACAGGTGAGCTAAAAATATATCATAAGCTTCTATGTTAGATACTAAGGATAGGAACATCTCAACCAAGGGGTCAGATTGTAACCATTCTAAATCTGCTTGGGTCAGGAAGGGGAAACTAAAAATATTTCGAGCCCATAAGTTACTAAGAAAATGACTGAAGCCAATTTCACAGAATCAAATTGTCCGCCTGCCCTGATCGCAGTTTTGGATCTGTCTACCTGCCCTAATCCCAGGTGTGGACCTGTCTACCTGCCCTAATCCCAGGTGAGGACCTGTCTACTTGCCCTAATTCCAGGTTTGAACTTGTCTACTTGCCCTAATCCCAGGTGAGGACCTGTCTACCTGCCCTAATCCCAGGTTTGAACCTGTCTACCTGCCCTAATCCAAGGTGTGGACCTGTCTACTTGCCCTAATTCCAGGTTTGAACCTGTCTACCTGCCCTAATCCCAGGTGAGGACCTGTCTACTTGCCCTAATTCCAGGTTTGAACCTGTCTACTTGCCCTAATTCCAGGTTTGAACCTGTCTACTTGCCCTAATTCCAGGTTTGAACCTGTCTACTTGCCCTAATTCCAGGTTTGAACCTGTCTACTTGCCCTAATCCCAGGTGAGGACCTGTCTACTTGCCCTAATCCCAGGTTTGAACCTGTCTGCCTGCCCTAATCCCAGGTGAGGACCTGTCAACTTGCCCTAATTCCAGGTTTGAACCTGTCTACTTGCCCTAATTCTAGGTGAGGACCTGTCTACTTGCCCTGATCCCAGGTGAGGACCTGTCTACTTGCCCTAATCCCAGGTGAGGACCTGTCTACTTGCCCTAATTCCAGGTGAGGACCTGTCTACTTGCCCTTATTCCAGGTGTGGACCTGTCTACTTGCCATGATCCCAGGTGTGGACCTGTCTACTTGTCCTAATCCCAGGTGTGGACCTGTCTACTTGCCCTTATTCCAGGTGTGGACCTGTCTACTTGCCCTTATTCCAGGTGTGGACCTGTCTACTTGCCCTTATTCCAGGTGAGGACCTGTCTACTTGCCCTAATTCCAGGTGTGGACCTGTCTACTTGCCCTTATTCCAGGTGAGGACCTGTCTACTTGTCCTAATCCCAGGTGTGGACCTGTCTACTTGTCCTAATCCCAGGTGTGGACCTGTCTACTTGTCCTAATCCCAGGTGTGGACCTGTCTACTTGTCCTAATCCCAGGTGTGGACCAATATCAGCCAGGTTACAGTCTACCACTTAACTAACAAACTCAACATGCTCAAATAGAACTACAGATATAAATGTATTACCATGACAGCCTCCTCATCAATCTCTGCAAATTTTCCGCTCTGTAAACTTTCCAAGGTAGGTCTGTTAAACCGTCTCCCAACCAGTGCTGGGTGCGTCTTAAAATGTTCAGCAGCATTAAATCTTTTCACTGAAAAATATTGTGATTTTTAAAAAAATATATATATGAATGGTTGATAATAAAAGTCATTCATTTTATCCACATATTCATGTCTCAATTGAAGTCAATTCAAATCAAGATTAAAGGTAATTGCAAATGTATATGTTATCAATACAGGGGTCGAATTTAGCGATATTTTCTACTAGCTAAAATAAGCTTGTGCCATTTGGGTTCACTAGCTAAAAGGAAAAGCTACTAGCTAAAAATTTTATCAAAATTTATTAACCAATTTAATTGAAAATTAACTGCTAAAAAGTGCTATGCCTTGATCACTATGCCTGAAGCATTTAACAGATAAACAAAAAATCGAGATACATCAAAAAGGAAACTGCAGTTCACACACGTGTTAAATCATTTAAAACTTAAAGCTTCATCATTCATGCATCGATTTATGCTTGGTGCGAATGTCGGGTACGAAAATTGTAAGTCCGTTACGTCAATTTCCATCGGTGTCGCGGAAACAGGTGACATTTCAATTTATTGCTATTATTGCATGTTTCGACGCTCCTCTAATTCGTAAATCGATTCATTGAATTTATAACTAACTGTAACAAACTAGTACTCGATGATTGTTGGTGTATTTTAGCGGATATCTGCGATACAATAAAATGGCATAAAAAATCGCAATATCTCGGTCATAGTATATCAAGTAAAAGTGCCGAGCCATCCCGAATGTGGATTTTTCCTGTTTACTCGTTTGACAGATCAATGCAAGTTTCACCGATAGTTAGTGACAGAAAACATGTTGTTTTGTTTAAATTTGTATTTGACCATATTAAGCAATTCGTTAAGGAAGACTTTTATTGGTGTTTGCTCCTTGTTTTCATACTCGCTAAAATACGCGAGTGACTTTAAATGTCACTCGCTATTCTGAACCCTGCAATAAGTATGAATCAAATATTGAGATTTCATGGCAAAGTACATTTTAATGCAAATAAACTGTAAAACAAGAGGACAACGACAATCAATTGTTTGAGCTATATTCACAAGTAGGATCAACAGAATATGGTAACTATTCAAGTTTGTTTGTAAACTAAAACAAGGGATGTTTGTAAAACATGTACCAGTATAAGCCTATTATAAGGTAGCCAAAGAGTTGTTTTTGTTTAGGTCATAGCGACCATGGCCTACAATAAAGCAATATTGGATGAACCAAGATTGGTCACATAGGCTCATCTTGTCACATAGTATAAGGCCAATTAAAAACACAGATTTAATTACTCCAAACTACTGAGTGTTAAATAGAATTAGAATTACCTTCCTTCTTTGAATCAACAAATAGTGTATGTTTATTTGCTGGCTTTCCTGTGGTATCTATCAAATGTAAGGATGATTTCAACCTGTCAATTTTCTGTAAAACAATATACAGTATAGATTATTTCCATTGCTACAAGTAAATATCAACAATTATCAAAAATATTATCTGAAATATACTTAACATATACTTTTTGAAGTTGAAGAAATTTATGCAGTACATGTTCTGTTTTGTAGGATTTTAATTGGCCTAGATTCTCTTTTATCTCCCTTCATTTGAGAAAAAACAACAGTTTAAGCAAATGAGTCTAATGAGATGATCATTATGACAACCTATCATAAAATTTTGGAAAAACAAGATTTTTCTATGATTTAACCTAGTGACCAAGCTATTGACTTAACGGTTATAATGATATTTTATCTATTTCAAAAGTCATTTACATTTTTCATGAGTTATTGATGTTGAATCACACACATATAAGTATACTGATAAGTATTGTCCTTTGAGTTGTTAAAATATGATAGTTTTAATGACAATTTTATTTCTTTTAAATTGCCTATTAAGAATAAAATCAAGACAAGAAATGCGAATGAATGAGGAAACAAATAAACAGATAGGTAGGACATAGAGGATCTATCACAAGTTGTCAATTGATATAAATTTATATTAAACGAGTTTTGGAAATTTTATTAAGCCAGCCTCTGGCGAGCTTAATAATATTTCCTGAACGAGTTTAATAAAAATTTATCAATTGACAACGAGTGATAGATTCTTTCAAAATACGCATTGATTTATTGGAAAAACCCAATACCTTATACTACACGTGGTACATATAACTTTATAAATACTGGCTATAATAACCTGGATACAAGGAAAGTCATGTGATATAATGACTATATACCTCCTGCATAAGTAGATGCCAGAATTTGAAAATAATTATAAGAAATTTTCTTACCTTTAATTCTGAAGATCTCTTCATTTCAACATAGCGTTGATCTTGTGTAAACATGAGTTTCATTTCATCCTCTGTGTGTAATTCTCTGTCTTGTTTCAATTGATGAACTCCATCCTTAAATAAAATTGTTAAATCAAGTGATACCGTAAAATAATTTTTTAGTGGGCGATTAATTTCATGGATTTCGTAGTTCTAATCCCATCGAACAATATTTTTGACCCTCATATTTACTACATGAAATGCAAAATCCTCGAATTAAGGTCCCATTGAAATGGTCTTTTTTTCCAAAACCATGAAATTTTGTCCCATGGAAATTAATGATTTTACAGTAATTATAATGTCAGTACACATTGTAGCAATGTCGCATGTCTAATGAGGATAGTGAACAGGAATTACTTTTCTACTAGAATTTTAGTGAGTTTACTTATACATCAGAAAAGAGGGTGTGAAATAAAAGTGTTATACACAAAAACAATTTCATGTACTTTTTTAGCAGACCCACAATTGCCTTAGGCCAAGCCAAAAAATGTTGTGGTTCAGATTACGGGCCCAAAAATATTAGGGTAGGTAGGTAGGTAGGATTAACATTTTATTTTTAATTATCATCTTACTTTTTTCAATAAATACATAGGAGTTTTATTCTTTTCAAGTTTTGGCTTTCAAGTTTGAATATAATATTTTAGGCTCGCAGCAAAATAATAGGGTAAGTAGGGAAACGGTAACCACAACATCATTTTGTCTTGGCCTTATCAAGTGTTGAGAGAACTAGTATGCTATCACTGAGTACCACTCGCTGGTAGGGTGGTCCAGCATAAACTTAGTAACATGCTTGCTAGTACTATTTCTAAGCACTTTAGTTAAGTAGCAGGCTCCATGCAGTTGACCAAACTAAGAAAATTGATTATCAACAATTGCTAAAACATCTTTCCACTGGGGACTGACAACTTCTCCAGCTGTTGTCATTGTAGTACATAACCTGCATTATTTGAAAAACCTGCATGATTTGAAAAACCTACATTATTAACAGTAAGAGTGTATCACTGTAACCAATGACAGTGTAAGCCTTGATGTTTCAATGACAGAGAAGGTCCGACCCTATCACACTAACACCTGGGCATTCTCACCTTTTTCACAGTTTTCACCATACTGAAGTAGAACTCGTCAGGATTTCTGTCCAATGCTTTCTGTTCTAATAATTTAATACTGCTTTTCTTCTTCTGGTGGTCACTGTCAAGAACATTTCAAGGTTTATTGGTAAATAATATATTCACAAATAATATATAATATGCTATAACAAATCTAATATGCACAAACTATCAAGTTATTAACAGAAATAGCAGAAATAATCTTTTGAACACCTATAAACACCTCCGCCATCCAACTCTGGAACCAGATCCCTGAGCAAGCCACTATTGTCGACGGCGTTGAGGTCTTCAAGAGGGGCCTGGCCACGGAATAGAAGCATATGCTGTTTTTAAAAGTTTTTAACTCTCACATTGTAAATACTTGCTGCACCGCTCATACGATTTTAATAGTATGACACTGCCCCCAGAGTGGGATCTGTACTAAACAGGATGAAGAAGAAGAAAAGCAGAGAATCATTTAGGTCATTTAAGTGTTAGTTTGTGTCATGATACTGTACATATCTACATTGCAACAACTAACTTGTTCGTTTTGCAATATATATTTCTTGTCTATAACAGTCCAACAGCTTTGTGTGTTCACAAGAATGAGATCACTGATTGATACTTACATAGCTCTTTGCTTGTAATCTTTCTTCTTTTCCAACAATCCAAGATGAGAACGACTTGATGGCTGAAATATTGAATCAAAATAATGAGATACTATAATGCGGATACAAAAACCAAAATTCAGATAACTAGTTAGGCCTAAATGTTTCTCCTATCTGTCTGATGGAGAATTAAACACAATACTTACAATTGGTTTAGTTGACACATACTGGATAACCGAAATAAAAAATACAATTATTGTCATACAAATATACATTTGATATACATCAGTAACCCGACCCACCGTCATGTTTCAAAAATTAAATTGATATGAAAATGTCTGACAGACATAGCTTGTGACTTCACAAAACCGGCCATTCATTCAGATCAAAATTTGTAACACAGTGACAGTCTGCAGTGCATGTTTACAGGCTTGCACCGATCAAAAGGGGAGCAACTCTTGACCTGTCAATTTCAACATGGTCGATTATCGGAAAGATTTTGTAAATATCAACTATTTCATTGTGCATTATAAAGTCAAATAAATTCTAAAGCCATTCAGTAGTAAAATATATATTAATGTGCTTTTCTCGTTTTATAATGCATTAAAAACATTATTTTAAGAAATTAAGTGCCCCAATAGAGCAAGAAACTACAAATTGTAGCAACCCCAGTCAATTTTTGCAAGTCCACAAAAATAAATATTTGTTAGTTCACATTAAAGAACTCATTAAAAGCTCTGCAGGACTGTTTGAATTATTTAGGTATGTCATCTGGATCAAAAGTTATGTCAATTTGAAACCATGAAAAAACGGTCAATTTTAGGAATTTTTGCGTTCTAAAAGACAGACTTGTAATCGCGTTTCCACGGAACCAAAAATTTCACAATTTTTAAACAAATTGCTGTAACTTTTTTAATTCTTCAGAAAACTTGATGAAACTTGGCTTAATGATGTATTTTGGTATGCTGATTTCAATTTTGCAACCAGATTAGATGTAATACCATTAAGTAAAAAGCTACAGATGAAACATATGTAAAGTTACAACTCATTTATCATTTATCAGAATTATACAGGTACTGGTAGTACCGGACAAAACTATACAACTTTACCAAGAATTAGCATACTAATACACTTACAGGAAATATTAATAAAAATTACACTATAATAATAAAATATAGTTTACTAATAATTATGTCAATGCTAACTTTACATTGACTATTCAGAAAAAGTTATAACATGAACAAGATTTCTGGGTGTCAGATAATGGGTAGGCATACAACCATCAAGCTATATAAATGTCTCCGATAGGCATTTCACTTTTCCCTTGATAATTGTTTTCTGTTCAATGAGCTGTAGACTACTAGAAATCCAATAGATCTATTAAATTGTGAAGTGTTACCGCCATATTTGAGTACAACAAGGAGTAAAAATGCACCTGACATTGAGCCGAAACCAGGACTTCGGTGTTACTTTTCCGTACTACTGAAGCTCAGCCAACTTAACTAGCGGGTTGCTGGGCTGGGAGTCAGTCACTATATTTGTTCCCCTTTTATTTATTGGATGGGACATTACGCAAAGCCACTTTTGACACCCTAACTGAACCGCGAGACATCATTCTCGGACCAGTCACGGCAACTACCATTTAAGTAAACTTGTAAGTGAAACCCATGACCCCCGGTATTTCTAGCTTATAGCTCTGCCTACTTTGCTAGCATCCACCTGAAACTTATTAATAAAGTTCAGTGAAATTTGCCACCAAATGAGAATCTTAATCATTGCTAATATAAATGTAATGAAAGGAGCATTAATATGATTGAGACTCCCATAAAGTTGATGCAATATTGCAGAAGAAAACAAGACTGCGTTCAATAAACGCTTATGCCCCCGTGGAAGCCATGTCCATAAAAAGCTAAGTCAATCAGGGGCCATTATTCAGTTAAAATGTTTGATAGTGTTACATGGCTTTGAACTATAAGGGGCTTATGATGGTAAACGAATAATGCCACATTTGAAAGCAGTGCCTTGATCGACTTCATGTGTGATCTGGTGATACAGATGTTATGGTTCTTTGTCACTGCACTTCTCCAAGTTGCCATCTATTCATATACCAAGTTTCAAGTCAATATCTTAAACACTTTTGAAGATATACTCCTGTCAAAATTTGATTCTGAAAATACTAAAGGGGAGATAATTCAAAATTTAAGACAGACAGAGTTATGGTTCTTAGTCATTGCACTTCTCCAAGTTGCCATCTATTTATATTCCAAGTTTCAAGTCAATATGTTTAATAGTTTTGAAGATATACTCAGAGCAAAATTTGACTATAAAAAACACTAAAGGGGAGATAATTCAAAATTTAAGACAGACAGAGTTATGGTTCTTTGTCAATGCACTTCTCCAAGTTGCCATCTATTTATATTTCAAGTTTAAAGTCAATATGTTAAATAGTTTTGAAGATATGCTCCTGTCAAAATTTGATTCCGAAAATACTTAAGGGGAGATAATTCAAAATTTAAGACAGACAGAGTTATGTTTCTTGGTCATTGCACTTCTCCAAGTTGCCATCTATTTATATTCCAAGTTTCAAGTCAATATGTTTAATAGTTTTGAAGATATACTCAGAGCAAAATTTGACTATAAAAAAACACTAAAGGGGAGATAATTCAAAATTTAAGACAGACAGAGTTATGGTTCTTTGTCAATGCACTTCTCCAAGTTGCCATCTATTTGTATTTCAAGTTTAAAGTCAATACGTTAAATAGTTTTGAAAATACGCTCCTGTCAAAATTTGATTCTGAAAATACTTAAGGGGAGATAATTCAAAATTTAAGACAGACAAAGTTATGGTTCTTGGTCATTGCACTTCTCCAAGTTGCCATCTATTTATATTCCAAGTTTCAAGTCAATATGTTTAATAGTTTTGAAGATATACTCAGAGCAAAATTTGACTATAAAAAAACACTAAAGGGGAGATAATTCAAAATTTAAGACAGACAGAGTTATGGTTCTTTGTCAATGCACTTCTCCAAGTTGCCATCTATTTATATTTCAAGTTTCAAGTCAATACGTTAAATAGTTTTGAAGATACGCTCCTGTCAAAATTTGATTCTGAAAATACTTAAGGGGAGATAATTCAAAATTTAAGACAGACAGAGTTATGGTTCTTGGTCATTGCACTTCTCCAAGTTGCCATCTATTTATATTCCAAGTTTCAAGTCAATATGTTTAATAGTTTTGAAGATATACTCAGAGCAAAATTTGACTATAAAAAAACACTAAAGGGGAGATAATTCAAAATTTAAGACAGACAGAGTTATGGTTCTTTGTCAATGCACTTCTCCAAGTTGCCATCTATTTATATTTCAAGTTTCAAGTCAATACGTTAAATAGTTTTGAAGATACGCTCCAGACAAAATTTTATTGTAAAAATACTAAAGGGGAGATAAGTCCAAGTCCAAAATTAGGTCAAGGTGAAGGTCAAAATGGAGTCGGGTGATACAGGCGTGTGGAGAGTGGTCATATACAACATCCATGCAAGTATGAAAGCTTTGTAACAAGCCATTTTAATGCTAGAAGAAACGGTCAATTTGGGTTAACCAAGAATTTTACCTTTCAATAAGTCTAAGTCCAAAATTAGGTCAAGGTGAAGGTCAAAATGGAGTCAGGTAATACAGGCGCGTGGAGAGTGGTCATATACAACATCCATGCAAGTTTGAAAACTTTGTAGCAAGCCATTTTAATGCTAGAAGAAACGGTCAATTTGGGTTAACCTGGCCGGACGGACGAAGCCAAAAAAATTTCTATTTATCGGTAAATTGAAAAAATCTGATTTGCACTAAAAACGAGTGAAAAATGGCGGCGATTTTTTTAGATTTCGGTCGCACTTACTGGACCAAAAAATGAATGCGGACACTATTATTAGTCCGATTTTGATGATTTAAACATCATTTTGAAGGAGAAAGACTATTCTATGGGGTTATATGCTAATTGTTATTATTTATTTTTTATATTTTGAAAAAAAATGACGTAAACTTTGGAACCCCAGAATTTTTTAATTTAAATTCGGATTTCAAAAATGAAGGTTTCGGGGCAAAGCTCAATCCTTCTTCTGATTGGTTGTGAAGTTTCAATTATATTGATTAACATTAAAGCCACCGCTTGTAGTGTGATGTAACATGTATGCCAATAGCGCCGGGCCGAAACTGTGATTTTACCAGATAGACGAAAATATTGTCGAAAATCGTTTTTAACTCAAAATATTTAAACTATCCATTTTCTTACAAAAAAAGCATTACTACCATAAGAAAGGTAATTTAGTTCTGTTTTAAAATATGTATACATGTTTATAGTTGTGTAGTCAAACAATCTCGAGTTAGAGTATCCACTTCTAAGTCAAGACCCATCATGCGCTTTACTGATCAGTTTTTGAGTTTCATGAATTCTGTCTTTTACGCCAAATTAGAGCCATTTTCAGCATTGAACATGAAAAATATAATAAAAATAAACGAATGGTACAGAATACCTGTTAATATTGGTCCTTATAATCAATAAATCGATAAATAAATCAGCACGTGTAATTTCCGAAGTATCCGGTACGCGTATACCGCCCGTACAGATGAGCGCAACACGTGTGTAATTCATATGCTAACGTTGTGCGAATCACTAAGCGAGCAGTAAAATTCATTTAACTTATCGTAATCTGTTCATAAGTCATTAACTATCAGTTTACAAGAAAAATCAGCTCGATTTGTCAACAAATCTTCGTTAATTTTTCGTTTTTAGTTTCACCGAGCGAGCTCAAGAGTAATTGGTTTCACACGTACCAGTGTACATCACTGTGAAAACCAAATAGTGCCGAAGATCTCCCAGCATCCTCCATTGTTCTAGAAACTCATTCCATCGAGTATTCTGATTGGTCGATAGGGGAATGCGATTTGCATATCAACAACAAATAGCTGTGTAGTGGAATTTAAAAGTGCGACATCGTCGTGTTAAAATTGTCGGACAAACGAACCGCTGAGTGTTTTATGGATGTTTTTGGTGCAGATAACGAGAAAAAGGGTTGATCTTCGTGGACATGCTATATATTTCATGGTATTTACAACTTTTCATTCATCTTTTCAAGTTGCGCCAAAAATTTGATCGCAAAGCCCCCCACATATATGACACTTTAGGTCACATCTGCGATGGAGATAAAGGTCAGAAATTAAAAAATCTCCTAGCAGATTGCCCCACATCTAATAGTTGTGAAAAACATGATCTTGTAAACTAATATTTACTACACCATGTACAAAAGAAGCAAGGAATCTATTTGTCATTACTTGACACGAGCTAGGGTAAAGCATCCATTCTAGCTCACATGTGTCACTCGATTTTACGACTGGACTTGTCAGACATTGTCCAATAATAATCGGAAGGCGATTGTCGACAGAACAAATTCAACAAAGTTGAAGTTTATACCACGATAATACGAGACACCATCATACCAATGCAAAATATTCGAACAGACCACTGGCACCAGAACACCAAACTGTGGTTCAAATTATATGCCAAAATAAGTTTTCAGTCAACAAAATCCAAACACAAACTCAAAAACGTAAATTTATTGACAAGGCCCCGTTCATTGTAATATATAGACAAATGAACGGGGCCTTGTCAATAAATTTACGTTTTTGAGTTTGTGTTTAGATTTTGTTGACTGAAAACTTATTTTGGCATATAATTTGAACCGCAGTTTTGTGTTCTGGTGCCAGTGGAACAGACAGTGCATTTTCAGGACGAAACGAATAAGTTCGCGTTGGGCAATTACCTGACTTCGTTCTCTGTGAGATCTAGCCCTCGATTTGCTAACATTTTTCCAAGACGACATACTGAAAGTGTATTTAGTCGCAATAACAGGTCAAAATAATGTCTTAAGATTTCACGTGTGAACTTTCTCCATTGAGGAGAGCTTCTGTAAAGGTAGCTAACTCTGTATTTACGATAAAAGTTACTTCCCTTTGTACTGAATCAAAGCAATGAGAGTAGGATCAAATTAAAATCGGTCCACAAGTCAAATGTATTTATATAAACAGGCACGAATAATTGTACATATCATTCCTGGTATAAAGCATGTTGTTAGGTTCTATTGACAGTGTATTTGGGAGCATGAAACTATACATGCGGTAAAAAGTTGAGGATTTTTGTTTAGTGAAGGCACAGATATACATGTATTACTAAATACATATCTGTGGTGAAGGTATACATGTCCATATACTAGTGAAGTGGAGCTAGTCAGGGCCTGTTCTTTACATATAATAATAATTGTCTGTAGGATTCCTGATCTAGATAGGTGTCATACAATTTAATAAATCATCATGTAATTTCACCATGATGTACTTGTACATAAATAAATGAATTATACTAAGATGTAACCATGCAGGGCCCTATAACCAATACTTACACTCTGCACTCAGCACTCTGCACTCAGCACTCAATTTTCCCCATATAATCAACTATCGTTTGTTCTTCATTGCTAATTGAGGTGTGGAAAATGTATATAATAGTTATTTGAAGGCTGAAAATAACAGTTGATACATTTTCTTTGCCATTTTGTACTGTTTATGAGGTAAATTGTTGAATCTGTAATGGTTATAATTCTGGGCCCTGATATTGATTCAACTTTTCCTCAAATCAATATAGAGTTTGAGAAAAGGCTGCACCAGGAGCTTGTGGACCGTTACTGTTTATAACCACAGCAAGGATTCTATTTTGAGAAACCAATGTTGAGTGCATGGAAAATTAAAATAATTTATGTTCAAAGATGTGATGATATTTGAGCTGGTATTGTCAGGCGCGTAGCCAGGCATACGCCCGTACGCCCGGGCGTACGCTCCATGAAAAAAAAGATAAAATATACTGACTCAAAAATGCAATAAAAATCGATGCCTCCCTAGGGTAAGGCATAAATATTGGAGGCACTCTCCCCTTTCGGATTCAGTGTATAACTAGATAATTTTCGAGCTCGCTTCGCTCGCTTATCAACTTTCAAAATGAATTTCATCTGGTAGTGATCGAGAAGCCTGTGTTGCATGCTGCCTAAATAAATAAACAGTACTAATTCGCGCAATATCTTAATTTAGAATCTTGTGATTTATAAATAATAAAACAGAGTAAAGTTTGTGTGACATGATGCCAAAATTAAAAACTTTCTAGCTCGCTGCGCTCGCCCAGTACTTTACTAAGTTAATATCACCAAGAAGGGAACATGACGTGTATGTATGACCTGCTGCTCAGGCAAACAGTGTTTCTGTCTAACTCGCTTCGCTCGCTCAGAAGTTTACTAAATGAATAACATCAAGTAGGAAACATGTATGCATGACCTGCTACTCAGACAAGCAGTGTTTTTCTAGCTCGCTACTCTCGCTCAGTACTTTACTAAGTGCATATCATCAAGTAGGGAACATGTATGACATGTAGATCTATGCCTGCTTCTCAGACAAACAATGCTTTTTCTAGCTCGTTTCGCTCGCTTAGCACTGTAATACGTGAATATCATCAAGTAGAGAACGAATATACGTGTTTGCTGCTCAGGTTAGCTGTTTTTTTCTAGCTCGCTTCGCTCGCGTAATACCTTTATTAGTCAATTTCACGTGCAGCATGTTGCTATTTACTCCACAAAAATAAATCTGAAAACGGGCGTACACTCTAAATTGACCCAGCTACGCCCCTGATTGTGATCCTTAGGGGATGCGACCCAGTGCTTGTATAGTATGTCACCAAGGGTAAGAGGGATAACAACTGGAAAATCATTAATTTTCGTAGGGGTTAAATTTCGTGGATTTCGTGGTTCACCGGCCTCAACCTCGAACTTTAATACCAACGAACATTGATTTTGACCCTTGGTTTATTAACTGAAATACAAAATCCACGAATTCAAGTCCCAACGAAATTGTCTTTTTACCAAAACCACGAAATTTCGTCCCAACGAAATTAAATGATTGTACAGTAGTTAGTTTCTCAAATCCTCATGTATTTGGATACCATCGGTAATAAGATATCCATAGTTACTGATGTTATTTCATCACCGTGCATTGTTCGAAAAACAGAAATCCCCATGCCGTAAATTGTTCTTTAAATTGTGTTCTAAAACACCAGTTTTCGAAACTTGTAAATTCCTACGTATTTACATGTGCTTTGAAGCAAATACTTAACTTTCGTTTTACATCACTCTATGTGAGTAGCTGTATACCAAATGCAATGTTTCAGTGATGAATATTTTGTACACAAATTGATAAGTAGTCAATTAGATGTACAATGTAAACATTTTAGAAAAATATAGATTTTATTTCCAAATTGTTTTTCAATAATACTTTCACCAGTGACAGCAACAACAAGAGAGTTAACTGTGTATGCACTTGTCATAAGAACAGCAACATTAAAAAGACCGCAAACATAACATAATGTACGTATTCGTTTTATTACATACATGCATGTGACTATACATTCTGAGACACAGTAAATCAATGGGTTTTTTTAAAAGTATGTTAAGTTTTACTTTTTCTTCGAAAACGACTACTTCACATCGATGCAATACCGTTACCGGGTACTAGTATTACAAAAGCAATAAGTAACTTTATACAACAATGCCATGTAATATTTACTGTGCAGTCTAATTGAAAATACCTTCAAATTACATTCACATGCAACTAATATGATATATATACGTTTTATGCCTATTTTCTCAGATTAATAATATGCTGCACAGCAGAGAAAACTGTTAGTAACTTGTTCCAACACTTCAGTATTTTAGTGGTCTTAATGGGATCGTAAACCCCGCTACGTCTTGTGGGTATACCGGACTAGTGATATTGTTTATGTTGATCAGTAGAGGAGAACTCCAGAGAATGAACTTAATCTAAACGTGTTACTCGCATTTACTTCAGAATCGCCGACCTCGTAAGTTTCCAGAAGTACTGCTTCACCTTTCAACACGTGTAGTATAGCAGTATTACCTCCCATAGATTGTGCTGGACGATCTCGTACACCCGTGTGTTCGTTAGCCACGGCATCAACCTGGTTCACACCATTCAAAACTAAACGTATAAATGTCAGTTTGTGAGTATCAAAATGAAACGTGAACAGGTAAGTGCCAGTGACGGGGGCTGTAAACGATCCAGTATACGAATTGTATCCAGCACCATCATTTAGAAGAACCTGGTCAAATTTGATTACTTGTCCTGGTGCCGCGTGCTCCACATTGTGTGTAAGATATGCAGTGAAAGCGATTCCACCAACCACTGCATCACGACGTCTACGGAGAAGTCCAGTATGTTCTTGTTGACGCGTTTTCGATTCAAAACTGGTCGCGTCGTCATTCTTCGAATCTTTATCTGTCCTTTGATCTGTCGTGTTAGTAGTTCCAAGATGTTCGGGTTGTTGCTCCTGGTCTGTTAATGTTTGCAAATCAATAAGTTGGTTAAGGAGGGAGCGTATCCTTTCGTTTTCCTGTCGCAAGGTAATCATTTCATTTTCCAGAACGCCTATCTTGTCAAGAATCGTGTCATCTTTTGATGTTTCATTAGTTCCATAATGATTTTGTTTAATTGTAGCATCAGCATCAATTACTGCCGAAATTGCCGCATTGTGGGTGGTTGCAATTACTGTGAAGAATACGATCAACTTAACACATTGTAAATCCATCTTTCCTGCGTGTTTACAATCTTAATTGTACCAAAATGACGACAGCCTAGTGAATTTAAACAGATTAGATAATGAAGGCCAAGAAATACATTTTGCTAATCATTTGGTTTTGAAATTAATGTGACTTTTATTCATACATAGTAGGCACGGTATATAAGCCTGTATGTCCATTTTTAGATATCATTAATGTGGGCGATCTCCCTGATCGGTAACTGAGGGACTGAACCCCATTTCGATGATAAAACATGTTGTATAGACTTTTTAATCACAACACTATGTTTTACGAATACATATTTTTTGTATTCTTACAACTTACGACCAAAGGCCCTATTGGTGGAAATTCCTAACATGTTTACCGTACGTTAATCATGTTACGGCTTTTCCGGGTTTTTTTTATAAATTTTGCAATTTACCAACTGGAGTTGAGTCCCTTTAAGGTAGGTACAAGGAAACATACTTTTTCCTCCTTAAATACTAAGTATTTTGGTCAACAGAAGAAAACAACACACTCCAGAAAGCCTATAAATATATTTCACCAAAATCAATAATAATGTGTTCATGAAGACTTCTAGCGCATGTACTAAAAAACCCGCAGAATACGCCATAAAAACGTGTGCAATTAAAATGTGCCATACTATATAGATGATTTTTCCTACACACCAAATAAGTATTCATTGCCTTAATATTGTACGACTTTCACAAGATGAATGAAGATATGTATGTGAAATCAGAACAACCAGTGTACACATGACTTTGATACCAGGGACTTAGTATCATCATGTCCATCATATGTAGTATCTTACATACAGGACAACACTATGACCTCACTAATCCAACATATCGCAATCACATACAGATAAACATTATCTTTAAGACGTTAAAGTCGGTCAGTACTGCTACTACTGCTGCTGCTGCTGCTGCTGCTGCTACTACTGCTGCTACTACTACTACTACTGCTGCTGTTACTACTGCTGTTACTGCTACTGCTACTACTTGTGTTAATACTATAATACTACTGCTGCTGCTGCTACTACTACTACTGCTGCTGCTACTGCTGCTGCTGCTGTTACTGCTATTACTACTACTACTGCTGCTACTGCGTCTGCTACCGCTACTGTTGCTGTTGCTGCTGCTGCTGTTGTTGTTGCTGCTGCTACTGCTACTACTACTGCTACTGCTACTGATACTGATACTGCTATCTGTCCAGACGCAGCTCGAAGCTCCTAATTGCCATCGGGATTACATTGCCGAGGCAGGTGGACCGACACACAAAGACGTACAACGAGAATCCTCCCTAATCATCACGGATCATCCGGGCTTCACTAATTGTCTCATGATTTCCATGAAGAATTACATGGACCACAAGGACCACTGTTTCCGACGTACGTCGAAGAAACAATGCTCAGTGGGACAAAGACTTGTGCGTCAGATACTATAGTTTTGTACTTATACAGGGTACCATAAAGTTCGTCACAAATAAAACCAATATAAATGAATGTAAACTACTAACTGCATATCAAAACATTAGACAATTGGCACATACGAACTCTTTAGACCTAAAGCTTTAATAATGTTTTTATGATTTTCATGTGTCGGTAAAAATAAATTTGTGTTAAAATCTTATCCCAAACAACAAGTTCATGGTGTAATTGTAACACTGGGCAATGACTCCACTTTTACTATAATATGTTTATATATATTATGTCATTGAACTTACTGGCTTATTGTAAGTAGATTATGACATATTTCCTTATACGGGTGTTCAACCATTAATATATGGTCGGGTACAATCACCGGTCTATGTACGGTATTTGTTACATTTTCGTAGAGGGTATGTACACGTATACTTTCATACGACTTAAAATTGCGATTTTACAACAAAATATTTTTTTTATTCTGTTGTTCAAATATGCTAGAATTTGTTTGTTCTGTAGAAGACTACTCATTTAATATAATTATACATTTTATTGTACGAGAAGTTGTATGAAATTTCTAACCTTCACTGCACGATTAGCTGTATGGAATCTCTAACCTTCACTGCACGATTAGTTGTATGGAATCTCTAACCTTCACTGCACGATTAGCTGTATGGAATCTCTAACCTTCACTGCACGATTAGCTGTATGGAATCTCTAACCTTCACTGCACGATTAGCTGTATGGAATCTCTAACCTTCACTGCACGATTAGCTGTATGGAATCTCTAACCTTCACTGCACGATTAGTTGTATGGAATCTCTAACCTTCACTGCACGATTAGTTGTATGGAATCTCTAACCTTCACTGCACGATTAGTTGTATGGAATCTCTAACCTTCACTGCACGATTAGTTGTATGGAATCTCTAACCTTCACTGCACGATTAGTTGTATGGAATCTCTAACCTTCACTGCACGATTAGTTGTATGGAATCTCTAACCTTCACTGCACGATTAGTTGTATGGAATCTCTAACCTTCACTGCACGATTAGTTGTATGGAATCTCTAACCTTCACTGCACGATTAGCTGTATGGAATCTCTAACCTTCACTGCACGATTAGTTGTATGGAATCTCTAACCTTCACTGTACGATTAGTTGTATGGAATCTCTAACCTTCACTGTACGATTAGTTGTATGGAATCTCTAACCTTCACTGTACGATTAGTTGTATGGAATCTCTAACCTTCACTGTACGATTAGTTGTATGGAATCTCTAACCTTCACTGCACGAGTAGCTGTATGGAATCTCTAACCTTCACTGTACTAGTAGTTGTATGGAATCTCTAACCTTCACTGTACGAATAGTTGTATGAAATCTCCAACCTTCACTGTACGAGAAGTTGTATGAAATATCTAAACGTTGTTGTACCAGTAGCTGTATGGAATCTTTAAACTTTGTTGGTCGAGTAGTTGTATGAAATCTCTAAACTTTGTGTTCGAGTAGTTGTATGAAATCCCTAAACTTTGTTGGTCGAGTAGTTGTATGAAATTTCTAAACTTTGTTGGTCGAGTAGTTGTATGAAATTTCTAAACTTTGTTGGTCGAGTAGTTGTATGAAATCTCTAAACTTTCTTGTTCGAGTAGTTGTATGAAATCTCTAACCTTTGTTGGTCGAGTAGTTGTATGAAATCTCTAAACTTTGTGTTCGAGTAGTTGTATGAAATCCCTAACTTTTGTTGGTCGAGTAGTTGTATGAAATCTCTAAACTTTGTTGGTCGAGTAGTTGTATGAAATCTCTAAACTTTGTTGTTAGTGTAATTGTATGAAACCATTTTGCTATTGTTTGTAGTAATTAGCTTGACTGTAGCTGTCCAAATAATTACAATAGGCAGGTACTGGTAAACACATGAATACCACGATATAGAGTGTGCTGGAACGGTTGGTATTATACTAGTAGTTTAAATAGGACCACCTTTACCTCATTTCTGTGCAGGTTTTAGTCTTCTTCTTCCCGTTAAAGTACAGGACCCACTCTGGAGCATGGACGTACTTGTGGCCTAATTCGAAAGTTTTACTCTGTGACCTGTATATGCAGCATGACATAGCCTTTGATACCATCGAATAAATAGGACCATCTAAGCATCATTCCTGTGCACCAAAACACCATACAAGAGCAATGTGCTCAATTAGACTTTTCGTCGGATACGCACGGTACATAACTACATGTACATCAAGTATGTAGTACATTTGTATATTTGTGAAACGTAAAGGTCGAACGTTGTAGGTTTCGACAATGAGTTGGACTAAACTATACATGCTGTATCAAAAGAGGGGACACTTCCATTTGACGTTCCAATTAAGTCACTGGCTTAGAAGCAGAAGATTGTAAGTACAAAAACAACTTTGAGAAAACAAGATAAAAACTGTCTGAAAACTACTCTTTATTTCTGGAAACGCAAGCTTCATGAGCTTCAGTTTGGTCAATATGAAAAATTCCGATTTTCATGAAAATAGACACATCTTATTAAGAAGCGCCTTTTGGTGAAGATTTTGTTTTTAAAATGTGTGCGTGTTGTAAGGTCGTAAGTTCTTACGTTACGATCTTCTCATTCTAAGTCAGTGAAATAGTCGAGCAACAAAAGTTGTTCAAATACGCTTACAGTAGGCCTACGCCATACTGGTTTATACTTGATATATGTAAAGTTAAGGTACCAATTTTCTAGGGCGTTTTCAGCTGTTCAGCCGTTCAAGCACCCTTTGACATATTAAGTTCTCTTGGTGGTTGGGCCACATAATGAAACCTACATTCGAGTCTCCCTGGGGAGACCATTTCTCTCCTGTGGGTGTGGCAGCCAACATCGATTTGCGGCGCCCAGGAATAGACACTGCCCTCACAGGTACCAATTTACACCTAGGTGGAGTGAAGCATGTGGGTAATTCTTGCTCAGAGAAATGAACCAGTGGTCTAGACAAGACTTGAACCCGGGACCTCTCGATCTCGAACCCTACCTCTAGGCCACCGCTTCACATGATGGAACTTTTTACTAAAGTACATTGCAATCAAATTCAACAAAATTCAGTTCACGTTAGTGTTGTTTATTTTCTTACCAAACACAACAGAAATAACAAAATAGAGGTTTAACAGAATCAAATGGAAAACATCCTAGTATTTATACATGTTCTCATAAATCTATGAGCACCTTGTCCATGATGCTATTATTTATTTCAGACTTAATCTTTTCGCAACCATGACATTGTTCAGTTATATATGGCGACAGATTCACATAAGCAGTTTTCCTGGACTTTAATCACTATATCCAGTACAAACTTTCCACAGTGAACCAGCAACTTCTCCACACACAAAGTAATGTCGTAGAAAATCAACATTGTATAAGGAGTGTGCCTGGGAATCGAATCCGAAATTCCGCGTTATGTACAAACCCAGCATACGAACCATGTAAAACTAATATGTTGTCGTACTGATTAAAGTTTCATACTTTGTTAAAATATTGTGTTAAAAGTGATTATGTTCAATTATAAGAGACCACAGTAAACATTCAATACTAGTAACAATAACAAGTTCAGAGTAGACTGAAAACAAAATACATAGTTATTAAAGTTGTTTAATGGCGCTGAACTCCAGAATATGATATTTTTCATAGATTTTGTGGACTTTTCACTTGAAAGCATTTGTGATATAAAATCCACCTTCGACAAAAATCAATGATGGGTGTTTGTCCATCACAATCAGTGATATGCGAATAATGTCCACCGGTAGATACCAAATTTAGAGGTGTGGAATATGTTTTAAACAGTTGAATATTGTGATGAACATCTAACTGGAGTTCAGTGCCACTACAGTCGCGGTACATAAACAATATCATGTGTTAGAATTTAATTATAAAATAAATGTAGGAAACGTATCACAGAATTACTCCATCAACTATAGGCACATATTTAATACTACATTTTAAACAGTTTTGTATCTAACATAATAATAATTTATTAACTATTAATAACAAAGATTAACTGCAGTAAAACTTCGTTATGACGAGCATCGATATCGCGAGCGCCCCACCTACCCCGAGCAAGTTTTAAACCAATATCCGTTTATATCATCAATGCATGATCTTTGGTTATTTCGAGCACCCGGGTTATCTCGAGTATTTTACATATTCCGATCACACATCGAGATAACGAAGTTTTACTGTAGTTACAAAATACAGTAACTATGTTTTTGAGCTTGGCACATGTACATAGTTTGTATAATTGTTCTACAAATGCGTTCATATCATTCCAAAAATACAAAAAACATGCTCCTGAATTTTTCTATTCGCCAAGGTTCATAGTCTACGATAAGGCACATATTCTTCGACACATATTTGAATAGTTTGACTATGGTTAAGCTACATATAGTTATAACACGTCACCAGACAAGCTCCGTTTGATGTTTACATGATAATCTTGTATGGTATGGTTTTAGAGACATTAACATCAGCTGTGATGTATGCTTCTATGTCAGCTTTGCTTGGTGCTGCTTTGTCTTGTGTGCGGTGTTTGTTTTTGTTTACTATGCGACATAGGATAACTGCAGCAATAACGGCCACGGTCGTCAACAGCACCGTTATGACGATAGCAACCAATACTTTTTTTGTTATACGTATTCCATGTCCATCCGGAGTGGGGAACACGCAAATGGTCGGTTCACAGTCTTCGAAGACTACTTGTTTCATGCTACTGATTGGCTCACCAACCAGGGATTCATTCAAACTGCTAGCACATGTCATATAATCAGTGTTCAGGTATATTGTCGTCGTGTCCATCCAATCGACCAGATCGAGCAGACCACAGTCGCAGTTAAACGGATTGCCACCGAGATCAAGTGACACCAAGTTCAACAGGTTCTGGCTTATGATGTCGATCTCTACATAACCTATATACGATATGTTGTTGTTGTCCAAGTCCAGCACTCTCAGGTGTTGTAGTGACTTCAATGGCTCGAAAAGACTCGTATACGTATATGTCAGACCCGTGGAGAGATTGTTACCAGAGAGGACAAGAACTTCGAGGTTCGGTAAGTATTGGAAGGCAGCGCACTCGATCTCCACGATACCGTTTCCAGACATGTTCAGATGCACCAATCCAGTCAACGTTTTATTGTCATTGGTCGCGTTGTTGAAGAACGCGCCATTCGGAATCGATCGGATGTTGCCATTGCTTATATTAATATCCGTCAGTTGGTTGGTAAAATACGGTGATAAATCACTGAGTTCAATGTCTGTTTGGTCACAGTTTATATGAGTATCCGTACAATAACATCCGGCTATATCGTCACATAGGTTTAGTCCAAAACTCACATTTAATAGTGCCGATATGATTATAAACAAGCCTACTTCCATAACTATGTTACCCGCTGCCATTTTGAATTAACATTGAAGCAGTATAGGTTTTCTGTTATTGATCGTCAAGGAGTGGTATTTGAAAGGTAGTTTACACTGTGTCAAGGTAAATTATTCTATACATAGAACTTAATAATGTAACTCGATCATGCAAAACCAAAATAACAAATAAAGTAACGTGAGACGTTTTGAGCAAGGATATATACAATGTATAGATTATATCACAGGCCAATTATTCCAGTTCAGATAATCTAAAATATCATGTGTATGAAGTAATGACAGATAATTGCATTCGTACAACATGATTGTGAAGATATACGGGTGGTTTTGAAACAAACATGTACAAGACGTTTAAGTCGTGAAGCTATCCAATGTGAATCTTTTTAGAATTCCTAATATGGCACTATGATTTATATGATATATAACATAAATATATTGTATGTATAACGATGAGGGTAACGAACTCACAATCATAGTACTGAAAGTACTGACAGGCTGGCGAACTGCTAAGGAACAATAGCTTTTCAAGTGATATAACATCAAGTGGTTTTCTAAGTCGAAAGAGAGGTAAGTGCTGGACTTAACAAAAAAAAAAAAAAAAAATATATAAAAAATTTGGAGCCGCCGTGATTCGATCGCTGGACCTTAGCATCAGAAAATTACTAAGCGAGTCGCTCAACCACTCGACCACGATCTTGTTGGAGAATGTTGACCTAAATAATTAGACATAATAAAATCATTGATGCGCGCGCTATATCGCGTTCGTAACGCGTAGTAATAATTATCAACGCCTTTAAACACCTTTTCTTTTAAATTCATACAATTTCCTTCCATTTCAAGAAGAAACTAATATATTGCAATCGAACAGAATAAATGAAACAAGGAAAGTTGAATGTTCTTATCTTGCAAAACTGATCAACGAGGAGGAACTATTTGCATTAAGTGTATAGATTCTGTGTTGTCAGTTTCGGGAGTAAATTCATCTTAGTGGATTTCATTTTTTAGGATTGTAATAGTCTGGCGCGAAATCGCCAGCCTAAAAATGATCCTAAACAAAGTCACTGTGCGTCGCCCAATGTGTTGTTTACGGCGTAGGTTCTATTTAGCAGGCATTCAATTCTACTTTCCGACAGTAACTGTAACCAAACTTTTAAACAAGTTCGCTACACAATAGCACAGAAAACTATCACGAGCATATACATGAAGCACAGTTTGAATATGTCTTCCCAGTCTTCAGATGACTTGTCACATGTCAATGTTGAGTTTGCAGATCATTAACGTCGCTTCATTGACTGGAAGCAGACTATTCAGTCTTTAACACTGAAACGAATATTAATATTTACCAATACTTTAAACGAAAACTACATTTTACAAAGTATTTTATTTTTTGCAGATTCTGTGGTGTATAATGCTCTGGTCTACGGAATGAGAGGTTCCTGGTTCGAATCTCGCCTAGGGCTTACTAGTATGTAACATGTATTATGACATGTACTTTACACCGCTCACGTAAAACATCAAATTAATCTATTCGGAAAGAGCCAGGGTTCATGGATCACTGTCCACTCTCATGAGCATTGTTTGCTATGACCCACAAAAGTGTACTTGCTTTTGGACGAAATGGCATGTAAATTAACTTTCACAAGAACTATCCCCGGCAGATATAGGCCTAGTCAGCTGATGATACCACTAGCATTAAGAAAATAGTACAATAGAACATAATATAAACACTGAATGGTTAAATGATTGTTCGTTTCAAGTGTAGTTCGAAGGAAAGTTTATTTAAAGAGATTATTCACAAGATCACTTAAAAATAGACAACATCGAAAATGCATTAAAGTGCTATTTGTATGTGGTTGTATAATTCTCATCGGTAACATTTGTTTTCAAAATTTAAAAATTCAACTATACAGTCACAATACATGTACATCCTTACTTGTTATTTCACATCTAGAACAAGTTGATCCAATTGTATCTGCTGTCTCTGCATACTCAGTACAGACACGAGGGAAACTTGCTCGGTTTCTATGGGTGTCGTACCAACGTATGGTGCGGGTGCGATAGTCCAACTTCCTAGAATGATAAGAACAATAAGAATGTGTTAATACATTTGGAATAAATAAATTAGACAAATAAACAATGCTCCCGAAATACCAATTATAGAGGACTAAGCTACATAAACTCATTTTGTTATTGTAGTTATTGAAATGAAAAAAGGTATTTTTTTATTAGGTTACGGATCTGATTGAGTATGCATATATGAAAATATCAAGATAGTGAACTTTTTGGGGCATACAAAAATGCTTGACTCGTACATCGCCACAAGTTCATAAAAGATGCGGAATACGAGGACGACTGGATGATACTGATATTAATTCAACATATAGAAACAGCATCTAGACATATTAACAGACTAGCAGTAGCACTCCACTCAACATTGATTTTGCAATCTTACGAACAGCTCTACTCTAGACAACAAAGACCAAAGACAATTCAGGAAAGACATCCATTTGTCTGAAATTACCAAGCTTGATGAGACTCGGTGAAAAGTTTTGACTACACTTATAGAGGCAGGATGTCCACGGAATGCAACATTCTCTCTGCACAGGGAATTTTATGTTGCATTGTGACGAAATAGTGGTCATTATCACTGAAGAACGTCTAGGTGGGGAAAACGAATACACACTCATCTTGGCAGTTGTAAAAAGTTCATTGTCCTTTGAATTTTAAATGGTGCTTCATCATATGCCTTATTTTGTGTGGACGTATTGCATGCGTACTGCACTGCTGGAATATTCCATAAGAAAATGAAAATGACTGTTTTCCGATCCCTTATACAGGTGATGATTCAAACGTTGCGATAGACACCCAAAAAATGAAAACACAGATGCCCCGAAATGATTTAGGCCATGATCTACCATGCAGTCAGTTATGCCAAGAATGACACTAGTCTTGCAGAGGTTCAGCATGCAAAAGAGAACTTAACCATGGCTGAACAACACAGTTTGAATGAAGGACATAGTGACCATCTGGATAAAGAAAGTATGAAAATAACTTTTTAAAAATAAAAAAGATTGGAAACACGTGAAGCCAGTTTTACAGCTAATTATTTAAAGAAATGGGTGTGGCAGTGGAGAAAACATCATACCACTAAATGTCTGATGAAATTCTGGATTCAGAGTCTTACAATGTCGACAAGTGCCTAATAAGGAAGAATGCTGCATCACAGAGACTATTTGGATTACGCGAAAATGGCGTGCAAGACTTATCAGTTCTTGGTGGTACCAGCCATTTAGTAAGAAAATCCAAATTGGGAAAAAGCATAACCGTGTGTAGGAAAAACGCCAAAGTATCCATAACTCAGAATATACCAAAAGATAAAGAACAGTTCAAGAGACAGACTGATGTAAAAAAGAAGACTAAAATAAGAGACTGCCTAAGTGGAACAAAAGCAATCGTTTAAACATCACAAGGCATGAGAAAAGCTCTAATGTCTGCCCCAAAACCAACATACAATGATGAAGATGGGAAAGATTGCAAGTATATAGAAGCAAAGTCACTGGAAGACAATTAACTTGTATCAGGCTACTCTAATGTTTCAAATGAAGTTAAACAGTCGGCAACAATTGTATCTGCAGGAATCAAATTTAAAACCAGAGCAACCAGCGGGCAACATTTTTTAAAACATATTCAAAATATTTTCCTGAGATCGCTTCTTTTCATGTTTCCTTATATTTGTTTGGAACTTCCGGTAATTTGAGTTACGATGAAACGGTTACGAGAATTATTCATGTTGAACCAGTGAGCTAATGAATTAACCGAAAACGCAACTCGTGTATCTTCATTAGGCAATCTAACGAAGTTCAGTGGTGAGCCAATGAGGAAAGTCATGTTACAACTCAACAACCAGGACGTTGGTGTTGTCGTTAATAGTTCGTCGTATGGGTTGAACATCATATCGACATATTGTTAAAATTCTTGAATACTAGCTTCGTTCAGGAACAGATGTCCAGGGGGTAGGAGTGTAATCGAGATAATCATAAGGCGAGTTTGTGATAGCAGAAAATCTAAGTCCTTCTACATCGATAAATGGACATGTTACGTTGAACATATATTTTCTCTCATGACCACTTGTGTTCATATTTCTCTTTGAACGGATGAATGCTTCACAAATTTGCGATATAGAAAGTACGACTGACATGCTTCATCACTAGAACAAGAATGGACATAATACAAACAAATCCGATATTTCTTGGACGTAGAGACATAAAATAAGCCAACATAAAATCAATCTCATCATTACACTCCAAGATGGCAAACAAACAACTCACAAAAGCTGGATACAATTTGTCGAGCATGAATCGGATTGATAGTCAACCAAACATGGATGTTGATGAGTGCAATGAATTTCTTGATATCATACAAGGTTTGCATGATGATCATACAGAAAGTACCTCTCAGACAGGACGTGTTCATGACGAAGAACTTGAGTCGATGCATCAACCAAAGATATCTAAAAAGCGTCGTATTGACGGTAATGATATTAAGCAATCCAAGAAAAAACGAACCAAGCCTGAGACTCAAACCTGTCTTACAAGTAAATCCAGCCAACAGACTGAAGCAACACATATTTCGTCAAGAAACAAAAGCTATAGTAACTTGAATGAATATCGACAATTTGAAGACTCAAAGAAGGTTGCTCATGAGCATTTGATTTCCAAGATAGCAAAACTGGATGAGTTAACTGATCAGCTATCGTCATTTCCTACAGACATACATCAAGCTGTGAATGACAATATGTCAAATGTCAAAATATCTTTTTCTACCGCCAAAGAAAAAAAGAAAACTGACGATCTGGCAAAATACGCTCACCAAGTAGGACTTAATATCAGCAAGAAAAAGTCAAAGACAATGCAACTTACCAACACTCCATCAATAATAACCTTAGACAACAAACCAATAGAAGAAGTAGACAATTTTACATATTTAGGCAGCATCCTCAGCAAAAACAACGCATCAGAAAAAGACATAAAAAATAGACTCCAAAAAGCAAGAACATCATTCCACCTGCTAAACAAGATATGGCGATCCAGCAACATCAGTGAAAAAACAAAAAATAAACTCTACCAGAGCAACGTCCTTTCCGTGTTGATGTATGGGGCAGAATGTTGGAGGGTAACACAAAAAGACAGTCAAAAACTATCAGGATTCCACTCAAAATGCCACCGCAAAATCTGTAAAATCTACTGGCCAACAATAATTTCCAACACCGACTTATACAAAAGAACTGGACAAACAAAATAATAACACAATTAAAACGAAGAAGATTCCGTTGGCTAGGACATGCAATAAGGAAAGACACAAATAACATCACCATGACAGCTCTAAAATGGACCCCATCAGACGGAAAAAGACACCGAGAAAGACCAAAAGAAACATGGAGAAGGACAATTAACAATGAAATAACGACGATGGGAAAGACACTTGGAGAAATAGAGAAGATTGCTAAAGACAGACAGAAATGGAGAGACCTGGTTGCAGCCTTATGTGCCAGTGGGCACGAAGAGGATAGGTAGGTAGGTAGGTACCGCCAAAGATGGATTACAGAAATCATTGGTACACTGTGAGCGTGATGTGTGCACGATGTGTTCTAACCCCGATGCATAATGTCAAACTGTGGACATGGTGTCACTTGTGTGGACTGTGTAGGTAAATATGTGGAACATTCAACAAATCGATTCGGCGGTCGTCTTTTGTGTGTGAAATGTTATCAGAATGGAAATATAGTTGTTTTGCATTAAAATATGAAAGCAAATGTCAATCTCTCATTGTGTATATATACTTGCTCATTTGACTTCTTGTATCACAACCACCATGACCAGCGAAAAGTTAACATGCGATCTGCTCTCAACGAAGATACAATACAAAACGCTGTGGAAACGTTATTGAAACAGTGTGTTAGTAAAGAAATATTGTGTGAATCAGAACCTGGAGTATTCATATCAACGACAGACAATCAGAATGTGGAAAGCTTGTTGTCAAAAAAATCACGAATTGACCACAAAATCAAACGCTACCAACAACAAAAACGCAAGGCTGTCAAACGTATCAATGAAATCAAGAAAACAAGAAATATACGACCTAATGTGTTGTCTCTGCTAAGAAAGAATACATTTAACACATTCCACCCGCATGACGCATTTTGTCGAATAAATCGGCAGGCGCATATTCGAAATGATTTTTTAAACTATATAATGTAAATATTTAACCTCAATAAATTCAACAATTACTCCTTGGATCCATCATTCACAATGAAGAGAAAGCGAGACGACATACAACTGTGGGACGCTGCCTTTATCAATGGAAAAGGTACATTAAAGTTTTGGGTAGATAAAGTAACAATTTGTGAATACAATAGTGACATATCTTCGGACAAAACGTATTTCTCAGATTTGAGTCCGAAATCGAAATTGGCTAAGCAGGAAGAAAAAGTGATGAGTACATTTTCTGTCGGTATTCGACCAACACCGAAACAAAAAAGAGTATTGAACCTAATGTTAAAAGTCAGTAATTACGCCTATAATTGGTGTAACTACCTCGTGAAAGAGAAAAACTTCAAGCCAAAGCAGTACGATTTACAAAACAACAGGGCCATGATGGCCCAATATCGCTCACCTGATTATACATGTTTATATACAGTTTTCACCCAAGGGAATAATTTGAACATCTTGGTAGAAAACCACAAGTTTTCCCTACATAAGGCTATTTAAAACGGTGACCCCCCAATTTTGACCCCAGGGGCATAATTTGAAAAATCTTGGTAGAGGACCACTAAATGATGCTACATACCAAATATCAAAGCTCTATGCAGTGTAGTTTTAGATAAAAAGATTTTTAAATGTTTTCCCTACATAAGTCTATGTAAAACGGTGACCCGGGGTGGGGCCAATTTTGAACCCAGGGGCAGAATTTGAACAATCTTGGTAGGGGACCACTAGATGATGCTTCATACCAAATATCAAAGCTCTAGGTATCGTAGTTTTTGACAAGAAGATTTTTTTTATGTTTTCCCTATAAGTCTATGTGAAACTGGTGAACCCCGGGGCGGTGCCGATTTTGACCCCAGGGGCATAATTTGCCCAATCTTGTTCGGGGACCACTAGATGATGCTACATACCAAATATCAAAGCTCTAGGCATTGTAGTTTTTGACAAGAAGATTTTAATATGTTTTCCCTGTATAAGTCAATGTAAAACTGGTGACCCCCTGGGCGGGGCCAATTTTGAACCCAGGGGTATAATTTGAACAATCTTGGTAGGGGACCACTAGATGATGCTACATACCAAATATCAAAGCTCTAGGCATTGTTGTTTTAGACAAGAAGATTTTTATATGTTTCCCTATAGAAGTCTATGTAAAATGGTGACCCCCCAGGGCGGGGCCAATTTTGACCAGAGGGAAATAATTTTAACAATCTTTGTAGAGAACCTCTAGCTGATTCTATATACCAAATATGAAAGCCCTAGACCAAGCCGTTTCGGAGAAGAAGATTTTTTAAGGTTTTCCCCATATAACTCTATGTAAAACTAAGGGCCCCGGGGCGGGGCCAATTTTGAACCAAGGGACATAATTTTAACAATCTTTGTAGAGGACCCCAAGGTGATGCTACATACCAAATATGAAAGCTCTAGGCCTTACGGTTTCAGAGAAGAAGATTTTTGAAGTTTCCTTTCTGAAAATCTATTTTTAGCCTGTGTGACCTAGTTATGCGACGGACTGGAATTTTTTTAACAACTTTGGTAGAGGTCCACCCAAGGAACATTCCTGTTAAGTTTTATCAAATTTGGCCAAGCGGTTTAGGAGGAAAAGTCGTTTGAAGAAATTGTTGACGGACGCACGACGCACGACGGACGACGGACATCTCGGTATGACAAAACCTCACAATGACCACTTTGTGGTCAGGTGAGCTAAAAATGTGACAAAAAACTAATGCTGAGAGTGTACCAGAGGAACACAGACTTCCTAATGATAACTGGTACTTTGACAATACAATGTCCGGTGTCAAATTAACTGCTTGCAAAAACTTCTGTGCGATGTATAAGTCGGCCCAATCTAACCAGAAGAAAACAAAAGTCATTCTGCGAGACAAAGACATCCAGAGTCTACAAGCCGGTTCACTTGAAGTGCAGCACGTATACGTTAGATTTTTGACCGAGAAAGACTCAACAAATGAAAGCTTTAGACAATCAAGAATTAGCCTTATGCCAGCCAGTTTCTCAAAGTGCAAGAAAAACTTGAAAGAAAGATATTTGCGACTAAGCAAAAATGTGGATAAACTTCCACCATTGAGTCATGATATGAAAATATGCAAGCGACCAAATGGTAAATTCGTTTTGAACATTCCATGTGATCCAATTTGTACAAGACAGATTTCAGTTCAAACGTCTGACTCAATATGTTCAATTGACCCAGGAGGCAGAACATTTGCTACTGCATATGATCCAAGTAATCTTCGAGTGTTTCAAGTTGGAACGAAGGAGGATAAAGAGAGAAACATCAGAAAGTTTCATGACAAAATCGATGAAATACACACACATTTGACTAAAGCACAAAAGCACAATCACTTACAGGCCGCTTCAGATCGAATTAGACAGCTTAGAAAGGTTCACCATAAACTAAAAACGTATGTACAGGACATTCATTTGAAACTGAGCTCTTATCTCGTAAAACACTACAAGCTTATTGTACTTGGAAAGATCGGTGTTGCGTCTATCGTTAGGAAAGATCGACCTAACCATCTAGCAAAACGATCAAACCGAGATTTACTATGCTGGCAACACTACCAGTTTAGACAACGATTGCAACATAGAGCTCTTTTGACAAGCTCAGAAGTAATTATTCAAGATGAATTATACACTTCTATGACATGTGGTAAATGTGGAATCAAAAATAAGACTTTGGGTGGAGATGAAACATTTTGTTGTAGCGTTTGCAGTTATATAACTCACAGGGACGTTAACGGAGCTAGAAACATTCTCTTGAAATATTTGCAACAATTTCCATTTTCATGTTAAACTTTTATATTCTTGGCTCGACTCGGCCTGTTTCGAGTTTGTTTTGCACATGCTCCTACTGGGGCTACAACATTCTCGGAGCGAATGAGTTAAAAAAAACTATTGGTTCAACATTTTTCGTTTGTTATATATTTGTTGCAAATCATGCATGTATGTATCATATGTTATCATCAAATATGTGTCGTGCTCAACTAAACTTTATGTTTATTAGAAGTGCATAACTGAACCAGACCAAAATGTATGCTGACCTGTGTAAATCATGTTTTGCAGACGCAATATTCGGGAAGAAACAAATCATCATTAGGATACACTCATCAAGATTTATTCATACTTTTGTGTATATTTCTATAAAACAGGTAGAACTCTCAAGGTGCATGAATTTTACAAACATTTCGTGCCCGATCTTGGAAAGATGATCATTACTAACAATTTCTACTGGGAGGTGATGGACAGTTACCAGGCAGAGAAGTTGAAGTAGATATGTCGCACATGAGTGTTAAACAACTTGCGGATAGTGACAACTCACTGTAAAGACGACAAATGATGAGACAGCTAAATCAGCACCAACATGACAAGATGCCACTTGGTATTATTGACACGTTAAAACAGTTTTTGTAATCAGGCAATACCTGTTGGTGTGAAGATAAGACGCTAGAAAGATCTAACAAATCAATTGTATATTGTATATTATGCTTCTAGAGTCACAATCAGAAACACCAAGCTATGAAAGTTTCACTAACAAATTTAGAACAGTTTCTACTTCTGAACTCATCTTATAAACTAGATTCTAGTTCATTGAGTCTATCTAAAATATATACAGTATGACCACCTTAGCAAATTAATAAAAAATAAATCTACCCAAAATTAATGTAGAACCTAGAATCAAGTTCATATTTGCAACTACAACTGTGTGATATTGATAGATTTCTATACGTGTATGGTATAATAAGGCTGAATGGGTCAAGGTCCCCCCGGGTAATACTTCACCGTACTCCGGGTACTTTGAAGTATACTTAACCGTACCCCGGATACTTAGTAGTATACTTCACCGTACCCCAGTATGCTTACAGGTACCCCATTTTTACAGCTGAAAAAAATTGATATGATTTTAATCGCCGAACACAACATTTATACATGAAAGAAAGGTAGGAACATTTCATTTCGATATACTTCGTCCCATAATATTTATTTTGTTTTACCGTCGAATTTCTAAAAAAAGATTTCATTGTCGTAAAAATCGATCGCATGATGGTCACGTGACTAAGCTTGGAACAAAGTCCGTAATCAAAACACTGATGTTTTTGGCGCACTTTATTTATATCTTTCAACATCATATGTGTATGCAAAAAGTGTTCAATTCGTTTCCACCAGCCTGAATATTCACTTATGCATCGTCCTTTTCTCCGCGGGATACGTTCTCATGAATTCTTTTTTTACTTCTTTGATTTTTATAAACAATATTTTTTTCAATGCCGCGATGGTCGCCGGTTTACGTCATTCTATTATTTGTTTTTTTACGACATCGATTTTTGGCTCGCTGTAAACCCGGGTACGGTTGAGTATATCGGAGTACGGTGAAGTATTATCTGTGAAATTGGGGTACGGTGAAGTATACTTCAAAGTACCCGGGGTACGGTGAAGTAGTACCCGGGGGGACCTTGACCCATTCAGCTATAATAAGTTTAACAAATGAATCAAAAATATTGCATCAGCTCTATAGATATATCATACTTTATTTCATGCTTACCGGTGGTTTACGGCGGAATAACGGTGGATTATTCCCCGATAATTTCACTGTCCATAATTTCACTGTTCATAATTTCACGGCAAACATACTATTTTTTTAAACAAATCGCCCCGCCGCCAAAAATAAAATAATAAGCATTTTCACTTGCTCTCTTAATCTTTAACAAATAACAGAACGTTATATGTACATAAATGTAAAACAAATGGACGAAATTGAAGCCAGTGCAGAAGAACTATTTGCTTGCAACTCGACGCGTGCATGGCGGGAAAACGACGTCACGCAAAACATTTCAGGTATATAGTGGAGTATTTCCATAATTTAAGGTATTTGAAGCATGAAATAAATAGAATATTAGTATTTTACCGTGTATGATCGTTTGATAATTCACCTCGTGAGCAGCTGACTTATATTTTCACTCGTGGCTACCGCCACTCGTGAAAATATTACATCAGCTGCTCACTCGGTGAATTATCAGCCGATCATACACGGAAAAATACAAATATCCTCTATATTTAACACACACAGAAAGCTCCCATTTTCAAAATAAATCGCTTCCAAATTCTCGGTAAGCGACTATTATGACGTCATCAGTTAAATGACGTCATTTTGAGTGAGTAGAATGAAACGTTATAGATTTATGGGGACTTCAGAATTCCATTCTTCCGGTGGTACAATATAATTGACGGTATATTATCATGATTAGTTGAGCAAAAACTTTGATTTTTCTACACAATATAGCTGCTTAGGCGCTTCATGTTTGTATACAAATATTTTTCCTTTAACTTAAAACCAGAATCGAGAAAACAGTTTTTGTACGGGGGACAACCGATTTAGCATAGTGAACCGCTCTAAGTACGGTTAACAAAATATTTTGAAATATTATACCAACACCATGTAAACTACAGACCTACAGTGAAAATGCACTTGATGTATCTAGATAATCTTACTTTTCGTATTTGAACATTTTACAAATGGGAGGGACACTGAAATTATGTCAGTCCACTGGTTTTTGACCGATTTGTAGCATTTCACAATATACTGTATTTATAAAGTTGGTGTGTGACCGATATTCAATTCACATGATTCAAACGACACACACATGTCGATGTGAGTTCCGCGCTAGGTTCAGATCCAAAAAAATAAAATAAACGTGTTTTTCACGGTGTATATTCTTTTGTGCCTTGTCAACCCGTGAGTAATTGTGAATGCCGACCAACAAACGTCACATTATACTGGTTTTTCACGAGTAGATTTTATATTTTTCTGTTCATGTGGTAAAACACAAATTTTAGACATGCTGGGTTTTTCTTTGAATCTAGATCTAAATGCATGTAGCACAGTAACTGCTGTCGAATGAGTATGCTTGTTGTAATATGAAAAGTAGTAAAAAAGTTTTGCCAAGTCAATTTCATAGAGGACTTGACTAATTGTGTGTATGATTCATATCATGGGCAGGTAAAAATACTGGCCGTGTCGTGAAAATCAGTATAGAAAATAAATTGGATGGGCATGGTCCAATAATGCTTGTTCAAATAAGTCGAGCAAACGAAAAAAGTATGGGATGAACAAGGCAGAAGTCCGATGTCGCATGTGAACATAAGACGAGAAAATCAGAACATTGTATGGGACTAACTTGACACTAGACCGATATGGCTGGGACAAATTAGTCGAGAAAAGCTTGGACAAAAAAGTCGAGAAAATAAAAATATTGTACAGGACTATTTTGCTGTGTGTCCGATATAGCTTGGACAAAAAAGTCCATTAGTTCTAAAGTCTATTATAAGTACAAAATGAAAAACTTGATCTGACGAAAAAACTATTTTGGCTCGGCATAAAACGATTGATGAACACAACCTGTACAACTTGTTAACTGGTGGAATAGTATGATTTTCACAAAATGCTATTTTGGTGTAGATTCGATATTGGAAATAAAAAAGTGTACGGGAATAACTTGACACTAGACCGACGTGGCTTGGGAAAATTAGATTTTTAGCTTGGACTGCTTGATAAAAATAGTTATTTTAAATACGAATCTTACTGGGACTAACTTGAGACTAGACCGATATAGCTTGGGACCATTTGTAAACCACAGGATCCTCACGATTATTGGTATTAAAACAATAGGATCCCACGATTCTTGGTAAACCATAGGATCCCAACGATTTTTGTTTACCGGGGTTGTTAATTATATTAATTTGTATGAATTTGTATGAATGTTATTATTAAATATAAACCACGTTGCAATCATGTAGTCATAATATTACTTTTGTATGACTGTGAGTAAATTGATCTACATACTTATTGAAGTTATAGCCTATACAGTAACTAACTGGATACTTGGATATTCTCAGGATTAAATGTGTAAATCGAATATGGTGTCTGATAAAGACGAAGCATCGATTTAGAAGGTGGTCGTCAATTTGCACGAATCAGAAAGGCGATTGAAAAAAATTCAACATCAGGAGACACGAACATCCAATAACCAAAGAAGGAGTTATGTACTAATTGGGAGAAGATAGTCGAGATGCATCACACAAGTGACCAAGTCATTGATGTAGATAAATTCATGGTTATTCAAGGACAGTATAAACGTTTGATGTCACGAGTTGGTAGTGGACGTTCTTTAACATCACGCAAATCCACGGCGTTTAGCAAGCAAGATCAGAGTCGCCCCTTATGCAAATACAGGACCGCAAATACTTAAATATGAAATATGAAGAGCTGCGACGGGAGCTGGAACTTCAGTTGGCAATTTACAGTATATTCGGGAGCTTGGTAAATAGAAGTGTATTTGATTTTTGGTATTTGAGTAAAATCGATAGAGTACACTCAACCGCTTTAAAAACGCACCACTTATGAGATATCGGTTTTAGTGATGAAAACGTCAATCTATGGTTATTTATTTTCGGATTAATAATCTTCAGTCTATACACAAGGAGTTGTGTGATTTTCATGTCATTATTACGAGTTTAAAATAAATTATGATATAGATAACACAGTGACCCATGGAAGTGAAAGTCACAATTTCAAAAGCAATTATAAGAGCCCGCTACATTGATGCATGTACGTGGTTTCTCATCCTAAAGAATAAAATTAATTCCGTAATAGGATAGAATTATGTTAGACATGATGTTTCTAACCATCCAAGCAAAGCTTAACTTGAATTATAAATGTTATGTGGCTTTGGCTGTCTGGCTAATATCATACGACCGAGTGCGGTCCAGATATGCGCATTATCTGAACCTATGATTGATTTCAAGCCTTAATTAAACTTGAAATCTTGGTTATGAGCATCAGACTGTCAGTGTATTTCTCGTGGAGCTTATATGGCACCTCAAATCAACACTATGAAGGAGCTTGAAGACAAAAAGTTGGGACATTCGGCTCTCAACGGGCGAAAACTCGTTAAAAAGTGTACTAAAATGATTTTCCTTTTTATTGACAATTATGAAAAGAATATTTATGAAAATGCAACAATGTACTTTTGGCTTGTTTATTGACCCCGACATGCTTTTGACACCGTGTACAGCCATGCGGAACCAATTACAGTGGCAAAACCTGTGTCATGTTTCCTCATAGCTCGGGCTCAATACCTTTAGCTTGTTTCACCCAGGTCGGTCTTTGACTGTGTCATTCGCTAGGAATCGATGTTTTAAGCCAACACTGGTTGTGTGGAGGCAGATGATCCGCCATGCTAAGGCACCGATGTTCTTTTCAGTTGGAAGCGAATGCACAATCATCCGAACAAATATTCGAGATATTCGCAGCATATAAATACCATTAGCAAATACTGTTTCTGTTGTTTTTCCAATGTGTAAACCAACAGCGTACAGTTTAAAGTCAATATTGACAACATAGGTCGAAGCGATCGAGCTGCACGTGCAAAACATTCAAAATAAAAAAAGTTCTTTGGGCGGGGTATTCCGAATGAAAACAAAATCGTTTTCTTTAATTATGTCAAGCACATGAACTGAACAAACCATGTAAACTTTTAATTTTAGTAAAAAATGAGTTTTGACAAATTTTGATTATTTTCAATAGTGGTGCGTTTTTAAAGCGGTTGAGTGTACTATATAATTATATTTACGTTGAAAACGTGACGTCCTTTAGTGTGGGTTGGTTATGTATCCATGGTAGCGATATGTGTTAACTACAGAAGCCTGGAATACGTTTTAAAGAGACAACAGAGTAGGATAAGCCCAGTCTCCTATGTGAAAACATTAATGTATGAATATGTCATATCAGCCCAATTATCAAACTCCTTTCCCACGTCCAGCATGAATCACACTTAAACCACATTGGTGTACATACTTAAATGCACACATGCAGGCCTGGTGCTGAGCATGGAACAACACTGTAACTTAAACTTGGGTTTGTTTAGCACTTAAACCAGAGTAGTACTTAACGGTACACATGCTCACACTTTTACCACAATGGTGTACTTGATGTGATCACATGTACACATACTGGCTATGTATGGACCAAATACCTTAGTAACTCTGACGTTCACATGCTCACACTCAAACCACATTGGTGTACTTGATGTAATCACGGGTACACATACTGGCCTGGTGGCCTGGTGCTATGTATGAACCAACTACCTAAGTATATCAGATGTTCACATACTCACACTCAAACCACATTGGTGTACTTGATGTAATCACAGGTACACATACTGGCCTGGTGCTTAGTATGAACCAACTACCTAAGTATCTGTAACGTTCACATGCTCACACTTAAACCACATTGGTGAACTTGATGTAATCACAGGTACACATACTGGCCTGGTGCTTAGTATGAACCAACTACCTAAGTATCTGTTACGTTCATGCTCACACTTAAACCACATTGGTGTACTTGATGTTATCACGTGTACACATACTGGCCTGGTGCTATGTATGAACCAACTACCTAATTGCCTCTGACGTTCACATGCTCACACTTAAACCACATTGGTGTATTTGATGTAACATACTGGCCTGGTGCTATGTATGAACAACTACCTAATTACCTCTGACGTTAACATGCTAACACTTAAACCACATTTGTGTATTTGATGTAATCACAGGTACACATACTGGCCTGGTGATATGTCTGAACCAACTACCTAATTACCTCTGACGTTCACATGCTCACACTTAAACCACATTGGTGTACTTGATGCTATCACGAATTTGGATATAATATAAAGCATATGAAATTAATCATGTGTATTGATGGTAAATCAATCCATTGCACTAGTAGAAGTCAAACATACATTTGATAAAAACCCTCATACATTTACCGTTAAAAGATATAGAATATTGCATCCGTCTAGGTGTGCACATCTTTATTACCACCAGAATGTCATTTACAGGTTTTCGTAGTTTACAGTCATAATGCCAGATATGTCGCTACCATTGATACAAATGCCTCCCAGTCTAAAGGATACCACCTGATCAATGTCGAGGACACGTATGGGGGCTTGGTGGAACCCTCTGGTAACAAACTCCTTAACTAGATTTGTCAAAACATGATGTACATTTATCTGTTATATCATCAATAAAGTTGCCGGTGTCTGTGGTCTCTTGCATAATGACAAATCGTACCAATACGTGTATATGATCTAGCGATTATATCTTGGGATGTGAAGAATGAACATGTAGACCTGTCATGAACTAACCGAAATGCTTCAATGTGAAAACTGTATTTTCAATTTTAAATATTCATTTTTTTGTATTTCTAAGTTAAGGGACAGTACGTGTAGAATATTCCGTATTATTATGGGCAATTATTGTGCATCGGAGAAGGGCAAATGGTGCTGAACCTGAAGCTACTAACAACGATTACAAATAACCTGGACATTTTGGCAGCAGCTTACTCCTCTACACCTATTAGAACAAGACAAACACCAATTTTAAGTTTCTAACATCAAGTAGACAATGTCACCATGGAGCAATATGGTACATTATATAGCACTCTTCCACCATGACTTTATCGAAATATTCGTTTGCTGATGCTCGGCTATCACCGCCAACACTGGATGACAAGCTTAAGAGACTTGCTACAACACTTGACGAGTCTACATGCTGTTGTGAGAAAGTGCAAAAGTTAGAGAAGATATTTTAAAAGAAGGGGGACACAACTTGCCTTGCCAAGCGTCTACCGAGTAAAACCTTCTAGGTATATACAATTACGAAATGGGATTGTTAGGGAAAATTTACCGGGATACCACTATCAAACAGCGAAAAGGGGAGGCAGAACTTGCACAAGTAGACTGACTTGGAACATTGATGGCGACGGTGAAGTCTGTTGAATGTACGGGCAGTGTTATGACATCTGGAGATATTGACAGCATCTGTGTCACTTCATTGGAATAGAAATTATAATGATACATTCAAAACCCCATAGATTCATATACATCATATCACAGAAAACCAAACCAGAATTGTATAATAGGACTGTAATGAAAGAAATTATTGAGAAGCATTTAAATATGCAGCTGTAAACATAGCATTGATACTTTTATGCTGTATGTGTGACAATGATTTTCGGCCACGTGAGAAATGGATTACATCCTTCATCGGTATTCCTAACGCAGAAAAAGATATTCGGCAATAATAATAAATTCAAATTATGACCACACTTCAAAACCAAAGCCAGGTCATTACAACTGTGTTAACTGCTAAATTTAAGAATCAACCGACAAAGTATTACATAGAGAAACCTATATTTTGTGTACAAGGGAGACAAGTCATATTTAGTTTTAAACTGATTTTATAAGGATTTGCTTCCCTTAAGCAAAATTCTATCGTTTAAAGAATGTGCACTGTTGACATTGTGAAAAAGTTTCATTTGATTGTACTTCGTTTACTGTTTATTTTGGAGTTTATCAGTATTTTCAGTTATTGAAGTGTCATTTTAATCATACTTGATTATTTGTATGGTTATTTAGCATCTGACTAGAGAGACGTTTTGAAAGACAGACAATGGCCGTTAGACCCAAGATAGCCAAAAGGAAAAAATAAGGTGCTTGTAACGCTATATTACGCGAGCTGGATAATGTAGACAATGTGTCATTCAAAAACCTCATTCGCATGGACAGAGCATTATTTCCAAAAATTTTGGGATTGGTCACTCCCCTTATCCGAAAAAGCACATTTTATGAGATCATCAATTTCTACAGCTGAATACGTAATCCGGTTGGAGCCATATGAATGATCGTACCTCGCATCCATAGGGCAACGCGCGAAAATTGCGCGACATACGACAATCGGGCGACACACGAAGCGAGGCGCGATATTCAAACACGAGACTTTGCTTTGTCGCAGTATCAAAACCACGATATTTCGCGGAAGAATATCGTGCCTCTCGTCGTGTGTCGCTCGATCCTCGCGTTTCGCTTCGTGTGTCGCAATTCTCGCGTCTCGCCCACGATAAGTCATATGGCACTAACCGGAGTGCGTAGCTCGACGTTGTTTTACTGACTCTCCACTACCTATAGCTACAGGTAAGTTACTACAATCATGTTAAAAAAAATGGAAAACAAAATGAGTCTACAGTTTTATTTTAAATACGACCATTATTAAAACAATAAACATGCATTTAACATTTGATTACAAGTTTATTATTTATACAACTATTTTGAAAGGAAACATAATTATATATGAAGCGCATCTAATTACATAATAATGAAACACAGTATTGAATATGTGCTCGTATAAAGTGAGGACATGATTGTTCAATACATTTATGGCCATCAGTGGTCCTTTGTGGAGTTTGTGCAGCTTGTAAAAAATGACTAAACAATCAATGTCGTTAAAGGACTTTTAGTGAAGCCATAAACATAATTACACAGTATAAAATTGATAATAACACATTGTAAAGTATATGCAACACATTCATAGATCTATGAGAAAGTAACAAATACAGAGTCTCTAACAAAATGCTAATCATAGAGTAGACCTAATAATATGTTTTATCTTATCTGGGAGCTAGAAAACGACAAAAATCACCCAGATAACTTTCCAGATGACAGCCGTAGCTAGTCTTTTCACTATTTATATAGAATCCCAATATGTACTGTAAGCTCCGTCATCCCAGAGACTTGTGAAGTTATAATATACATAAGTTGTGTATTGTTCTGGAGAAGGTAAATGATGTATGAATGAATCTTTTTCACAGAATACCAACTTTACAGACTGAAACACTCATTTTGCGAGAGATGACCGTCCGCAGAAAGGGCTCTACTTCTGCAGCGAACCTGGGTATGTAGCACTTGAGGGTAGCTATTACTGCGGCCCTGAGTATGTATTGTTGTGAACCTGGGAATGTAGCGCTTGAGGGTTGCTATAACTGCGAACCTGAGTATGTATTGTTGTGAAGATGGGTATGTAGCACTTTAGGGTTGCTATTACTGCGAACCTGGGTATGCATTGTTGCGAACCTGGGTATGTAGCATTTGTGCGTAGCAATTACTGCGAACCTGGGTATGCATTGTTGCGAACCTGGGTATGTAGCATTTGTGCGTAGCAATTACTGCGAACCCAAGTATGTATTGCTGCGAACCTGGGTATGTAGCGCTTACAAGTGTAGCTATTGCTTTGATAAGTACCGGTCTGCTTTCTGAGCTTCAAATACTAGTTTTTGAATGTCAAGCTTCAAATTATTCCTGATGGAGAAATCACTAACTCTCTGCACTTCATCACTAATATATCTAGCAAATGGAAGCATATCATCTTCCTTATCCACATGTCTATATGAGTGTGTGGCTAACTCAGTGTTTCGTCCATTTATTTGTACCAACACAGAAACTGGTTCAGTCATAATTTTATCATCTGTCTCAGGTGCTTTTCTCTTTTTGTGTCTATATGGAGGTGGTACTGGTGATGGTGATCGGCTATCGTCTTGCTCTTCTTCATCTTCAGTTTTGATCCCTGTACATGTAAGTTCTAATGCATCAGTTGCCTGAGGTTCCTGCAAAAACATAAAATGTTTATAAACATGGCAGAAAATAGATAATACACATACGAGTCCACGTTATTTTGGATCATCCCTCATACATGAAGTATAAGGTTTTTGTGACAATTCGAATGGTTATATGTACATGATCTATTTCAGGTACCAAAATCTGAGGAGAAATTACTGTTTAGCGCAAAACATAGTCTGTCAACCACACCCTATGTTGATATGGACAACTCCTCAATCTACTCTTTTCTCTTGAAGTTATTTCCCTTTGCATCCTCTCAAACATAGTTGACCAGACTTGCTATTTAAGCCCAGAATGAAATCTAGCTAAAATTAAAGAGTTATGGCTATTTGATTGATAACTGTATAACAGTGTATCTAGGCGGGTAGACAGACTATAGAGATGAACTGTGTGTTTTCTACGGTGTGTCTCCGTAGCTCAGTGGTTAGTGCGCTTGTCGTCTTATCTGGTGACCCGGGTTCAAATCCGGTGGAGGAACATACATTATATGCCTACCATATTTCAGCAGAAATCTGACTGGCAATAAAGGCTAAGCTCGGCTTTAAGTTCGACATACAACAAAAACGGTCAATTTGATTAGCAGTGGGAACTCGCATATTATATGCTATGAAATAACAAGTATGAATGCAGATATATCATGTGTACATACGAGATGACAGACAGGTCCGCGAGGTGTAATTTGTTCTCGTAGAAACTGGTCGAGCAGATGAAAATATGGCCACTTGCTTTGGTACAGTTCATCAGTACCAGTACTAGACTTCTGAGATTTTCTCTCTTTTAAAAGTTCCTTTCCATAATAAGATCGTAGGTGTTTCAGTTTGGTGTTGATTTCGTCAACTGTAATCATAATTAAACGTAAAACATACAAAAAGAAAATATCTAGACTTGTGCATTATCGTGTATTTAAGTACTTGGGTAATTTGAATACACGCGATGATAATGGTTATTTTTCACCTAATATTTAAATACTAGAACATTGAATTTAATAAATTTAACAACACTTAAATTACAAAATGTATAATATGTGATAATGAACTTTTGTCATCATTTTAAAGCTCCATGGTACTGTTTTATCAACGTACTTACGAAAATCGTAAACTTACGTTCAAATTTAAATTCTGTGTAATTCTTCAATAACCGCCAATTGGGGAAGTATCTCGTTTGAAATCATTTACTGAATTAATTAAGCATTGATAATACATATCGTTTCACCAGCATGTGTAGCAGTTAAAGAATTATAAAGAATTCAAATTTGAGCGTAAGTTTACGATTAACGTAAATGCTTTGATAAAACAGTGCCCATGTGTCTTAATTCTGTGCTACATGTACTTTATTTAATGGGAAATTCGTAACTCACTATGAACCGCGGAAAATACACCAATGTTGTTTCTTAACTTGTTATGTGCTACCGTCAACAACACATTACGTACGAACTTGGCGATCTTGACACGAACCTGACCTTTTGATTAGTATAATTTGACAGTCGATAACTTGACTGTATTTATAACCTCGGCTGTGTGTTTTCGTAGTCGGGGAGTATCACGAAGACGCTCGAGATGTCATACAAACACAAATATTGCATTATTGGCTTGCGGAAATTGATACATGTAACGTTATATTCAAAGCGAGTACCTTGTAACATATTTATGCATAAAGGGCCAAGCTATACACACGGTCAATGGCAAAGTATCGCTTGACCTGAGCCTGACCTTTATGCAAGAATATATTACAAGGTTCTTGCTTTGAATATATCAATTTCCGCAAGCAAATCATGCAATATCGGCATTTAAGATTTGTGTTTGTATTACATCTCGAGCGTAATCGTGATACTCCCCGATTAGGAAAACATAACACGGTATTGTAAACGTAGACAATATACCGACTGATATGGTAATCATTAGGTCAGGCTCATGTCAATGTGGCCAAGCTATATGCACACGTTAGAAATACAAATGATTTGATAAATATAACGCACCTGTAAATGTGTCGTACAGTCCAGTTTTAACACGCTCTAATGCCTTCAATCGTTGCTCTTTTTTCGAGTAATTCACGTTCATTACATTCCAAAGGTCTTCTTCACCATGAAATAATTCGATCAATTTTTGGGTATTAATATTGTTCCAAGTCATTGTGTTTAAATACATGAGGAAAATGAGTTAATCCGGCGTGAACATCCACTAATTAGCTGAAATTTCACTCCAATCTGGTGGTATCAGGATAATAAATTACTTCTTCACGGTAGGTCTGTACACAAAGACTTAAGTTACGAATTAAGAACACAATCCCACACATAATTTATGTTGTACATCTCGAGATAAAATGTGTGGTTGGGATGTACTACACACATCTTAGTTAACCGATACATAGTGACTCATACACAACTTATACACCACGATGTATACATCGTCTAGACTCGCTATAACGACGTGTAAAACTGTAAGATAAATAGCGTAAACAATGCACTCTATACTGTAGTCTGGCTGCCGACAAGATAATTACAGTGTACATATATGATATAAAAATACAGTGTATATATAAACAAGAGGGCCATGATGGCCCAATATCGCTCACCTGATTATAAACCCTGCACAATTTTCACCCAAAGGAATAATTTGAACATCTTGGTAAAAAACCACAAGATGATGCTACATACCAATTATCAAAACTCTAGGCAGTGTAGTTTTAGGCAAGAAGATATTAATATGTTTTCCCTATATAAGTCTATGTAAAACGGTGACCCCCCGAGTGGGGCCAATTTTGACCCCAGGGCCTAATTTGAAAAATCTTGGTAGAGGACCACTAGATGATGCTACATACCAAATATCAAAGCTCTATGCAGTGTAGTTTTAGACAAGAAGATTTTTATATGTTTTCCCTATATAAGTCTATGTAAAACGGTGACCCCCGGGGCTGGGCCAATTTTGACCCCAGGGGCATAATTTGCACAATCTTGGTAGGGGACCACTAGATGATGCTACATACCAAATATCAAAGCTCTTAGACATTGTAGTTTTAGACAAAAAGATTTTTATATTTTTTCCCTATATAAGTCTAAGTAAAATGGTGACCCCCAGGGTGAGGCCAATTTTGACCCGAGGGGAATAATTTGAACAATCTTTGAAGAGGACCTCTAGCTGAGTCTACATACCAAATATGAAAGCCCTGGCCCAAGCAATTTCGGAGAAGAAGATTTTTTAAGGTTTTCTCTATATAACTCTATGTAAAACTAAGGGCCCCCGGGGCGGTGCCAATTTTGACCCCAGGGGCATGATTTGAACAATCTTTGTAGAGGACCTCTAGCTGAGTCTACATACCAAATATGAAAGCCTTGGGCCAAGCGGTTTCGGAGAAGAAGATTTTTAAAGGTTTCCCCTAAATAACTCTATGTAAAACTAAGGGCCCCCGAGGCGGGGCCATTTTTGACCCCAGGGACATAATTTGAACAATCTTTGTAGAGGACCTCTAGCTGAGTCTACATACCAAATATGAAAGCCCTGGGCCAAGCGGTTTCGGAGAAGAAGATTTTTTAAGGTTTCCCCTATATAACTCTATGTAAAACTAAGGGCCCCCGGGACGGGGCCAATTTTGACCCCAGGGACATAATTTTAACAATCTTTGTAGAGGACCTCTAGCTGAGTCTACATACCAAATATGAAAGCCTTGGGCCAAGCGGTTTCGGAGAAGAAGATTTTTAAAGGTTTCCCCTAAATAACTCTATGTAAAACTAAGGGCCCCCGAGGCGGGGCCATTTTTGACCCCAGGGACATAATTTGAACAATCTTTGTAGAGGACCTCTAGCTGAGTCTACATACCAAATATGAAAGCCCTGGGCCAAGCGGTTTCGGAGAAGAAGATTTTTTAAGGTTTCCCCTATATAACTCTATGTAAAACTAAGGGCCCCCGGGACGGGGCCAATTTTGACCCCAGGGACATAATTTTAACAATCTTTGTAGAGGACCCCAAGGTGATGCTACATACCAAATATGAAAGCTCTAGGCCATACGGTTTCAGAGAAGAAGATTTTTTAAAGTTTTCTCTATATAACTCTATGTAAAACTAAGGGCCACCGGGGCGGGGCCAATTTTGACCCCAGGGGCATAATTTGAACAATCTTTGTAGAGGACCTCTAGCTGAGTCTACATACCAAATATGAAAGCCCTGGGCCAAGCAGTTTCGGAGAAGAAGATTTTTAAAGGTTTCCCCTATATAACTCTATGTAAAACTAAGGGCCCCTGGGGCGGGGCCATTTTTGACCCCGGGGACATAATTTTAACAATCTTTGCAGAGGACCCCAAGGTGATGCTACATACCAAATATGAAAGCTCTAAGCCTTACGGTTTCAGAGAAGAAGATTTTTGAAGTTTCCTTTTTGAAAATCTATTTTTAGCCTGTGTGACCTAGTTATGCGACGGACTGGAATTTTTTTAACAACTTTGGTAGAGGTCCACCCAAGGAACATTCCTGCTAAGTTTTATCAAATTTGGCCAAGCGGTTTAGGAGGAGAAGTCGTTTGAAGAAATTGTTGACGGACGCACGACGCACAACGCACGACGCACGCCGCACGACGCACGACGCACGACGGACGACGGACGACGGACATCTCGGTATGACAAAACCTCACCATGACCACATTGTGGTCAGGTGAGCTAAAAAGTCTGTGTGCATATAAAAGCTCTCCCAAGATAACTCTATAGTCGATTCAATAAGTATAACTCTAACGCGATATTCTGCAAAATTTAGGGAGAGCAGAAGTTTATTTTACCTGCTTACTTTTATTCACCAAGTAGGATTACGGTACACATTGAAAAGATCCCTCTTCCAATATCCTTATGTTGTTTTACCTGATTTTCATGTTACTTTAGGTGGCACAGGGCCCAAATACCGCGTAAGAGTTATAATACTAATGAGGGAACTATCCCGTTCAAAAGAATATCGGGGACTAGGTTAAAGTTTACTATGCTTCGTTAACTCGGATATAGCTTGACCAGATTAAACCGAGACCGCTTGCATAATTCGTTCAAGTCCGGAAAACTCCGAAGTTATAGAAACATATACTGACAATTATACATTGCCTTATACGGAGTAAACGGTGCATAGTAAATAAACATACGAACCGAATATAGCCGGAAGAGCTTACCGACTTTGATGAGTGTCAGTTTAATCTGGTCAAGCTATATACACAGTTAAACCTAAACAAACAATTTACCTGACAGACGACTCGATGTTGACAAACGATTCTCGTTTAATTTTGATAGATCTGTAGCCTTGTTATAACAAAACATTGCTTGCTTTAAGTTTAGTTTGTACGAGTACATGTACATTCAAAGTAATTATGCACAAGATTGAAGAAATTTTGACATCGGTAAATGTTTTTTTATTTCTATTTTAATTTGTCAACAAACACTAGCATTATCACCGGTGGACTATGTATCTTATCAATCAAATATAAGGCAATACAAAAGAACCAGAAGTTATCAAATAATTCAAGATGAATCATTTCTTTTGACAAGCGAAATAGAAGATCCATGGCTTCGGGAACCGGGTCAATTTTTATGCCTTGGTATCTACTGACGCTGAATGGGTCAAGGTCCTCCCGGATACTACTTCAACGTACCCGGGGTACTTTGAAGTATACTTCACTGTATCCCGATTTCACAGATAATACTTCACCGTACCCCGATATACTCAACCGTACCCGGGTTTACTGCGCGCCAAAAATCGATGTCGTAAAATAACAAATAATAGAATATCGTAGACCGGTGGCCGTCTCGGCATTGATAAAAAATACTGTTTAATAAAAATCAAAGAAATAAAAACATGAATTTTATTCAAGAGTACGTATCCAGCGGAGAAGAGGACGAAGAAGAAGTTAATATTCAGGCTGGTGGAAACGAATTTGAACACTATTTGCATATAATCTGTTGAAATATATAAAGCGCGCCAAAAACATCAGTGTTTTGATTTCGGATTTTGTTCCAATGGAGTCACGTGACCATCATGTGATCGATTTTTACGACAATGAATTCTTTTTTTAGAAATTCGACGGTAAAACAAGATAAATATTTTGGGTGAAGTATACCGAAATGAAATCTTCCTACCTTCCTTTCATGTATACATGTTTTGTTCGGCGATTAAAATCATAGCAATTTAATTTGTTTATCAGTAAAAATGGGGTACCTGTAAGCATACTGGGGTACGGTGAAGTAGTACCCGGGGGACCTTGACCCATTCAGCTCTACTGACCCAGTGTACATATGTACAATACATAATTTTATGTATATTATTTTTTAAGATACTAGCATATGTTTACCCTATATTTATCTTTCGAATCGGCCTATTGAACTATAATATGTGCAGTCCGTATTCTGACGTTTTCTAAATTTTGTAGATATTCAAATAACACAAAAGATATATTGGAAGGATAGTCCAGCTGTCCAAATTGGACGTGTTGATGACAAAGGCATGCCCTTTGCCTTCTTAGGCAAAGAAACATTTGATAATCAGTTTGACAAAGACCGTAAACACAAAGCTAAAGCAAGGAGAACGGCTACTAAGTTACTAACAACAGTGAAGTCGAACAGTGTCAGACGGTAAGAAGTGGACAGCAGTTTTATCGTCGACAACATACCTAACATGCAAACAATCACACAATCGACACGTGGAAAGAAAGTGTTTAGTGCATACCTTACAGAAATATTGTAGACTCTACAATTGGAAACATATTTTACAATATTTGTCTACAGCCAAATGCACGTGACTGAAGCCGACAATATTAACACAGAGTCGTCTAGTTAAACGCGATTTTCAAAACAATGAAAAATTACTACAATGGTGACCGAAATAAGGCAGAACAAAGGGAGAAGCCGAAATGGCAACCATTGATTGGATGATTGAATTCAATCAACATCAATCATCCAATCAACAGTTAAAGAAAGGAGAAGATGTTGTTTGTCTAGTGACATCAGGTTATATAGAGGCAGTGTACACAGTATACATACATGAATATCCAGTAAGCAAGTTGAGGCATCGAGACGGACAGGGACAATTCACATTGCGTATATTGTTAATCAGAAACCTAGATCAAGGTTCGGTATCTACATCATTACTGCAATAATTGAGCTCCTAGAGTCACATTATTATCACGATCGTGTAGGTATGAATGCGACCGTCGATATTTGTATGGTCGGAAATTATTTCGTCCCAATATTTCATCTTATTTCTCATTCCACGTATCTACAAGATGTTGTAAAATCGAATGTACTGGTTGTGTAGCCTCAATTGCAACTAATGCTGGATGCACCCAACGCACAAGGTATTAAAGATAAAATTGAAAGTACCGTCGGTCAACCGTAGGATGGCCCCTACAGAAGATGTGAAACGTTGGTCCATGTTCACTACACCACTATTAAACACAGCATACATGAACATCACTTACACATTCTCATTGGGAAAGACAGAGTATTAAGAATGTTATGAAAACTGGCGAAAATATCTTCTTCAGAATTAATTGCCGGTATGGTAGGGTGACAATCACAGGAAGAATAATTTGGGGTCTGCACGGTAAGCTAACGGGAAAGTCTGTAGTATCTGAGACTACCGGCATAAATTGCCAAAGGTGGTTGCGTTCCGAGAAATCCAAGATGGACTTCACACTCATTATACACTGTATTATGTCAGATCAGGTACTCACAAATACAAAAGGAGGTATAGGGACTAAAATTCCACTAAATACATCTGCTCAATATGGGAAATATGGGTATGAACACCAAAAATCATTCAGGTTAGTGTTGATTCCAGGCAAGTTGGAAGGAAGGATCCGGATTTAATAACATTTAAATAAAATCTTATTATTATGATTATTATTACTATTACAAGCTAAAGTACTATTAGATGTATAGAATCTACAGTTTGTATCTAAAAGATATATTATTTATGTTATTAAATAAATACATTAAAACACTTTGAAGAACTCGGTTCACCATTAGGATTATGTACATGGCAATTTATTACGGCTCCATCAATTCCTTTTACAATGTTATATAAATACAGTTGAAACACTATGAATATGCTCGATACGCTCGCAAAATATCTTTGATTTCTGAAAATATATCAACAAGAAATATTAATCAATTTTAATACCTACCTATCTGTAATAAAACGTAAAGATGTTGTATAGACATATACGTTCCGACACCGATTCTAACTCTCAAAAGTCGTTAATATATTAGCGACGTTATAATCGACGTCAATGACGTCACAGGACGATAAACGTCACAGTCTTAGTTACGGGCGGAAATAGCAAAATGGAAGGTAAGTAGAAGGTTTTGTTAATTTTATTTGACAATTCATTCAATTATAACATGGTTCTTTATGCATCCATTGAACTTAAAAGAGTAAAATTAAACTAAAATTGAAGTTGATGAGCCTGGAGGCAATTGTATTAGTTATCTGTTCTAGTTTTATTTGTTTTGTACTAAGTAAGCAAATGACTAAAGTTGCGACATTATTATATACGAATGCTGTCATTATTAATGTTTTAATTACAGACATTGAAGATGATGCGTATAAGCTAGGAAAGTTTGACTATGGTGGTGGAATACTGGGAATTTATGCAAGAAGCCATATCCACGCTGACTATAGTGGTACGCATTTCGTTCTTTTTGACGATGCTGTTTACAGCGAGTCCAAGTTATAACCAGTGGTTTCAGGTGTCACAACGGTAAAATTTCTCCCTATCAAAACAATGCTAAATGACTCAACTTCACATCTTTCACGAATGCAGCGGATCTAGTTTGAGTTGCTAAGATTTGCTTAGCCATGGAACCTGACCATTCTGTGTAGTTTGATATGTTCTACATATTGAAAACTTGTTATTACAATCTAATAGAAATTCACTGGTGAAGGCCATAATAATCCGTGCAGTGCGATTACAACTTGTATGTTAGCCAGCCCGATAAGCTCAGTTGGTAGAGCACGAGACTAGTAGTCACTACTTGTCCCGGGGTTGTGGGTTCGAATCCCGGGCTGGCTAACTAAAATTACTAATAGTCTTTCGGATGACACTTTAATCCGAGGTCCCATGTATGGTGCTATACACTGGCATGTAAAAGAACCAGGGATGCTTCTGTAATTGGTGCATCTTCTGTAGCATGCAAAAACTAAAAGTACTAAAATTCTTCTGGGGGCTTGCCTATATGGATTATCCGGTTGCGCGGATAAAGCAACGCATTAAATAAAAATCACAACTTGTCATTCTTACAATTTCGGTCAAACAGGAAGGATTTAAATTTTGACCAGGACGTTCAAATATATTTGGTTCATTTTTCTTTATTTATTTGAAGACATTTTTGAAGGGTAACGAGTTTATTGCTGAATATGTGCATTGGTTATTAAAGGCACGTATAAATATTATCCGATGAGTTATTTCGCTTTAAGGTTTGTCTTGTCATATTATATAAACTGGTAGCCCGTTCGCCTAACTAGTTTGCATGGAAGGTGTGACACCGGTGGAAAGTACTTCCGGGTCGTAGTATGCTAAAATAGTCCCTTTCAAAAATTTGATATATGTCTGTTGAAGCACTGTTTTAATGTGGAAAATGCTGATTGTTGACCAAATTACATGAATGTAGATCAAATATGACCTGCATGCTAACTTTTAAGAGTGTTTAATTGATATTTTTCTGAATTATCTTTCCCTGGCTGAAGACTGACAATGTATGTGTGCTTCGGTCAAGTCAGCTTTTGAGGCATGGAAAATAGCGTTGTCCTTCCAGAATCCCTGCAGTAGCTCGAAAACGAAACTATCGACATGCCATTTTCTCCAGCTTATTTTGGATAACAGGGATTGCTTATTATGGAAACGGACACAGAAAATCACCCGGAATGTCAGTGAAACGGAGGGAGAGATGCGAATTTGGGTCATTTTGCATTAATTTCAATGGCAGAAAATTCACCGGTGTGACACCACAAACTCATTCGCAGACGAAGTTATCTCCCTTGCACTCCGCGCTTTCGGAATTAATTACTGTGACCACAATATTCGAAAACACATTCAACCAAGGAAGCTTTTTAATGTTCTAACGACAGTATCTCGATTGTTTTCGAAGTTCTCGATTATTCTATCAACCAGGAAATGTTCTGTTATACAAACTAATAAGACATTTGTGCTGATGCTTAGTGTCCATTTGTAGGTGCTTGGAAATGTAGGACTATGTTCGAGTATGGCTACGATTTGAGCTAAGGCATTTTGTTGTATGCATTATGTCTGTGTTTTTTTCTTCTTTTTTGTGTTTTTCTTTTTGTGACTGTGTGTTGGACTGCTTATGGCGAGCGCTCCCGACACTTTCCAAGTTTCCATTATCATTCTTATATAGATGTTCTAGAAATATAACGTCACATATGTTAGTTTAAGAACCACATTGGTGTATATGTGCATATTTACTTTAGTTACGATGTCAAATGAATGAGAATCAACGATACAAGATCACTTGTCTAGACGAATAAACAATAGTAAAAAATAAATGTAAATTTTCGATTCGTACCAACCATATTGTTGTGTCTTTATATATTGGAAAAAACAATATATATAAAAGACAATCAGAAAACAGATCATACATTTTTCTGTGTTCAATGCTCCTTTAGTTTCTAAGGAGACTTACGAGTAAATCTTTTATCAAACGTTTCCATATGAACTCACGATACGTTTGGGTGTAGGTGAATGGCTTAACCCACTTCAAAACGTATCAATTAGTCATTTCTACTCAGTATATGTAATATGTCGATATTATGATTTATTATTTATGTTTTATAACTCAAACAGAGAAGAAACCATTTGTTGTACCAGTACCTCAGTCGGTTTTACCAAAGAATCATGGTATGTAACCTAGCATTTACTTACTTTTCATATTCATTCAGATTCCAAATGTTCTTTCAGTCACACGAGACGATCAGTTGACTTATCAATGATTAGAAGTAAATCGACATTATGTGTCGCGACAGCACTATAACAAAAACTGTTGTTTCCCTCGAATCATTTTCGCAGTTATTACTTTATTGCAAATTTGACCTATTACTCGTACACAATGAAGTTGTGTTAAATGTCTTACTGTGTTTTTGGGAAAACTACTTCGAACATTTGTAATAGTGAGGCAAACTTTACATCTATATCATTACTCTTGCTTCAAATTTTACTCTGAATTTCCACGAAAAAGCAAATGTTTTTGCAAAGAACTAGTCGTACATTTCAAAAAGGAAATAACGTTTATATTATTGAATATAAAATGTCTTCACATCAAATATCTCCCTGGTTTGCAGTTTTCTCTCCCATGGGTGTTGTCTCCCCAATGGTATTGATCCGGAAGTTTATGTCCAGGAGACGAGATGACGTAGTCGATATTGATGTCATCAAGGATCCACTTGCTTGTTTTGAATACGCACAAGATGTCATAGATTATTTACAGGTAGGTTTGCCAAGTATGCTGGTTTCAAATATTTCATGATTGCACATTGGTAACTGCTATACATGTACGTCCACCCATTGGCCAATATTACCAGTTACATGCAGGTCTTAATGTTAAAAACATCATATTTAAGATAACGCCATAGAACTTATGACATCATGCACTTAACAAGACGTAAATTTAATTGCTAAAATGCTAACTATACCTGGTAGATGGATTAAACAGCCAAAAGCCAACCGTGATATACAGAAAACATTCCTATACACTTTTACCACAATGCAAAACCATATAAAGCGATAATGCGTGAATTATGTGTCTACTATAATTGTGTGTTTTTTTTAAGTTTACTTTGCCAATACAAGCCTTCACCCATCATATAACATAGTATGACTTTAATGCTCGGTTGTTACGTATACATGATACGCGATTCAAATTGTTTACGTTCTGATTAAAAGCACAATACAACGTTATGTACAACTTTTCTGTTGTTAACGTAAATATTTAGAAGACACATTTGTGATTGTAGGCGGTGGAACAACGTTATACCATACCTAAGAACTTCTTGACTCTCGAAAGTGATATTGTGAAACCTCATATGAGAACCATGCTGGTTGATTGGCTCATTAAAGTTCAGGTAAACATTCATTGGATAGTTCTTCTTCGTTGATGGCAATTTAAATATTTAGAACATTGTTGTCATGTGTTAAAAACTATAGACTGTTATTATCTCAAAGTCCATAGGGTTTCTCCTCTAACAATACAATGCGACACAATAGTTACACGTTGGTGTTTTTGGATTCTTTTTTTTGCATCTCGTGTTTGAATCAATACACATATAACCGTTAGGAAAAGACAACTTTAAAAACACCCATGCTAAATCCACAGTTCCGGTCCGTTCTATAATTAACCTGCTGCTGAAGGTCGCAGGTTATATTGGAGAGCCCTAAGAAAAAAGTCCGTGGAGGGGCACATGACGGATGGTTTACCATTTCAAAAAAGAAGAAAAAAGCATTTTTTAAGAATGTCGTGAACCAGACTAACACCATTTTTTCTATTTATTTATATTTGTATATTTTACACAATTTTCAGGTAGCACGGAGTCTATCTCAACATACATTACATTTATGTGTGAATCTCCTCGACAAGTTCCTGACCATACAGCGTGTCGAGAAAGACTACTTGCAACTAATTGGAATCGGATGCTTACTACTGGCATCCAAATACCATGATATGTCTCCACCAGAGGTAAACTGAATCATACCACACCCCTTCCTTGTACAAACATTCATAATGCTTTGGATCTACATACTTCCTGTAAATATGCACTGCCGTCTCTCTTGATTATTCGCCAGTTGGAGATGAAAATGTTTAACACTAAAAATAGAAAAATGTATTTATTTTTCAATTTCAACATATTTCGTCTGCGTGTACGTCTGTGTGTGCGTTTTCAAGAGTCATTTTCTCAAAGGCTATCAAAGGTATCTACCACTTGAAACCCAACAATTGACAAGGCTGATAACACTATGACTTATTTTTATTGAGTTATCGACCCTTGTTACTTTTAAAAGTTTCACTCACAGATGAGCAATGATACTATAAAGTACGAAACAGTCGAGTAACCAGCACTTGTTTGCGTTACTCTTGTTTCATGTACGATATACATTACCGCCTTAAATGTTTTGCTAGCCGGACAAGAACGTTAGGTACTGAATCTCTTTGTTGTTTAGCACAAAAAATGACAAATGTTTCGTCAAATACTCGACACTTTTATGAATTTTCAATGCAAAAAATATACGAGTTTGTCATGTATATCTTATATTTCGTATTTATTGTTCAGATTCAAGACCTATGTGATATAACTAATGGCACATACGAGTTTTATCAGGTCCTCGTGACGGAAGAATTCATACTGAAGAAGTTTAACTTTGACCTAAATCTACCAGAACAAGTAACATTTCTGGAACGATTCCTCATGGTACATGAGTGTGAAAAGAAATCACTGGTTAGTATAGTCCTGATAATTTGTCAAATGCTAAATGTACTCATTTAGTAGATATGTTCAAATTTAGCAGCAAACTAGATGGTGTTTAAATATTTGCACAACATTTTTGTAATCAATTGTACTGCTTAGAATAAGTAAGGCGATCTGGAATTTAAGGCTATTATCCGTTGCATGCGTTGTCTAAGTTGTATATCATTTGTTTTACAAACACAGAAATGGAACGCATGTATGACAGTTCATTTCGAATCAGTTTCATTGTACGTTTCTTGTCTTGGAACTAACTTTTGTTGTAATTATTAAGCATTATGTATGTCAATGTTTAAAGACATTAACCACAGTATTAGCGTATCGTTTACAGTGCGAGGGTTGTTCACCCTGACGTTCGACATTGCTAGAAAATATATATTTTATATTTAATATAATGTACATATATTTGTATTTCAACTCTTATTTTTACAGATTCAGAATATGTCCATGTATTTGGTGGATCTAACGTTGACTGAGATACAGTTTGTACATTACTACCCCTCCATGATAGCAGCTAGTGCTATATATGTGGCCATACAATTACTCGGATGTGACTTGTCATGGGATAGTTCATTCGTACATTACACGAAATACTCCGAGAAGGAACTGTTTGAATGTACTCAAGCTATGAAAAGATGTCTGGCTAATTTCAGCAAGCGTAAATACACGGTATGTATGATAGAAAATCGATTAAATATGCCTATCAATTAACACTTCAGAGTTTTTGTATCGATATACAGCCGTATTAATTTTGAAAAAATCGAGTATCAGCATCTATCGATATGCAGTCAAGTTTTGATTTTTTGATACCGTATCTTGGACTTTTTTTACTGTTTGTACAGTTGTATCTTGATTCTTGATAACTATATTCGTTTACAAATGTCCTCGTACATGTTGACCCCAGTTTATCAGACATAACAAAATAATGTTATTTTGAACTGAAAACCTAAACAGTACAAATGGTTGAATTGAAAGACATTTGCATGATTATACGTGCATTTAGCACTCACTCATATATAAACGGCGTTTAAACGTCTTTACATCTACATTTGGAGTGGGATACCGAATGTTCAAATTACGCATGTGGTTCATTCTGAAAAACCATGTTTAAGGGCAACGACTGCTAGTTGAACAAATATGGGTTCTATTTATATATGTCTGCTTTCTGATGCATAAGAATGAGCACCAGGAAATAAATATGTACGCAACATGTCCTTTAAAGCCATGACACAACCACAACGGCCATTATACATGCATTTAACGAAACAACTCCACTCCATTTTCAGGCTGCCAAAGTGAAGTATGCTCATGATAACTACGACTCCATCAGTTCACACGAGGTACTGAGCCCGACACAACTATGGCCAGATCTACAAGACGATGATGATACTGATATCATATAATCAACGAATGCATGAGTTACCAGGGTCTTTCACTTTGAACTTTATTTTCAATACAAGCAATTTACGTCTGATTGTACGATTATGCGACGATGCAAGCTTTTTGTAACTGTATTCCTTTCAAATCATGAAACATTGAATACACAAGTATTTCTAACGTCGTTTTTGGACATATGAATTTAATTTATTTGTTCTGTTGTGTAAATGTTTGTGTTTTTCGTTCGTCAACATGAATTCATGGATAAAATGTCAAATTCCCGTGTTTCGTTTACTTTTATTTATGTACGTGTTCTATTTATTTACATTATTATAAAGTGACAATTTATTAACTTGTGATACTATAGTTTTGATTATTGAAACAAGAGGGCATCATGGCCCAATATCGTTCACCTGATTATAAACCCTGCACAATTTTCACCCAAAGGAATAATTTGAACATCTTGGTAGAAAACCAAAAGATGATGCTACATACCAATTATCAAAACTCTAGGCAGTGTAGTTTTAAGCAAGAAGATATTAATATGTTTTCCCTATATAAGTCTATGTAAAACGGTGACCCCCGGGGATGGGCCTATTTTGACCCCAGGGGCATAATTTGAAAAATCTTGGTGGAAACCACTAGATGATGCTACATAACAAATATCAAAGCTCTATGCAGTGTAGTTTTAGACAAGAAGATTTTTATATGTTTTCCCTATATAAGTCTATGTAAAACGGTGACCCCCGGGGATGGGCCAATTTTGACCACAGGGGCATAATTTGAACAAGAGGGCCATGATGGCCCAATATCGCTCACCTGATTATAAACCCTGCACAATTTTCACCCAAAGGTATCATTTGAACATCTTGGTAGAAAACCACAAGATGATGCTACATACCAATTATCAAAACTCTAGGCAGTGTACTTTTAGGCAAGAAGATATTAATATGTTTTCCCTATATAAGTCTATGTAAAACGGTGACCCCCCGAGTGGGGCCAATTTTGACCCCAGGGGCATAATTTGAACAATCTTGGTAGAGGACCACTAGATAATGCTACATACCAAATATCAAAGCTCTATGCAGTATAGTTTTAGACAAGAAGATTTTTATATGTTTTCCCTATATAAGTCTATGTAAAACGGTGACCCCCGGGGCTGGGCCAATTTTGACCCCAGGGGCATAATTTGCACAATCATGGTAGGGGACCACTAGATGATGCTACATACCAAATATCAAAGCTCTTAGGCATTGTAGTTTTAGACAAGAAGATTTTTATATGTTTTCCCTATATAAGTCTAAGTAAAATGGTGACCCCCAGGGTGGGGCCAATTTTGACCCGAGGGAAATAGTTTGAACAATCTTTGTAGAGGACCTCTAGCTGAGTCTACATACGAAATATGAATGCCCTGGGCCAAGCGGTTTCGGAGAAGAAGATTTTTTAAGATTTCCCCTATATAACTCTATGTAAAACTAAGGGCCCCAGGGGCGGGGCCAATTTTGACCCCACGGACATAATTTGAACAATCTTTTAGAGGACCTCTAGCTGAGTCTACATACCAAATATGAAAGCCCTGGGCCAAGCGCTTTCGGAGAAGAAGATTTTTTAAGGTTTCCCCTATATAACTCTATGTAAAACTAAGGGCCCCAGGGGCGGGCCAATTTTGACCCCAGGGACATAATTTGAACGATCATTGTAGAGGACCCCAAGGTGAGTCTACATACCAAATATGAAAGCTCTAGGCCTAACGGTTTCAGAGAAGAAGATTTTTAAGGTTTTCTTTTTGAAAATCTATTTTTAGCCTGGGTGACCTAGTTATGCGACAGACGGGAAATGTTTTAACAACTTTGGTAGAGGTCCACCCAAGGAACATTCCTGTTAAGTTTTATCAAATTTGGCCAAGCGGTTTAGGAGGAGAAGTCGTTTGAAGAAATTGTTGACGGACGCACGACGCACGACGCACGCCGCACGACGCACGACGAACGACGGACATCTCGGTATGACAAAACCTCACCATGACCACATTGTGGTCAGGTGAGCTAAACATCTTGGTAGATGACCACTTGATGATGCTACATACCAAATATCAAAGCTCTATGCAGTGTAGTTTTAGACAAGAAGATTTTTATATGTTTTTCCTATATAAGTCTATGTAAAACGGTGACCCCAGGGCTGGGCCAATTTTGACCACAGGGGCATAATTTGCACAATCTTGGTAGGGGACCACTAGATGATGCTACATACCAAATATCAAAGGTCTTAGGCATTGTAGTTTTAGACAAAAATATTTTTTTATGTTTTCCCTATATAAGTCTTAGTAAAATGGTGACCCCCAGGGTGGGGCCAATTTTGACCCGAATGGAATAATTTGAACAATCTTTGTAGAGGACCTCTAGCTGAGTCTACATACCAAATATGAAAGCCCTGGGCCAAGCGGTTTCGGAGAAGAAGTTTTTTTAAGGTTTTTCCCTATATAACTCTATGTTAAACTAAGGGCCCCGTGGCGGGGCCAATGTTGACCACAGGGACATAATTTGAACAATCTTTGTAGAGGACCTCTAGCTGAGTCTACATACCAAATATGAAAGCCCTGGGCCAAGCGGTTTCGGAGAAGAAGATTTTTCAAGGTTTTCCCTATATAACTATATGTAAAACTAAGGGCCCCCGGGGCGGTGCCAATTTTAACCCCAGGGACATAATTTGAACAATCTTTGTAGAGGACCTCTAGCTGAGTCTATATACCAAATGTGAAACCCCTGGGCCGAGCGGTTTCGGAGAAGAAGATTTTTTAAGGTTTTCCCAATATAACTCTATGTAAAACTTAGGGCCCCCGGGGCGGGGCTTATTTTGACCCCAGGGACATAATTTGAACAATCTTTGTAGAGGACCTCTAGCTGAGTCTACAAACCAAATATGAAAGCCCTTGGCCGAGCAGTTTCGAAGAAGAATATTTTTTAAGGTTTCCCCAATATAACTCTATGTAAAACTAAGGGCCCCCAGGGCGGGGCCAATTTTGACCCCAGGGACATAATTTGAACAATTTTTGTAGAGGACCTCTAGCTGAGTCTACATACCAAATATGAAAGCCTTGGGCCAAGCGGTTTTGGAGAAGAAGATTTTTTAAGATTTTCCCTATATAACTCTATGTAAAACTAAGGGCCCCCGGGGCGGGACCAATTTTGACCTCAGGGACATAATTTGAACAATCTTTGTAGAGGACCTCTAGCTGAGTCTACATACCAAATATGAAAGCCCTGGGCCAAGCGGTTTCGGAGAAGATGATTTTTTAAGGTTTCCCCAATATAACTCTATGTAAAACTAAGGGCCCCTGGAGCGGGGCCAATTTTGACCCCAGGGACATAATTTGAACAATCTTTGTAGAGGACCCCAAGGTGATGCTACATACTAAATATAAAAGCTCTAGGCCTTATGGTTTCAGAGATGAAGATTTTTAAAGTTTCCTTTTTGAAAATCTATTTTAAGCCTGTGTAACCTAGTTATGCGACAGACCAGAATTTTTTTAACAACTTTGGTAGAGGTCCACCCAAGGAACATTCCTGTTAAGTTTTATCAAATTTGGCCAAGCGGTTTAGGAGGAGAAGTCGTTTGAAGTAATTGTTGACGGACGCACGACGCACGACGCACGACACACGACGCACGACGGACGACGGACATCTCGGTATGACAAAACCTCACCGTGACCACTTTGTGGTCAGGTGAGCTAAAAAGTGTTGAAAATACCCTTCGTGCCTAGTGTTAGGGTGAATCGAGCTTCGACATTGGTTCTCTTTCCCGTAATGTTCATAACATACCAAAATTACCAGGAACACCACATTCAACAACAATGCCTTACACTATTAGGACACGAGAAGGGTCACAATTGTCGTATACCACAACACAATGTACGTATACAACATTGTCCTTACTGTATGACGCATGATATTCTGAGATTCTCAGACAAAGACATATGCGGATTTGAGAAAATTCTGGAGAAACCCTAAATCGGTACTTAAATGGAAACCTTGAAACAATAACACATTGATCATGGACTACACATTTTGAAAAGTATACACATTCGGTCCAGGTACTGTTATATCATAGTACTTACAGAAATCTTAAAAATTTCGCTCCAATTTATATACTAGTAGTCCTTACATGTATGTACATGGTATGGTAATACGAGTATATGGTAACATAAATAACTTTAATGACTTTGTTAGTTTTTAATATACACTTTGTTGTTTTACACCATTAACATATACATGAAAGTTGATTTCAGGATATACATCATTTCCAAATGTTATATACTTTTTGCTCAGCAGATGTAAGAAGCGTTTTCTTGATTTTGGAAAACTTCAAAATCAGCAGGAAATGACGTCGTAAATTAGAAAAAATTCATTGCATTTTACACCTTGATGCTTCCAATTTTACATGGTATTGTAGTTTTCATATCAACTGAATATTCTGGTTTTGTAGTATACACAACTTCCTTCAGACATTCCCATGATCAGAAAAACAAAGGGCTTATGTATTATTTTTACTAGCATTTTTGTATCCATTGCATATTTTGAACGGTCTAGGTATCAGTACAACTTACATTCTGACCATATTTCATGAATATTGGATCAAAACAGTGACCCCTGGAGTGAACACAATGTTTTTCTAAGATTTGACCTAGTGACCTAGTGACCTAGTGTTTGACCCCACATGACCCAGTTTCAACATCGGCCTAGATTTCATAAAGAACGAACAACATTCTGACCAAGTTTCATGATGATTGGATCAAAACCACGACCTCTGGAGTGAACACAAGGTTTTTCTAAGATTTGATTTAGTGACCTAGTTTTTCACCCCACATGACCCAGTTTCAAACTTGGTCTAGATTCTATAGGTAACAACATTCTGACCAAGTTTCATGAAGATACGATTAAAATTGTGACCTCTGGTGTGAACACTAGGGTTTTCTAAGATTTGACCTAGTGACCTAGTTTTTGACACCACATGACCCAGTTTCAAACTTGAACTAGATTTCATAGAGAACAATATTCTGACTAAGTTTCATGATGATTGGATCTAAACCACGACCGCTGGAGTACACAATGTTTTTCTAAGATTTGACCTAGTGACCTAGTTTTTGACCCCACATGACCCAGTTTTGAACTTGGCCTAGATTCCATAGATAACAACATTCTGACCAAGTTTCATGAATATTGGATCAAAAGTGTGACCTCTGGTGTGAACACTTGGTTTTTCTAAGATTTGACCTAGTTACCTTGTTTTTTGACCTCACATGACCCAGTTCCAAACTTGTCCTAGATTTCATGGAGAACAACATTCTGACCAAGTTTCATGAAGATTGGAACAAGTTGGTGACATCTAGAGTGTACACAAGATTAGTCTAAGATTTGACCTAGTGACCTAGTTTTTGACTCCAAATGACCCAGTTTCGAACTTGGCCTAGATTTCGTAGAGAACAACATTCTGATCACGTTTCATGAAGATTGGATCATAAATGTTGCCTCTTGAGTGTACACAATTGTTGACGGACGACGGACGACGACGGACGGACGGACGGACGGACGGACGGAGAGTGATCACAAAAGCTCAAATGAGCTAAAAAGTTGAGGATAATACATCATGTAAAAGAAAACAAAGACAAAGACAAACCGTTAAATCAACCTGTGTCAATCATTTAAAAGTGGGAAGCGGCATTCTAAATGATCATATTTTCAACGAAGATACCGTCACAAAATCTGAATATGGAAAGGAAGTAATAAGCACATAAGTAGCAGATTAAATAGAAACATTGACATTTGATAAAGATTTTACATTAATAGTGGACATTCAACTTCATGTCTCTGACACAGAACATGGTCAGCAAAGTCATCCAATAAAATGTGAATTATTTTGTTAACAAGATGTCATTTTCAACAATAATCTGTATAATTGTTGTTTGTAATAGTTATGTGGAAAGTATAGAACACTTGTTATGGTCATGTTTTCACTCACAAGATATGTGAAATAGGTTATCTCGATATTTAAGGGGAAATTCTATCGATATTACATTTGACTATTCCATAGTAAGTTTTGGAATTTCAGTTAAACGAACACACTACAATTTGATCAATTACATTATTGTATTAATGAAATATTTTATTTTTTAAACGAAAAAAAAACTAGGGATATTACGTTTTGAACACTTCTTAAACTACTTGACAACCATAATAACTATTGAGAGAGAAATAGCCTTAAAAACTGACAAAATGGATATTTTTGAAAATAAATACACAGTGTTCAATTATTTAGACCAGAGGTCATTGTTTGATTTTTGTGTGCTGTGTTCCCTTTTTTCTACATCTTTTCTGTAGAAAAAAAAATAAGCATGATTGTAAAGTGGGGATAACAAGTATTGAGAGATTACATAAATATACTGAGATTTTTCATAAAATGTATGTATATGATAATTTAATTTCCATGATATATGTATATAATCTCTTTGTACGAATGTTTGATTATATTGAATAAAAAAACAAAAGATGTAGAAGATTTCATAATTTAAATAAAGTTATTCTATTTTATTCTGGTATTCTTTTTGATTTTCTTAGAAGAACCTAAAGAGAAATTATTTTCTTGAGCTAATGCAAAATGCTGATAAAAACTAACATTCAAACTCTTGGTATCAACATGTCGAAGAAATATTTTGGAGCGTTCATTTGCGAGTGTACTTAAACGTATTGATGGTAAAAATTGTAAAGAAGTTGAGGATGATACATCATGTATAAGATGGGGTGAGGGGAGGAGAAAGTATTATAGCTTCAAGACTGAAGTGTTTTACATACAGAGATACGACAAAGCAAACACCACCGAACGAAGTGTACAAGGAAGAGGAAGAGGAAAGGTGCAGTGATAATCATAAGAAGTGATAGCAGCAGTGATGACAGTCTTCACGATCTGCCGAAAATACCATTGAGGATCGTAGAAAGGTACGTCATTTCACATTTTTTGCAATAAAAATATTTATTGAACTTTGGTCTTGCTTTTGTAAAATCAACATTTTCACATTGCAAATATTCAAGAACATTTATAAGCAAACCATTTTTAACGTATTGCGGGTATCTTGATAGTACAAAGACATATTGTTTTGATACATATATACAATATAACAAGTGATCTAAAAGAGGTAATATACAGATTTACTGATTTTTGCTTTTTTAAAGAGGAAAGTCAGTTGTCCTGGTAAACAGTCTACAGTTGGAGAGACTTGAGTTGACCTTGATAACCTCATTATGTTTTGTTGACAGGAACATTTAGATAAAGATCTTTCAGACATGCAATATACCTTGTAAAATATTTCATTGAAGGATTTTGATTTCCCCTCTGCACTACACCTTGGTTTCATTGAACTGATATGTATGAGGACTTAGAAAGGCAAAACATTCAAGTAAATGTTCATGCTCACGATAGAAATACGTCGGTGAACAAATCCATTGGAAATCGGGCAAACGTCCCGAATTGGAATGAACGATGGTATGCAGCAAAGGCAGTCATGTCGGGATGAGAAAAAATTCAAGTGGCGCTCGGAAAAATATAGGTAAAACTTGGCACCCAGAATTAAGTGACAAAGGGCAAGATTTTGAAACCATATTTAGTCCAGTCATTCTAGATCTGAACCTAGACAAAATTGCAAAAGAATTTCTTTTAACATTTTTGTGTAGAGTATTATCCAATATATTCACAGAAAAAAATCCCCATTGATAGACGTTGGCATTTTCTTGCATTTGATGAATAAAGTTTTAGGCAAAATAGGTATTTAAATTCCAGGATGTATGACGCAAACGGCTTTCCATACTCTCATTTATGACGTCATATGTGACGTATTAATGGCGGATGATTTTCCGTTTGTCTTGCAAGAATTTATTTGTTTGTATCATTACGATGCATTTGTGTTGAATACAGTTCAAATACAGGTTTTTTATCTATTTTAATACAACCTGAGTTTCATGTGATTTTAATTTAACGATCTTAGTAGCTCTTTGACTAGCTTATTGCCGGAAAGACGACGGAATAACAAAATTCCATTAAAATGTATTTTGGAGCAAAACATACTTATATTCGTTTCTCATATAGCAGAATATAGTAAAGCAAAGACAATTGTTGATATAGAAACACATTAAAACATTTTAAAACCATTTTCGGTCAATGTCAGGTAAGTTCATTTTTTCAACTATGGGACGCCGTTTGTCTATCAAAATGAACATTATATGTGGATCTAATATTGCATTGTCATTGAGTTATTTTAATATGACTCCATGTTCAATGTTTTTTCTGTATGTACAGAGTTTGGCTTTTCCTGCTTGGTTATAAATATTCTCGCACACCGTCCTTGTGGCACCTGTTTTGTAATAGTTGTGATAAAACGAGTGACAATTGATCAATTGCAAGTTATATTTATATCTCAAAACTTTCAAAAATACTGAACTTATGATAATAGGTAGTTGCTAAAATTAATAATAAAACGTCAACAAAAGTACTTCAACATATTTTTGAATGTCATTCATGCATTTCATGCCCTGGATAATGACATTGAACATTCAGATGGCATTATAAAATCACGTATATCCGGTTTTCTCATTGCAAATTACCTAATTCTGAACTAAAAGATTTCCATTTGGTGTTAAAAGTGTAAAGCCTATGTATCACTGAGCATTTTTTGCCTTGAGCATTGGGAATTTTTTCTACGTGGTCTAGGGTAAGCTTTAGGGCTGTCATGAAATTGGAAGGGATCGGGAGAACTATCGATAGGTTCTAGGCATTATGCGTCAGATGTCAGAGGGAAGCTGTCCGATGATTTGGCAAATTTTCGGAAGACTTGCGATATTATGCAAATTCGCAAGTACAACGGGAAATTTCGATGCATGAGTTGAATTACACCCGATGTACTTGCGATTTAATGTCGGAAATATCTCGGAGAGGCATCCCAGAAAATCCGGAAAACACTGGGGAGGATCAGGAATCCCTGAAGCACCCACAGATTCGGGAGTTATTCAGGATGCTTCCGTGATAAAAATTGCTTCTAAGACATATCGGTGATGTTTCGATAAAGTGTCAGGAACCTTCGGGGAAGTTTACACATTTGCCAATATTTCGGTGACACATTCGTACTCATGGAATTTAATCCCCACATATTGCAATATTTATAGGGGATCATGTAAGGGAACTGCAGGTAGGCTTAGTCTGATTCCCTGTCCTAAATCTTACAGTGGTTTATACCGGGAACCAGACTACAAGTAGGCTTTGGAAAACCCCCGATGTGTTCCCGACGTTATATGCTGGTCGTACTGCGTCGGACATGTACACTCCAAATAACAATTAGATGTTCGGGAAGAGTATAATGGCATTCAGGCATATAGTGAAGCCGTTTTTGCTTCCACATCACCAATCGGGATTTTCTCAATGGGATAAATGCTAATCAGATAGAAATGAGCATACTTGGTAAATACTGTATATGTTATAAACATAAAGCTCACAGCAGGCTTTGGTATCTACAAGCGATTTAGTTACGGATGACGTTCAACAACAAAAACTATTCAACTAAAAATCGGTATCAATAGCATAATTTACCGAATATGTCTGAAATACTAGTACACTGCATATATATTTGCAAAGTTAAGAATATGAACAGGAACTGTAAGCTAAATTGCCGTAGGACCGGTATTTTTTTTAAATTTATTTCTTATGTAAGTTAAGTTGTTCAAGTTAACAGTCCTTCATTCGGTTTCCATTGATGACGTCATGATTAAATAAGTTTATGTAACTCGTTGGTAGGTAATAGGGAAATTGCGTAGTGAACGTGTACGATTAAGTACTACGTTAAAGATCAGGATTGTGTCAAATTCTCTAAAAGAATGTATGAGAAAATCCGACATGAACTCGCCATTGGAATGAAATTTACATCGAACAGACTTCGTGTTTGTCAGATATGAAAACGATTATTTATATCTTGATACCATTTTCTAGCATACAACATATGAAATTATATTATTTATACGGTCATATGGAAATAATGGTTTGCCCGTGGAATTCTAAAATGGGTTATATTAGGTTGATGTCTGTATGCTAAGGCCTGATAACGCAAGGCCAAGCGTTGGTGATACTAGTATTCATCCAGCATATTCGAACGCTGGTTTAACGCAGGACCACAGATATCCGTTCCATTGAATGTAATAATCACACAAGGGTTTCGTGTTGGCAAACACTCCACAACATACATGTGCCTTAAATAATATGTGTTCATTGAGTGCTGACGAAGGCAAACTGGTTTGTCTAAGTTGGACTAAGTTAGGGACCACTGCATATACATCCATCTGCTTGTAAAAAGAACTACACCGCTATGGTATCGAGTGCTCGTCCAATACAGCTGGCACTTGGGTTACGTTTGCATTTAAAAGTAATACTTTCAAGGCTTGAAGACTTTCAAGAAGCTGTGAGCCAGATACACAACTTGCATAGTGTGAACTTATTATTATACTTTTGAAACGCTTATCAATGCTGCTACTTACGTTTTAATATCGTGTAAACTTACCTCAAAGAAATATACTAACAAGAGACATATTTCTTGTGTACTATAAGGTAGTGTATAAAGAAGTTCTGTTCCAATTTATGAGAACTCCGTGGCTTTTTTACTAAAATGTGCATGGCAGCTAAAAAGTTTCAAATGGTACGCTATTTTGAAAAGGTGGTGTACATGTCAATGTACTTGTTCAATTGCACATTTCCGATCGACACATCTTATTGAAAATGATCTTCAATTCATCTAAATAAATATATGCCTATGTATGCAAGTAGCATTTATTACTTGAAATAAATGATATCAAGAAAACAGTTATCGAAAAATATTTCACTGTGAAATGCGTCACGTTAATCTCGCTACAAAACGCTTGCATGTTCACATCAACTTTAGTTTATAAATGTGACGTACTTTATTCGTTGCATAACGGAATTTGTATGTCTACGTGATTTGGAATGTTTTTAATTCCGGCATTGCCTTTATGTTTATTCTCCAACATCACGGGGAAGTGGTGTGTTGGGATTCCTACCATGTTTTTACTCTTCGTAAATTTCTGTACCTATCAGGGTCATTTCAATCAAGGTATTTGTGCGCAAAAAATGACACTGTTGGTGCATATCGTTGAGGTGTTACCAAGGAAACCAATGGTGTGACTATAGCCATACCATTGTAGCCATGTATCATTTGTCCACGTAGTGTTTTATTATAGATCAAATAATTATATAAGGTAGTTAACATTAGTCGAATTGGATTGGCCCCAAGTCAATTGTTTGTCTGGAAATCACCTAAATACACAATTATCACATTAAAAACCATTAAAATATTCTGTTGAAATAGAAGTTCATGTTACCATAGCAACATAAAGTTTAATGATATTCAAACGACAAAAATGATATGTTTTATTCCTACATTACTCTCTGCCAATAAAACAGGTTTCACAGCCTTACAATGAACATAATTTATTCGATTTATGCAAGAAAGTTTTATCTTTCGCCATTGTCGTTTCCATAGCAACCACGAGTGTTGTCGAAATAAATATATGTAATGCTATTCAAAGTCTTCTTACAAACTTCTTATATGTGCCTGTCTACATATCAAGTTTTCAAACGGAAACTTGAAAATGATTGAATATGTATGCGCATCACATAATGACGATATCTGCACGGATGGGCATGCCTGACCAACAGCTAGACTGACATATCAACAAATGAAAGCCCGTATGTAGGTCAAATAAAGGTCCTCAGTCAGTATTCAATAAATAGGGGACCAATAAAATGCTTTAAGTTTAATATCATAATCCAAATAAAGAAAATAATTAATGTATTGTGGTAAAAAATAATTTTCATATTTTCTGAAAAGTGGGTGGGGTAAATCGACCCCCTCATTTTCACATTTTTTGCTTTATTTTTGTAAATAAATGGTTTAACGAAGATGTTTTGCTCTTAAATTCCTTATATTCAACATGATGGTTTGATATTTTAACCTGTGTTGGTGTATAACTTTAAAATACTGTTAAAAGTGTACACCTACATTTTCAGGGAATAAAATAATAAAAATTATGGTGACCTTTTTCAAATCGCATTTCAAGGTACTTCCCCCACTTTCTGGACCGGGGATTTTGTCCTGGTAATAGCTTAGATATTATAATAATTGAAAATACACAAAACAATTCTTTTGCAATTTTGTCTAGGTCATGTGTTTTTTGGGGCTAGAATGACTGGACTAATTTATATTGCACTTGACAACTGTGAAGGTGATCCAGAAAAGATGCGTCGAGTATTTGACAATGATGATGACCATTTCCGCAATGTTCACATAAACTGTCCAGATGATTCAGAATGTAAAATTCCAGGATATATACCAGACTGGAACCAGAATGTAAAATTCCAGGATATATACCAGACTAGAATCAGAATGTAAAATTCCAGGATATATACCAGACTAGAATCAGAATGTAAAATTCCAGGATATATACCAGACAACACAATCTTTAGAAATCCTGATGCAATAAGAATATTTGTGAACTTTTTACATGATTTAAATCATATAAAAATGCAAGAGATTATGCATTGTCTAATGATACTTACTACGTGGAAAGTTTTAATCACACATGTCTAATATATTTGGATAAAACGATTGATGACAAGGATACAAGCTATGAGACTAGAATAAATTTGTCCGTATTAAGCTGGAACGAACATGTAGATAGTGTTGTGTTTTTCGAGGCAAGGAAGGCAAGTTGTACAGCAAATCGTCATAAGAAAAAGGCTATGTGCCTTTGTTGTGAGGAAATGGCGGTTATCTAAATGAAAGTCCTAACACAGCATTGGTCGCAGAAACCATCAGTGATTTTATGGCAATTTTGTGAATGCAGTAACTGTATTATGCTTTGTGAAATTGATGGAACTGTAAATATGTAAATTATGGAGATGTTGGTGTTTGAACATGTTCCTATTATTGAAGTGACTGCAGATGATGAATTAATTTTAAATATGTATTTCGTGTAATTTGGGATTTTCCCCGAATTTGATGTTGGATCGAAACAAAGATGTGGGTTCACCAGACATGCTGTCTGGGTCAGTTCAGGACACTTCAAGTTCAATGGATCACCTTTGAATTCAAGACTCAGTGTGTATTGTTCATGGTCAAGCAATAAATTTTACAGTTTGTTTATAACTTGGAACTTTCTGCGGATGATCTGATAGCGATCTTGTTAATTGTTAATTGTGTTATGTTTTGGAGTGTGCTATCCCTCAAGGGACAGTTCAAAGATGATCAAATACCTGGAACTTTATTGCTTGCCATTTAATCGTTTAATGGGGCTAGTTAAGCGGTTGTTTGTAACAATAATGAGACATTAAGTTTGCGGAATTCTCAGGAAATAATTGTTATGGAAATCATGAATTATGGACAGTAAATTGCTGGTGATTTGAGAATCAGTACAAGGAAGAATGATGTTAATGGTTATAGCTGTCTACAAATATGAATACCAGAATTTTAAGAAGATGTACCTTGCAAAGTGTGTAATGTAAAGTTAGGTGTGTCAGACGGTCCCAGTTGATGATGTTGTTCTCTTACTTGACAGCTGGTCAAGGGATGAGGGAAAACATTACAAAAGGAATTTCCTGTATAACCAAGGCATTGCGTGGGTTGTGGTGTTGGACTTTTCCTTTTGTGCAAATGATTGAAGCTGTCGAACAGTTTTGTTCTCTCTTCATGTGTTGGCATAATAACAGTTGAGTGCCGAATGTGGCATGTATTCTATGTTTGATCACTGCTCCATTAACCGAAAATGCAGTTTTGGTCTTCGTTAGGTGTCTTGCCGGTCACATAATTATTCGCCATCGGGAATTAAGGAGTTACAACAGTAAAATTCCATAAATTGAATCTGTGGTTTGTTGTAACAAGTCTGACGTTTGGAGATGTGACACCCTTCATGTGATTGCTGCTCATCTACGTTTTCAAGTTTATTCTTCAAATTGGATTAACGCATATTATTCATTATTTTGGATTATATGCCTTATAATCATTTGGAATTAGTTGCTGAGAGTTACATGTTTTTTTATTAATATGCCTCAAAATCATTTGGATTAGTAGCAGATAGTTATTCTAATGTTGGATTAATTAGACTCCTCATCAGTTGGATTAATGTGTTCGCGTCATTCATTATATTCTGGATTATAAGTGTATTCATTCAATTGGATTTAAACAAGTGTTTTATTTTCAGTTGTTTTAATAAAAGTTCCATTTTGTAAGGTTTTCATTTAACGTTTAATGTTCACATTATTTGTCATGGACATATTGGTAGAGACGACTACCACTTAAAAATATTGTTATAGTGCCTATTTCTATTCTCATTCATGTGTTAAATTAAATTAAAGGCACCAGGACTAAACCTCATTGGTAGAGACGACTACCAAGTCAATATATTGTGTTTAGTGTGAAAGTAAAGAACAATGTGTGAAAGTGAATTATTAAACCAGGACATAATAGGACAATTTATTCAGTTTAATGACTATTTGGACAATATATGTGAACTGTGAAGGACACTTTTCAACATACCAATGAACAACGTTTGGACTTATATCAAAATCATAATGCATGTTTATTTCCTTTTTGTTTGGAGTATTTGTTTCTATGCAATGAATGTTTCGTTGATATAGGTCATGTATATAATTCAAAACTTTACTTCATATTATAATGTTATGTTCATTTTAATATGGGAGTATGCGAAATGACTACACTTTTTGTTGTCCTAAATTTTGGGGTGAAGACCGTAATGGGGACCATTAAGTCTAAGGGAGGGGGATTTTTGTGTTTTTCGAGGTAAAGGTACATGTGTAATGGTGCATTATATATCTATATCTACTTTACAGGAATATTGAGTATTCCTCACTCTCTCATGGTCAAAGTTTAAGTGTTCCAGTGACTGCACACGGTTCACCTTGGTGACCTCTGCAAGATACTCTGTCTCTCGGAACAAAGGAGATAGCATGTTGGGTTATTAATAGATTTCCAGGAATAGTATAGACAGGTATGCTATCAATAAAATTTATGGTGCTTTACTCCTTTTATGGGGGCTACCCTCTTTGATTTATGCTACCCCCTTTATATGGAAGGTGCTGACGGAAATATGGTGCTATACCCCATATTTTGGAGGGCATACTATAAAACCTGGGCTGGGCGCGTGGGCTGGGCCCTTGGGCTGGGCTCATGGGCTGGGCTCATGGGCTGGGCTCAGAAGATATGACCTTAATTATTTACATTTTTTAGGGACACTCTGCTATAAAAAGTTCAGTTCTGCTATTAAAAGGTCAGTTAAGGATAACAGAACACATTACGGGTATTACAATTCCCACGAGACATGGTTTACTGGCAGATGATATGATAAACTCCTACACTTAGTCTCTGTGTGATAAATTGATTTTGGGAGCTTGCTTAAGTTTTCGGACCTGGCTTAATATGCTAAAAAGCGTAAAATAATATTTTGAAATATTTACAAAGATTAAATATCATATTATGACCAAGCAACAAAAATCCTGATCGAACGCACAAAAAGAGTGCTTTATTGCGATAAACACTGTACCCTTTATCGACTCAACTTTATCAGGAATTAAAACCTAGATTGTTTTGTCAGTTATTCGATGCCTTTGTTGGGTCTATTTTAAGTTATGCATCAGAAATATGGGGATTTACTAAACCTGAAGCGACCAAGGAAAGAATTTTTAAACAGTTAAAAAAGACGGTTCTAGCTATTTCCGTTAGCTATTTATTGTAAAAAGCATTAGAATTGAGAAACAGTATGATACATAATATTGATACTTCAAAATACATGCACTTAGTTATATTTAGAATGAATAACCCATAAAAGTGTCAGTTTTGACTCAGTGTTTGAAAAAACAAAGAAGAGCTCCACAAGGTAATGCTACATGCCAAATATCTTTACAAACTCACTGTTGGACACAGCATCACATCAAGTCACATTATTACAATTAATACCCATTCATCCAGTTGTTCTGCATTGGAAGTATATCTGGTCACTCGTCATCACTACTGCTACTACTACTGCTGCTATTTATAACAAGAGGGCCATGATGGCCCAATATCGCTCACCTGATTATAAACCCTGCACAATTTTCACCCAAAGGAATAATTTGAACATCTTGGTAGAAAACCACAAGATCATCATCATCAGATGCTACATACCAATTATCAAAACTCTAGGCAGTGTAGTTTTAGGCAAGAAGATATTAATATGTTTTCCCTATATAAGTCTATATAAAACGGTGACCCCCGAGTGGGGCCAATTTTGACCACAGGGGCATAATTTGAAAAATCTTGGTAGAGGACCACTAGATGATGCTACATACCAAATATCAAAGCTCTATGCAGTGTAGTTTTAGACAAGAAGATTTTTATATGTTTTCCCTATATAAGTCTATGTAAAATGGTGACCCCTGGGGCTGGGCCAATTTTGACCCCAGGGGCATAATTTGCACAATCGTGGTAGGGGACCACTAGATGATGCTACATACCAAATATCAAATCTCTTAGGCATTGTAGTTTTAGACAAGAAGATTTTTATATGTTTTCCCTATATAAGTTTAAGTAAAATGGTGACCCCCAGGGTGGGGCCAATTTTGACCCCAGGGGCATAATTTGAACAATCTTTGTACAGGACCTCTAGCTGAGTCTACATACCAAATATGAAAGCCCTGGGCCAAGCAATTTCGGAGAAGAAGATTTTTTAAGGTTTCCCCTATATAACTCTATGTAAAACTAAGGGCCAACGGGACGGGGCCAATTTTAACCCCAGGGGCATAATTTGAACAATCTTTGTAGAGGACCTCTAGCTGAGTCTACATACCAAATATGAAAGCCCTGGGCCAAGCGGTTTCGGAGAAGAAGATTTTTTAAGGTTTCCCCTATATAACTCTATGTAAAACTAAGGGCCCCCGGGGCGGGGCCAATTAAGACCCCAGGGACATAATTTGAACAATCTTTGTAGTGGACCTCTAGCTGAGTCTACATACCATATATGAAAGCCCTGGGCCAAGCAATTTCGGAGAAGAAGATTTTTTAAAGTTTTCTCTATATAACGGGGAACTCTATGTAAAACTAAGGGCCCCCGGGGCGGGTCCAATTTTGACCCCAGGGGCGTAATTTGAACAATCTTTGTAGAGGACCTCTAGCTGAGTCTACATACCAAATATGAAAGCCCTGGGCCAAGCGGTTTCGGAGAAGAAGACTTTTAAAGGTTTCCCCTATATAACTCTTTGTAAAACTAAGGGCCCACGGGACGGGGCCAATTTTGACCCCAGGGACATAATTTGAACAATCTTTGTAGAGGACCTCTAGCTGAGTCTACATACCAAATATAAAAGCACTGGGCCAAGCGGTTTTGGAGAAGAAGATTTTTTAAGGTTTCCCCCATATAACTCTATGTAAAACTAAGGGCCCCTGGGGCGGGGCCAATTTTGACCCCAGGGACATAATTTTATCAATCTTTGTAGAGGACCCCAAGGTGATGCTACAAACCAAATATGAAAGCTCTAGGCCTTACGGTTTCAGAGAAGAAGATTTTTGAAGTTTCCTTTTTGAAAATCTATTTTTAGCCTGTGTGACCTAGTTATGCGACGGACTGGAATTTTTTTAACAACTTTGGTAGAGGTCCACCCAAGGAACATTCCTGTAAAGTTTTATCAAATTTGGCCAAGCGGTTTAGGAAGAGAAGTCGTTTGAAGAAATTGTTGACGGACGCACGACGCACGACGCTCGACGGACGACGGACGACGGACATCTCGGTATGACAAAACCTCACCATGACCACATTGTGGTCAGGTGAGCTAACAATAACAGTGGGTCGACGTGTGCTGGCCTTTGGAGTGCCGGCATATTTCCGTTTTCTTCCCGTTGCAGAAGCTTGCTGTATCCTTGAGGTTTCATTTAAATCCGTGTAAGAAAAGCATCTCATGGCAGGTGTAATTACACTAATACCAGGCTCGCCATCTCTAAACAAATTTTCCTCTAAGTCCACCTCCACCCCTTGCTGTTCCTTTACCACGTCAGCAAACGAACGCTCGAGAAAGATTTTTTTAGACATGTTTACTATTTGAGTTTAGATGCAGGAATGAACTGAAGTTCGATTCTCAGGACTAATCATTGCTCATTATGCTTCAAAACTTTGTTTTGACATCAAGTGTGTTACATACTCTGGTGTCTAAAACTTAGGTGGAAGCCCATTTCAGGAAGTTGGCAGAGTGGTGACTAAAATATAGCTTGGCATATTGGATCTCACTTGGCCTCTTACTCAGCAGTACTGTGCTAGATTAATGATCATTTAGATTTTAAATGGACAGCTTTGACTGCCATGTGACCATCATGTGTGTTTTATTATTTGTTAATTGGAAGATGCCATGATAATTCCATGACGTCACTGTCCAGCAGAATTACATCTATCCCTTGGGGTTAATATTTGACTGATTATTGCATGCTGATTACTTGTCATTTACAACAATCCCTGCTAAAAGAAAACAAATTAACCGTGAATAGGAAAATGTTATGGTATTCTACGGATCAGGAATATTAATAATTATATGTATTTTTTTCTTATTTTTGGCACTGTATTAGTTATTGGTCTTCCATAAAAAACTATGGAATTATAATTGCAAGCTGAACGTTAGCATAGCATAGCAATGAGCAAAATTGATATATACATTTAATAGTCACTGAAATATGTGAATGATTGTACATTGCTTGCAAATTGTTATATTTTATAAATTTAACCAAGAGTTACGTAACTTGTCTGTTTGATACCCCTAGACTCAGATACACTCAGTCAATCCCATAAATTACAGAGGCTACAGAGATAATTATGTACATGATAGTAATTTTCATCATATGCAATGCTGACTACTGCAATGGCTCCCAGCATTCTTCAAAAAGTTTAGCTAAAAAGATATAATAATAATTTGCGCCATTTTGGTAAGTCGTTGGACTCAAAATATAAAAAAATGAAAAAGTGTATCAAACATAACTTTCTTGATATTTTGAAAGGTAAATCATATTTCAATATGCATACATGAATAGACTTAAAAGTATTAAATTGCTCATTCTCGGTCTTACACTGCAACTGCTTTCTATCATTCAATAAAATCAAATCTCACTGGGGATTGTAATTATGGGGTTATCCAACTGCTATCCTCATCTGAACTTATAATTGTTCATTTGAACTTTTTATAGAAGTTCATCTCCTGAAAGATGTAAACAATTGAGGTCATGTCTCAAGAGCCCAACCCATATGCCCAGCCCACGAGCCCAGCCCACGGGCCCAGCCCACAGACCCAGCCCAGGTTTTATAGTATGCCATTTTGGAGGGAGGGTATAACCATCTGTGAACAAACAAGTCAAAGATAGACAAGGAACACGAAACTCAAATGTGGTTTCAAAAAGATCGCAAGTGGTTCAAGGGCAAACATTTGGCGAACGTGGCACCCGCAGCTAACCGATAAAGGTTCAAAGTTCAGAAACCATGCATACTACTGTATGGAACACTGCAATGGAAGTGCTGTTACTCTTAGACAAATGCTTGATAGTTGCATATTGCACTTTCAAAACAATTACGAACACTGTGGACATGATTCGCCGTGTCGTGTCGCTGGATATGTCCCGGAATTCGATATTCTTCGGGCCCCGGAGGCAGTACGAATCTTAGAGGACTTCTTGCACAAACAAACTGTTTACAAGTTTGCGGAGGATTATGTGTTAGCACGTAACACATATTACGTTGAGAGTTATAATAATTCATGTCTGATCTACTTGGATAAACGGATCCATTATGGGAACAAAATGTATGAAATTAGAAGAGACTTATCTGTTCTGGACTGGAATGAGCATGTGGACCGTCCGTACACATCTATCTACAGAAGGATCCGACCGGATCACGTGGGTCGTCGAAGTGGGAAGAAAAGGTATAAAAAAAGACTTATCACTTTGTGAAAGACATTATGCAACACCTCTTGGAAGTGGCAGCTACGAACAGGCCAGTAAATGAAGACAGTGATATTGAGGATGTTTATGATGATGATACAAGTGATTCAGACAGTGGTGGTGATTCTCTGTGATATAAATTATTTTCTGTGATATGTACTCATTCCACAGTTTAAGAACGAAATTAGTACATGTAAACTTTATGATTATATCTAGCGGATTAATCAGGTTTACATTTTGATGTAGACACTTTAGAAACCTATAAATGTTTAGTTGTTGTTCAGTATCTTGTACATTGTTTTCATGTAAATAATTGTATTAAGCATAATAATTATAATAATCATATATTGTATGTACTAGTATATATAATTATCATGGTATATAATATGTGTGTGTGTGTATAAAAATAAATTATCGCATAAAATTAATTTCAATTCTCAAGTATTTCTCAAGTCTAAAGCAGAAATCGGTAACTATCTGACCAGGTTGGAGACATCTCTGACCAGGATGGAGATCAAATCCATGCATTCCTGCTTGCAAGTCAGGCACTTTTCCGGCTAAATTACCCGGCCCGACACATATGACCATGATGACAGTGTCCCAGCTTATTGCCATTTACCACTGTATTACATAGACATGACCTATTACCAAGATCAAAATAGCAGTGTCTACTAAGGTAAATACTCATATTTATATGAGAAAATTAAGTCTACATACTACACAAAAATGTTATTTACTAAATTCAAGGTAACTTTTGTTTTACAATGAATTGAAACGTCCTCTATAGTCTATACTGTTTCTGGTGCATGTCTACATAAGTTGTGTACACTGCCCCAGGCACCATACTTCATGATTATAAGAGAATAGAGAAAATGTCACTAAAAATTTACAATACCTTATGTAATAATTATTGTTTTGTCATAAATTACCCAGAGAACAATTACATTCTTTCCTGAGTCTGAGAATGTAGAATGAAATCAAAATGGCAAACTAATAATTATCAATGATCACTCAAGCCTGTTCTACCTGTAACCGATGAACATTCCGGCAGACTGCAATAAACCAATTAGAGCAGACGGGTAGTGGTCAATTGCGAGGGTAATAAATTAGGTTCAAATGTCAAACAACCACTGGATAACTCTGATACTCTGATATTCTTCCTGGTAGAACAGCGTCGGTATTTAGTCAAGTAAGTCAAGTGGTATGCAATTATGCATGTTTTGCACATCAACATATTGTTTCTGACAAGAAATATGAAGTTACAATGTAATACAATTAATTTTGATACCTACAAAAGAATATTAAATTTTGAATTGAATCTTGAAGAGTGAAACTTATATTTGTATATTGAAAGGTAAATAATAAATAGTAATGATGTAACGAAATGTCTCTTATTGTTCTTAACAATGCTGGAAACCCGCCGAAATGCTGTTAACCTGCAGTATCCTGAGATAATGACAAAAAGAAACAGCAGCTGGAGATGCTTTGTATAGACATAATGTCTTTGGAAGAAGAGGTGGAAAGTGACATGTTCTTAATACTTGTATATGAATACACGTACTCAACATACTAGTACATGGAATAAACTATTAAAAACTAAAATGAACTGTCCATATTTATTTAAACAAGAGGGCCATGATGGCCCAATATCGTTCACCTGATTATAAACCCTGCACAATTTTCACCCAAAGGAATAATATGAACATCTTGGTAGAAAACCACAAGATGATGCTACATACCAATTATCAAAACTCTAGGCAGTGTAGTTTTAGGCAGGAAGATATTAATATGTTTTCCCTATATATAAGTCTACGTAAAACGGTGACCCCCGAGTGGGCCCAATTTTGACACCAGGGGCATACTTTGAAAAATCTTGGAAGAGGACCGCTAGATGATGCTACATACCAAATATCAAAGCTCTATGCAGTGTAGCTTTAGACAAGACGATTTTTATATGTTTTCCCTATATAAGTCTATGTAAAACGGTGACCCCCAAGGATGGGCCACTTTTGACCACAGGGGCATAATTTGCACAATCTTGATAGGGGACCACTAGATGATGCTACATACCAAATATCAAAGCTCTTAGTCATTGTAGTTTTAGACAAGAAGAGTTTTATATGTTTTCCCTATATACGTCTAAGTACAAGAGGGCCATGATGGCCCAATATCGCTCACCTGATTATAAACCCTGCACAATTTTCACCCAAAGAAATAATTTGAACATCTTGGTAGAAAACCACAAGATGATGCTACATACCAATTATCAAAACTCTAGGCAGTGTAGTTTTAGGCAAGAAGATATTAATATGTTTTCCCTATATAAGTCTTTGTAAAACGGTGACCCCCGAGTGGGGCCAATTTTGACCCCAGGGGCATATTTTGAAAAATCTTGGTAGAGGACCACTAGATGATGCTACATACCAAATATCAAAGCTCTATGCTGTGTAGTTTTATACAAGAAGATTTTTATATGTTTTCCCTATATAAGTCTATGTAAACGGTGACCCCCGGGGCTGGGCCAATTTTGACCCCAGGGGCATAATTTGCACAATCTTGGTAGGGGACCACTAGATGATGCTACATACCAAATATCAAAGCTCTTAGGCATTGTAGTTTTAGACAAGAAGATTTTTATATGTTTTCCCTATATAAGTCTAAGTAAAATGGTGACACCCAGGGTGGGGCCAATTTTGACCCGAGGGGAATAATTTGAACAATCTTTGTAGAGGACCTCTAGCTGAGTCACATACCACATATGAAAGCCCTGTGCCAAGCGGTTACGGAGAAAAATATTTCGTCAGAAACGCAAAGAAACACAAATGCCAGTCATAATTAGCGAGGATTTGCCAGAACGTGTCTCCAAGACTCGAACCGGCCTCTACCAGCTGATGAAAGACTCTATTGATCAGGGCAAAAAAGCGTTCTTTAAATACGATCAATTAGTTGTGGATGGAGAATACTATGTGTATGATCCCATACAAAAGAAACCTATTCACGTGATGAAATAGGATGTCGGTCAAAGCCCAAAATACAAATCTCAAAAACTTGATTTTAACATTTGTTCATTGAATATTCAAGGACTGAAAAAATATGCCTCGAATATTGTGTTTCAAACTTTTTGTCAGCAGTATAATATTATCTCATTGAGCGAGCATGGAGAATTTGACAATTTTTTACCAGGTTTTGTAAACTTTGATTTTATACGAACAGGTCACGGTAAACGTGGATCTGGCGGTGTAACGGTTTTCGTTAATGAGTCACTTTTCAATACAAACTATATAAAGCGAATTTACAGTGAATGGAGCGACTGTATAATTCTACATATTAATCGTAATCTAACGGGACTCAATTTAGATTCGATACTTTTGTCTACCTATGTTTCTCCTGAACGATCTGTCATATACGACGCGTGCCATAGTAACGGGATAGACATTATGAATGATAAAATGACGTCAATACTGTCAGATTTTCCAGATGTAACTTTTATAATAGCTGGTGATCTAAATGCGAGAACAAAAAATCTAGATGACTTTATCCCAAGTGATGATGTTGACTATATATTCCAATGCGATAATGCGTACCCAAGTGATCTTTCTGTATGCCACGAAACAATAAAGACACAGTGCTTAATAATTTTGGCTTGGCCTTAATGGACCTATGCCGTACACATGATGTACGAGTACATATATTCAACGGTAGATAACATAGTGATAAAGAGGGTCATTACACGTGTACTGCCAACGACGGTAAAAGTCTGGTCGATTATGTAATTTGCTCCACTCCATTATTTAACTATTGTACAGATTTTCACATTGGAATTGATGACTTCTCGGACCATTTTCCTGTGTGTTGTAGACTATCGTTTAATAGTAATATAGAGCGCTGCGAACAAATAGACGATCAATCGAATTTAAAAAAAGGCATGCTCTTTTAAGTGGAAAGAATCCTCAAAACCCATATTTATTGAAACCTTTACGCATCTATTCCAACAATTTAGCTCCACAGTAATACCTATAAACTCTGTTGAAAAATTGGCGGAATTCGATTCACTGTACAAGCAAGCCGGTGTGTCTATGAAAAGGGGCTCTGGCTCTACCACGGTATCCACTTCACAACCAGAATGGTGGAATGACGAGTGTTTGAAAGCCAAACGTGCCAAATATAAGTACTTGAGACGATTTCGGGCTTCCAACCTACAAACTGACTTTAACTTATATGTCTTGCACAGAAGGCAATTTAAAAGTAAGTGTTTTGAAAACAAGAGGGCCATGATGGCCCAATATCGCTCACCTGATAATAAACCCTGCACAATTTTCACCCAAAGGAATAATTTGAACATCTTGGTAGAAAACCATAAGATGATGCTACATACCAATTATCAAAACTCTAGGCAGTGTAGTTTTAGGCAAGAAGATATTAATATGTTTTCCCTATATAAGTCTATGTAAAACGGTGACGCCGAGTGGGGCCAATTTTGATCCCAGGGGCATGATTTGAAAAATCTTGGTAGAGGACCTCTAGATGATGCTACATACCAAATATCAAAGCTCTATGCAGTGTAGTTTTAGACAAGAAGATTTTTATTTGTTTTCCCTATATAAGTCTATGTAAAACGGTGATTCCAGGGCTGGACCAATTTTGACCCCAGGGGCATAATTTGAAAAATCTTGGTAGAGGACCTCTAGATGATGCTACATACCAAATATCAAAGCTCTATGCAGTGTAGTTTTAGACAAGAAGATTTTTATTTGTTTTCCCTATATAAGTCTATGTAAAACGGTGACCCCAGGGCTGGGCCAATTTTGACCCCAGGGGCATAATTTGCACAATCTTGGTAGGGGACCACTAGATGATGCTACATACCAAATATCAAAGGTCTTAGGCATTGTAGTTTTAGACAAGAACATTTTTATATGTTTTCCCTATATAAGTCTAAGTAAAATGGTGACCCCCAGGGTGGGGCCAATTTTGACCCGAGGGGAATAATTTGAACAATCTTTGTAGAGGACCTCTAGCTGAGTCTACATACCAAATATGAAAGCCCTGGGCCAATCGGTTTCGGAGAAGAAGATTTTTTAAGGTTTTCCCTATATAACTCTATGTAAAACTAAGGGCCCCCCGGGGCGGGGCCAATTTTGACTCCAGGGACATAATTTGAACAATCTTTGTAAAGGACCACTAGCTGAGTCTACATACCACGTATGAAAGCCCTGGGCAAAGCGGTTACGGAGAAGAAGATTTTTTAAGGTTTCCCCTATATAACTCTATGTAAAACTAAGGGCCCCCGGGGCGGGGCCAATTTTGACCCCAGGGACATAATTTGAACAATCTTTGTAGAGGAGCTCTAGCTGAGTCTACATACCAAATATGAAAGCCCTGGGCCAAGCGGTTTCGGAGAAGAAGATTTTTTAAGGTTTTCCCTATATAACTCTATGTAAAACTAAGGCCCCCGGGGCGGGGCCAACTTTGACCCGAGGGGAATAATTTTAACAATCTTTGTAGAGAACCTCTAGCTGATTCTATATACCAAATATGAAAGCCCTGGACCAAGCCGTTTCGGAGAAGAAGATTTTTTAAGGTTTTCCCCATGAAACTCTATGTAAAACTAAGGGCCCCTGGGGTGGGGCCAATTTTGACCCAAGGGACATAATTTGAACAATCTTTGTAGAGGACCCCAAGGTGATGCTACATACCAAATATGAAAGCTCTAGGCCTTACGGTTTCAGAGAAGAAGATTTTTGAAGTTTCCTTTTTGAAAATCTATTTTTAGCCTGTGTGACCTAGTTATGTGACGGACTGGAATTTTTTTAACAACTTTGGTAGAGGTCCACCCAAGGAACATTCCTGTTAAGTTTTATAAAATTTGGCCTAGCGGTTAAGGAGGAGAAGTCGTTTGAAGAAATTGTTGACGGACGCACGACGCACGACGCACGCCGCACGACGCACGACGGACGACGGACGACGGACATCTCGGTATGACAAAACCTCACCATGACCACATTATGGTCAGGTGAGCTAAAAAGCGGTCACTTGAAAGGCAGCGAAGACAAGAACTTGTCAATTGCAGCAGAAACCCAAAATCCTTCTGGCATAAGATTAAAGGGGTCGCAAACAAAAACACTTGTACTCGGTCAGACAGTATTAGTATTAGTGGTGATAAATGGTTCACATACTTCCAGAATTTATTCAGACGTGATGCCAATGATGATATAGAAGGGCCGAGTATACTTGATGACATAACAAGGGAGGTAAATGCAGACGACCTTAACTTACCGATATCAGCAGAAGATATCCGACATAGCGTTACAGCTATCCATAGTAATCGTGCTACTGGTACTGATGGATTGTGCATTGAAATGTATAACAAGAGGGCCATGATGGCCCAATATCGCTCACCTGATTATAAACCCTGCACAATTTTCACCCAAAGGAATAATTTGAACATCTTGGTAGAAAACCACAAGATGATGCTACATACCAATTATCAAAACTCTAGGCAGTGTAGTTTTAGGCAAGAAGGTATTAATATGTTTTCCCTATATAAGTCTATGTAAAACGGTGACCCCCGAGTGGGGCCAATTTTGACCCCAGGGGCATTATTTGAAAAATCTTGGTAGAGGACCACTAGATGATGCTACATACCAAATATCAAAGCTCTATGCAGTGTAGTTTTAGACAAGAAGATTTTCATATGTTTTCCCTATATAAGTCTATGTAAAACGGTGACCCCCGGGGCTTGGCCAATTTTGACCCCAGGGGCATAATTTGCACAATCTTGGTAGGGGACCACTAGATGACGCTACATACCAAATATCAAAGCTCTTAGGCATTGTAGTTTTAGACAAGAAGATTTTTATATGTTTTCCCTATATAAGTCTAAGTAAAATGGTGACCCCCAGGGTGGGGCCAATTTTGACCCGAGGGGAATAATTTGAACAAGCTTTGAAGAGGACCTCTAGCTGAGTCTACATACCAAATATGAAAGCCCTGGCCCAAGCAATTTCGGAGAAGAAGTTTTTTTAAGGTTTTCTCTATATAACTCTATGTAAAACTAAGGGCCCCCGGGGCGGGGCTAATTTTGACCCCAGGGGCATAATTTGAACAATCTTTGTAGAGGACCTCTAGCTGAGTCTACATACCAAATATGAAAGCCCTGGGCCAAGCGGTTTCGGAGCAGAAGATTTTTAAAGGTTTCCCCTATATAACTCTATGTAAAACTAAGGGCCCCCGGGGCGGGGCCATTTTTGACCACAGGGACATAATTTGAACAATCTTTGTAGAGGACCTCTAGCTGAGTCTACATACCAAATATGAAAGCCCTGGGCCAAGCGGTTTCTGAGAAGAAGATTTTTTAAGGTTTCCCCTATATAACTCTATGTAAAACTAAGGGCCCCCGGGGCGGGGCCAATTTTGACCCCAGGGACATAATTTTAACAATCTTTGTAGAGGACCCCAAGGTGATGCTACATACCAAATATGAAAGCTCTAGGCCTTACGGTTTCAGAGAAGAAGATTTTTGAAGTTTCCTTTTTGAAAATCTATTTTTAGCCTGTGTGACCTAGTTATGCGACGGACTGGAATTTTTTTAACAACTTTCGTAGAGGTCCACCCAAGGAACATTCCTGTTAAGTTTTATCAAATTTGGCCAAGCGGTTTAGGAGGAGAAGTCGTTTGAAGAAATTGTTGACGGACGCACGACGCACGACGCACGACGCACGCCGCACGACGCACGACGCACGACGGACGACGGACATCTCGGTATGACAAAACCTCACCATGACCACATTGTGGTCAGGTGAGCTAAAAACACTTTAGATATTGTCTTGCCATATTTATTTACACTGTTTAACAATATATATGTCAGTGGTCAATTTCCCGCACAGTGGAGTGAAAATATCATTACCCCTATTCACAAGAAGGGCTCTAAGCTCGAGCCAAATAACTTTAGGGCCATATCACTAATAAACTCATTGAGTAAAATATTTGTTCACATTTTAACAAGACGCTTAACTAATTGGTGTGAAAATAACAATGTGATCAATGAATCACAAGCTGGTTTCCGGTCACAATACTCCACAATTGACAATATATTTACATTACATGGAGTAATACAAAAGTATTTATCTAAACGCAAAGGACGTTGTTATGTTTTTATATAGATTTCTTGAAGGCCTTTGAGGTCACAAACCACCAAATAGAGTTGTTCTTTAACTCAATGTAAAGTGACCTTGGTCAGCCAAAACAAATGTCAACTTTTTGTCCATGGGGCCCTCTCAAAATCTTTTAATCAATAGAAATAGCATCCAGCTTGAAGAAAATGAAAACAAGAGGGCCATGATGGCCCAATATCGCTCACCTGATTATAAACCCTGCACAATTTTCACCCAAAGGAATAATTTGAACATCTTGGTAGAAAACCACAAGATGATGCTACATACCAATTATCAAAACTCTAGGCAGTCTAGTTTTAGGCAAGAAGATATTAATATGTTTTCCCTATATAAGTCTATGTAAAACGGTGACCCCCGAGTGGGGCCAATTTTGACCCCAGGGGCATAATTTGAAAAATCTTGGTAGAGGACCACTAGATGATGCTACATACCAAATATCAAAGCTCTATGCAGTGCAGTTTTAGACAAGAAGATTTTGATATGTTTTCCCTATATAAGTCTATGTAAAACGGTGACCCCCGGGGCTGGGCCAATTTTGACCCCAGGGGCATAATTTGCACAATCTTGGTAGGGGACCACTAGATGATGCTACATACCAAATATCAAAGCTCTTAGGCATTGTAGTTTTAGACAAGAAGATTTTTATATGTTTTCCCTATATAAGTCTAAGTAAAATGGTGACCCCCAGGGTGGGGCCAATTTTGACCCGAGGGGAATAATTTGAACAATCTTTGAAGATGACCTCTAGCTGAGTCTACATACCAAATATGAAAGCCCTGGGCCAAGCAATTTCGGAGAAGAAGATTTTTTAAAGTTTTCTCTATATAACTCTATGTAAAACTAAGGGCCCCCGGGGCGGGGCCAATTTTGACCCCAGGGGTATAATTTGAATGATCATTGTAGAGGACCTCTAGCTGAGTCTACATACCAAATATGAAAGCCCTGGGCCAAGCTGTTTCGAAGAAGAAGATTTTTAAAGGTTTCCCCTATATAACTCTATGTAAAACTAAGGGCCCCCGGGGCGGGGCCAATTTTGACCCCAGGAACATAATTTGAACAATCTTTGTAGAGGACTTCTAGTTGAGTCTACATACCAAATATGAAAGCCCTGGGCCATGCAATTTCGGAGAAGAAGACTTTTTAAGGTTTTCTCTATATAACTCTATGTAAAACTAAGGGCCCCCGGGGCGGGGCCAATTTTGACCCCAGGGGCATAATTTGAACAATCTTTGTAGAGGACCTCTAGCTGAGTCGACATACCAAATATGAAAGCCTTGGGCCAAGCGGTTTTGGAGAAGAAGATTTTTAAAGGTTTCCCCTATATAACTCTATGTAAAACTAAGGGCCTCCGGGGCGGGGCCAATTTTGACCCCAGGGACATAATTTGAACAATCTTTGTAGAGGACTTATAGCTGAGTCTACATACCAAATATGAAAGCCCTGGGCCAAGCGGTTTCAGAGAAGAAGATTTTTTAAGGTTTCCCCTATATAACTCTATGTAAAATTAAGGGCCCCCGGGGCGGGGCCAATTTTGACCACAGGGACATAATTTTAACAATCTTAGTAGAGGACCCCAAGGTGATGCTACATACCAAATATGAAAGCTCTAGGCCTTACGGTTTCAGAGAAGAAGATTTTTGAAGTTTCCTTTTTGAAAATCTATTTTTAGCCTGTGTGACCTAGTTATGCGACGGACTGGAATTTTTTTAACAACTTTGGTAGAGGTCCACCCAAGGAACATTCCTGTTAAGTTTTATCAAATTTGGCCAAGCGGTTTAGGAGGAGAAGTCGTTTGAAGAAATTGTTGACGGACGCACGACGCACGACGCACGCCGCACGACGCACGACGGACGACGGACGACGGACATCTCGGTATGACAAAACCTCACCATGACCACATTGTGGTCAGGTGAGCTAAAAAAGTAGGGGATCATGTATCATATAAGAAAAATTTGGTTCGTCAAACGCGGTGAACAGATTTTCTCACATGTACGGATTTACTCACTGTCCGTTAGCCCCAACCTTACTTTCACTTTCATATTTAAGCCAGAATACAAAATATTTCTGAATAAAACCATTTCACTACATCACATACATGCATACAAAGCATTTAACACCAATTTCATGATTCTGATGCTGATTTGTCAAGACATACCCCCATTTCCAGTCGCTTTAAAGTTTTTAAACGGACTATTTGACTGTATCTGAATTTGGTCCGCGTAGGCATTTAGTGGTTATTTACCTTGATGGATGTATACACAAAAAACTATGGACATGTTTGTCAAGACACGGTGTAAATGGAAAATTCCTGAATATTTTCGACTCTATGTACTGCCAATTGAAATCATGTGTTAAAGTAAATGGTGGATTGACAGACCTCTTCGAATGTAACATTGGGACCCGTCAAGGGTGTGTTAGCTCACCCATTATTTTCTCATTATTTATCAATGATTTGATCATATATCTGAAACATAAGTGTGGAACAGGTATTTACATAAACAATGATATTGATGATATACTCGCGCTGATGTTCGCCGATGATGTTTCCAGTGTAGCTGACACTGTATTAAACTTACAACACCAGATCAATTGTATTGATGACTTCTGCAAAAAAACTGGTATGAACTTAAATCTCGACAAATCCAAGATTATGGTTTTTCGGAATGGCGGGCCACTGCGTACGTACGAGAAATGGACTTTCCGTGGAAGGGATGTTGATGTAGTGCCTTTTTATAAGTACCTTGGTGCTTTTTTCACACCCAAACTGTGTTGGACTAAAACCAAAGAAACTTTAGCAACACAAGCATCCAAAGCAGTCATAAATATTCTCAAATATCAAAAACAATTTGGTTATTTCTATGCTTATGAAGCCTTGAAACTGTTTGACAGTATTGTTGTGCCAATTTTGTGTTATTCTGCTGAAGTATGGGGTTATCAATATTCCGAATGTATTGAACGAGTGCAGGCTAACTTTTGTAAACGTATATGTTGCTTGAACAGAACAGTACCAAACTTTACTGCACTAAGTGAATGTGGCCGGCAACCATTATCAACCATATACATGACTAGATGTATTAAGTATTGGGCTAAACTTACTGCAATGCCGAGCCATAGATATCCAAAACAGACGTATAACATGCTACGCTCTTTAGATCTGGCTGGTAGAACCACATGGGCTACACATATCAAATGTTTATTATTTAAGTTTGGCTTTGGATATGCATGGCTGGCTAATGAAGTTGGAGATGTTGTGGCTTTTACAAAGTTATTTAACACACGTGTTGCTGATTGCGCATTGCAAAATCTAAATGAAAAAGTCAATACTTCTAGTAAAACATTGTATTACAAACATTTTAAAACGCTATTGGATACAGAGCGATATTTGTCTATAGATTTACCATTTCTGTACAAAAAGTCATTGTCTAATTTTAGATGTTCGGGACATTGTTTAAATGTTGAAACAGGTCGTCATCAGCATATTGAAAGAGAATTTAGATTTTGCGCTCATTGTTTAAAATCTAATGTATATACTGTGGAAGACGAATTACATATGTTATTGGTATGTCCACTATATTGTGATCTGAGATTAGAGTTCTTCCCACAATGCTGGTTAAATAGACCTATCTGTACTCAACTTTTTTACTCTATCATGTCAACTGCAGACGACAAACATATTAATCGTCTATCCAAATTCATATACAGGGCTTTCCTACTAAGACAAACTCTGTAATATATTATCTGAACGTGTCTATATACAAAGATGTCATTTCTGTTACAGTACATGTATAATGTCATTACCATGTCTATTTCTCTATATATACATTTTACTTATATTTTGCCTATTTATATAGATCTAATCTAATGTATTGCAGGTCTATATATTTTCATAATACCATGTTTGTTTTCTTCATTGTTTGTTAGTAATATACTATGCATATATCATAACTCATATACATGCATTTACATTAATTTGTATTTTGGGCCGGTGGCCTCGTTACAAATAAAACATATCTTATCTTATAAAAGTCTTGTTAGTCCATTAGGACAAAAAGATCTAAGTGATCTTATCGTAAGTGTACAAAGGTTTAGAATGAGGTTACTAAGATTCTCCTATACTATTAGTTATTTGCCTGGTAAGTTAATGTTTATACCTGATTTCCTGTCACGTGCTGAATGTGATGAATTGACATTACAAGATAAGCAAAATTGTACTAAAACAGAGCTGTATGTTGACACAGTTGTCACCAGCCTCACAGCTTCGACATAAAAGCTGGAGGAAATTAAAACAAAACATAATTTGGACTATGTTTGTAGCAAATTAATTGAGTACACTCACAATGGGTGGCCATGTTCAAACACGTGTGAAATTGCAAAACTGTACGGACCTTTCAAGTCTGAAATAACTGTTAACAAAGGACTGTTATTCCAGCAGACTTGAGGCTTGACATATTGTCTAGACTACATGGGGCACACAAGGTCATTTCTAAATGTCGAGCTAGGGCTAAAGAGTCAGTTTGGTGGATAGGAATATCACGTGATATACAACAAATGATTCAGAAATGTGACATTTGTGCAAAAATGCAAAATGACAAAAGAGAACCAATGATACCGACACCGTTTCCAGACAGATGTTGGTCGAGATTAGGTTCTGATCTGTTTCACTGGCGTGGTGCAACATATTTACTAGTAGAAGACTACTATTCGCGATACATCGAGGTATCAAAACTACCGTCAACATCGTCTTCGGCGGTAATCGAACATTTCAAGTCGATGTTATCGCGACACGTTTTATGTGACACTATTGTTTCCGACGGAGGTCCACAATATTCGTCAGATACGTTCAAACCATTTTGTGTTAAATACGGTATCGAACATGTTACAAGCAGTCCTAGATATCCGCTGACCAATTCGGAGGCTGAACGCGCGGTTCAGACAGTAAAACGCTTGTTATCTAAATGAGATGATCCGTATGAAGCGATGAAGATTTATCGAGCGACTCCATTACCCCATACCAATTTGAGTCCGAGTCAAATGTTATTTGGTCGACAAATAAAAACTTCTCTGCCTCAAGCGCCGCATAAGTTTTTTCCTAGTAATATTAAAGTAAAAGTGCTTCAAACTAGAGAGAAAAACTATCGTGCCAGCGCTAAGAAAAATTATGACAGAAAAAGGCGAACACAGTGCCTTCCTCCGTTAAAGGTAGGGAATGGAGTACATGTGAAAGATATGAATATTGAAGGCAAAGTGGTCAAAGAAGCGTCGCGACCGCGATCCTTTGTGGTCGAAACACCGAGGTCGACTATAGAAAGAAACCGTCGTCATTTGGTTAGGTTACAAAAGCGAGTTTATTTTGACAAAGAAATAGACGTCCCATTTCAAAGTAATAATCAGCCCGCAAATACATTGTTATCTACAGTACCAGTTCAATCAGTGTCTAATAAGAATGTAGATAAGCATTTGTCTCTAGGTCAGGCTAGTACAAGCCAAAACAATTGTGAAAGCTCACACATGTGTTCACACGATCTGGGAGACTGAGCAAACCCCCAGACAAATTAAATCTGTAATTGAGTTTGTGTCTCATGTTTATGGTATTAAACAGACAAATGTTATCAAAACAACAGTGAATGAAATTTGATATGACATTTCATTAAATGATATGGGTGTTTATCTAAATGGTTTATGACTCTTACAATTTTGTAGACATTTGTAACAATGACCTTTGAAGCTTTTAGTGGAGTTTAATGATAAACAATGAAGTTTTAAAAGCTTTAGTAAGGGGGTGTTGTATCAGCTGTTTTATGTATTCATGTATAACTTGGTGACTATCTAGTCACGTGGTTTTATATACACCATGCATGCTTCTGGACTCCTATGAGTCAATACATATTACGTTCCTTTATTAAAATACGTCTATACATAGAATCATTGTTGAGTTCTATATGACCACCGGTCACTAATACAACAATACCTACACAAGTTATTGCTCCAATGTTAAATTGTGTACAGTAGAATTTGCAGGATTTAAATTTAAAATTGGTAATGAATGTTAAATCTGGAAAGAAATATATAAATCTAGTCGAAAACATGATTCAAGGTGTAATTCTAAAACAATTCTGTTCAACCTTTTGATGTTCTCTGTGAAGAAAAGTACATGTTCACTCCAGATGACCTTAAGGTGGGTACTAGAAAACAAAGACCAAATAGCCAAACCAACCAGTATATGTCATTTAAAAGTGGGAAGCGGCATTTTTAATGACCATATTTTCAACAAAGATGCCGACACAAAATCTGAATAAGGAAAGGGAGTAAAAAGCACAAATGTAGCAGAAACAAGACTGTGTTCAATAAACGCTTATGCCTCCGCGGAAGCCATGTCCATAAAAAGCTAAGTCAATCAGGGGCCATTATTCAGTTAAAATGTTTGATAGTGTTACCTGGCTTTGAACTATAAGGGGCTTATGGTGTAAAACGAATATGCCACATTTGAAAGCAGTGCCATGATCGACTTCAAGTGTGATCTGGTGATACAGGTGTTATGGTTCTTTGTCACTGCACTTCTCCAAGTTGCCATCTATTCATATATCGAGTTTCAGGTCAATATTTTAAATACTTTTGAAGATACGCTCCGGACAAACAATTATCTTGAAAACACTGAAGGGGGGATAATTCAAAATGTAAGACAGACAGAGTTATGGTTCTTTGTCAATGTACTTCTCCAAATTGCCATCTATTTATATTTCAAGTTTCAAGTCAATATGTTATATAGTTTTGAAGATACGCTCCAGACAAAATTTTATTGTAAAAATACTAAAGGGGAGATAAGTCTAAGTCCAAAATAAGGTCAAGGTGAAGGTCAAAATGGAGTCAGGTGATACAGGCGTGTGGAGAGTGGTCATATACAACATCCATGCAAGTTTGAAAACTTTGTAGCTAGCCATATAAATGCTAGAAGAGACGGTCAATTTGGGTCAACCAGGCCAGACGGACGAACGAATGAACGGACGGACGGACAGATGAATTACTATATGCCTACCGATCTATCGCTACGGGGGCATAGAAATAGAAACATTGAAATTTGATTTTACATTAATAGTGGACAGTCAACTTCATGTCTTTGACGCAGAACATGGTCAGCAAAGTCATCCAATAAAATGTGAATTATTTTGTCAACAAGATGTTATCTGCATAATTGTTGTTTGTTATAATAGTTACGATGTGTTGGAGAAGTTTTCATGATTTAAATAAAGTTATTTTATTTTATCCTGGTATTATTTTTATTATCTTAGAAGAATCTAAAGAGAAATTATTTCCTAAAGATAATGCAAAATGCTGATAACAACTAACATTCAAACTCTTGGTATCAACATGTCGAAAAAATATTTTGGCTGTTCGTTTGCGAGCGTAGTTAAAGGTTTGGTTGATAAGAATTGTAAAGAAGTTGAGGATGATACATCATGTATAAGATGGGGTGAGGGGGGCAGGAGAAAGTATTGTAGCTCCAAGACTGACGTGTACAACAAAGAAAACACCACCGAACGAAGTGTACAAGGAAGAGGAAGAGGAAAGGTGCAGTGATAATCATAAGTAGTGATAGCAGCAGTGATGACAGTCTTCATGATCTGCCGAAAATACTATTGAAGGTTGTTGAAAGGTATGTCATTTCACATTTTTGCAATAAAAATATTGATTGAACTTGAGCCTTGCTTTTGTAAAATCCACCTTTTCACATTGCAAATATTCAAGTATATTTTATAAGCGAACCATTTTAACGTCTTGCGGAGTATATAAGACTACAGTTTATAACAATATTTCCATGCATATATAAAACAAGCAATGTACAAACATCAACATAATAATGCTTGTACAAATGATAAATTACACTTCCGGGTGTATATCTTCATAGGGCAAAGACATATTGTTTTGACACATATTTGCAATATAACAAGTGGTCTACAAGCAAGAAATGTGATATACGGATTAACTGATTTTTGTTTTTTAAGAGGAAAGTCAGTTGTCCTTGTAAACTTTCTACAGTTAGAGAGTCTTGAGTTGACACTGATGACCTCATTATGTTTTGTTGACAGGAACATTTAGATAAAGATCTTTCAGACATGCAATATATCTTGTTAAGTATTTCATTGAAGGATTTTTATTTCCCCTCTGCACTACACCTTGGTGTCATTGAACTGATATGTATGAGGACTTTGAAAGGCAAAAAAGTAAATGTTCATGCTCACGATAGAAATATATCGGTGAACTAATCCATTGGAAATCGGCCAAACGTCTCGAATTGTAATGAACGATGGCATGCAGCAAAGGCAGTCATGTCAGGGATGAGAAACAACTCAAGTGGCGCTCGGAAAAATATAGATACAACTTGGCACCCAGAATGAAGTGACAAAGGGGCAATATTTAGAAACCATATTTATTTTGCACTTGATAACTGTGAAGGTCATTCAGAAAAGTTGCGCCGAGTGCTAGACAATGATGTTGATCATTTCCGCAATGTTCACATAAACTGTACAGATGAATCAGAATGTAAAATCCCAGGAAATATACCAGACTACACAATCCTAAGAAATCCTGATGCAATAACAATATTTGTGAACTTTTAACATGGTTAAACATCATAAAAAAATGCAAGAGATTATTTCAGACTCCAAATATTTGTGGTTAGTACAGCTATGAAGGATTGGGGTTGGTATCTTTGATGGTAATTGGTCGTGGTAGTAAGCCGGCACCTTGTTGATACTAGGGGTGTTTTTCCCACATATGTTGTTTGTCTAACTAAGGATAAAAGCCTCCCATATATAGGAAATGTCAATTTGAATTTATCAATTTGATGGTGTTTTCTGAGCTTTGGTTGGTCAATGTTGTCCCTGAAATTAATATTATACGCAAATGCCAAGTTTCCCGCCTGATCAGTTACTTAAATTGGTCGTGTAAAGACATAATAATTTTTTAATATTTTCACTACGTTTTGAGCCAAGAGATAGCTTCGTTCAGTAAGTTTTATTTTATTGCCTACGTTCGGTGAAAATATCGTTTGATTAAGTAATTTTCATATTAAGCTTGTTAGAGTAAGTTATTGTTTTGATTTAAACAATTACATGTAATTATTGCTAACAATTTTGTTCTAATGCACTTTCTACTGTTACCGTGAATTCTAATATATTTCGAATAAAGTAACGAATAGGTCGCATAATTAATCGCAGGATTTCCACAGTTCTTGTTTAGGATTTATTTCTATTGTTTTGTATGAATTGGTTTTGATACGAAATTGTTTTTGTATGTTATTATTTGTATTTGTTATACTGAGATTGTGAATGTTTGATTTCAGATTACCGCTATACAGGTCACTATATGCATGTAAATAAAGTGATAGGAAATTAGCGCGTGTGTTGAACTTTACTTGTTTGGCCCAAGACACGTTTGTAGTGGAGCTGCCATAATAGGGACTATCTGCGGTGCAGTGACCTCCCTATTATTGACTTATAGCCAGTCCGGTTACAGAGATTATGCATTGTCTAAGGACATTTACTATGTGGAAAGTTTTAATAACACATGTCTAATATATTTGGATAAAATGATTCTTGACAGGGACACAAGCTATGAAACTAGAATAATTTTGTCCGTATTAAGCTGGAACGAACATGTAGATATGCCCTTCACATCGTTACACAACAGACAAGAGCCCTTCACATCGTTACACAACAGACAAGATATGCGACGCAGCAGAAGAAATTCTGGAAAGAAAGTGTATAAAAAAGACAAACAGGTTTGTTGTCGATGTGTGGAGGTCATAAGAAGAGGTATTGGGTGGAAATGAGGTTATTGATTGTTTGTTTTTACTAATGGGCTATTTATTCATTTTAACTTGCAGGACGTAATCAACATGTAGAGATGAAAGAGTACGAACCATCAAATATTTAACTCCGGTTACCAGCACATCCTCTCATAATGTAAGTTGTTGCTGTTTTCGTAATTTAAAATGTTATAATTCTAAAACCTGCATTTACCAAATGCGATACTCAAAGTAGGTAACATTATGCTTTTATATTGTCTATGATACACCATATGAATTACTCCCTGTCAGAAAATAATACATTCAGTCTCAAACAGATGAGACTATAGAAGACGACTTATTGATAGCGATGTGTTTAATGATACTTTGTGTAGAGAAGGAATAATTTGAAAGACAGGCAATGGGTAAGACCCTGGCGAGATAGCCAGGAATTTGGTGCATATAATGCCATTATACGCGAACTGGATAAACATGTAATGATATTTTAGTTATTTGCATTACTCACATTTCAAAGTTCTTCTTCTGCATGTTTACTATTTATTCACAATTGATATTTTATATACTCATGGTATTATTCTTTGTAGTGTTTGCGACAGAATAAAAGAGTTGCTCTGTTCTGCATGAAATAATTTAATCGAGTGTTCGGTATTATTATTATTATGAAAGTATGAAAGAATATGTGAGTTTGTAGACGCCGGTATCTTGACAGATCACTTCCGAATGCAATCTTCAGTGACATTTTCAGCCAAAATAGATTTGCTTACCAAAGAGTCAATTCAATGTGCTTTGATGGATGACGTGCAGTTCGCAAAAGACCATAAAGAAAAGGGAATAACTGTCATTGCGGACGCTAGACACAATTGTGGATATGAAAGAATGTATGCCGATTGTGAAAGGCAAAACATCAATGTCAGTGTGTACATGCACGTGATAGAAACCTGTCTGTAAACAAGACAATTAAAAACACAAAAAATGTGCAGAATTGCAACGAAAGACGGCATGATGCGAAGCCTGTGTCAAAATTAATGAAAAACAAGAGGGCCATGATGGCCCTATATCGCTCACCTGATTATAAATGAAGCCCTGCACAATTAAGACTAACAAAGGTAGAGCGTACATATAGAAACTGGTGACCCCTGGGGTGGGTCAATTTTGACCCCGGGGCATAATTTGAACAATCTTGGTAGGGGACCACTAGATGATGCTACATACCATATATCAAAGCTCTAGGCATTGTAGTTTTAGAGAAGAAGATTTTTATATGTCTTACCTATATAAGTCAATGTAAAACTGGTGATCCCGGGGCGCGGCCAATTTTGACCCCAGGGGCATAATTTGCACAATCTTGGTAAGGGACCTCTAGATGATGCTACATACCAAATATCAAAGCTCTAGGCATTGTAGTTTTAGAGAAAAAGATTTTTATATGTTTTCCCTATATAAGTCTTTGTAAAACGGTGACCCCGGGGCGGGGCCAATTTTGACCCCAGGGGCATAATATGAACAATCTTGGTAGAGGAGCACTAGATGATGCTACATGCCAAATATCAAAGCTCTAGGCATTGTAGTTTTAGAGAAGAAGATTTTTATATGTTTTCCCTATATAAGTCTATGTAAAACGGTTACCCCCGGGGCGGGCCAATTTTGACCCCAGGGGCATAATTTGAACAATCTTGGTAGGGAACCACTAGGTGATGCTACACACCGAATATCAAAGCTCTAGGCATTGTAGTTTTAGAGAAGAAGATTTTTATATATTTTTTTCCCTATATAAGTCTTTTTAAAACGGTGACCCCCGGGGCGAGGCCAATTTTGACCCAAAGGGCATAATATGAACAATCTTGGTAGGGGACCACTAGATGATGCTACACACCGAATATCAAAGCTCTAGGCATTGTAGTTTTAGAGAAGAAGATTTTTTTATGTTTTCCCCATATAAGTCTATGTAAAACGGTGACCCCCGGGACGGGGCCAATTTTGACCCCAGGGGCATAATTTGAACAATCTTGGTAGGGGACCACTAGATGATGCTACGTACCAAATATCAAAGCTCTAGGCATTGTAGTTTTAGAGAAGAAGATTTTTATATGTTTCCCCTATACAAGTCTATGTAAAACGGTGACCCTGGGGGCGGGGCCAATTTTGACCCCAGGGCCATAATTTGAACAATTACTAAATCTCCCAATGCCACGTACATCCTGGCAAAATTTCATCAAAATTGGCCAAATGGTTTCAGAGGAGATGTCGTTTGAAAGTGTGGACGGACGGACGGACATAGTGTTTTTGTAGAATTAATTACTTACACATTGTAGAGAGTCACGGGTACCAAAATCTCTCGACACCGCCATATATCGGCCGTAACTTATTTTGGCTAAAATACTGTCATAAAAATGCTGAAGTTGACAAAACAATTTTATCTCATATTTCAATGTAAGTGCAACCTATATCTTGGCCCCAATATATAATTGTACTAGGACTCTCTCTTGGCTTATAGGCAGGACTTTCATGTTTTTCCAATGACAATCTTAAAAATGGTCTTTTAGCGTGTGCAAGTGTGTGTTATGTGAGTGTGAATGTAAAGCTGAGACATCTCCATCAATCAAAAGTATAACGGAATATCATAATGATATAAATAAAGCTTATGAAATGTTTTATGTCGAATATAAGGATATTGAAACGCCCCGATAGTTTGATAACAATTATTTGTAAATCTTTGAAAAACAGTAAAGAGAACACAGATATTAAACGCTTGAATGCGAACGTAACTTTTGAAACTTCGAAGATAATTATAACTAGCGCATGAATATTAAACATGGCAACTATAAGTTCTTTGAAGATGGTCAGTCTGTTAATCTTTATACAAGAGGGCCATGATGGCCCAATATCGCTCACCTGATTATAAACCCTGCACAATTTTCACCCGAAGGAACAATTTGAACATCTTGGTAGAAAACCACAAGATGATGCTACATACCAATTATCAAAACTCTAGGCAGTGTAGTTTTAGGCAAGAAGATATTAATATGTTTTCCTTATATAAGTCTATATAAAACGGTGACCCCCGAGTGGGGCCAATTTTGACCCCAGGGGCATAATTTGAAAAATCTTGGTAGAGGACCACTAGATGATGCTACATACCAAATATCAAACTCTATGCAGTGTAGTTTTAGACAAGAAGATTTTTATATGTTTTCCCTATATAAGTCTATGTAAAACGGTGACCCCCGGGGCTGGGCCAATTTTGACCCCAGGGGCATAATTTGCACAATCTTGGTAGGGGACCACTAGATGATGCTACATACCAAATATCAAAGCTCTTAGGCATTGTAGTTTTAGACAAGAAGATTTTTATATGTTTCCCTATATAAGTCTAAGTAAAATGGTGACCCCAGGGTGGGGCCAATTTTGAGCCGAGGGGAATAATTTGAACAATCTTTGTAGAAGACCTCTAGCTGAGTCTACATACCAAATATGAAAGCCCTGGGCCAAGCAATTTCGGAGAAGAAGATTTTTTAAGGTTTTCTCTATATAACTCTATGTAAAACTAAGGGCCCCCGGGGCGGGGCCAATTTTGACCCCAGGGGCATAATTTGAACAATCTTTGTAGATGACCGCTAGCTGAGTCTACATACCAAATATGAAAGCCCTGGGCCAAGCGATTTCGGAGAAGAAGATTTTTAAAGGTTCCCCCTATATAACTCTATGTAAAACTAAGGGCCCCCGGGGCGGGGCCAATTTTGACCCCAGGGACATAATTTGAACAATCTTTGTAGAGGACCTCTAGCTGAGTCTACATACCAAATATGAAAGCCCTGGGCCAAGCGGTTTCGGAGAAGTAGATTTTTTAAGGTTTTCTCTATATAACTCTATGTAAAACTAAGGGCCCCCGGGGCGGCGCCAATTTTGACCCCAGGGGCATAATTTGAACAATCTTTAAAGAGGACCGCTAGCTGAGTCAACATACCAAATATGAAAGCCCTGGGCCAAGCGATTTCCGAGAAGAAGATATTTTAGGTTTCCCCTATATAACTCTATGTAAAACTAAGGGCCCCCCGGGCGGGGCCAATTTTGACCCCAGGGACATAATTTGAACAATCTTTGAAGAGGACCTCTAGCTGAGTCTACATACCAAATATGAAAGCCCTGGGCCAAGCGATTTCGGAGAAGAAGATTTTTAAAGGTTTCCCCTATATAACTCTATTGAAAACTAAGGGCCCCCGGGGCGGGGCCAATTTTGACCCCAGGGACATAATTTGAACAATCTATGTAGAGGACCTCTAGCTGAGTCTACATACCAAATATGAAAGCCCTGGGCCAAGTGGTTTCGGAGAAGAAGATTTTTTAAGGTTTCCCCTATATAACTCTATGTAAAACTAAGGGCCCCCGGGGCGGGGCCAATTTTGACCCCAGGGACATAATTTGAACAATCTTTGTAGAGGACCCCAAGGTAGTGCTACATACCAAATATGAAAGCTCTAGGCCTTACGGTTTCAGAGAAGAAGATTTTTAAAGTTTCCTTTTTGAAAATCTATTTTTAGCCTGTGTGACCTAGTTATGCGACAGACTGGAAATCTTATAACAACTTTGGTAGAGGTCCACCCAAGGAACATTCCTGTAAAGTTTTATCAAATTTGGCCAAGCGGTTTAAGAGGAGAAGTCGTTTGAAGAAATTGTTGACGGACGCACGACGCACGACGCACGACGCACGACGCACGACGCACGACGGACGACGGACGACGGACATCTCGGTATGACAAAACCTCACCATGACCACTTTGTGGTCAGGTGAGCTAAAAAAGGAAACTGGCAGAAAAAGTAAGTAAATAATCTGGCCTTGGAAAAAATGAAAATATATAATCTGGTCTTGAAAAACAGTTAATAAATAAACTGGCCTCACTTTCAGCAAGTTTACAAAACAAGAGGGCCATGATGGCCCAATATCGCTCACCTGATTATAAACCCTGCACAATTTTCACCCAAAGGAATAATTTGAACATCTTGGTAGAAAACCACAAGATGATGCTACATACCAATTATCAAAACTCTAGGCAGTGTAGTTTTAGGCAAGAAGGTATTAATATGTTTTCCCTATATAAGTCTATGTAAAACGGTGACCCCCGAGTGGGGCCAATTTTGACCCCAGGGGCATAATTTGAAAAATCTTGGTAGAGGACCACTAGATGATGCTACATACCAAATATCAAAGCTCTATGCAGTGTAGTTTTAGACAAGAAGATTTTCATATGTTTTCCCTATATAAGTCTATGTAAAACGGTGACCCCCGGGGCTGGGCCAATTTTGACCCCAGGGGCATAATTTGCACAATCTTGGTAGGGGACCACTAGATGACGCTACATACCAAATATCAAAGCTCTTAGGCATTGTAGTTTTAGACAAGAAGATTTTTATATGTTTTCCCTATATAAGTCTAAGTAAAATGGTGACCCCCAGGGTGGGGCCAATTTTGACCCGAGGGGAATAATTTGAACAATCTTTGAAGAGGACCTCTAGTTGAGTCTACATACCAAATATGAAAGCCCTGGCCCAAGCAATTTCGGAGAAGAAGATTTTTTAAGGTTTTCTCTATATAACTCTATGTAAAACTAAGGCCCCCGGGGCGGGGCCAATTATGACCCCAGGGACATAATTTGAACAATCTTTGTAGAGGACCTCTTGCTGAGTCTACATACCAAATATGAATGCCCTGGGCCAAGCAGTTTCGGAGAAGAAGATTTTTAAAGGTTTCCCCTATATAACTCTATGTAAAACTAAGAGCCCCCGGGGCGGGGCCAATTTTGACCCCAGTGACATAATTTGAACAATCTTTGTAGAGGACCTCTAGCTGAGTCTACATACCAAATATCAAAGCTCTATGCAGTGTAGTTTTAGACAAGAAGATTTTATATGTTTTCCCTATATAAGTCTATGTAAAACGGTGACCACCGGGGCTGGGCCAATTTTGACCCCAGGGGCATAATTTGCAAAATCTTGGTAGGGGACCACTAGTTGACGCTACATACCAAATATCAAAGCTCTTAGGCATTGTAGTTTTAGACAAGAAGATTTTTATATTTTTTCCCTATATAAGTCTAAGTAAAATGGTGACCCCCAGGGTGGGGCCAATTTTGACCCGAGGGGAATAATTTGAACAATCTTTGAAGAGGACCTCTAGCTGAGTCTACATACCAAATATGAAAGCCCTGGCCCAAGCAATTTCGGAGAAGAAGATTTTTTAAGGTTTTCTCTATATAACTCTATGTAAAACTAAGGGCCCCCGGGGCGGGGCCAATTTTGACCCCAGGGGCATAATTTGAACAATCTTTGTAGAGGACCTCTAGCTGAGTCTACATACCAAATATGAAAGCCCTGGGCCAAGCAGTTTCGGAGAAGAAGATTTTTAAAGGTTTCCCCTATATAACTCTATGTAAAACTAAGGGCCCTTGGGGCGGGGGCATTTTTGACCACAGGGACATAATTTGAACAATCTTTGTAGAGGACCTCTAGCTGAGTCTACATACCAAATATGAAAGCCCTGGGCCAAGCGGTTTCTGAGGCGAAGATTTTTTAAGGTTTCCCCTATATAACTCTATGTAAAACTAAGGGCCCCCGGGGCGGGGCCAATTTTGACCCCAGGGACATAATTTTAACAATCTTTGTAGAGGACCCCAAGGTGATGCTACATACCAAATATGAAAGCTCTAGGCCTTACGGTTTTAGAGAAGAAGATTTTTGAAGTTTCCTTTTTGAAAATCTATTTTTAGCCTGTGTGACCTAGTTATGCGACGGACTGGAATTTTTTTAACAACTTTGGTAGAGGTCCACCCAAGGAACATTCCTGTTAAGTTTTATCAAATTTGGCCAAGCGGTTTAGGAGGAGAAGTCGTTTGAAGAAATTGTTGACGGACGCACGACGCACGACGCACGACGCACGACGCACGCCGCACGACACACGACGCACGCCGCACGACGGACGACGGACATCTCGGTATGACGAAACCTCACCATGACCACATTGTGGTCAGGTGAGCTAAAAACATAGTATCCTTCTGCAGACGTATGTAAAATAAACGTCTGCTATAGAGAGGATACAGGTAGAGGATACAGGTAGAGGGAATTCCAAACACTGATTGGCGAATTGTTTATCTCGGGCTACGTCACGTCGACAAAATACAGGTTATTTTTAACAGACGATATTTCTACGGATATAGATCTCTATTTAGTCTGGCTACCGACCAGATAATTTCTTTATCATACAAAATGTTTCCATTCAGTATCAAAGCATTTTGAGACTTGGCTGAATTATCTGGTCTGGTGAAATCTGCCAATGTTTTGAAATATGATACTCCCTATTGTGACAGCACAGGAGATAGTGAAAGTTTTTATATCTAATTTAGCTGTCAAGACTAATCTCTAATTAATGATCTACTGGCCAACTGTATTTCTCTCAAGTATTTTTCTTGAGGTGTGTTTCAGAATGGGTTTGAGAAAAGAACAAAGTTAATACTTTCCAATCCCGACAGTCAAGCCTTTGCAAACAGCTTGGAACCAGATCAGACACCGAGTTACTCGGCCGAGTAATTACTCGGGAGTCTGTTCAGGTTCAAAGCTGTTTGCCACTCAGCCGACATTTCTTTCAAATTAAGTAAATTGGTAGAAATTTAAAGTCGAGCAGACGACAATTCAAGATGACGACAATTTACCCGGCAGGACACGGGTTAAAACATTAAAATTAGAAAGTAGTGATATTTAACACATTACCACACTGATATGTGTAGTATTTGAAAACATTGTGGCAAAGTGAGAAATTGCTCCTACGGGAGCAACAATTTCTTCCTTCGTCACAATGTTTTCAAAGCTTTTCAAATTCAAATCAGTAGCAAACTAGTATCCAGATCTGTTTAACTGTCGCGTATATGCGGTGATTGGTTAAAGAGACAGACATGCTAAATTAAATTAAATCCTATTTCTACACTTTTAGTTAGTCAAATCAATATTATTATCAATTCATTACTAACTGAAAACGTAGAAATACCATTTAAATTTAATTTAGCCTGTCTGCCGTTTAAACCAATCACCACATATCAAAAAATGTCATGAAGCCCAGTTTAGGACACTGTCTTCATCTCTCAGTCTCATTGATTCAAACTTTTAGAGTTATTGGCCCTTTGAATTTAGAAACAAATGGTTATATAATAGGATATTGTCCATGTTTCACTGGTCTGATTTGATTGAAACAAGCACTATAAGTAACACCGTCAAAAAAAGGCTCACAAAATTGAAAATGAAGTAAAATGATGTGCATCATCCTGTTATTTGTCCCCATTCACATACTAAGTTTCATGCACAAATATGACTTCGGACACCCATTGCTACACAATTTGCTTATAGAGTTTTATTTTAAGTGTTGGGGCCGTAAAACGTTGCCCCGACTTCATCTCAGTGTTGTTATATTTCTCTGGTCCTTCGGGATTAATGACTCCAATACTTTGTGTTGAGAATTGAATACCGCTTAAGCCGGTGTGCTACGAGGCGTGAGAGATGTTGCACTTTCCATTATCTCTCATGAACCGACTCAATAAAAACGAGCTATTTTTGGCTTTATTGTTTGGTTTGGTTGCTCTCGAGGGATCAACTTTATCCAGATTTTTATGATTTTCTTACAGCCCTGCTAAAAAAAGAAAAATCTGGATAAAGTAGATCCCTCGAGAGAAACCAAATTTTAACCCTTTGGTTCCTACTAAGTAAAAGAACACACCCTTGTATTGTCCATATACAAGTTTCTTTCTTAGATGACACTGCACCTAAATTGCTAAGTCTTTTTTTCGGTTTTCTCACAACAAAGCTCAAAATGGAAAAAAATATTATGCACCATCCCCTCATTTGCTCCATTCACATATCAAGGTCTGATTTGTTTCCAAGCTGTTTTCCACTCAGCCAATATTTATTCAAAATTTTATGTAAATTGAAAATATTAAAGTCAAGCAGACGATATTTCAAGCAGACGACACTTTATACAGCAGGATAAGGCTTAATCCTCTGGAATAGCTTATGTGCAGTCTGAGTTGGCTGCTAAAATTAATATATTTTTTTCATCTTTACTTCTCTAATATGTACAGAACTCCAGTCTGGAAAAGTCAATGGTTTATTCACGCCGGTCTCGAGACCGGCGTGTGATATGGGATAGGTAAGAAATTTTGCCCATGGGGAGATGTGTTTGACGTCACTGGTTAATTTATGCAGAATGGATATATGCCAACTAACCCGTACCGGGCCGGATAACTTGATGGCTAGAGTTAACGTTCATTTTATACGAGGGTTGCATGCTGTTGTTTCGGTTCTAAAAAAAGTAATAAAATATCTTTCAATAAATAGATTGTCGATTTGCCTGGTTGGCAAAAGCGAACGAGCGGCAATTATCACAAAATTCAGTCATTTTCTATTGCAAACAATTAATTCATTTCTACAAGGTCTTTCATTTGAAAGACCTTGATTTCTAGTGCAATATTAATGTTTTTACATCATATTAAAGCTGTTGGAAATGAAAACTATTGAAATCCCGCAATGAAACTATTGAATCACATTCTAAAGATGTAAAAATCACATCTTTCAAGTTTGTTTTTGTGTTTAGTCTCTAGGCGAGTGTTTAAACATGAAATGTCGTCAGTAAATATTGAACCTAGAATTTCGGAGATGTAATTCGCGATTCACAAATTTTATAATGATGAAAATAATAAGCTCAAAGTAGTTTCAAAATATGAATTTCAAGCGCTTTCTTTTGATATAAAAATGATTAAAATCAACCAAGAAATAAAACAGTTATTGATCAATAAAAAAATTGGCGGCTCTGTTCGCATATTTTTTTTGGTTTCTTTCTGCCAATAAGCAGTTGAAAACCCTAACAGGTGCGTGCGACGTCATTGCGCACCATCAAGAAATAATTGTTAAGAGTTTAAAGTATTTAATTTATTACCAAATTAAACAAAAACAAGGTATGTCAAGTTGTCACAATTTCATACTCCAGTATTTAATCATACCATGACAAAAGACAACTTTTGAAATCCCCCATGAAAAGCCACGCACAAAACACACGCCACGACAAGTTGACGTAAGCCGACTAAGCGGTCTTAGTTTTTTCATGAAAAAGTATGGGTCGACAAGAGCAACCGTAGCAATTAAGACCGCCTATGTAAATTTTTCGCAATAATCAATGAATCATATTATACTCCGGTATATAATCCTACAGCGATAAATTGAGATTAGCAGTCTAAATTTCTATTTTTCATGAAACAAGATGAACCGTAGAAATTAAGACCGCTTATGTCAATTTGTCGCAATAATCAATTAATCATATTATACTCCGGTATATAATCCTACAGCGATAAATTGAGATAAGCAGTCTAAATTTCTATTTTTCGTGAAAAATTATGGGTCGACAACAGGAACCGTAGAAATTAAGAACACTTATGTCAATTTATCGCAATAATCAATGAATCATATTATACTCCAGTATATAATCCTACAGTGATAAATTGAGATTAGCAGTCTAAATTTCTATTTTTCCTGAAAAATTATGGGTCGACAAGAGGAACCGTAGCAATTAAGACCGCTTATGTCAATTTGTCGCAATAATCAAAGAGTCATATTATACTCCGGTATAATCCTACAGCGATGAATTGAGATAAGCAGTCTAAATTTCTATTTTTCATGAAAAATTATGGGTCGACAAGAGGAACCGTAGCAATTAAGACCGCTTATGTCAATTTTTCGCAATAATCAATGAATCATATTATACACCGGTATATAATCCTACAGCGATAAATTGAGATTAGCAGTCTAAATTTCTATTTTTCGTGAAAAATTATGGGTCGACAACAGGAACCGTAGAAATTAAGAACGCTTATGTCAATTTGTCGCAATAATCAATGAATCATATTATACTCCGGTATATAATCCTACAGTGATAAATTGAGATTAGCAGTCTAAATTTTTATTTTTCGTGAAAAATTATGGGTTGACAAGAGGAACTGTAGAAATTAAAACTGCTTATGACAATTTGTCGCAATAATCAATAAATCATATTATACTCCAGTATATAATCCTACAGTGATAAATTGAGATTAGCAGGCTAAATTTCTATTTTTCGTGAAAAAATATAGGTCGACTAGAGGAACCATAGAAATTAAGACCGCTTATGTCAATTTGTCGCAATAATCAATGAATCATATTATACTTGGGTATATAGTCCTACAGCGATAAATTGAGATTAGCAGGCTAAATTTCTATTTTTTCGTGAAAAATTATTGGTCGACAAGAGGAACCGTAGAAATTAAAACCGCTTATGTCAATTTATCGCAATAATCGATGAATCATATAATACTCTGGTATATAATCCTACACTGCGATAAATTAAAATTAGCAGTCTAAATTTCTATTTTTCGTGAAAAATCATGGGTCGACAAGAGGAACCGTAGAAGTTAAGACCACTTATGTCAATTTGTCGCAACAATCATTGAATCATATTATACTCTGGTATATAATCCTACAGCGATAAATTGAGATTAGCAGTCTAAATTTCTATTTTTCATGAAAAATTATGGGTCGACAAGAGGAACCGTAGAAATTAAGACTGCTTATGTCAAGTTGTTGCAATAATAAATGAATCATATGACACTCCTGTATATTATCCTACAGTGATAAATTGAGGTTAGCCGTCTCGAACCTTTTTAACATACATGTCTTCAAATTGAAAAGAGTAGAGGAGATAAACACTCACCCTGCCTCACGCCCAACATACATTTAAAACTTTTACTTCATTTGTTCATATGCTTTACTTTTGATTTTACTCGTTACTTGTTAATAGGACGAAAATACTGTAATGATAATACCTATACAACCAAAATTTAAGAGCTAGTCATCTTTTTCCAAGTTAGTTTTTTGAACGTATCTATATGAACTGATTAATAAGCCATGTTATTTGTTTTCTAAAGTTTGTAATATACACTATCAGGTGGCCCTTAAATATTTTTGTTGAGTACATAACTGATAAGACAATTTTACTGCCGGCGTAGAAATATTTGACTTGTATTTGGTGGAAGAAGGGTAAAGTATCCCTGCACTGAAAACAATTGTAATCAAACACTTCATGTGATAAGCGACAAGAGGGTGTAATTAATCACACCATGGGTTAACAGGTGTTCAGAAATTCTTTTGACAGAATATAGGCGACAAGCATACCGCATTTTACCAGTCCCTTGATTTCAGCACCAAAGAAAAGATAACTCATGAAAGCAAAGGACGGTAGCCAGTCTAATTACTGACGCTTGCTCTGTTGAAAACTATGAGTATGCGCGGTGGAACAGACTACAAAACAAGAGGGCCATGATGGCCCAATATCGCTCACCTGATTATAAACCCTGCACAATTTTCACCCAAAGGAATAATTTGAACATCTTGGTAGAAAACCACAAGATGATGCTACATACCAATTATCAAAACTCTAGGCAGTGTAGTTTTAGGCAAGAAGATATTAATATGTTTTCCCTATATAAGTCTATGTAAAACGGTGACCCCCCGAGTGGGGCCAATTTTGACCTCAGGGGCATAATTTGAAAAATCTTGGTCGAGGACCACTAGATGATGCTACATACCAAATATCAAAGCTATATGCAGTGAAGTTTTAGACAAGAAGATTTTCATATGTTTTCCCTATATAACTCTATGTAAAATGGTGACCCCGGGGCTGGGCCAATTTTGACCCCAGGGGCATAATTTGCACAATCTTGGTAGAGGACCACTAGATGATGCTACATACCAAATAACAAAGCTCTATGCAGTGTAGTTTTAGACAAGAAGATTTTTATATGTTTTCCCTATATAAGTCTATGTAAAACGGTGACCCCCGGGGCTGGGCCAATTTTGACCCCAGGGGCATAATTTGCACAATCTTGGTAGGGGACCACTAGATGATGCTACATACCAAATATCAAAGCTCTTAGGCATTGTAGTTTTAGACAAGAAGATTTTTATATGTTTTCCCTATATAAGTCTAAGTAAAATGGTGACCCCCAGGGTGGGGCCAATTTTGACCCGAGGGGTATAATTTGAACAATCTTTGTAGAGGACCTCTAGCTGACTCTACATACCAAATATGAAAGCCCTGGGCCAAGCAATTTCGGAGAAGAAGACTTTTAAAGGTTTTTTCTATATAACTCTATGTAAAACTAAGGGCCCCCGGGGCGGGGCCAATTTTGACCCCAGGGACATAATTTGAACAATCTTTGTAGTGGACCTTTAGCTGAGTCTACATACCCAATATGAAAGCCCTGGGCCAAGCAATTTCAGAGAAGAAGATTTTTAAAGTTTTCTCTATATAACTCTATGTAAAACTAAGGGCCCCCGGGGCGGGGCCAATTTTGACCCCAGGGGCATAATTTGAACAATCTTTGTAGAGGACCTCTAGCTGAGTCTACATACCAAATATGAAAGCCCTGGGCCAAGCGGTTTCGGAGAAGAAGATTTTTTAAGGTTTCCCCTATATAACTCTATGTAAAACTAAGGGCCCCCGGGGCGGGACCAATTTTGACCACAGGGACATAATTTTAACAATCTTTGTAGAGGACCCCAAGGTGATGCTACATACCAAATATGAAAGCTCTAGGCCTTACGGTTTCAGAGAAGAAGATTTTTGAAGTTTCCTTTTTGAAAATCTATTTTTAGCCTGTGTGACCTAGTTATGCGACGGACAGGAATTTTTTTAACAACTTTGGTAGAGGTCCACCCAAGGAACATTCCTATTAAGTTTTATCAAATTTGGCCAAGCGGTTTAGGAGGAGAAGTCGTTTGAAGAAATTGTTGACGGACGCACGACGCACGACGCACGACGCACGCCGCACGACGCACGACGCACGACGGACGACGGACATCTCGGTATGACAAAACCTCACCATGACCACATTGTGGTCAGGTGAGCTAAAAAGGAATCGATACATAAATACAGGGTGGTCCAATGAATGTGATAGGATAAATAACTTTGTCAAATGATGAGATACATAAATTGTTGAGCACTTGCTAGAAAGCCAACTGAAACAAATTTTTGTTCATTACACTGAATAATGTCAAACGACGTTAAATTTACGTCAATGACGTCATCAATGACATCATCATTTCCAGACGTTCCAAGATGGCTGAAATCGAGAAATAATAAAGTTGTACTTGGAATCGGAGAAATAGCCATCTTTAGTAAGGCGAAAAGTGAAAAAGTTTAATCCCGGTACTACTGTTTAATCCGAGCAGTAAATACGGAGGTTGGTGGCCAAGTTTGAAACTGTGTCAAGGGAACCGTTCAGGATATTATCAGAAACCTGCCAGGTCAGAACAGGACGCCCAGAAGACACAGTTGACGAAGTCCTGCAGATACCTGAAGAAACACACAGAAAGTCTATCAAAAAAGTAAAGAGTGATATCACAAATTATAGTTTAGGTAATGCTATTTTTGGAACAGTGAGAAAAGTTTTTAAATATGAATTAAAACACAGGCCATACAACATAACTGTCATGTAGCACCTAAAAGATACCGATGTTAGTGTCAGATTAGCTTTCATTCAATGGTAAGATCAGAATGATAACATGGCCTCCACATTCGCAAGATTTGAACCCTTTGGACTTCTTTTTACAGGGATGTTTGAAAGATCGTGTATACACCCCCATACCCAGCAATCTACATGAACTAAAGACTTCAATTCGCCGAGAAATGCGCAAAATCAAAATAGACACATGTTATGTCACAATCCAGAGTTTCCGACGTCGCCTAAGGCTTGTTCCTGAAAAAATGGCGGACATATTGAGCTTTTGTTTTAGATACAGAAGGTGATATATCAAGAAATACTCCTATTGTGATAACACTTATACATATGTACTTCAAATACAAGCATTGCAAAATGAATCATTTCAAGTATTGAAAGAGCTATTAATATTATTTATCCTATCCATAATCATTGGATCACCCTGTATATGTCCCAGATGTTTATTCGGTCTCCACTAGCGAATTCAGGGGTGGAGGCGCACCCGACGCACGCCCAATCCCCTAAAATTTCCTGAGCATACATTTTGACAGTTATAAGTACATGTACACACTTTTTGAAAAATGATGATTTAAAGAACTTTTGGGTGAATGTGAAAAAATATAATCAAGACATGAAAGAATCAATGGTACGATACCATAATCTATAAATAGACTTCAAATTTCTGTTACTTGGACGGGGAATGTTTTGATGGCGCCTGAGGTAAATATTTGATTTTCTATCTATCGAGAAGTGAGTTATCAAAACCATATAGCCTGTGTCATGCTGTATAATATATGCTGCTTTTATATACTATGATTTTTTTTTGCAAAACATTTCACAAATTAATCAAATCAGCTAAGAAACATATTAAAATGTACGTTACTAGTAACATTGATTCGATTAAAAGTGCTCCGCCACTCTTGAAAATATAACATCTGGTGCTCACTCGATAAAATAAATTTTGATCTTCGACCGAAACAAACAAATACTCTCTATATATTTGTTATTTCAAATTGCAATTTAGCTCAGTTTAAATGGATAGTGTGTATGTCTGGAAACTGTTTCATATGCCTGATTTTTGTATAATTACTTTGGTTCTTGTTGTACGAGTAACGAGCATGTACTATTTTTTTAACGTGCGTTGTTAATATTGATCTTTCTTAACTGAAGGTCATATTATAAATGAGAATTTGTCTTAATATGTTACCTTTATGAAATAAAGAGTTTCTTATTATTGTTATTATTATTATCATTACTAGTATTATCATCATTTTTATTATCAGAGATTTGATTTAAGAGTTCAATGACCAAGTGATAAGTTTTCAGATATTTTAATTGTGTGACTATGTCAGTTGCATATTTGAAGTTATTTATCTTTAAATATTGAATATATTTTTCACCAGCGACAAATATGGTTGTGCATTGGCAAAATGATACTTGCATGCTGGATAAAGCCAGTGTTAGACTATCAAACTCATTGCATCAAACCTCATAAATAATTTGTTTGATGGGCTATTTGAAAGAGTAACATGCCTGGCTGTAGCATCCGAAGGTAGATACATTTTATGGTCAAACTGTTTCATGTGACTTGCGAGAAGTCGCAAGGAATAGAACCGGTCCAATTTTGTAATCAAGTTTGATGTCACATTCACTGATATAGGCAAGATAGACCCAAGAATATGGTAATTTATTTGGTATTGTGACCTTTCTTCCAAGTGAAGCAGTATTCGCACTAAAATATCATGTAAAATGACAGTACTTAAGTAAGGGGACGTCCATTTAATGTTCAGGGGGGGGGGCTGAGTGAATTTCAAAATGAATAGTTTGTCGCTCATTTGAAGCAAAAAAAAATAGTTTGTCCCATACATGACTTGGAAAAAAATAATCTGTCTCTTAAATTCCAGGAAAAAATAGTTTGTCTCTCATTCTAGCTTGTGTTTATTCTATAAAGAATTTCAAGGAAAATCGCATAAATGACATGTATCTATATAAAAAATAATTTTTGCTCGGCTTTAGGAATGGAATTGTCTGTAAAAAAAATGGTGTCATAAACAGGTAAAATGTGCATATAAATGGACGGACAGACAGTGACTACAGGGCACCAATACTTACATGGTGGGGACACAAAAAAAGGATGTGTGACTGACAGATAGACAGACAAAAGGACAAAGTGACTCCAATATTGACACTTTCATAGGCGGATTCAAGGGGGGCGCACCGGCGCGCGTGCCCCTTAAAATCTGTCGAACTTTCTTTTTGAATAGCCTAAAATCGAGCAATCAAACATGTTAGTAAAAAATTTCGCTTCGCTTCGCTTCGCTTCGCTTCGCTCGCAGATTTTCAGATCAATACCATTTATAACTGCTTAATTGGTGGGACCTGAGTAAACAGTAAATCAAATTTGTCCAATGACTTTTTCAAACTAGTTTACTGATTCAAAGGATGAAATTGTGTCAAGTAGTGATGCTCTAACTATGTCAAATATACGCCAAATTGCACCATTTGAGGTATACTTTCCAAACATCGCTAGCACATCTGCGCAAAAATCCTGGATCTGCCCCTGATGTCCCTCACATAAGGTGTTTGTGTATAATAATTTCAAAGTACTTTGAAATGTGAAGTTGCAGACATCACCTTTACGCATACAAAAATTATCTCCTGTATGAACTTTCATATCTCTTTTATTTTCATTCTTTCACAAACAAATTTAAAAGAATTAAATTACATTGTTATGCGCATATAGATGGTCTCATTATTAACAGTCCGCAAAAAAGTCTGTCTTTGAGAAGTTGGGAAAAAAATAGTTTGTCTCAAGGCACTTTGGAAAAAAAATAGTTTGTCTCTTGTTGCAAACGAAAAAAAAAATGTCTGAATGTAAACACCCCCCCCTGAACATTAAATGGTTGTCCCCTAATTCTTTTTCATTGAAATAAGTTCCAAAAAACCCAGAACATTTAATTCCACTTGATTTGGCAATATTTTTTGAATCATCGATTAGAAATTTCTATCTATAAAACATTGAAATATTTTACATTTAATGCTTCATTGATTTCATACTTGTATAATATTTAATTAAAAGACATAATCATTGCAAACTATTGTATGAACATAGAAATTCCCACATTTTTGTACAACACAAAACTACTTATTGATAAGCCATTGATGTACAAGCAAATATTACTGTATGTAGGCTTCTATTTCTTGAATTTGTAAATCTAAATACTCGACTTACAGGGTAGGACATGTTCTATTTTCGTAATATTGTTGTACAGACCTCCCATGATGACAAGTAACAGATTGCCAAATTATTGCCTGATAATGGTGTAAATGAATGAAATTTCAGAACAATTAAGCATAAAATGTAAACATTATAGTAGTGAGTCAAAATGTCACAGTGGAATAGAGAGGAAGGAGTTGAAAGAATGATGGCCGAGCTGGTCTTGCTTTAAATTCAGACATCAGTCAATTTAATTAACAATAGAATTTATTTCATGTTGCACCAATTAATGTATACTTGCCAGATTTTTTTTTGAGAGGAAATGCCGCGGACCCCCTAGATATTATGTGCCCCTCTAAACCAAATTCCTGGAACTGCCTCTGTAAACCTTATGTTGAAAACTACATGTATTTAAAGACAGATTATCGACTTAGACGTTTGGAAACTTAGGACGAGGGACTAGATAAATTATAGACTGGGACTTTGTATCATTTTCTTTTTTTCTTTTGATTACAATATTACATCACTTTTGTTTATACATATAAAAGGATAAGTTTAACCATGTTCCAAAACAATATACACATGATGTAATTATTTTCATTTTATATTTATTATTGAATTCTCTTTTAAGAAAAATCATTTAGGAGTTTAGGAGGCGAACGTGATGATTCATTTGATACAGAATTACCGTTTGAATGTTAGTGTTGTACTGCTGTGAAAATTGTACATCAATTTTCTAATTGATGGTGTACAAAGAATCCCTATCGTCTGTAATTAGTTTGAGGGACAAACTTTTGTTTTTGGTTACAACTTGTTTGAAAAACAATACATCAGAGATACTGTTTAGATTTGTATAGTTGTGAGCTACACGTTCTTGTAAGGACTATGAATCTAATAGGTTTGATAGGACAAGTTTGATAGTCTAAACTAAACCCGGCTTTAAAGCTTAAAGCAAAAAGAATATACATTTAGTATTAATGTTATCAAAATATGCAAACTTGGTGAAGTGGGGGACTCCCCATGTTTAGATGTTTTGCAGGTGCCTACAATCTAGCGATAGAGATCACATTACTCGTTTCAAAGGTCGTCATGTCAACGCCCTGTCAACGGACCATATTTTGTAATTAATTTTTCGAATGAAACTGGAACACACTCATATCTGCCTTGGATTCAGTCGCGGAACAATCTCTATTGAAATCGCAATGTCAGCAGCAAGTGAAAAAACAGGAAAAACAATAGTGTTTAGTACACTACAGGATCTAAAAAAGGCCGACGAACACGTTAGTTTGAGATTTAGATTTGATCTTATTTTTATAACTTTTAAAGCGAGTCACTATATATCAAATTTGTTTTCACGGCAAGACATACATGATACAAATATATATCGGGGGGGGGGGGGCAAGGGGATTAATTGCCTGACATATTTCTAAAAGGAATCATGAATTAAATTTCTAAAAGTCAAGAAAATTTATAAAATTTATAAACATGATATATATTGGATGCGGTAACGTTAACGTTCGGGCATACTACGATAATCCGACATCGTTCTATTTGCTAAACGACCTTAGTTATTATCTTCATTTTTGACATACCAGTTTGGCAAAAATGTGTAGACATGAAAGATAAAAGACTTCGTCGGTTTATCTCCCCGTTTCGTCATATAATATTTAAGGCCGAATAATACAATTTTCAACCAATACTTACAAAATTTTGACGACGCTACTCGATAGTTTATTACCTCGTTTGAGGTTTCACAAAAGTTGGGGAAAATTTCCATAACATTTTAACGACTGACGCGTGCATCGCATGTAAATGTAAAATCCAAACCCGGTTAATTCCGAAATAAGTTTACAAAACAAATCCGATAACTAATAACATCCATTGTGTCTTATATTGAGGATGAGCTCTTAAGTGGAGTGGTTTAGTGGAGTCTGGAGTCAGTTTTTGATGTTGAATCTGGCATGGATAATATGGAGTCTTGGCTTATCCGGGTTTATGTAATTAAATGTTCCTGTTGAAAAGAACTAATTTATCCGTTTTACAGTTAAAGTGATTTCAATTTAAGTGTTTGGTATAAATATTTTAGATAAAATGAAAACAACACTCAATTTTAAATTCAATTGGTCAAAAAAGGTAAAAATTTTAGATGACAGACATATTTAAATTAAAGAATAATAAGTATCACTACCTTTGATGCATTGCCTCGCCTGGCCCGGCCTTGTCAAAAATTAAGCGGATCGGGCCAGGCTAGGCCAGACTAGGTCACGACAGGACAGGCTAGATTTTAGAACATGCCAATATTGAGGTGGATGTCTTAAAATAGGGTGGTTTATTGGAGTCTGGAGTCAGTTTTTGATGTTGAGTCAGGCATGAATAATATGGAGTTTTTGGTTACTTGTTCATTTTTTCAATACTGGTTAATATTCTATATGAAACAACAATTTTGAAACTTTTATCAATTTATATTTTAACTGGACATCAAACATGCTTCAGATCATGCCATACATTAAATCTAATGATAACGGAATGCTGCATTAACGTTGATGGAAAGGGACCAACAATAAATATTGCTCTTATCAACCTATGAGATTCGAGGCTCCCCTGGTCAAGTTCAAGATAAACAGTACACCGCAGGACTTGTACGATTGACCTATCACTAATTAACTGTAATGGCTATAATGTGCTATCTGTATCGTTTACTCAAGCGACTCATTATGATGATCTGTTTCAAAATATGCTTGATTTTCTTCAGACAATTTTAACATACAGCTTTCTTTTTTTGAAAAGCTAACCTATTTGGATATGAACGGTGGATGTGAAGGAGTATGTGCAAGTATGAGTGCTAGTCTCAATAATTCGACTTCAAAAGCAGACCTGTTTTACATTCTGACATTTTATAATGGTCTGCGTTTTATATGTCACCTAGCAAAAAATATAATGGTATTCATTGCATTGAGTATAATTATTTGGACTAGTATGAGGGTAACAGATGGGCAAGAAAGTTATGAGGAAGGAAGAATATATAAAGATTCAATACAAACTTTAATTCGGCTCAATAAAAAACCCAATGCCACGCATTTACCTTAATTAAGCCCTATAGGTCTTTACTTGTTACAAAATTATTTCAGTCAAAACTAAAACCCCCAAGACTCCAACTCTAAAAACTACAGTGCCCTTTCTGATTAGACTACTTTCTGATATTAAACAATACGAAATCCACATGTTTTGCCTTGTGTAACACTTTATAAAATTTCGACATTGTGTCATTTGTTCATAATAGCAATCATAGCCAGATCAGTCTCCCACGCTCACTTTTCCCTTAAGATGAAAATTAAATTCACATCACAGTGCCAAATGAATGCATGTGTTATCGTAAAAAACTAGCTAAATTGCATCGCATGTGAAAATAGATAGGAGCTTGGATTCGACTTTACAATATGTAACACCCCGGTAAAATGGTGTTTTTATGCGACGTTGATCAATATATGAATTTGGGTTTTATCTAATTTTGATACATTAAAGTAAAATACAATACAGCATATTCAAATATCTGAACAATGTCCAGTTTGAACCATAAAATCAAGTTTATGAACCAATTACAAAATATAACGTCGGTTTCACAGTGCAGAAATGCCGTCAAGATGTATCATAAGTACGATGCTATACTTTGTATTGTGTGTACAACGTTTATTTTAAAAAGAAAATAAATGACTAATAATAGAGTTGTATAATAATCGATAATACGTCTTTTTAGGCTGCTGTGGAAAAAATGACGAAATTTAGATTAGAGGACACACGAATGACGTTCAGCTCAGATGCGGGCTCAGATGAAGAAATGAAGAACATGCAGAAATTTTGCAAGCAGCAAAACATTGCCATCAAGATAGAATAAATGTAAGTTGAAAGTTTAGTGTGTCAAAGTAGTTTAAAGAATTTTGTCTAAGTTGTGAATGAAATGAATGTAATATATCAAGAAACGGTTACAGTTATAGGACTAGCCCCAACTCCCTTTCTACACCCTGGTGAGCCATGGAAATTGATATCAATTAACAGGTCATTCTGTAGTGGGCATGTAATTACCCAATTAATTCTGACAGCTGTAGGGGTAGCAATGGCTTATCAGGCTATCCTTAGTACACTAATAGTTTATATCAAAACAACAGTAAGCCTACATACATCTGTATAGCTTGTATTTCAATAGGTAATACAATGTAATATAATATCCACCACACATAGATCTAGGACAAAATGGAAAATGAATTTCTAGGCTCAATGTTCGAAGGTATGGCTAACTTTGGTGCAAGTTTCGAACATTCACAATGTTTTAATAAATAAAAGTGAATTATTGAAAAGAACAAAAGGTAGGATAATTGAAACAACTGTGCCAATCTTACCCATACATGTCTTTACACCTATATTATGTGATTTAAAGCATTGACATCATTTACATGCATAGAATGGAATTATGTCAATCTTCTTATAATGACTTAGCATTCTACATGGAATAGAAGTACACTCATTAAATGTTATAAGTACACCAACACAGTACATAGCGTTACAGTGCAAATAGTCGGTCGGTCGACATGCCAAATGGTTTTTCAACTATAACTCCAAAACGATTGGACCTAGGATTATAAAATTCTAAGTGGAGATTATTTAGCGTCCACAGACGGCCGGACTCAATTTTAAGGTCGTTTGGATCAAAGGTCAAACTCACCATGACCTTTGAACACACAACAATCACTGAACCACACCATAAGAAATATAGGACCTTATATCGTAAAACTTTATAGAGAGGTTGCTAATCATCAGATGTAGGCTCCTACTAATTTTGAGGTCGATAGGTCAAAAGTCAAGGTCGTGGTGACCTTAGCTACACTAGGCTAATTACTGTCATGAGACGTGTATGTTTCACAAACCTCTCTTGTACGGTCTGTTATCGATATTCTTGCGGTTTTGTGTTTTCCTGGTGTGGGGATTGATGGACAATGTGTATGTAACATTTTTAGAGTTCTTGCGAAAATCATTTGCTGTGCACGTGCATATTGCATAATTTGAAAATTCACGGTTCACTGCTCGCAGCGTGCGAATTATAACCATCGAATTATCGGATATTGCTGCTTTACTACTCGCATGAAGACATGCAAAAAATAAACATGATATCATGTATAATAAAAATGATATACGCATTACATGTTGGTGTACTTATAACATTTAACAAGTGTACATGATGTTAGACAAAAACTCTCAAAAACATTCTTTTGAAATCACACAAGTAGCATTTTACTTTAGGTGCCCCACATTTACTTGACCTAAATTTCATAGACATTCAACAAAGTTCGCTATTAGTGTTTAAAAAACATTATTTTTATACATAACATAGCTTTTCATCAGAATTAATCCCATTGTAACATTTGAGGAAATTTATTGTGAACTCTAGAACATGTCCAATTCTTGTAGTATTCCTGTAATTGAGTTTTAGAGCTGTCATTGATTTGATTATAGATGATTCCAAAACTATGAGAAAACAAGTAATATTGATCTATAAATAAAGATGTATAATGTGTCCAGGAAAATGTGCTGTTTACCACCATTGACTGGCAGTGCCGTACCCAGACACGAATTTTAGCCGAGGCAGCCTTGGGGCTGGACATGACCGTAACTAGGAATTTTCCAAAGTGGTGCGAAATCGGGTCTTGATTAGGTGACGGGGTATTTACAGGCGGGGTCGTCCATATTCGTTCTGTACATGCTATTTTGAATATTTACAATGTATTTTGCGAGCGAAGCGAGCCAGAAAAAGGGACTATTTGTTGAAGCTGACACAAATTTAATTTATGGCAATCAGCACTATTTGTCCGAGCCCACACACATTTTACTCACATGATATTATTAATGCTCATAAATTATTTGGCGAGCGAAGCGAGCCACAAAAATGCACTAGCTATTTGTATCAGCCCACACATTTCGTTCTTTACATGAACTTGAATGGTGATAAATTATTTGGCAAGCGAAGCGAGCCAGAAAAAAACTATTTGTACGAGCCACCACGAAATTCGTTGTCTACATGATATTATTAATGGGCATTAGTTATTTGGCGAGCGAAGCGAGGCAGAAACAAGACTGCGTTCAATAAACGCTTATGCCCCCGTGGAAGCCATGTCCATAAAAAGCTAAGACAATCAGGGGCCATTATTCAGTTAAAATGTTTGATAGTGTTACATGGCTTTGAACTATAAGGGGCTCTTGATGGTAAACGAGTAATGCCACATTTGAAAGCAGTGCCTTGATCGACTTCATGTGTGATCTGGTGATACAGATGTTATGGTTCTTTGTCACTGCACTTCTCCAAGTTGCCATCTATTCATATACCAAGTTTCAAGTCAATATCTTAAACACTTTTGAAGATACACTCCTGTCAAAATTTGATTCTGAAAATACTAAAGGGGAGATAATTCAAAATTTAAGACAGACAGAGTTATGGTTCTTGGTCATTGCACTTCTCCAAGTTGCTATCTATTTACATTCCAAGTTTCAAGTCAATATGTTAAATAGTTTTTAAGATATACTCAGAGCAAAATTTAACTATAAAAAAACACTAAAGGGGAGATAATTCAAAATTTAAGACAGACAGAGTTATGGTTCTTTGTCAATGCACTTCTCCAAGTTGCCATCTATTTATATTTCAAGTTTCAAGTCAATACGTTAAATAGTTTTGAAGATACGCTCCAGACAAAATTTTATTGTAAAAATACTAAAGTGGAGATAAGTCTAAGTCCAAAATTAGGTCAAGGTGAATGTCAAAATGGAGTCAGGTGATACAGGCGTGTGGAAAGTGGTCATATACAACATCCATGCAAGTATGAAAGCTTTGTAGCAAGCCATTTTAATGCTAGAAGAAACGGTCAATTTGGGTTAACCAAGAATTTTACCTTTCAATAAGTCTAAGTCCAAAATTAGGTCAAGGTGAAGGTCAAAATGGAGTCAGGTGATACAGGCGCGTGGAGAGTGGTCATATACAACATCCATGCAAGTTTGAAAACTTTGTAGCAAGCCATTTTAATGCTAGAAGAAACGGTCAATTTGGGTTAACCTGGCCGGACGGACGAACGGACGGAAGGACGGACGGACAGACGGACGGGTGAATTACTATATGCCTCCCGATCTATCGATACGGGGGCATAAAAATGCAATATTTGTCAGCACAAACTCGTGTGGTGTGATTTATCCTTAAAGATGCATGATTTGCCCTAGCTCACACAAACCCGTTCTCTAAATGGTATGATAAATCCGCACATTATTTCCCGAGCTGCATGCCACATGAATTCGTTCTCTACACGAACTTATGAAGCATTGATGTTATGTGACAAGCAATGCGAGCCAAAGAAAATGCACTGTTTCTCCAAGTTGCATGTCATGCAAACCAGTTATCTACATGATATTTTAAACGAGTAGTTATTTGGCAAGCGAAAAGATCATGATTTCAATGAGGTTCAGGTAGCACAAACTACTCTCTACATGACATTCTTAAATATGTGTTCAATTCATTGGGCGAGCGAAGCGAGCCGAATTTATTTTCAAATGTAAAACATTGCACTTCTAACCAGGTACACTTAAATTGGTGTAAAAGGGGTACGTTTGCGCCCGATGCAATCCTTAGTTATGACCACGTAGTGGTCCGGTGTTTAACCTAGAACGTTTCTGAAAGCACGCAATTAAACCACCGAATACACTTTCAACATTAACAAAAACAGAAAAGTAGAATAGCAAAGCGAGCTAGATAAACATTATTTATATTATTTGAACACCATGCCAAAACATATTCTGTATTTGATAGTATTCACTTAGATTTATCTATGAAGCATTCTAATTGATAATAGTCACTGATACAGCTGTTGTGAAGGCGAAGCCAGCTAGAAAAAGCATTATTTTCTGAAGAGCACCATTGGCGACAGAATCGTTTTTCTACTCGAGACACCTTTCATCAGTATATCCTACGAACTCGAAGGCTGCACATTTGTGTTAAGGGGAAGCTTGAGCGATTTGATTGCAAGTAAATTAAGGGATCAATGTCATGCTCCATGGTAATTTTAAAACAAATTCATCTGCTACATTCTTTGGTCCCTTGTTTTGGTATTGAAACGGAACGTCAAGAAAATTCATAGCATTTTTTAAACAAGAGCTCAAAGGAGAAAATACTTATATGCACATGCTTATATTCTTAAATGTGTAGCCCACCTCAATATTAAATTGATTGTAAACAGTACCATGCGAGCGTAGCGAGCGAAAATTGACATATTAACTATTTTTACTCACAGAACATTGACCTGGATTGTGGCGATATTAAGGGGATGGTGTGCCGGTGCCACTTGCTTTCTATATATATTAAAGGGAAAGTGTCCGGTATACCACCATTTAGGTGCAAATCTAGTGCCTCAAGTTGCACAATGTATACTACCATTAAGGTGTAAATCTAGTGCCTCAAGTTGCACAATGTATACTACCATTAAGGAGCAAATCTAGTGCCTCAAGTTGCACAATGTTTACTACCATTAAGGTGCAAATCTAGTGCCTCAAGTTGCACAATGTATACTACCATTAAGGTGCAAATCTAGTGCCTCAAGTTGCAAAATGTATACTACCATTAAGGTGCAAACCTAGTGCCTCAAGTTGCATTATGTATACTACCATTAAGGTGCAAATCTAGTGCCTCAAGTTGCACAATGTATACTACCATTAAGGTGCAAATCTAGTGCCTCAAGTTGCACAATGTATACTACCATTAAGGTGCAAATCTAGTGCCTCAAGTTGCACTATGTATACGACTATTACACCCCGCATAATGTCGTTCGCATGCGGTAATGTAACAACAATGGCCACAGCATCGATCCATTCTCTGCGCGTAAGGTAGTAGAGCTTAATCACAACTAAAGCCAGTAAATCCTTCTGATGAATGCTATTTATTATAATTAGTTACCAGTTCCTTTAACATGTATTTCCGTAAACAAATATCTTAAATAATAATAAGTAAGTCACAAAGTTAGCTTAGTCAAGTAATTTGACAAAGTCCTAGCATTTACACAAAGTAAGCACACTGAGTACAACGAATGTCACAAAGACAGTTCCTTAAAGTTAAGTTAAACGTATCTTACAACTGACTGATTGATTCTTACTGTGTGATATGAACATGTATTCTTATATAGGTACCCTATAGATCATGACAGATAATAGACAGGAATGATAAGATAAGTGATATGATAACCTGTCTGTTTAAAGAAGGATGTAACAGATAATGTCATATTAAGTAATTAACACATATCATTGTTTGAAAGTAAAACTATCGAAATCAGGAAAGAAACAATAAACAATAATAATAACTGAGGTGATAAGCAATTATAAAGATGTCACACTATAGATTAATATTGAGCGGTCATTTCCTGTTGAGCACTCATTGTCTAGATTTGACAATGATCAAAAGATAATGATGTTCGGAAAGTACATGATGTAACTTATTGAATAATACCAAGAAAGAATAAATGTTTTACAAAGAATTAATATAACAACTATTATACCACGCAACGTTTAAAAAGTTTAAATACTAAATTTTCATTTCTTCACTATGTAAAACTACCATTAAGGTGCAAATCTAGTGCCTCAAGTTGCACAATGTATACTACCATTAAGATGCAAATCTAGTGCCTCAAGTTGCACTCTTTGTTTATAACTTGCGACAGCTCGTAATATTTTTTATTATTCAGGCATTTTATTTTACATATAAGTTGAAGACGAAGTTTCCGCCAAAAGGTTAGGTATGGAAATTTTAGGCGAGACAGCTGCTTACCTAGTGCCTCAGAATAAATTGCCTCATTGTTTATTACATGCGACAATTTGAGAAATTTTATTTTAAATATATTCAGGGATATTTCATTACATGTATATATATATATAACAAAAAAATGTTTGGTCCGCAAATTTTAGGCGAGGCAACTGCCTCGCCTGGCCTCAGTGTAGTTTTGGCGCTGACTGGATTGGTCTAATGTTGCAATATTGGTTACTTAAATAAACACGTAGTGATACAATCACTTGTATACTAAAATAACACTGGTAAATCGTGCATGATTAATGTTCCCACCTATGTGGCCTATTCAAAGTTTTGCCACCTTTCTTGTTATCCTGGGCACACTATAACAAACCCCTCTATCAGTCATGATACACTTATTCAACTGTTCCAGACTGTGTACATTCAATTTTTGAATATAGTAACTTCAGTTAAGATTCGACTCATTTTGACAATTTCATTTGTGAACCTCCATTTAATCAATCAATGTTTAGGAAAATGAGTATTTTTCAATTTATCAATATTTAAAACTCTGAATTGATCTGCTAAAATGTATTGTTGATACAGCGATATTACTTCTATCAATGACAGCTCTATGAACTTCACTGAGAAGTCTAACAATGCGTCCTATTCCTGAAGTGTTAGTAACTTACTCGTATTTCTTGATTTTTCCATCTTTTATGTTATGCCACACATTGATGTGTATTAATTTTTTTTCAGGAAACGTCGATGAATGTTAGTGAAGATGTGTTCTGGATATTTTATATTGGCCTGTATGTGTTGCATCAACTAACGTACAAGACTCTGTGCTGAAATACTTGTGTACAGAGGGGTGAATTCTTTAATAAATCTGTAAAATATTCAGGATGTATTTGCTATTGTTTGATTTTTTGTTGAGCAGATGCACGTCTACAAAAGTGATTTGATCATTAAAATGGAGTTAAGTGGATTTAAATCAACAGCATTCCAATGGAGACGGACAATTCACAGTGGTATCAGGGCCTTATTCACCAATGCTGTAAGTCTAAAATATAGACTTTACATTGTCAAATGTTCTATTCGCTCTCATGTTGTTTTAAATGTATCGATTTTGGTATAAATTGGTATACATTTTAAGTGAGTAACAACAACTATTCAAAAAAAAGTTCTCATGTTTAAATCTAATTTCAAAGGAATGCCAGTGATTATGAACAATGACATTTTAAAATCTAAGTCTGAGTTTTAGACTTACAACGTTGGTGAATAAGGCCCCTGATACCACTGCGACCAGTTCAATCAGCCATTTCCTGGAACTACTCTTACATGCTGAGCGAGGTGCAACACCAGTACCATTATTAATAATTACTTGAGTATGCCAAAGTCTGGTATCAAACACACAATGTACCTTACATTAGGATGTAAGGGGAGCTGGTCAAACCTTAAAAGTCAAGAAGATAATTCAGATAAAACCAGTTTCATTTATATCATCTTAAAAAAAAACTAGAAAAAATAGGTTTTATACAGCTTTAATAAAACAAAATACATTGCTTACACATTATATGTAAGTTTTTTATCATCTGCAAACAGGATTTGTCTTTCACTAGGCTGTGTGTCCAACGGTGAAACACAACAGATAAAACATGTAAAGATGTTTAAATCCATATACTCGAGCAAACTGTAATATATCTATACTGCAGTGCTTATGATGTATGCCACATATCTGGTGGAGGGGGTCAACAAACCTAGACTGGAATCGTACATCTGTTCAGTACTGCCATGGACATGTGCACACACGATTTGTACCCATATTCATTCACACAAACCCTTTGCATTTAACACTATTCTGACAAAGAGTTAAGCATCACAGTTTACTCATTTTGTGTGTAAGCCTACTTGCATGTAATTTTTAGGTAAACAAATACAAACAACAGGTATTTTGTTACGTCCATTTCTGTCGGTGGATTACCTCCCCTTCTTACTCTTAAATCTCCTATATTCATCTCTAAATCTTATTCCCTAATCTATCACGGAGGAGATTCTATTCATCTCAATTATATTTATGAGAAGTCAAACACGTATTTCCATAATGTTGACACCCCATGCATACTTGACTCCCAACATACCACACTACACACTGTACAATCTTACAAGAATTGTGTAGCAGTTACTGGTTGATCACAGGACTTATTGTATTATACTGTAAAATCATCTAATTTCGATGAGACTAAATTTTGTGGTTTTGGTAAAAACAATCATTTTGATGGGACGTTAATTTGTGGATTTTGCATGTCCGGTAATAAATATCGGGGTCAAATTTAATGTTCGATAGGATTTGATTTTGTGGTTGATGGCAAACCAAGAAATCCACAAAATTTAACCTCCACGGAAATTAATGATTTTACAGAACTCAAAATGTTACACAGAATCATCGTTTTCTCTGAAACTTCCACTTGTATTGTGCCGAGGCTTCTTTCGTTTCCTCCGTCACCTTCGTTCTCTTTATCTGTTTATCTTTCTGTAAGGGAAAACAATTCTGCATTATTGCCACAACAACAGATAGTTTAGAGAACATAGCTGGGTGACTGAATGACATTCTTACATGAAGACTCCAAGGGAGGTAAGCATACCTGCCAAGTACTCCATAAAGTGGAGTTACTCCTATTTTCGTTGTTTATTTCTAGTTCTCCAAGTTCACTTAACTTTGAACAAAGGTACATTTGACTCATTTCATAATCTTCTGTCCCATATTTACAACTACAATAATTAATACATTCCTTGTTTATACATCTAAATCCCTTTTAAATCACATTTAAGTTCATATTATATTTTGCTTTATCACTCCTATTTTGGATTTAACAAGCTTGGCAGGTATGAGGTTAGTCAAATAGATCAATGAATCAATCAACCCTTGAAGTAATCAAATGATAAACATTTAAAAAGTATCAAAATCAGCACACAATACAAAACCTGGCATTCAACATCTAAATTGTTAGTTACTCATTTTTAATTATGATTTGTATTTTACAAGAAGGAATTTTGACACAAAAATGTATATCTGACAATATGCTAATGCACACCTAGGCTTGGTATTAACAATATAAGTTAGAAGTTTCATTGAAGTCCGACCAGATGGTAAGGTGAAGCAAAATGAACAGACGTCTCCATCCAGCACTGAACAATCTCACCATCTCCCTGTATAATGTGGTCTAATAATGGCCATTTGCTTTAAGTATGAGGAGTGTCACAATATAAAAGGGTCAAACATTAGTATAGAAGATTAGGCTGAGAGGCTAGACAATAAGGGTCACTTACAAGCAACTGTTTTTTCCTTTCCATTTTTTGTGAAATGATTTTTAGTTGTTTTTCTCTTTCTATTCTTTTCTTCAATTCTTGATACTTTTTCTTCTTCTCTTCTGATGACTTCTACAGAACAATAAAAGAAAAATATGACAAACTGTAGCCTTGTAACCTTTAAGTTAGTGTACCATGCAAGATCTAGCACATTGTAGCTTATTACTGACACATATTTTTTGAAGCAATTTTTCCTAAACTTCTCCATGGATGAAAGTTTTCAGGCATATGCCTGAACTTCAGGCTTTTGATGGTACCAAAATGTCTGTTTTACTTTTTATCCCTATGTAAATTGTTAATTATTGAAGATTTCCGTTTTTCAGAATTTCTAACTTTCACCCATGCAAGTTCTCAATTATGCATGGAACATAGTTCAAGTTAGATTATAAAAATATATCACAAAAAACTTCTATGTTGGATAGGAACATCTCAGCCAAGGGGTCAGATTGTAACCATTCTAAATCTGCTTTAGTCGGGAAGGGGAAACTAAGAATATTTCGGGCCCATCAGTTACAAAGACAAGAGGGCCATGATGGCCCAATATCGCTCACCTGATTATAAACCCTGCACAATTTTCACCCAAAGGAATAATTTGAAAATCTTGGTAGAAAACCACAAGATGATGCTACATACCAATTATCAAAACTCTAGGCAGTGTAGTTTTAGGCAAGAAGATGTTTATATGTTTTCCCTTTATAAGTCTATGTAAAACAGTGACCCCCGGGTGGGGCCAATTTTGACCCCAGTGGCATAATTTGAAAAATCTTGGTAGAGGACCACTAGATAATGCTACATACCAAATATCAAAGCTCTATGCAGTGTAGTTTTAGACAAGAAGATTTTTATATGTTTTCCCTATATAAGTCTATTTAAAACGGTGACCCCCGGGGCTGGGCCAATTTTGACCCCAGGGGTATAATTTGCACAATCTTGGTAGGGGACCTTTAGATGATGCTACATACCAAATATCAAAGCTCTTAGGCATTGTAGTTTTAGACAAGAAGATTTTTATATGTTTTCCCTATATAAGTCTAAGTAAAATGGTGACCCCCAGGGTGGTGCCAATTTTGACCCGAGGAGAATAATTTGAACAATCTTTGTAGAGGACCTCTAGCTGAGTCTACATACCAAATATGAAAACCCTAGGCCAAGCAATTTCGAAGAAGAAGATTTTTTAAGGTTTTCTCTATAGAACTCTATGTAAAACTAAGGGCCCCCGGGGCGGGGCCAATTTTGACCCCAGGGACATAATTTGAACAATCTTTGTAGAGGACCTCTAGCTGAGTCTACATACCAAATATGAAAGCCCTGGGCCAAGCGGTTTCGGAGAAGAAGTTTTTTTAAAGGTTTCCCCTATATAACTCTAGGTAAAACTAAGGGCCACCGGGGCAGGGCCAATTTTGACCCCAGGGACATAATTTGAACAATCTTTGTAGAGGACCTCTAGCTGAGTCTACATACCAAATTTGAAAGCCCTAGGCCGAGCGGTTTCAGAGAAGAAGATTTTTTAAGGTTTTCTCTATATAACTTTGTAAAACTAAGGGCCCCCGGGGCGGGGCCAATTTTGACCCCAGGGACATAATTTGAACAATCTTCGTAGAGGACCCCAAGGTGATGCTACATACCAAATATGAAAGCTCTAGGCCTTACGGTTTCAGAGAAGAAGATTTTTAAAGTTTCCTTTTTGAAAATCTATTTTTAGCCTGTGTGACCTAGTTATGCGACAGACCGGAAATTTTTTAACAACTTCGGTAGAGGTCCACCCAAGGAACATTCCTGTTAAGTTTTATCAAATTTGGCCAAGCGGTTTAGGAGGAGAAGTCGTTTGAAGAAATTGTTGACGGACGCACGACGGACATCTCGGTATGACAAAACCTCACCATGACCACTTTGTGGTCAGGTGAGCTAAAAATGACTGAAGCCAATTTCACAGTATCGAATTGTCTACCTGCCCTGATCCCAGCCAAAGACCTAAATTACATTATGTAATTTAGGTCTTTGTAATCCAAGGTGTGGACCAATATCAGTCAGGTAATAGTCTACCACTTAACTAACGGAGCAAGCTTAATAAACTCAATACCACTAGATCTTATAGAACTACAGATATAAATGTATTACCATGACAGCCTCCTCGTCAATCTCTGCAAATTTTCCGCTCTGTAAACTTTCCAAGGTAGGTCGATTAAATCGTCTCCCAACCAGTGCTGGGTGCGTCTTAAAATGTTCAGCAGCATTAAATCTTTTCACTGAAAAATATTGTGATTTCTTTAAATATCTTGGAATGGTTGATAACATACTGTAAAATCATTAATTTTCGTGGGGGATTAATTTTCGTGGATTTCGTGGTTCATTTCAACCACGAACTTTAATCCCAACGAACATTGATTTTGACCCTTGTTTTGTTACCTGAAATGCAAATTCCACGAATTCAAGTGCCAACGAAATTGTCATTTTTACCCAAACCATGAAATTTCGTCCCAACGAAATTAAATGATTTTACAGTAAGTCATTCAATATATCCCCATATATTCATGTAGAAATTCAAATCAACATAGAAGTTTATTACAAATGTATAATATGGTATCAATAATAATGTATCAAATTATTTTTGAGATTTCATAGCAATGTACATTTTAATGCAAATAATCTGTAAATCAAGAGGACCAAGACAATAGATTATTTGAGCTATATTCACAAGTAGGATCAACAGAATATGGTAACTATTCAAGTTTGTTTGTAAACTAAAACAAGGGATGTTTGTAAAACATGTACCGGTATAAGCCTAAGGTAGCCAAAGAGTTGTTTTTGTTTAGGTCATAGCGACCATGGCCTACAATAAAGCAATATTGGATGAACCAAGATTGGTCACATAGGCTCATCTTGTCATATAGTATAAGCAGTGTTAAAAAGAATTAGAATTACCTTCCTTCTTTGAATCAACAAATATTGTATGTTTATTTGCTGGCTTTCCTGTGGTATCTATCAAATGTAGGGATGATTTCAACCTGTCAATTTTCTGTAAAACAATATACAGTATAGATTATTTCCATTGCTACAAGTAAATATTAACAATTATCAAAAATATTATCTGCAATATACTTAACATATACTTTTTGAAGTTGAAGACTTTATGCAGTACATGTTCTGTTTTGTAGGATTTTAATTGGCCTAGATTCTCTGTTATCTCCCTTCAATTGAGAAAAAACAACAGTTTAAGAAAATGAGTCTAATGAGATGATCATTATGACAATCTATCATAAAATTTTGGAAAACAAGATTTTTCTATGACTTAACCTAGTGATAGGGCTGTTGACTTAACGGTTATAATGATATTTTCTCTATTTCAAAAGTCATTTACATTTTTCATGAGTTATTGATGTAGAATCACACAAATAATTATACTGATAAGTATTATCCTTTGAGTTGTTAAAATATGATAGTTTTCATGACAATTTTAATTTCTTTTAAATTGCCAATTAAAAATACAATCAAAATTAGACAGGCGAATGAATGAATGAGCAAACAGATAAACAGACAGAAAGGACATTCGACAATCACTATATTATACCTCCTGCATAAGTAGATGCCAGAATTAGAAAATAATTGAAACAAATTTTCTTACTTTTAATTCTGAAGATCTCTTCATTTCAACATAGCGTTGATCTTGTGTAAACATGAGTTTCATTTCATCCTCTGTGTGTAATTCTCTGTCTTGTTTTAACTGATGAACTCCATCCTTAAATATAATTGTTAAATCAAGTGATAACGTAAAATAATTTTCGTGGGCGATTAATTTCATGGATTTCCTAGTTCTAATCCCATCGAACAATATTTTTGACCCTCATATTTACTACATGAAATGCAAAATCCTCGAATTAAGGTCCCATTGAAATGGTCTTTTTTACCAAAACCACAAAATTTTGTCCCATGGAAATTAAATGATTTTACAGAAATTATAATGTCAGTACACATTGCAGCAAAGTGTCCTGTCTTATGAGGATAGTGAACAGGAATTACTTGTCTTTTAGAATTTTAGTGAGTTGACCGATACATCAGGCAAGAGGGTGTAAAAGTGTAATATAGACAAAAACTATCTTATGTACCTGAAATACTTTTTTAGCACAAGAAAGCACTCAGTAACACTCGCTTTGCAAAGTGTCCAGAGAAATGGTATGGCACAGTGCTATCACTGAGTACTACTTGCTGGTAGGGTTGTTAATTAAACTTAGTAACATGCTTGCTAGTGCTATTTCTAAGCACTTTGGTTAAAGTTTCAAAAACTGAAAAACAATTATGCTTTCATATCTATAAGATCATTTTTTCGCTTCAGTTTAAAAACTTTAAATGGAAGCTTTCTGTGTGATGTATTGGACATGCGAACTGCCCATTTTCATACGAAAGTGTTCTAGAACACCCTATGAAATTATAAGAATCGTCTATTTTTTGAAGATTGAATCAAAGTACACGGAACCCATCCAAAGTTTTAATTTGCAGTTAAGGTAGTCTAGTAGCATACTTAAAAGGAGCCAAGTAATTATTTTGACAATAAATGACTGTTAGTATATAGCTATATACACTTTAAGCAGCCGGTCCCATGCAGTTGACCATTTTGAACTCAGAAATTAATTTAAATATCATCGATTGCTAAAAAATCCTTCCACAGGGGACTGACAACTTGTCACTTAGTGGAGGACACAGTTGATGGCCTTGTAGTTAGTACATAACCTGCAGAACTTGATAAACATACATTATTAAGAGTACGAGACTTATAGTGTATCACTCTAACCAATGACATTGTCAGCCTGAGAGTTTCAAGGACAGAGAACGTCCAACCCTCACACTAACACCATGCTCACCTTTTTCACAGTTTTCACCATACTGAAGTAGAACTCGTCAGGGTTTCTGTCCAATGCTTTCTGTTCCAGTAATTTAATACTACTTTTCTTCTTCTGGTGGTCACTGTCAAGAACATTTCAATGCTTATCACTAAACAATCTATTTACAAATATATACATGTATGTAAGAAACAAGATTTTTAAATAGATCAAATAAATGCACAAACTATCAAGTTATCATCAGAAACAATCTTTTGAATGCCTATACAAACAGCATTTTTCAGGCCATTTTAGGGAATTGAGTCTTTTTGTACTTTTGTCCTGCTACTGTATCTACCTGCATTGCAACAACTAACTCATTTAATTTTGTAGCCAGTGTGTAGGATTTAATAACTAATAGGGGAGAAACTTGTGTAAGCAGCCAGCAAGCTCAGTCGGTAGAGCATTCTCTCTGTAAGTGTAAGCGATGGGTTCGAGTCCCAGTCTGGTTGCACATTTTTCTTCCCATGTTACAATTTGACTTCATGTCATTTTGCAGTAGATATTTCTTGTCTAACAGTGCAACAGCTTTGTGAGTTCACAAGAATGAAATCATTGATTGGAACTTACATGGCTCTTTGTTTGTAATCTTTCTTCTTCTCCAATAAACCAAGATGAGAACGACTCGATGGCTGAAATATTGAATCAAAATATTGAAATACTATAATGCGGACACAACAACCAATATTCAGACTACTAGTAAGGCCTAAATATGATGGCGAGTTAAGCACAATACTTACAAATGGTTTAGTTTACACAATGACACATACTGGATAACCAAAATAATACAATTATCGTCATACAAATATAAATTTTATATACCGAAATGCCTCGTATTATCACCCCGGGGGCGATGCATTTTATGAAAAAAAATCCATACACAGTCAGACCTCGTATAAACGCCCCCCACGCAAGGGTACTGTACAGAACGGCACTTAGCTGTTACCATAACCAGTACAAATTACTTCCCCTTCTTAAAAATACCGGACTTTTTTGCCTCTCGTATGCAAAAATGGCTAATAAACATGTAGACTACGCTGTTCATATCAGTATATAATTACTCAGCAGTAATTAATTACTCAGCGGTAATTAATTGTTCGTTTGAATGAATTACCGTATCATGACTGACTGTTATCCTGGATTTGTGTGGATACTTAATTGGATTACTGTAGGACCAATGATTGAAGGTGAGATTTTTTTTAAAAATCGATTTGAGGGGGGCTAATAGGAGGATATACGGTACATCAGTTAGGTCTAAAAAGGATAAGACCTTTTGTTTCCAGTAACCAGACCCGCCGTCATGTTTCAAAAATTAAAATTGATATGAAAATGTCGGACAGACATAGCCTGTGACTTCATGAAACCTGCGGTTCATTCAGATCAAAATTCGTAACACAGTCTGCAGGGCATGTTTACAGGCTTGCACCGATCAAAAGGGGAGCAACTCTTGGCCTGTATATTTCAACATGGTCGATTATCGGAAAGATTTTGTAAATATCAACTATTTCATTGTGCATTATAAAGTCAAATAAATTCTAAAGCCATTCAGTAGTACAATATATATTCATTTGCTTTTCTCGTTTTATAATGCATTAAAAACATAATTTTAAGAAATTAAGTGCCGCGATAGAGCAAGAAACTACAAAGGCAGTGGCTAGGATTACGGTACCGTAATCCTAGACCCACAGGCTAGGATTACGGAAGTTCCGTAATCCTAGTGAGTCCTAGCTAGGGATGTCTAGAATTACGGAAGTTTTTATATCGAGTGCAATTAAGCGTGCAGGTCGCCTTATATTGCATGTTGACATTTATATTTGATGAATTTATACAAGTATTGGTATATTGACCATCAAGTAATCAGTTTTGGTTATGGTGATATGGAGTATGGTAAAGATATTTTAAAAACGGCAGAAAATATCTAAATGCAAATACTTTTGATACTGTATTATAAAGCATGTACTTTTATCTACGCATAAATTTATAAAGTTATTAAAATACGAAAAAATATATTGAGATAACAGATAATAGCAGGGTTGAACAAGAATACTTCAACATTTATCACGAATGCCGCTCATGTGATCAGAGCAGACACAAATGTATATACAAGAAGGTATATACGTTCGTGTAGCAAAAAAACTTGCATGACCTTTAAATTAGTATTTTAAAAACGCATACAGGATCGGTTGTTTACATAATTCTAATTTTATAAGATTCCTAATGACATGCAAAGCGTAATCAGTTACAAATTAAAATAAATAATTAAGAAACTAAATATGACCATATTTGGAATTCGTATCACTACGCGCTTTCACAACGTAGATCCAGTTGTAGGCTATGTAAATTGTGAATGAACAAACACTTTAGCTACTCGATGTTTATTTCGAGAACCGAATGACAAGTAGAATGAAGTAAGTAAAGTAAGTGAGTAAGTAAAGTCTTTATTTTACATTTTGATCATGACAATCAATTTCAATGGAACTACATTTGTGTATTCGACGTACATTAAGTAATTTATAAACATTCGGACTGCCTCTAGTATGTTCCCCTGCAAAGACAAAATATTAGCGAAGTAAAATTCGAAGCATGATATTCTGATATTTCTATTAATTTGTCAATAAATAAACCCATATTTGTATAATTTAACGCCTTATTGCACTCGGTATAAAAACTTCCGTAATTCTAGACAGCCCAAGCTAGGACTCGCTAGGATTACGGAACTTCCGTAATCCTAGCCTGTGGGTCTAGGATTACGGTACCGTAATCCTAGCCACTGCCAACTACAAAAGAAGCAAGGATTCTATTTGTCATTACTTCAGTCTCAGCCAAACTAGGCCGGACCGACGGACATGTCCGGTAAAAATCGCACAGGTCCGACCTACGAGTCTAATTACACAGGACCGACTGTCCGGTGAATTTTTTACCTCATCACCGGTAGATTTTGACCTCTACGCCGTACCTAGACAATCCGATTTTCCGTTAGAGGTCTGCAAATAGCGGTATACTATACGGCGCATTTCATTGGTCTGTTGAAAGTTGTTTTGTCGATACGTCACACATATCGCGAGCAGTAAACTTATTGGTTCCTGGTTTACTGATTATCGTGTATATTTAGCGGATTTAGTGCGGGTACCACACTTGTAAATAAACAATCGGCGACACAAACAGAACGTCTCGATCGTGCGCACAGAATATTCAAGGACAATATAAATCTGGTAGTAATCTTTCTTACATTGTTTCAACCATGGCTTTTAATATGTTGCGATACTTTGAAGGGGCCACGCCGGGCATGAAACGGAAAGTCAAAGATACTAGTGATACAGAGTTAAAACTGAAAAAAAAACAGAAATGGAAAAAGTACGAAGCGGCACGGCCGGACCGTAAATTTAATATTGATTGGTGTATAGGCCGTGATTGGCTTAAATTTGATGAAGAAAAGCATGAATTATTTTAAAAAATCCGGTCCTGTAAAATTTGGTCCGGTCCTGTAAAAATCTGAACTTTACAGGACCTACTGTCCTGTAAAATTCTGACGTGTTTGGCTGAGACTGTTACTTGACACAAGCTAGGGTAAAGCATCCATTCTAGCTCACATGTGTCACTCGATTTTACGACTGCACTTGTCAGACATTGTCCAATAATAATCGGAAGGCGATTGTCGACAGAACAAATTCAACAAAGTTGAAGTTGATACCACGATAATACGAGACACCATCATACCAAGGCAAAATATCCGAAAGGCAGTGGCTAGGATTACGGTACCGTAATCCTAGACCCACAGGCTAGGATTACGGAAGTTCCGTAATCCTAGCGAGTCCTAGCTAGCGCTGTCTAGAATTACGGAAGTTTTTATACTGAGTGCAATTAAGCGTTAAATTGAACAAATATTGGTATATTTATTGACAAATAAATAGAAATATCAGAATATCATGCTTCGAATTTTACTTCGCTAATATTTTGTCTTTGCAGGGGAAGAAAATAGAGGCAGTCCGAATGTTTATAAATTAATTAATGTACGTGGTCGAATACACAAATGTAGTTCCATTGAAATTGATTGTCATGATCGAAACAAATTGTGTTGCTAATTTTGGAAGTAGATCTGATATGTTTGTTCGTCATTAGGTCCTCGAAATAAACATCAAGTAGCTTAATCGTTTGTTCATTCACAATTTACATAGCCTAATACTGGATCTACGTTGTGACAGCGCGTAGTGATACTAATTCCAAATATGGTCATGTTTAGTTTCTTAATTATTTATTTTAATTTGTAACTGATTACGCTTTGCATGTCATAAGGAAACTCATAAAATTAGAATTATGTAAAGAATCGATCCTGTATGCTTTTTAAAATATAATTTAAAGGTCATGCAAGGTTTTTTGCTCCACGAACGTATATACCTTCGTGTATATATATTCGTGTCTGCTCTGATCACATGAGCGGCATTCGTGATAAATGTTGAAGTTTTCTTGTTCAACCCTGCTATTATCTGTTATCTCAATATATTTTTCGTATATTAATAACTTTATAAATTTATGCGTAGATAAAAGTACATGCTTTATAATACAGTATCAAAAGTATTTGCATTTAGATATTTTCCGCCGTTTAATATCTTTACCATACTCTTTATCTTTACCATAACCAAAACTGATTACTCGATGGTCAATACACCAATACTTGTATAAATTCATCAAATATAAATGTCAACATGCAATATAAGGCGACCTGCACGCTTAATTGCACTCGGTATAAAAACTTCCGTAATTCTAGACAGCCCTAGCTAGGACTCGCTAGGATTACGGAACTACCGTAATCCTAGCCTGTGGGTCTAGGATTACGGAACCGTAATCCTAGCCACTGCCTATCCGAAAACCCAGTGCATTTTCATGACTAAACGAATAAGTTCGCGTTTGACAATTACCTGACTTCGTTCTCTGTGAGATCTAGCCCTCGATTTACTGACATTCTTCCAAGACGACATACTGAAAGTGTATTTAGTCGCAATAACAAGTCAAAATAACTTCTATAGATTTCACGTGTGAACTTTCTCCATCGAGGAGAGCTTCTGTAAAGGTAGCTAACTCTGTATTTACGATAAAAGTTACTTCCCTTTGTGCTGAATCAAAGCACTGGGAGTAGGATCAGATTTAAGTCCATGAATGTATAAACACTTTTTTTAAACAGGCACGATTAATTGTATAATTATATCCTTCCTGGTATAAAGTATGTTGCTAGGTTAATATGATCTATGGACAGTGTATTTGGGAGCATGAAACTATACATGCGGTAAAAAATTGAGGATTTTTGTTTAGTGAAGGTATACATGTCCATATAGTGAAGTGGAGCTAGACAGGGCCTGTTCTTTACATATAATAATACTTGTCTGTAGTATTCCTGATCTAGATAGGTGTCCTTCAATTTAATAAATCATCATGTTTGAGCGGTGGCCTAGAGGCAGGGTGCGCACTTCGGGATCGAGAGGTCCCGGCCGTTCGATCCCCTCTGGACCAATGGTTAATTTCTCTGAGCAAGATCCACAGCTCTACTCCACCATGATGTAAAATGAAACCTGTGAGGGCAGTGTCTATTCCTGGGCGCCGCAGATCGATGTTTACTGCCACACCACAGGAGAGAAACAGTCTACACAGGTTTCAATATGTAGTCCAACGACCAGGGGAAGTTGAAATGTCAAAGGGTGCTTGAGCGGCCTTACAGCTGAAAAGAGCCCTAGAAAATTGGTATTTTTTATGTAATTTCATCATTATGCACTTGTAAATAAATGGATGAATTATACAAAGATGTAACCTGGGCCCTATAACCAATACTTACACTCTGCACTCAGCACTCAAATTTTTCCCATAAAATCGACTATCGTTTGTTCTTGATTGCTAATTCTAGGAGTGGAAAATGTATATAATAGTTATTTGAAGGCTGAAAATAACAGTTGATACATTTTCTTTGTCATTGTGTACTGTTTATGAGGTAAAAATGCTATTGTTGAATATGTAATGGTTATAATTCTGGCCCTGATATTGATTAAACTTTTCCTCAAATCAAAACAGAGTTTAAGAAAAGGTTGGACCGGGAGCTCTTGGACCGTTACTGTTTATAACCACAGCGAGGATTCTATTTTGTGAAACCAATGTTGAGTGCATGGAAAATTAAAATAATTTATGTTCAAAGATGTGATGATATTTGAGCTGGTATTGTGATCCTTAGGGGATGCGACCTAGTGCTTGTATAGTATGTCACCAAGGGTAAGAAGGACAACTACTGGAAAATAATTAATTTTCGTGGGGGTTAAATTTCGTTTATTTCGTGGTTCACCGGCCTCAACCTCGAACTTCAATCCCAACGAACATTGATTTTGACCCTTGGTTTATTAACTGAAATGCAAAATCCACGAATTCAAGTCCCAACGAAATTGTCTTTTTTACCAAAACCACGAAATTTCGTCCCAACGAAATTAAGTGATTTTACAGTAGTTAGTTTCTCAAATCCTCATGTATTTGGATATCATCGGTAATAAGATATCCATAGTTACTGATATTATTTCATCACCGAGCCTAAGCCAATGTTAATATAAACTAGATATTCTAGCACGACCTCTTGTTTCACCGTGCATTGTTCGAAAAACAGAAATCCCCATGCCGTAAATTGTTCTTTAAATTGTGTTCTAAAACACCAGTTTTCGAAACTTGTAAATTCCTACGTATTTACATGTGCTTTGAAACAAATCATGACTAAACTTTCGTTTTACAACACTCTATGTGAGTAGCTGTGTACCAAATGCAATGTTTTAGTGATGAATATTTTGTACACAAATTGATAAGTAGTCAATTAGATGTACAATGTAAACATTTTAGAAAAATATAGATTTTATTTCCAAATTGTTTTTCAATAATACTTTCACCTGTGACAGCAACAACAAGAGAGTTAACTTTGTATGCACTTGGCATAAGTATAGCAACTTTAAAAAGGCAACAAACATAACATAATGCACGTATTCGTTTTATAATTTTATTACGTACATGCATGTGTCTATACATTCTGAGACGCAGTAAATCAATGTTTTTTTTAAAGTATGTTCAGTTTTATTTTATCTTCGAATATCACTATGAGTTTTATTCCCCTCTTTACCCACTCTACATTAGACTTTGGCGAGCCATCTATCGTTTAAAATTGTTAAGATTTCCATCATATTAGTATCATCTATTATTTTAATTGCCATTACTTCACCATGACTGCATTATATTATATTTATATATGTAACATGCATTATGTACAGTTTACTCATGTGTCGTAATTACGATTTGGGTTAATAAAAGGTATGTTTTGTTCTGTTCTGTTCTGTTCGAAATCGACTACTTCACATCGATGCAATACCGTTACCGGGTATAATATTGCAAAAGCAATAAGTAACTTTACACGGTGTCATGTAATATTTACTGTGCAGTCTAATTGAACATATCTTCAAATTACATTCACATGCAACTAATATGATATATATATACGTTTTATGCCTATTTTCTCAGATTAAAAATATGCTGCACACCAGAGAAACTGTTAGGAACTTGTTCCAACACGTCAGTATTTTAAGTGGTCTTAGTAGGATCGTCAACTCCGCTACATCTTGTGGGTATACTGGTCTAGTGATATTGTTTATGTTGATCAGTAGAGGAGTACTCCAGAGAATGAACTAAGTCTAAAAGTGTTACTCGCATTTACTTCAGCATCGCCGACCTCGTAAGTTTCCAGAAGTACTGCTTCACCTTTCAACACGTGTAGTATAGCAGTATTACCTCCCATAGATTGCGCTGGGCGATCTTGTACACCCGTGTGCTCGTTAGCCACGGCATCAACCTGGTTCACACCATTCAAAACTAAACGTATAAAAGTCAGTTTGTGAGTATCGAAATGAAACGTGAACAGGTAAGTGCCAGTGACGGGGGCTGTAAACGATCCAGTATATGAATTGTACCCAGCACCATCATTTAGAAGAACCTGATCAAATTTGATCACTTGTCCTGGTGCCGCGTGTTCCACATTGTGTGTAAGATATGCAGAGAAAGCGATTCCACCAACCACTGCATCACGACGTCTACGGAGAAGTCCAGTATGTTCTTGTTGACGCGCTTTCGCTTCAAAACTTTTCGCATTACCATTCTTCGAATCTTGATCTGTTCTTTGATGTTTCGTGTTAGTTGTCCCAAGATGTTCGGGTTGTTGCTCCTGGTCTGTTAATATTTGCGAATCAATAAGTTGATTTAGGAGGGAGCGCATCCTTTCGTTTTCCTGTCGCAATGTCTTCATTTCATTTTCAAGAACGCTTATCTTGTCAAGAATCGTGTCATCTTTTTCACTCGTTTCATAATGATTTTGTTTAATTGTAGCATCAGCATCAATTACTGCCGAATTTACAGCATTCTGGATGGTTGCAATTACTGTGAAGATTGCGATCAACTTAACACATTGTAAATCCATCTTTCCTGTGTGTTTACAATAAAAATTGTACCAAAATTTGACGGCAACTAGTGAATTTGAACAGATTAGATAATTAAGGCCACGAAATACATTTTGCTAATCATTTGGTTTTGAAAATATTGCGACTTATATTCATACATAGTAGATACGCTTAACATGTATAACGATAGAGGAAGTGTGTATGTCCATTTTAGATATCATTAATGTGGGCGATCTCCCTGCATACATTAAGTATTCTTATAAATTACATCACGATCAAAGGCGCTATTGGTGAAACTCCTTAAAATGTTTTACCGTACGTTAATTAGGTTACGGCTTTTCCGGGTTTTTGTACACCCCACTATGTTGTAATAACGTTGAATATATTATATTTTACTGCGTTAATCACGCAACAGATTTTAGATGCTTAAAAGGTAATAAACCGACGTTAAGCAATTATTTTTCTTCTAAAAGAATAAATTCAGATTCGTGTATCAGGTCGGTCAAGCCAAAACTGCGATTTTAAGAGAGTGTTTTTATAAATTTTACAATTTACCAACTGGAGTTGAGTTGCTTTAAGGTAGGTGCAATAAAAAATACTCTTTCCTCCTTAAATATTTTGGTATTTTGGTGAACAGAAGAAAACAACACACTAAAGTTCATTTTAACTTCAAAGCCTACTAATATGTTTCACCAAAATCAGTGATAATGTGAAGAATTCTAGTACACACATTTGAATTTGAACTAAAAACCTGCAAAATACGCCATAAAAACGTGTGCAATTAAAATGTGCCATACTATAATGATGATTTTTTCCTACACACCAAATAAGTATTCATTGCCTTAATATTGTACGACTTTCACAAGATGAATGGAGATATGTGTACACATGTGAACAACCAGTGTACACATGTGATCATCATCATCAACATCATATGTAGTATCTTACATATAGGACAACAATATGACCTCACTAATCCAACATATCGCAATCGCATACAGATAAAAAATATCTTTAAGACGTTAAAGTCGGTCAGTACTACAACTACTACTGCTACTGCTTATACTGCTGCTACTGCTGCTGCTACTACTTCTACTGCTGCTGCTACTACTGCTGCTGCTGCTGCTGCTGTTACTGCTACTACTACTGCTGCTGCTACTATTACTACTGCTGCTGCTACTACTGCTACTGTTACTGCTACTGCTTATACTGCTGCTGCTACTACTACTACTGCTGCTGCTGCTATTACTGCTGCTACTGCTGCTGCTGTTACTGCTACTACTACTGCTGCTGCTACTACTACTGCTGCTACTGCTTATACTGCTGCTGCTACTACTACTACTGCTGCTGCTGCTATTACTGCTGCTACTGCTGCTGCTGTTACTGCTACTACTACTGCTGCTGCTACTACTACTGCTGCTACTGCTTATACTGCTGCTGCTACTACTACTACTGCTGCTACTACTACTGCTGCTACTACTGCTTATACTGCTGCTGCTACTACTACTACTGCTGCTGTTGCTACCACTGCTGCTGCTGTTACTGCTACTACTACTGCTGCTGCTGCTACTACTACTACTGCTGCTGCTGCTACTGCTTATACTGCTGCTGCTACTACTACTGCTGCTGCTACTACCACTGCTGCTACTACTGCTACTGCTTATACTGCTGCTGCTACTACTACTTCTGCTGCTGCTGCTACTACTGCTGCTACTGTTGTTACTGCTACTACTACTGCTGCTACTGCTACTGCTGCTGCTGCTACTACTCCTACTACTGCTGCTACTGCTACCTCTGCTGCTGCTGTTACTACCCCTACTCCTACTACTACTACTACTACTGCTGCTGCTGCTGCTACTGTTACTACTGCTACTGCTGCTTGTGCTGCTGCTGCTACTACTACTACTACTACTGCTACTGTTGCTACTGCTACTGCTATTGAAACCAATATAAATGAATGTAAACTGCTTACTGCATACCAAAACATTAGACAATTGGCCCATAAGAACTCCCTTGTCATTAAGCTTTTATGTTTTTATTATTTTCATTTGTCGGTAGAAATAAATTTGTGTTAAAATTTAATCCCAAACAACAAGTTCAGGGTGTAATTGTTACACTGGGCGATGACTCCACTTTTACTATAACATGTTTATATATATTATGCCATTGAACTTACTGTGTTATTGTAAGTAGATTATGACGTATTTCCTTATACGGGTGTTCGACCATTAATATATGGCCGGGTACAATCACCGGTCAATGTACGGTATTTGTTACATTTTCGTAGAAGGTATCTACACGTATACTTTCATACGACTTAATATTAGTGAAAATTGAGATTTTACTACAAAATATTTTTTATTCTGTTGTGCAAACATGCTAGAATTTGTTTGTTCTGTAGAAGACTACACATTTATAATATCTATACATTTTGTCGTACGAGTAGTTACAAGTATGAAATATTTAACGTTCACTGTACGAGTAGTTGTATGAAATCTCTAACCTTCACTGTACGAGTCGTTGTGTGAAATCTTTAAACGCTGCTGTTCGAGTAGTTGTATGAAATCTATAAACGTTGTTGAACGAGTAGTTGTATGAAATCTATAAACGTCATTGTTCGAGTAGTTGTACGAAATCTATAAACTTTGTTGGTCGAGTAGTTGTACGAAATCTCTAAACTGTGTTGTACGAGTAGTTGTATGAAATCTCTAAACTTTCTTGTTCGAGTAGTTGTATGAAATCTCTAAACTGTGTTGTACAAGTAGTTGTATGAAATCTCTAAACTTTCTTGTTCGAGTAGTTGTATGAAATCTCTAACCTTTGTTGGTCGAGTAGTTGTATGAAATCTCTAAACTTTGTGTTCGAGTAGTTGTATGAAATCCTTAAACTTTGTTGGTCGAGTAGTTGTATGAAATCTCTAAACTTTGTTGGTCGAGTAGTTGTATGAAATCTCTAAACTTTGTTGTTAGTGTAGTTGTATGAAACCCATTTTGCTATTGTTTGTAGTAATTAGCTTGACTGTAGCTGTCCAAATAAGTACAATAGGCAGGTACTGGTAAACACATGAATACCACGATATAGAGTGTGCTGGAACGGTTGGTATTATACTAGTAGTTCAAATAGGACCACATTTACCTCATTTCTGTGCAGGTTTTAGTCTTCTTCTTCCCGTTAAAGTACAGGGCCAACTCTGGAGCATGGACATACTTGTGGCCTAATTCGAAAGTTTAACCATGTGCCCTGCATATGCAGCATACCATAGCGTTTGATACCATCGAATAAATAGGACCACCTAAGCATCATTCATGTACACCAAAATCACCATACAAGAGCAAGTGCTCAGCTGCACTCTTCGTCGGATACCCACGGTGCATAACTGCATGTACATTTGTATATTTTTGAAAGGTAAACAGTCGAACGTTGGTTCGATGATGAGTTGGACTCAACCAAACATGCTGTACCAAAATAGACGATAATTCCATTTTACGTTCCAATAAAGTAACTGGCTTAGAAGAAGAAGGTTGTAAGTACAAAAAAACTTTGATAAAGCAAGGTAAAAACTGTCTGAAAACTACTATTTATTTCTGGAAAGTGGAAACACTTGTAAGCGTTATGAGCTTCAGTTTGGTTAATATGAAAAATTCCGTTTTTCATGAAAATTGACACATTAAGAAGCGCCTTTTGATGCACATTTTGTTGTAAAAATATGTGCGTATTGTAAGGTCGTAAGTACTTACGTTACGACCTCCTCATTCTAAGTCAGCGAAATAGTCAAGCCACAAACGTTGTTCAAATATGCTTTCAGTACGCCATGCTGACTAATGCCAATTTTCTAAAGCTGTTTTCAGTTGTTCAGTCGTTCAAGCACCCTTTGACATATTAAGTTCCCCTGATGGTTGTGTCACATAACGAAACCTACATTCGAGTCTCCCTAGGGAGACCATTTCTCTTCAATGGGTGTGGCAGCCAACATCGATCTGCGGTTCCCAGGGATTGACACTGCCCACTCAGGTTCCAATTTACACCTTCGTGGAGTGGAGCATGTATGTTATTTTTGCTCAGAGACATGAACCAGTGTTCCAGAGGAGGGTTGAACCCAGGACCTCTCGATCCCGAAGCGCGTGCTCTACCCCTAGTCCACCGCTTACCACTATGGAACAATTTACTAAAGGCCATTGTAATCAAATTAAACAAACTTCAATTCACGTTAGTGCTGTTTATTTTTTTACCAAACACAACAAAAATAAACAAGAGGGTCCAAAGGGCCCTGGGTCGCTCACCTGTTTGGCCTAGTGACCTAGATTTTGGCCCAAATGACACAGTACCTAACTTGACCTACATTTTATAGAGATAAACATTGTGACCAAGTTTCATAAAGATAGAGTCAAAATTGTGACCTCTAGTGTGTTCACAAGATTTTTCAATGATTTGGCCTCGTGACCTAGTTTTTGACCCCAGATGACCCAATATCGAACTTGACCTAAATTTTATAATGATGATCATTGTGATCAAGTTTCATAAAGATAAGGTCAAAATTGTGACCTCTAGTGTGTTCACAAGCTTTTTCAATGATTTGGCCTCGTGACCTAGTTTTTGACTTCGGATGACCCAATATCGAACTTGACCAAAATTTTATAGTGATGATCAGTGTGATCAAGTTTCATAAAGATTAGGCTCAAATTGTGACCTCTAGTGTGTTCACAAGCTTTTTCAATGATTTGGCCTTCAAAGGCTTGTGACCTAGTTTTTGACCCCCGATGACCCAATATCGAACTTGACGTAGATTTTATAGAGATGATCATTGTGATCAATTTTCATAAAGATTAGTCACAAATTGTGACCTCTAATGTGTTCACAAGGTTTTTCAATGATTTGGCCTAGTGACCTAGTTTTTGACCCCAGATGACCCAATATCGAACTTGACCTAGATTTTACAGAGATGATCATTGTGATCAAGTTTCATAAAGATTAGGCTCAAATTGTGACCTCTAATGTGTTCACAAGGTTTTCCTTTGATTTGACCTAGTGACCTAGTTTTTGACCCCAGATGACCCAATATCGAACTTGACCTAGATTTTATGGAGATGATCATTGTGATCAAGTTTCATAATGATCAGGCTAAATTTGTGACCTCTGATGTGTTCACAAGGTTTTCCTTTGATATGACCTAGTGACCTAGTTTTTGACCCCAGATGACCCAATATCGAACTTGACCTAGATTTTATGGAGATGATCATTGTGATCAAGTTTCATAATGATCAGGCTAAATTTGTGACCTCTAGTGTGTTCACAAGCAATTGTGAACGGACGACGGACGACGGACGGACGGACGACGGACGGACGGACGACGGACGAAGAGCGATCACAAAAGCTCAAAAAACTCGCATGGGAATTGAAAATAGGGCTGAATGATATGTGTTGTCAATATGTACAACTAGGGTTGGTACTGACAAGTCATGCAAATGTTTGTTGAAATCAAACCAAGAACGACTCAAGCATGACTCCTTAATAGCCCATTATACTTGGCATTAAAATAAGAACACATTTTAACCACTGAAAATTGATAACACATTTCTTAAATGTATGAATAATCTTTGAGTCCATTTGCTTTACTTTTTTGTACTAGTATGAATAAAGATTGCACCATACTGCAATCCAGTAGAATACTGTAAAATCATTTAATTTCGTGGTTTTGGTAAAAAAGACAATTTCGTTGGGACTTGAATTCAAATTTTATACTTTTGTCTTTTACTTCCATTAAACAAGAGGGCCATGATGGCCCAATATCGCTCACCTGATTATAAACCCTGCACAATTTTCACCCAAAGGAATAATTTGAACATCTTGGTAGAAAACCACAAGATGATGCTACATACCAATTATCAAAACTCTAGGCAGTGTAGTTTTAGGCAAGAAGATATTAATATGTTTTCCCAATATAAGTCTATGTAAAACGGTGACCCCCGAGTGGGGCCAATTTTGACCCCAGGGGCATAATTTGAAAAATCTTGGTAGAGGACCACTAGATGATGCTACATACCAAATATCAAAGCTCTATGCAGTGTAGTTTTAGACAAGAAGATTTTTATATGTTTTCCCTATATAAGTCTATGTAAAACGGTGACCCCCGGGGCTGGGCCAATTTTGACCCCAGGGGCATAATTTGCACAATCTCGGTAGGGGACCACTAGATGATGCTACATACCAAATATCGAAGCTCTTAGGCATTGTAGTTTTAGACAAGAAGATTTTTATATGTTTTCCCTATATAAGTCTAAGTAAAATGGTGACCCCCAGGGTGGGGCCAATTTTGATCCGAGGGGAATAATTTGAACAATCTTTGAAGAGGACCTCTAGCTGAGTCTACATACCAATGAAAGCCCTGGGCCAAGCAATTTCGACAAAGAAGATTCTTTAAGGTTTTCTCTATATAACTCTATGTAAAACTAAGGGCCCCCGGGGCGGGGCCAATTTTGACCGAGGGGCATAATTTGATCAATCTTTGTAGAGGACCTCTAGCTGAGTCTACATACCAAATATGAAAGCCCTGGGCCAAGCGATTTCAGAGAAGAAGATTTTTAAAGGTTTCCCCTATATAACTCTATGTAAAACTAAGGGCCCCCGGGGCGGGGCCAATTTTGACCCCAGGGGCATAATTTAAACAATCTTTGTAGAGGACCTCTAGCTGAGTCTACATACCAAATATGAAAGCCCTGGGCCAAGCGGTTTCGGAGAAAAAGATTTTTAAAGGTTCCCCCTATATAACTCTATGTAAAACTAAGGGCCCCCGGGGCAGGGCCAATTTTGACCCCAGGGACATAATTTGAACAATCTTTGTAGAGGACCTCTAGCTGAGTCTACATAACAAATTTGAAAGCCCTGGGCCAAGCGGTTTTGGAGAAGAAGATTTTTTAAGGTTTCCCCTATATAACTCTATGTAAAACTAAGGGCCCCGGGGGGCGGGCCAATTTTGACCCCAGGGACATAATTTGAACAATCCCTGTAGAGGAACCCAGGGTAATGCTACTTACCAAATATGAAAGCTCTAGGCCTTACGGTTTCAGAGAAGAAGATTTTTGAAGTTTCCTTTTTGAAAATCTATTTTTAGCCTGTGTGACCTAGTTATGCGACGGACTGGAATTTTTTTAACAACTTTGGTAGAGGTCCACCCAAGGAACATTCCTTTTAAGTTTTATCAAATTTGGCCAAGCGGTTTAGGAGGAGAAGTCGTTTTAAGAAATTGTTGACGGACGCACGACGCACGACGGACGACGGACATCTCGGTATGACAAAACCTCACCATGACCACATTGTGGTCAGGTGAGCTAAAAATAGAGGTTAAACAGAACCAAATAGAAAAATCCTAATATATAATTATACATGTTCCCTTAAATATAAGAGCACCTTATTTACGATGCTAGTATTTATTCATTATCACGTCTATTCTTACAAATATTGTTCAGACTTTTCACAATGAACCAGCAACTTCTCCACACAATAAGTCATTATGTGAAAATCCACCTTGTAAAAAGAGTGCATGACCTGTCGTGCCTGGGAATCGAATCCGGATTTCCGCGTTATGTACAAACCCAGCATACGAATCATGTATAACACATATGTTGTCGTACTGATTAAAGCTTCATAATTTGTTAAAATATTGTGTTAAAAGTGATTATGTTCAATTATAAGAGACCACAGTAAACACACAATACTAGTAACAATAACAAGTTCAGAGTAGACTGAAAACAAAATGCATAGTTATTAAAGTTGTTTAATGACACTGAACTCCAAAATATACTAGTGTGTCATGGATTTTTTGGTCTTTTCACTTGACAGCATAATTTTGTAATATAAAATCCACCTTAGACAAAAATCATTGATGGGTGTTTGTCCATCACAATGAGTGATATGCGAATAATGTCCACCGGTAGATACCAAATTTAGAGGTGTGGAATATGTTTTAAACAGTTGAATATTGTGATGAACATCTAACTGGAGTTCAGTGCCACTACAGTCGCGGTACATAAACAATATCATGTGTTAGAATTTAATTACAAAATATAGGTAAGAGACATATCACAGAATTACTCCCATCAACTATAGGCACATATTTAATACTACATTTTAAACAGTTTTGTATCTAACATAATAATAATTTATTTACTATTAATAACGAAGATTAACTGCAGTAAAACTTCGTTATGACGAGCATCGATATCGCGAGCGCCCCACCCATCCCGAGCAAGTTTTAAACCAATATCCGTTTATATCATCAATACATGATCTTTGGTTATTTCGAGCACACGGGTTATCTCGAGTATTTTACATATTCCGATCACACATCGAGATAACGAAGTTTTACTGTAGTTACAAAATACAGTAACTATGTTTTTGAGCTTGGCACATGTACATAGTTTGTATAATTGTTCTACAAATGCGTTCAAATCATTCCAAAAATACAAAAAACATGCTCCTGAATTTTTCTATTCGCCAAGGTACATAGTCTACGATAAGGCACATATTCTTCGACACATATTTGAATAGTTTGACTATGGTTAAGCTACATATAGTTATAACACGTCACGAGACAAGCTCCGTTTGATGTTTACATGATAATCTTGTATGGTATGGTTTTAGAGACATTTACATCAGCTGTGATGTATGCTTCTATGTCAGCTTTGCTTGGTGCTGCTTTGTCTTGTGTGCGGTGTTTGTTTTTGTTTACTATGCGACATAGGATAACTGCAGCAATAACGGCCACGGTCGTCAACAGCACCGTTATAACGATAGCAACCAATACTGTTTTTGTTATACGTATTCCATGTCCATCCGGAGTGGGGAACACGCAAATGGTCGGTTCACAGTCTTCGAAGACTATTTGTTTCATGCTACTGATTGGCTCACCAATCAGGGATTCATTCAAACTGCTAGCACATGTCATATAATTAGTGTCCAGGTATATTGTCGTCGTGTCCATCCAATCGACCAGATCGAGCAGACCACAGTCGCAGTTAAAGGGATTGCCACCGAGATTAAGCGACACCAAGTTCAACAGGTTCTGGCTTATGATGTCGATCCCTACATAACTTATGTACGATATGTTGTTGTTGTCCAAGTCCAGCACTCTCAGGTGTTGTAGTAACTTCCATGGCTCGAATAGACTCGTATACATATACGTCAGATCCGTGGAGAGATCGTTACCGGAGAGGACAAGAACTTCTAGGTTCGGTAAGTATTGGAACGCAGCGTACTCGATCTCTACGATACCGTTTCCGGACAGGTTCATGTGCACCAATCCACTCAACGTTTTATTGTCATTGGTCGCGTTGTTGAAGAACGCGCCATTCGGAATCGATCGGATATTGCCATTGATTATATTTATATCCGTCAGTTGGTTGGTGAAATACGGTGATAAATCACTGAGTTCAATGTCTGTTTGGTCACAGTTTATATGTGTATCCGTACAATAACATCCGGCAATCTCATCACAAAGGTTTAGTCCGAAACTCACATTTAATAGTACCGATATGAATATAAACAAGCCCACTTCCATAACTATGTTACCCGCTGCCATTTTGAATTAACTCTGAAGCAGTATAGGTTTTCTGTTATTGATCGTCAAGGAGCAGTATTTGAAAGGTAGTTTACAGTGTGTCAAGGGTACATTATTCTATACATAGAACTTAATAATGTAACTCGATCATGCACAACGGCAAATAACAAATAAAGTAACGTGAGACGTTTTGAACAAGGATATATACAATGTATAGATTATATCACAGGCCAATTATTCCAGTTCAGATAATCTAAAATATCATGTGTATGAAGTAATGACAGATAATTGCATTCGTACAACATGATTGTGTAGATATACGGGTGGTTTTGAAACAAACATGTACAAGACGTTTACGTCGTGAAGCTATCCAATGTGAATCTTTTTTAGAATTCCTAATATGACACTATGATTTATATGATATATAACATATATAACGATGAGGGTAACGAATTCACAAAAAAAAATGACCCTAAACAAAGTCACTGTGCGTCGCCCAATGTGTTGTTTACGGAGTAGGTTCTATTTAGCAGGCATTCAATTCTTGACAAACATTAAACATCGACATTACTTTCCGACAGTAACTGTAACCGAAATTACAAACAAGTTCGCAACACATCAGCACAGAACACTTTCACGTGCACATACATGAAGTACAGGTTGAATAAGTATACCAAGTGCTCAGATGACTTGTTTTGCCAACGTTGAGTTTGCTGATCATTCATGTCGTTCGTTTGTTTGACTGGCAGCAGGATATTCAATCTTTAACACTGAAACGAATATTTATATTTACCAATACTTTAAACAAAAACTACATTTTACAAAGTATTTTAATTTTGGCAGATTCTGTGGTGTATAATGCTCTGGTCTACGGAATGAGAGGTTCCTGGTTCGTTCTCGCCTAGGGCTTACTAGTATGTAACATGTACTATGACATGTTCTTTACGCCGCTCACGTAAAAAATCAAATTAATCTATTCGGAAAGAGCCAGGGTTCATGGATCACTGTCCACTCTCATGAGCACTGTTTGCTATGACCCACAAAAGTGTACTTACTTTTGGACGAAATGGCATGTAAATTAACTTTCACAAGAACTATCCCCGGCAGATATAGGCCTAGTCAGATGATGATACCACTAGCATTAAGAAAATAGTACAATAGAACATAATATAAACACTGAATGGTTAAATGATTGTTCGTTTCAAGTGTAGTTCGAAGGAAAGTTTATTTAAAGTGATTATTCACTAGATCATTTAAAATAGACATCGAACATGCATTTAAATATCATTTTTATGTGATTGTATAAGTCTCATCGGTAACATTTGTTTTCAAAATTTAAAAATTCAACTATACAGTCACAATACATGTATATCCTTACTTGTTATTTCACATCTAGAACAAGTTGGTCCAATTGTATCTGCTGTCTCTGCATACTCAGTACTGACACGAGGGAAACTTGCTCGGCAACTTCCATGATGAAGTTATAAAGGCGTCGAACCAACACGTGGAACTTCCATGATCCAGTTATAAAGGCGTCGAACCAACACGTGGAACTTCCATCATCAAGTTATAAAGGCGTCGAACCAACGCGTGGAACTTCCATCATCAAGTTATAAAGGAGTCGAACCAACACGTGGAACTTCCATCATCAAGTTATAAAGGCGTCGAACCAACACGTGTAACTTCCATCATCAAGTTATAAAGGCGTCGAACCAATACGTGGAACTTCCATCATCAAGTTATAAAGGCGTCGAACCAACACGTGGAACTTCCATCATCAAGTTATAAAGGCGTCGAACCAACACGTGCAACTTCCATGACCAAGTTATAAAGAGGCCGTACCAACATATGGAGCGGGTGTGATAGTCCAACTTCCTAGAATGATAAGAACAATAGGAATGTGTTAATACATTTGGAATAAATATATTAGACAAATAAACATTGCTCCCGAAAAACCAACTATAGAGGACTTAGCTACGTTAACTCGTTTTATTAATGAAGTTATCGAAATGAAAAAAATAAAGTTAAATTTTTATCAGGTTACGGATTCGATTGAGTATGCATGTATGAAAAATATCAAGATAGTGAACCTTTTGTGGGGCATACAAATATGCTGGGGTCCTATTCACCCTGAGAGCTGTAAGTCTAAAACTCAGACTTAAGACTTAAAATTTACAACATCACTGCCATTTCTTTACCATTATATTGAACCAAGTGAAATTTTATCTGATTATGCGTTGTTAATAACTCTTTATATACACCAATTTATATCAAAAGCGTTGCGTTTATAACAACATGAGAGCAAATAGAACATTAAAAGGCAATACAAAGTCTAAATCTGAGTTTTAGACTTATGACGTTGGTGAATATGGCCCCTGGACTCGTACATCTCCACAAGACTTAGTGCATGAAAGATGCGGAACAAGAAGACGACTGGATGATATTGATATCAATTCAACATATAGAAACAGCATCTAGACATATTAACAGACTAGCAGTAGCACTCCACTCAACATTGATTTTGCAATCTTACGAACAGCTCTACTCTAGACAACAAAGACCAAAGACAATTCAGGAAAGACATCCATTCGTCTGAAATTACCAAGCTTGATGAGACTCGGTGAAAAGATTTGACTACACTTATAGAGGCAGGACGTCCACGGAATGCAACATTCTCTCTGCACAGGGAATTTTATGTTGCATTGTGACGAAATAGTGGTCATTATCACTGAAGAACGTCTAGGTGGGGCAAACGAATACACACTCATTTTGGCAGTTGTAAAAAGTTCATTGTCCTTTGCATTTTAAATGGTGCTTCATCATATGCCTTATTTTGTGTAGACTTATTGCATGCGTACTACACTGCTGGAATATTCCATAAGAAAAAGAAAATGACTGTTTTCCGATCCATTATACAGGTGATGATTCAAACGTTGCGATAGACACCCAAAAGAAATGAAAACACAGATGCCCCGAAATGATTTAGGCCATGATCTACCATGCAGTCAGTTATGCCAAGAATGACACTAGTTGATAATCTTGCAGAGGTTCAGCATGCAAAAGAGAACTTAACCATGGCTGAACAACAGAGTTCGAATGAAGGACATAGTGACCATCTGGATACAGAAAATATGAAAATAACTTTTTAAAAATAAAAAGATTGGAAACACGTGAAGCCAGTTATACAGCTAATTATTTAAAGAAATGGGTGTGGCAGTGGAGAAAATATCATACCACTAAACGTCTGATGAAATTCTGGATTCAGAGTCTTACAATGTCGACAAGTGCCTAATAAGGAAGAATGCTGCATCACAGAGACTATTTGGATTACGCGAAAATGGCGTGCAAGACTTATCAGTTCTTGGTGGTACCAGCCATTTAGTAAGAAAATCCAAATTGGGAAAAAGCATAACCGTGTGTAGGAAAAACGCCAAAGTATCCATAACTCAGAATATACCAAAAGATAAAGAACAGTTCAAGAGACAGACTGATGTAAAAAAGAAGACTAAAATAAGAGACTGCCTTAGTGGAACAAAAGCAATCGTTTAAACATCACAAGGCATGAGAAAAGCTCTAATGTCTGCCCTAAAACCAACATACAATGATGAAGATGGGAAAGATTGCAAGTATATAGAAGCAAAGTCACTGGAAGACAATTTACTTGTATCAGGCTACTCAAATGTTTCAAATGAAGTTAAACAGTCGGCAACAATTGTATCTGCAGGAATCAAATTTAAAACCAGAGCAACCAGCGGGCAACATTTTTTAAAACATATTCAAAATGTTTTCCTGAGATCGCTTCTTTTCATGTTTCCTTATATTTGTTTGGAACTTCCGGTAATTTGAGTTACGATGAAACGGTTACGAGAATTATTCATGTTGAACCAGTGAGCTAATGAATTAACCGAAAACGCAACTCGTGTATCTTCATTAGGCAATCTAACGAAGTTCAGTGGTGAGCCAATGAGGAAAGTCATGTTACAACTCAACAACCAGGACGTTGGTGTTGTCGTTAATAGTTCGTCGTATGGGTTGAGCATCATATCGACATATTGTTAAAATTCTTGAATACTAGCTTCATTCAGGAACAGATGTCCAGGGGTAGGAGTGTAATCGAGATAATCATAAGGCGAGTTTGTGATAGCAGAAAATCTAAGTCCTTCTACATCGATAAATGGACATGTTACGTTGAACATATATTTTCTCTCATGACCACTTGTGTTCATATTTCTCTTTGAACGGATGAATGCTTCACAAATCTGCGATATAGAAAGTACGACTGACATGCTTGATCACTAGAACAAGAATGGACATAATACAAACAAATCCGATATTTATAGTCCAAGTTTCACTTGGACGTAGACACATAAAATAAGCCAACATAAAATCAATCTCATCATTACACTCCAAGATGGCAAACAAACAACTCACAAAAGCTGGATACAATTTGTCGAGCATGAATCGGATTGATAGTCAACCAAACATGGATGTCGATGAGTGCAATGAATTTCTTGATATCATACAAGGTTTGCATGATGATCATACAGAAAATTCCTCTCAGACAGGACGTGTTCATGACGAAGAACTTGAGTCGATGCATCAACCAAAGATATCTAAAAAGCGTCGTTTTGACGGTAATGATATTAAGCAATCCAAGAAAAAACGAACCAAGACTGAGACTCAAACCTGTCTTACAAGTAAATCCAGCCAACAGACTGAAGCAACACATATTTCGTCAAGAAACAAAAGCTATAGTAACTTGAATGAATATCGACAATTTGAAGACTCAAAGAAGGTTGCTCATGAGCATTTGATTTCCAAGATAGCAAAACTGGATGAGTTAACTGATCAGCTATCGTCATTTCCTACAGACATACATCAAGCTGTGAATGACAATATGTCAAATGTCAAAATATCTTTTTCTACCGCCAAAGAAAAAAAGAAAACTGACGATCTGGCAAAATACGCTCACCAAGTAGGACTTAACATCAGCAAGAAAAAGTCAAAGACAATGCAACTTACCAACACTCCATCAATAATAACCTTAGACAACAAACCAATAGAAGAAGCAGACAATTTTACATATTTAGGCAGCATCCTCAGCAAAAACAACGCATCAGAAAAAGACATAAAAATAGACTCCAAAAAGCAAGAACATCATTCCACCTGCTAAACAAGATATGGCGATCCAGCAACATCAGTGAAAAAACAAAAATTAAACTCTACCAGAGCAACGTCCTTTCCGTGTTGATGTATGGGGCAGAATGTTGGAGGGTAACACAAAAAGACAGTCAAAAACTATCAGGATTCCACTCAAAATGCCACCGCAAAATCTGTAAAATCTACTGGCCAACAATAATTTCCAACACCGACTTATACAAAAGAACTGGACAAACAAACATAATAACACAATTAAAACGAAGAAGATTCCGTTGGCTAGGACATGCAATAAGGAAAGACACAAATAACATCACCATGACAGCTCTAAAATGGACCCCATCAGACGGAAAAAGACACAGAGGAAGACCAACAGAAACATGGAGAAGGACAATTAACAATGAAATAACGACGATGGGAAAGACACTTGGAGAAATAGAGAAGATTGCTAAAGACAGACAGAAATGGAGAGACCTGGTTGCAGCCTTATGTGCTAGTGGGCACGAAGAGGATAAGTAGGTAGGTAGGTACCGCCAAAGATGGATTACAGAAATCATTGGTACACTGTGAGCGTGATGTGTGCACGATGTGTTCTAACGACTCACCCCGATGCACAATGTCAAACTGTGGACATGGTGTCACTTGTGTGGACTGTGTAGGTAAATATGTGGAACATTCAACAAATCGATTCGGCGGTCGTCTTTGTGTGTGAAATGTTATCAGAATGGAAATATAGTTGTTTTGCATTAAAATATAAAAGCAAATGTCAATCTCTCATTGTGAATATATACTTGTTCATTTGACTTCTTGTATCACAATCACCATGACCAGCGAACAAGTTAACATGCGATCTGCTCTCAACGAAGATACAATACAAAACACTGTGGAAACGTTATTGAAACAGTGTGTTAGTAAAGAAATATTGTGTGAATCAGAACCTGGAGTATTCATATCAACGACAGACAATCAGAATGTGGAAAGCTTGTTGTCAAACAAATCACGAATTGACCACAAAATCAAACGCTACCAACAACAAAAACGCAAGGCTGTCAAACGTATCAATGAAATCAAGAAAACAAGAAATATACGACCTAATGTGTTGTCTCTGCTAAGAAAGAATACATTTAACACATTCCACCCGCATGACGCATTTTGTCGAATAAATCGGCAGGCGCATATTCGAAATGATTTTTTAAACTATAATTATAATGTGAATATTTAACCTCAATAAATTCAACAATTACTCCTTGGATCCATCATTCACAATGAAGAGAAAGCGAGACGACATACAACTGTGGGACGCTGCCTTTATCAATGGAAAAGGTACATTAAAGTTTTGGGTAGATAAAGTAACAATTTGTGAATACAATAGTGACATATCTTCGGACAAAACGTATTTCTCAGATTTGAGTCCGAAATCGAAATTGGCTAAGCAGGAAGAAAAAGTGATGAGTACATTTTCTGTCGGTATTCGACCAACACCGAAACAAAAAAGAGTATTGAACCTAATGTTAAAAGTCAGTAATTACGCCTATAATTGGTGTAACTACCTCGTGAAAGAGAAAAACTTCAAGCCAAAGCAGTACGATTTACAAAACAAGAGGGCCATGATGGCCCAATATCGCTCACCTGATTATACATGTTTATATACAGTTTTCACCCAAGGGAATAATTTGAACATCTTGGTAGAAAACCACAAGTTTTCCCTACATAAGGCTATTTAAAACGGTGACCCCCCCCCCCCCAATTTTGACCCCAGGGGCATAATTTGAAAAATCTTGGTAGAGGACCACTAAATGATGCTACATACCAAATATCAAAGCTCTATGCAGTGTAGTTTTAGATAAAAAGATTTTTAAATGTTTTCCCTACATAAGTCTATGTAAAACGGTGACCCGGGGCGGGGCCAATTTTGAACCCAGGGGCAGAATTTGAACAATCTTGGTAGGGGACCACTAGATGATGCTTCATACCAAATATCAAAGCTCTAGGTATCGTAGTTTTTGACAAGAAGATTTTTTATGTTTTCCCTGTATAAGTCAATGTAAAACTGGTGACCCCCTGGGCGGGGCCAATTTTGAACCCAGGGGTATAATTTGAACAATCTTGGTAGGGGACCACTAGATGATGCTACATACCAAATATCAAAGCTCTAGGCATTGTTGTTTTAGACAAGAAGATTTTTATATGTTTCCCTATAGAAGTCTATGTAAAATGGTGACCCCCCAGGGCGGGGCCAATTTTGACCAGAGGGAAATAATTTTAACAATCTTTGTAGAGAACCTATTATCAATTAGAAAAATAGTTTATATAGGCTACATAGATAAATCTATAAGTGGGTCCTTTCAAATACAGAATATGTTTTGGCATGGTGTTCAAATAATATAAATAATGTTTATCTAGCTCGCTTCGCTATTCTACTTTTCTGATTTTGTCAATGTTGAAAGTGTATTCAGTGGTTTAATTGCGTGCTTTCAGAAACGTTATAGGTTAACAAATACACCGGACCACTACATGGTCATAACTAAGGATTGCATCGGGCGCAACCGTACCCCTTTTACACCAATTTAAGTGGTCCTGATTAGAAGTGCAATGTTTTACATTTTAAATAAATTCGACTCGCTTCGCTCGGCAAATGAATTGAACACATATTTAAGAATGTCATGTAGAGAGTAGTTTGTGCTACCTGAACCTCAGAGAAATCATGATCTTTTCGCTTGCCAAATAACTGCTCGTTTAAAATAGCATGTAGAGAAAAAGTTTGCACGACATGCAACTTAGAGAAACAGTGCATTTTCTTTGGCTCGCATTGCTTGTCACATAACATCAATGCTTCATAAGTTCGTGTAGAGAACGAATTTATGTGGCATGCAGCTCGGGTAAATAATGCAAGGATTGATCATACCATTTAGAGAACGAAAATTGTGTGAGCTAGGGCAAATTATGCATCTTTAAGGATTAATCACACCACGCGAGTTTGTGCTGACAAATATTGCATTTTTTCTGCCTCGCTTCGATCGCCAAATACCTCATGCCCATTAATAATATCATGTAGACAACGAATTTCGTGGGGGGGGGGGCTCGTACAAATAGTTTTTTCTGGCTCGCTTCGCTTGCCAAATAATTTATCACCATTCAGTTTCATGTAGACAACGAAATGCGTGGGCTGATACAAATAGTGCATTTTTGTGGCTCGCTTCGCTCGCCAAATAATTTATGGGCATTAATAATATCATGTGGAAAAAAATATGTGTGGGCTCGGACAAATAGTGCATATTTGCCATAAATTAAATTTGTGTCAGCTTCAACAAATAGTCCCATTTTCTGGCTCGCTTCGCTTGCAAAATACATTGTAAATATTCAAAATAGCATATACGGAACGAATTTGGACGTCCCCTCCTGTAAATACCCCGTCACCCAATCAATACCCGATTTCGCACCCCTTTGGAAAATTCCTAGTTACGGTCATGTCCAGCCCCAAGGCTGCCTCGGCTAAAATTCGTGTCTGGGTACGGTACTGTATATTATCATGATTAGTTGAGCAAAAACTTTGATTTTTCTACACAATATAGCTGCTTAGGCGCTTTAGTTTGTATACAAATATTTTTCCTTTAACTTAAAACCAGAATCGAGAAAAACAGTTTTTGTACGGGGGACAACCGATTTAGCATAGTGAACGGCTCGAAGTACGGTTAACAAAATATTTTGAAATATTATACCAACACCATGTAAACTACAGACCTACAGTGAAAATGCACTTGATGTATCTAGATAATCTTACTTTTCGTATTAGAACATTTTACAAATGGGAGGGACACTGAATTTATGTTAGTCCACTGGTTTTTGACCGATTTGTAGCATTTCACAATATACTGTATAAAGTTGGTGTGTGACCGATATTCAATTCACATGATTCAAACGACACATACATGTCGATGTGAGTTCCGCGCTGGGTTCAGATCCGGGTTTTTCACGGTGTATATTCTGTTGTGCCTTGTCAACCCGTGAGTAATTGTGAATGCCGACCCACAAACGTCACATTATACTGGTTTTTCACGAGTAGATTTTATATTTTTCTGTTCATGTGGTAAAACACAAATTTTAGACATGCTGGGTTTTTCTTTGAATCTAGATCTAAATGCATGTAGCACAGTAACTGCTGTCGAATGAGTATGCTTGTTGTAATATGAAAAGTAGTAAAAAAGTTTTGCCAAGTCAATTTCATAGAGGACTTGACTAATTGTGTGTATGATTCATATCATGGGCAGGTAAAAATACTGGCCGTGTCGTGAAAATCAGTATAGAAAATATCAAATTGGATGGGCATGGTCCAATAATGCTTGTTCAAATAAGTCGAGCAAATGAAAAAAGTATGGGATGAACAAGGCAGAAGTCCGATGTCGCATGTGAAAATAAGACGAGAAAATCAGAACATTGTATGGGACTAACTTGACACTAGACCGATATGGCTGGGACAAATTAGTCGAGAAAAGCTTGGACAAAAAAGTCGAGAAAATAAAAATATTGTAGATCTACAGGACTATTTTGCTGTGTGTCCGATATAGCTTGGACAAAAAATTCCATTAGTTCTAAAGTCTATTATAAGTACAAAATGAAAAACTTGATCTGACGAAAAAACTATTTTGGCTCGGCATAAAACGATTGATGTACACAACCTATACAACTTGTTAACTGGTGGAATAGTATGATTTTCACGAAATGCTATTTTGGTGTAGATTCGATATTGGAAATAAAAAAGTGTACGGGAATAACTTGACACTAGACCGACGTGGCTTGGGAAAATTAGATTTTTAGCTTGGACTGCTTGATAAAAATAGTTATTTTAAATACGAATCTTACTGGGACTAACTTGAGACTAGACCGATATAGCTTGAGACCATTTGTAAACCACAGGATCCTCACGATTATTGGTATTAAAACCATAGGATCCCACGATTCTTGGTAAACCATAGGATCCCAACGATTTTTGTTTACCGGGGTTGTTAATTATATTAATTTGTATGAATTTGTATGAATGTTATTATTAAATATAAACCACGTTGCAATCATGTAGTCATAATATTACTTTTGTATGACTGTGAGTAAATTGATCTACATACTTATTGAAGTTATATACAGTAACTAACTGGATACTTGGATATTCTCAGGATTAAATGTGTAAATCGAATATGGCGTCTGATAAAGACGAAGCATCGATTTAGAAGGTGGTCGTCAATTTCCACGAATCAGAAAGGCGATTGAAAAAAATTCAACATCAGGAGACACGAACATCCAATAACTAAAGAAGGAGTTATGTACTAATTGGGAGAAGATAGTCGAGATGCATCACACAAGTGACCAAGTCATTGGTGTAGATAAATTCATGGTTATTCAAGGACAGTATAAACGTTTGATGTCACGAGTTGGTAGTGGACGTTCTTTAACATCACGCAAATCCACGGCGTTTAGCAAGCAAGATCAGAGTCGCCCCTTATGCAAATACAGGACCGCAAATACTTAAATATGAAATATGAAGAGCTGCGACGGGAGCTGGAACTTCAGTTGGCAATTTACAGTATATTCGGTTGCTTGGTAAATAGAAGTGTATTTGATTTTTGGTATTTGAGTAAAATCGATAGAGTACTATATAATTATATTTACGTTGAAAACGTGACGTCCTTTAGTGTGGGTTGGTTATGTATCCATGGTAGCGATATGTGTTAACTACAGAAGCCTGGAATACGTTTTAAAGAGACAACAGAGTAGGATAAGTCCAGTCTCCTATGTGAAAACATTGATGTATGAATATGTCATATCAGCCCAATCATCAAACTCCTTTCCCACGTCCAGCATGAATCACACTTAAACCACATTGGTGTACATACTTAAATGCACACATGCAGGCCTGGTGCTGAGCATGGAACAACACTGTAACTTAAACTTGGGTTTGTTTAGCACTTAAACCAGAGTAGTACTTAACGGTACACATGATCACACTTTTACCACAATGGTGTACTTGATGTGATCACATGTACACATACTGGCTATGTATGGACCAAATACCTTAGTACCTCTGACGTTCATGCTCACACTTAAACCACATTGGTGTACTTGATGTAATCACAGGTACACATACTGGCCTGGTGCTATGTATGAACCAACTACCTTAGTACCTCTGACGTTCATGCTCACACTTAAACCACATTGGTGTACTTGATGTAATCACAGGTACACATACTGGCCTGGTATTATGTATGAACCAACTACCTTAGTACCTCTGACGTTCATGCTCACACTTAAACCACATTGGTGTACTTGATGTAATCACAGGTACACATACTGGCCTGGTGCTATGTATGAACCAACTACCTAATTACCTCTGACGTTCACATGCTCACACTTAAACCACATTGGTGTACTTGATGTTATCACGTGTACACATACTGGCCTGGTGCTATGTATGAACCAACTACCTAATTACCTCTGACGTTCACATGCTCACACTTAAACCACATTGGTGTACTTGATGTCATCACAGGTACACATACTGGCCTGGTGCTATGTATGAACCAACTACCTAATTACCTCTGACGTTCACATGCTCACACTTAAACCACATTGGTGTACTTGATGTAATCACAGGTACACATACTGGCCTGGTGATATGTCTGAACCAACTACCCAATTACCTCTGACGTTCACATGCTCACACTTAAACCACATTGGTGTACTTGATGTAATCACAGGTACACATACTGGCCTGGTGATATGTCTGAACCAACTACCTAATTACCTCTGACGTTCACATGCTCACACTTAAACCACATTGGTGTATTTGATGTAATCACAGGTACACATACTGGCCTGGTGATATGTCTGAACCAACTACCTAATTACCTCTGATGTTCACATGCTCACACTTAAACCACATTGGTGTACTTGATGTAATCACAGGTACACATACTGGCCTGGTGCTATGTATGAACCAACTACCTAATTACCTCTGACGTTCACATGCTCACACTTAAACCACATTGGTGTACTTGATGTAATCACAGGTACACATACTGGCCTGGTGATATGTCTGAACCAACTACCCAATTACCTCTGACGTTCACATGCTCACACTTAAACCACATTGGTGTACTTGATGTAATCACAGGTACACATACTGGCCTGGTGATATGTCTGAACCAACTACCTAATTACCTCTGACGTTCACATGCTCACACTTAAACCACATTGGTGTATTTGATGTAATCACAGGTACACATACTGGCCTGGTGATATGTCTGAACCAACTACCTAATTACCTCTGACGTTCACATGCTCACACTTAAACCACATTGGTGTACTTGATGTAATCACATGTACACATACTGGCCTGATGCTATGTCTGAACCAACAACCTAATTACCTCTGACGTTCACATGCTCACACTTAAACCACATTGGTGTACTTGATGCTATCACGAATTTGGATATAATATAAAGCATATGAAATTAATCATGTGTATTGATGGTAAATCAATCCATTGCACTAGTAGAAGTCAAACATACATTTGATAAAAAACCCTAATACATTTACCGTTAAAAGATATAGAATATCGCGTCCGTCTAGGTGTGCACATCTTTATTACCACCAGAATGTCATTTACAGTTTCGTAGTTTACAGTCATAATGTCAGAATTCGGATTTGTCACTACCATTGATACATAATTTTTATGCCTCCCAGTGTAAAGGATATCACGTCATCAATGTCGACGACAAATATTGGGGCTTGGTGGTATCCTCTGGTAACAAAATCTTTAACTAGATTTGTGAAAACATGAAGTACATTTATCTGTTATATCATCAATAAAGTTGCCGGTGTCTGTGGTCTCTTGCATAATGACAAATCGTACCAATACGTGTATATGATTTAGCGATTATATCTTGGGATGTGAAGAATGAACATGTAGACCTGTCATGAACTAACCGAAATGCTTCATGTGAAAACTGTATTTTCAATTTTAAATATTCATTTTTTTTGTATTTCTAAGTTAAGGGACAGTACGTGTAGAATATTCCGTATTATTGTGGGCAATTATTGTGCATCGGAGAAGGGCAAATTGTGCTGAACCTGAATCTACTAACAACGATAACAAATAACCTGGACATTTTGGCAGCAGCTTACTCCTCTACACCTATTAGAACAAGACAAACACCAATTTTAAGTTTCTAACATCAAGTAGACAATGTCACCATGGAGCAATATGGCACATATAGCACTCTTCCACCATGACTTTATCGAAATATTCGTTTGCTGATGCTCGGCTATCACCGCCAACACTGGATGACAAGCTTAAGAGACTTGCAACAACACTTTCGGCTATCACCGCCAACACTGGATGACAAGCTTAAGAGACTTGCTACAACACTTTAGGCTATCACCGCCAACACTGGATGACAAGCTTAAGAGACTTGCTACAACACTTGACGAGTCTACATGCTGTTGTGAGAAAGTGCAAAAGTTAGAGAAGATATTTTAAAAGAAGGGGGACACAACTTGCCTTGCCAAGCGTCTACCGAGTACAACCTTCTAGGTATATACAATTACGAAATGGGATTGTTAGGGAAAATTTACCGGGATACCACTATCAAACAGCGAAAAGGGGAGGCAGAACTTGCACAAGTAGACTGACTTGGAACATTGATGGCGACGGTGAAGTCTGGTGAATGTACGGGCAGTGTTATGACATCTGGAGATATTGACAGCATCTGTGTCACTTCATTGGAATAGAAATTATAATGATACATTCAAAACCCAATAGATTCATATACATCATATCACAGAAAACCAAACCAGAATTGTATAATAGGACTGTAATGAAAGAAATTATTGAGAAGCATTTAAATATGCAGCTGTAAACATAGCATTGATACTTTTATGCTGTATGTGTAACAATGATATTCGGCCACGTGAGAAATGGATTACATCCTTCATCGTTATTCCTAACGCAGAAAAAGATATTCGGCAATATTCAAAGTATGACCACACTTCAAAACCAAAGCCAGGTCATAACAACTGTGTTAACTGCTAAATTTAAGAATCAACCGACAAAGTATTACATAGAGAAACCTATATTTTGTGTACAAGGGATACAAGTCATATTTAGTTTTAAACTGATTTTATAAGGATTTGCTTCCCTTAAGCAAAATCCTATCGTTTAAAGAATGTGCACTGTTGACATTGTGAAAAAGTTTCATTTGATTGTACTTCGTTTACTGTTTATTTTGGAGTTTATCAGTATTTTCAGTTATTGAAGTGTCATTTTAATCATACTTGATTATTTGTATGGTTATTTAGCATCTGACTAGAGAGACGTTTTGAAAGACAGACAATGGCCGTTAGACCCAAGATAGCCAAAAGGAAAAAATAAGGTGCTGGTAACGCTATATTACGCGAGCTGGATAATGTAGACAATGTGTCATTCAAAAACCTCATTCGCATGGACAGAGCATTTTTTCCAAAAAAATGCACATTTTATGAGATCATCAATATCTGCAGCTGAATACAAAATCCGGTTGGAGCCATATGGATGATCGTACCTCGCATCCATAGGGCAACGCGCGAAAATTGCGCGACACACGACAATCGGGCGACACACGAAGCGAGGCGCGATATTCAAACACGAGACTTTGATTTGTCGCAGTATCAAAACCACGATATTTCGCGGAAGAATATCGTGCCTCTCGTCGTGTGTCGCTCGATCCTCGCGTGTCGCTTCGTGTGTCGCGCAATTCTCGCGTCTCGCCCACGATAAGTCATATGGCACTAACCGAAGTCCGTAGCTGAACGTTTTTTACTGACTCTCCACTACCTATAGCTACAGGTAAGTTACTACAATCATGTTTAAAAAAACCCGGAAAACAAAATAAGTCTAAAGTTTTATTTTAAATACGACCATTATTAAAACAATAAACATGCATTTAACATTTGATTACAAGTTTATTATTTGTACAACTATTTTGAAAGGAAACATAATTTTATATGAAGCGTATCTAATTACATAATAATGAAACACAGTATTGAATATGTGTTCCGTATAAAGTGAGGACATGATTGTTCAATACATTTATGGCCATCAAGTGGTCCTTATAAAAAATGAGAGTTTGTGCAGCTTGTAAAAATGACTAAACAATCAATGTCGTTAAAGGAATTTTAGTGAAGCCATAAACATAATTACACAGTATAAAATTGATAATAACACATTGTAAAGTATATGCAACACATTCATAGATATATAAGAAAGTAACAAATACAGAGTCTCTAAAAAATGCTAATCATAGAGTAGACCTAATAATATGTTTTGTCTTATCTAGGAGCTAGAAAACGACAAAAATCACCCAGACAAACTTTCCAGAGGACAGCCATAGCTAGTCTCTTCACTATTTATATAGAATCCCAATACGTACTGTAAGCTCCGTCATCACAGAGACTTGTGAAGTTATAATAAACATAAGTTGTATATTGTTCTGGAGAAGGTAAATGATGTATGAATGAATCTTTTTTCACAGAATACCAACTTTACAGACTGAAACACACATTTTTCGAGAGATGACCGTCCGCAGAAAGGGCTCTACTTCTGCTGCGAACCTGGAATGTAGCGCTTGAGGGTTGCTATTACTGCGGCCCTGAGTATGTATTGTTGTGAACCTGGGAATGTAGCGCTTGAGGGTTGCTATAACTGCGAACCTGAGTATGTATTGTTGTGAAGATGGGTATGTAGCACTTTAGGGTTGCTATTACTGCGAACCTGGGTATGCATTGTTGCGAACCTGGGTATGTAGCATTTGTGCGTAGCAATTACTGCGAACCTGGGTATTACTATGTAGCGCTTGAGGGTTGCTATTACTGCGAACCTGAGTATGTATCATTGCGAACCTGGGTATGTAGCATTTGTGCGTAGCTTTTACTGCGAACCCGAGTATGTATTGCTGCCAACCTGGTTATGTAGCCCTTGAGTGTAGCTATTGCTGTGTTGAGTAACGGTCTATTTTCTGAGCTTCAAATACTAGTTTTTGTATGTCCAGCTTCAAATTATTCCTGATGGAGATATCACTAATTCTCTGTACTTCATCACTAATATATCTAGCAAATGGAAGCATATCATCTTCCTTATCCACATGTCTATATGAGTGTGTGGCTAACTCAGTGTTTCGTCCATTTATTTGTACCAACACAGAAACTGGTTCAGTCATAATTTTATCATCCGTCTCATGTGCTTTTCTCTTTTTGTGTCTATATGGAGGTGGTACAGGTGATGGTGATCGACTATCGTCTTGCTCTTCTTCATCTTCAGTTTTGATCCCTGTACATGTAAGTTCTAATGCATCAGTTGCCTGAGGTTCCTGCAAAAACATCAAATGTTTATAAAAATGGCAGAAAATAGATAATACACATACGAGTCCACGTTATTTTGGATCATCCCATGTACATGAAGTTTTAATTTTTTGTGACATTTCAAATTGTTACATGGTCTATTTCAGATAGATCTACCAAAACCTGAGGAGGACATACTGTTAAAGCGCAAAACAGTATGTAGACAGGTGAAATGTCCCTTATTGTATTGCCATTATAGTGACCATCGATTCGCTGGCTTAGAATGATGAGGTCGTATCTACAAAATTAATATTTTGAGGAAACAAGAAATACTGTCTAAACTACTCTTTACTGATAGTAAAACAAGCTTTTTCAACTTCAGTTTGGTCAACATGACAAATTCCGATTTTCACGAAAATAGGCTCATAAGAAGCGCCTTGTGATGTAGATTTCAAATACGGCACTTACGACCTTCTGAATCTCATTCTAAGTCAGCGAAGTAGTGGTTCTGTATATATAATATATAACTAGATGCTGTAGTCTATCTAGTCTGTCTAACATACCCTATGTTTAGATAGACAACTCCTCAATCTACTCTTTTATCATGAAATTATTTCCCTTTGCACCCTCAAACATAGATAATCAAGCCCAAAATAAAATCTAGCGAAAATTGAAAAATGTTATGCTATTTGATTGATAAAATATATTATCTAGTCGGGTGGCCAGACTATAGTCTATCTAACGTACCCTATGTCAAGTTTATGAAGACAAGTCCTGAATCTACTCTATTCTCATGAAATTATATCCCTTTGCACCCTCAAATATAGATTACAAGACTAGCTATTTAAGCCCAGAATGAAATCTAGAAAAAAATAAAAAGTTATGCCATTTGATTGATGAAATATGTTACAATGCATCTAGGCGGGAAGTCAGACTATAGATACTGGAGCGCTTAGAGATGAACTGTGTGTGACTTTTACGGTGTACCTCCGTAGCTCCTTGGCTAGTGCGCTAGCCGTCTAACCCAGGTTCAAATCCGGGTGGATGAATATATATATACCTGTCATATTTCAGCAGGCTGACTGACAATAAAGGCTAAACTCGGCATTTAAGCTCGAAATACAACAAAAACGGTCAAGTTGGTTGGCTGTGGGAACAGGCATATTATATGCTAAGAAATTACAAGTGTGAATGCAGATATATCATGTGTACATACGAGATGACTGACAGGTCCGCGAGGTGTAATTTGATCTCGAAGAAACTGGTCCAGCAGATGAAAATATGGCCACTTGCTTTGGTATAGTTCTTCAGTACCAGACTTCTGAGATTTTCTCTCTTTTAAAAGTTCCTTTCCATAATACGATCGTAGGTGTTTAAGTTTGGTGTTGATTTCGTCAACTGTAAACAAACATAATATATCCAATATGTCTATCTTAAACAGCATTGTACAGTTTATGAAAACTATTTTTACGTAACGTCTTGCACGTTATGACGCGTAACGTCAAAATTCAGTAGATTATTCATAGTGAATAAGGTCATTTGAATGCTTTACTTCCATTTTAGACATAATTTTATGTTATTATCCATGACGTGATACCAACGCTTACACCGCGCACATTTAATGTTATAAATCGCATTGCATTCCTTTTTCATACAAACCATCATAAGAAAAATATACAGTATAATACAACGTAGATTTCTAAGAACTAAAAGCTCAACGTGTCTTAATTTTGTGCTACTTTAACGGGAAATTCGTAGAAAATACACCAATGTTGCTTCTTAACTTATAGCAGTGTTTTACTGTTATGTGCGACCGTCAACAACACATCACTTACGTACAGCTTGGTGAAATTTGCCACAAACCTGACTTTTTGATTAGCATAATTTGACAGTCGACAACTTGTCTGTATTTATAACCACGGTTGTTTGTAATCGTGGAGTACCACGAAGACGCTCGAGATGTAGTACAAACACATATTTGAAATACCGATATTGCATTAATGGCTTGCGGAAATTGATACATGTATATTCAAAGCAAGAACCTTGTAATGTAGGCATGCATAAAGGCTAAGATCAGGTCCACGGTCAATGACAAAGTATAGCTTGGCTATTTGGACATGAGTCTGACCTTTATGCAAGATTTTATTACAAGGTTCTTGCTTTGAATATATCAATTTTCGCAAGCAAATCGTGCAATATCGGCATTTAAGATTCGTGTTTGTGTATTACATATCGTCATCGAGCGTCATCGTGATACTCCCCGATTATGAAAACATAACTCGGTATTGTAAACGTAAACAATAATATATCGACTGTTAAATTATGGTAATCGATATGTCAGGCTCATGTCAATGTGGCCAAGCTATATGCACAAATTAGAAATACAAATTATTTGATAGATATAACGTACCTGTGAATGTGTCGTACAGTCCAGTTTTAACACGCTCTAATGCCTTCAATCTTTGCTCTTTTTTCGAGTAATTCACGTTCATCACATTCCAAAGGTCTTCTTCACCATGAAATAATTCGATCAATTTTTGGGTATTAATATTGTTCCAAGTCATTGTGTTTAAATACATGAGGAAAATGAGTTAATCCGGCGTGAACATCCACTAATTAGCTGAAATTTCACTCTAATCTGGTGGTATCAGGATAATAAATTACTTCTTCACGGTTGGTCTGTACACAAAGACTAACGAATTAAGAACACTATCCCAAACATAATTTATGTTGTACACCTCGAGATAAAATGTGTGGTAGGGATGTACTACACATATCTTAGTTAACCGATACATAGTGACTCATACACAACTTATACACCACGGTGTATACATCGTCTAGACTCGCTATAACGATGTGTAAAACTGTAAGATAAATAGCGTATATTAACAATGCATTTGATACTGTAGTCTGGCTGCCGACAAGATAATAATTTATGTTGAGTGTACAAATAAAAAGACAGTGTACGATGACAACTCTATAGTCGATTCAATAAGTACTCGGAACTATCCCATTCAAAAGAATAGCGGGGACTATACAGCCGAAAATAGCCGGAAGCGCGCGTTAGTTTAATCTGGTCAAGCTATATATACACAGTTAAACCTAAACAAACATAATTTATAAGTCTAACGCGATATTCTGCAATGTCAATATAAACAGAAATCACTGACCATTACATCGATTTAGGGAGAGCGGAAATGTACTTTAGCTGCTCACTTCTATTCACCAAGTAAAATAACGGTAAAGCTTGGTCACATTGAGATGAGCCTGACCTATTGATTAGCATAATTTAACAGTCGATATATTGTCTACGTTTACAACACCGATTGTATGTTTTCATGATCGGGGAGTATCACGAAGACGCTCACGGTTAACAAACACAAATCTGAAATACCGATATTGCACGATTTGCTGGCGGAAATTGATATAATCAAAGCAAAACTCTTGTAATATATTCTTGCATAAAGGTCAGGATCAGGTCACAATAGCCAAGCTATACACATTGAAAAAGATAATCCCTTTTCCAATATCCTTATATGTTGTTGTACCTGATCTGCCTGTTTACTTTAAGTGGCACAGGTCCCAATACCGCGTTATAGTTATACCTGACAGACGACTCGATGTTGACAAACGATTCTTGTTTAATGTTGACAGATATGTAACCGTGTATACAAACGAGCCATCTGTAATAACACCACATCACGGATGGCTGGTTGCTTGTTTTAAGTTAAGTTTGAACGAGTGCATACATTCAAAGTAATTATGTAAGATTGAACAAATTTTGACATCGGATTTTTTTATATCTATTTTAAAGTGTATAGAGCTATATCGGACGATATTTTTTTTAAAAGTTTGAAAAATTGAAAAACAATTATGCTTTCATATCCATTAGATCATTTTTCGCTTCAGTTTTAACAGAAACTCTCTCTGTGATTTATTGGGCATGCGAATTGTCCATTTTCATTCAAAAGTGTTCTAGAACACCCAATGAAATTATAAGAATCGTCTATTTTCCTTCGATTGAATCAAAGTACACGGAACCCATCCGAAGTTTTAATTTCCAATTAAGGTAGTCTAGTATCATACTAAAACGATGCAAGTAATTATTTTGACATTAAATGACTGTCAGAATATAGCTCTATACACTTAAATTTGTCAACAAACGCTAGCATTATCACCGGTGGACTATATTATATCTGATCAATCATATAACAAGAGGGCCATGATGGCCCAATATCGCTCACCTGATTATAAACCCTGCACAATTTCCACCCAAAGGAATAATTTGAACATCTTGGTAGAAAACCACAAGATGATGCTACATACCAATTATCAAAACTCTAGGCAGTGTAGTTTTAGGCAAGAAGATATTAATATGTTTTCCCTATATAAGTCTATGTAAAACGGTGACCCCCGAGTGGGGCCAATTTTGACCTCAGGGGCATAATTTGAAAAATCTTGGTAGAGGACCACTAGATGATGCTACATACCAAATATCAAAGCTATATGCAGTGTAGTTTTAGACAAGAAGATTTTCATATGTTTTCCCTATATAACTCTATGTAAAATGGTGACCCCCGGGGCTGGGCCAATTTTGACCCCAGGGGCATAATTTGCACAATCTTGGTAGAGGACCACTAGATGATGCTACATACCAAATAACAAAGCTCTATGCAGTGTAGTTTTAGACAAGAAGATTTTTATATGTTTTCCCTATATAAGTCTATGTAAAACGGTGACCCCCGGGGCTGGGCCAATTTTGACCCCAGTGGCATAATTTGCACAATCTTGGTAGGGGACCACTAGATGATGCTACATACCAATTATCAAAGCTCTTAGGCATTGTAGTTTTAGACAAGAAGATTTTTATATGTTTTCCCTATATAAGTCTAAGTAAAATGGTGACCCCAGGGTGGGGCCAATTTTGACCCGAGGGGAATAATTTGAACAATCTTTGAAGAGGACCTCTAGCTGACTCTACATACCAAATATGAAAGCCCTGGGCCAAGCAATTTCGGAGAAGAAGATTTTTTAAGGTTTTTTCTATATAACTCTATGTAAAACTAAGGGCCCCCGGGGCGGGGCCAATTTTGACCCCAGGGACATAATTTGAACAATCTTTGAAGTGGACCTCTAGCTGAGTCTACATACCAAATATGAAAGCCCTGGGCCAAGCGGTTTCCGAGAAGAAGATTTTTAAAGGTTTCCCCTATATAACTCTATGTAAAACTAAGGGCCCCCGGGGCGGGGCCAATTTTGACCCCATGGACATAATTTGAACAATCTTTGTAGTGGACCTCTAGCTGAGTCTACATACCCAATATGAAAGCCCTGGGCCAAGCAATTTCAGAGAAGAAGATTTTTAAAGTTTTCTCTATATAACTCTATGTAAAACTAAGGGCCCCCGGGGCGGGGCCAATTTTGACCCCAGGGGCATAATTTGAACAATCTTTGTAGAGGACCTCTAGCTGAGTCTACATACCAAATATGAAAGCCCTGGGCCAAGCGGTTTCGGAGAAGAAGATTTTTTAAGGTTTCCCCTATATAACTCTATGTAAAACTAAGGGCCCCCGGGGCGGGGCCAATTTTGACCACAGGGACATAATTTTAACAATCTTTGTAGAGGACCCTAAGGTGATGCTACATACCAAATATGAAAGCTCTAGGCCTTACGGTTTCAGAGAAGAAGATTTTTGAAGTGTTCTTTTTGAAAATCTATTTTTAGCCTGTGTGACCTAGTTATGCGACGGACTGGAATTTTTTTAACAACTTTGGTAGAGGTCCACCCAAGGAACATTCCTATTAAGTTTTATCAAATTTGGCCAAGCGGTTTAGGAGGAGAAGTCGTTTGAAGAAATTGTTGACGGACGCACGACGCACAACGCACGACGCACGCCGCACGACGCACGACGCACGACGGACGACGGACGACGGACATCTCGGTATGACAAAACCTCACCATGACCACATTGTGGTCAGGTGAGCTAAAAATATATAAGGTGATACAAAAGAACCAAAAGTTCCTAAATACCAAAATAATTCAAGATTAATAATTTCTTTTTCTTCTTCCCGTTAACTCTGCAGCATCGACGTACTTATTTCATTTGACTAACGTAAGCGACGATCCATGGCTTGGAGAACCGGGTCAATTTTTATGCCCTTGTATCTACTGACCTAGTCTGGCCACCCGACTAGATAATATATTTTATCAATCAAATAGCATAACATTTTTCAATTTTCGCTAGATTTTATTTTGGGCTTGATTATCTAGTCTGGTAAACTCTGTAAGCCTCTTGTAATCTGATATCCTAGTGCAACCGTTACACCATTAGCTTCCTGACCACAAGTATTTAACACTTCAACAAATTTCTCCTACAGAATGAGATAAGAATCAAATGACCATACGGTCAACACATGTGTGAGTGGAGATACAAGTTTCGTGGAAAAATAGACTCAGAGAAAGTACAGAAAACTATTTCTTCACCATTTATATTTTTTACAATAGATTATTACAAATTTATTTTACACCATATGCTTATTCTATGGCCAAAATCTTTTTGTCAAAACATCTTAACTAATAAATTTGAATTATATAATACCATTTTTATTTATTGGTACGTACCAATATTTCTGGTGTAAAATTACCAAATAAAATATATAAATATGAACGACATATAAAAACTCATTTTATAGGAAAAACACTTATTTTAAATTGATTTTGAGAGTAGGGAGTAAGAAAAAGCAATGACAATCTGGAATACCCAAAAATAAAAGGAAGATATAGTGAAAAACAGTACATAAAAGATCATTTACCCAATGAGTTTGATTAAATACCCAATCAAAATTTATCAAATCCCAATCAAAATTGAAACTGGGGGGTAAAATACCCAATTGACAAAAACCTTATCTGTAGCTCTGTTATTATATCTGTTCCACGGACTGTTTTAAAAATTATTTAAACAGTTGTCAGTAATCATGCATTGTACAAAATGATTAATATTTATTGATACTTTTATGTTTATAACCTACAACCCCTGTGTACAAATTCATGCGAATATGTTTTCTGTAGCATCGGGAGTCCATTTCATTGTATATCTTACCAACTCTATGATGAGCTAAAAAGGAGTAAAAAGCAACCCGACCAGATAATATATTGTATCAATCAAATAACATAACTGTTTTAAGTTTGAGTTAAATTATATTCTGGGCCTGATAGTTCTTTCTTTCATCTTGTAGATTATACAACACTCGCTACTAAGCAAAGTTTCTTTCTCTTATCTTGTAACATCTAGAAATTCCCTAGCAATTGAGGGTTTATCACAGCTGGGTATAATGTTTAAAGTACTGGTCAAGAACCATAAATATTCTAGGCTGACCAACTCACATAACAAGATCATTATCAGCTGTAATTGTTTGAACTTAGGATAAGTTCAATCGCCACAATATAGGCGATATTGAAACACCAAGTTGAACAGACCCTATGTTTGAGGTTGCAAAGGGAAATAATTTCATGAGAAAAGAGTAGATTGAGGAGTTGTCTTTCTAAACATAGGGTATGTTAGACAGACTACTACTGACCTAGTGAACATATGTACAATGCATACACTTAACCGAATTTCTAATTGGCCACCTAATGAAATATTATATTATGCGATATATTCAATCAATATTTCTAAAATTTTGGTTATTTTCATTCCATGCACTTATCTATCGATTTCAAGAAATAAATTAGTCATGCATGTATAAAATCATCCATGCGGAACTGTTAGTGCAAAATAGCTTACGTGCACGTGGTTCACGTGCCCGACATGTTTGATTTTTGAAATTAGTCAGAATGTATTTTCTGTCGATTGGCTTTTAATTAAAAGTATTGATACTGGCGAGAATAAGTAACATGTGGCGCGCTGGGGCCGTACTGTATATTTATCATTCGAATAGGCGTTTTGAACTATTTGTGCAGTCCGTATTTTAATGTTTTCTACATTTTGTAGATATTCAAATGACACAAAAGATATGTAGGAAGGATAGTCCAGCAGTCCAATTGGACGTGTTGAGGACAAAGACACGCCCTTTTCCTTCTGGTCAAAAACCACCAAATAGAATTGTTCTTTAACTCAATGTAAAGTGACCTAGGTCCATGGGGCCCTCTCAAAATCTCTCAATCAATTGAAATAGCATTCAGCTTCAAAAAAAAGAAAAAAAGTAGGGGGGTCATGTATCATATAAGAAAAATTTGGTTCGTCAAACGTGGTGAACAGATTTTCTCACATGTACGGCTTTACTTACTGTTCGTTAGCCCCAACCTTACTTTCACTTTCATATTTAAGCAAGAATACAAAGTATTTCTTTATGAAACCATTTCACTACATCACATACATGCATATAAAGCATTTTACACCAATTTCATGATTCTGATGCTGATTTGTCAAGACATACCCCCATTTCCAGTCGCTTAAAAGTTTTTTACCGGACTATTTGACTGTATCTGAATTTGGTCCGCGTAGGCATTTAGTGGTTATTTACCTTCTTAGGCAAAAACATTTGACAGGAAGTTTGATATAGACCGTAAACACAAAGCTAAAGCAAGAAGAAAGGCTACTAACAACAGTGAAGTCGAGCAGTGTTAGACAGTTGAAAGTGGGCAGCAGTTTTATCGTCGACACCATATATAACATGGAAACAATCACACAATCGACACGTGCATACCTTACAGAAATATTGTAGACTCTACAATTGGAAACATATTTTACAATATTTGTCCACAGCCAAATGCACGTCACTGAAGCCGACCATACGTATAACACAGAGTCATCCAGTTAAACGTGATTTTCAAAACAATGAAAAATAGCTATAATGGTGACCAAAATAAAGCAGAACAAAGGGAAGAAGCCGAAATGGCAATCATTGACTGGATTGAATCTTGTCAACCGTTAAAGCAAGGACATGGTGTAAAGTCCAGTTAGGATATATTGACAGTGACGTCATCGTTTATGTGTACCCAAAAGATTAAAATCATTGTTTAAATAGGTAGAGTTTAGTTTGGTATAGAACTGTTGGTATAGGCCTAAAATATACTGGTTTTTACACCGTTTATACTAGTGGATTGTTCCACTACGTCACTGTATTTTTATCCTTAGTCTAGTGACATCAGGCTATATAGATGCAGTGTACACAGTATACATACATGAATATGCAGTAAGCAAATTGAGGCATCGAGACGGACTGGGAAAATTCAAAATGTGTATGTTGTTAACCAGAAACCCAGAGGTTCGATTTCTTCATCATTACTGCAATTGCTGAGCCCCTAGAGTCACATTATTACCCAGATACTATATGTATGAATGCGACCGTCGGTTTGTGTATGGTCGGAAATGATTTCATCCCAATATTTCATCTTATTTCTCATTCCATGTTTCTACAAGCGGTAGTAAAATATTATGTACTGGTAATGTAGCCTCGGCGGCAATTGCTGCTGGATGTACCCAACGCACAAGGTATTAAAGATAAAATTGAAAGTACCATCGGTCACCCTTATGATGGCCCCTACAGAAGATCTGAAACGTTGGTCCACGTTCACTATACCACTATAAAACACACAATCTCGTTGGGGAAGACAGAATAATAAGAATGTTATGAAAACTGCCGAAACTATCTTCTTCAGGATTAATTGCCGGTAATATGGGCAATATGGGTATGAACACCAAAAATAATCCAGGTTAGTGTTGAGTCCAGGCAAGTTGGAAGGAAGGATCCGGATTTAATAACATTAATATTTTATGTTATGTTATACTATTGAACACATAAACATATCATTTGTCAAAGAGGCTTACATGGAAGACTGGGCTTTCACAACTGTGTTGCCTCTTTAAATAAAATCTTATTATTATGATTATTATTACTATTACAAGCTAAAGTACTATTAGATGTATAGAATCTACAGTTTGTATATAAAAGATATATTATTTATGTTATTAAATAAATACATTAAAACAATTTGAAGAACTTGGTTCACCATAATGATAATGTACATGGCAATTTATTACGGCTCCATCAACTCCTTTTACAATGTTATAAATATAGTTGAAACACTATGAATATGATCGATACGCTCGCAAAATATCTTTGATTTCTGAAAATATATCAACAAGAAATATTAATCAATTTTAATACCTACCTATCTGTAATAAAACGTAAAGATCTTCTATAGACATAAACGTTCCGACACCGATTCTAACTCTCAAAAGTCGTTAATATATTAGCGACGTTATAATCGACGTCAATGACGTCACAGGACAATAGACGTCACAGTCTTAGTTACGGGCGGAAATAGCAAAATGGAAGGTAAGTAGAAGGTTGTGTTAATTTTATTTGACAATTCATTCTATTTTAACATGGTTCTTTATGCATCCATTGAACTTAAAAGAGTAAAATTAAAGTAAAATTGAAGTTGATGTGCCTGGAGGCAATTGTATTAGTTATCTGTTCTAGTTTTATTTGTTTTGTACTAAGTAATCAAATGACTAAAGTTACGAATTATTGTATACGAATGTTGTCATTATTCATGTGTTAATTACAGACATTGAAGATGATGCGTATAAGCTAGGAAAGTTTGACTATGGTGGTGGAATACTGGGAATTTATGCAAGAAGCCATATTCACTCTGACTATAGTGGTACGCATTTTGTTCTTTTTGACGATGCTGTTTACAGCGAGTCCAAGTTATAACCAGTGGTTTCAGGTGCCATAACGGTAAAATTTCTCCCTATCAAAACAATGCTAAATGACTCAACTTTACATCTTTCACGAATGCAGCGGATCTAGTTTGAGTTGCTAAGATTTGGTTAACCATGGAACCTGACCATGCTGTGTAGTTTTGTATGTTCTACATATTGGAAACTAGTAGTCACTACTGTTCTCGGGGTTGTGGGTTCGAATCCCGGGCTGGCTAACTAAAATTACTAATAGTCTTTCGGATGTGACTTTAAACCGAGGTCCCATGTATGGTGCTATGCACTGGCATGTAAAAGAACCGGGGATGCTTCTGTAATTGGTGCATCTTCTGTAGCATGCAAAAACTAAAAGTACTTAAATTCTACTGGGGCCTCGCCCATATGGAGTATCCGATGGCGAGGATAAAGAAACGAATTAAATACTAATCACAACTTGTCATTCTTACAATTTCGGTCAAACAGGAAGGATTTAAATTTTGACACAGCAGAACAGGACGTTCAAATATATTTGGTTCATTTTTCTTTATTTATTTGAAGACATTGTTGAAGGTTAACGAGTTGTTTGCTGAATATGTGCATTGCTTATTAAAGGCACGTATAAATATTATCCGATGAGTTATTTCGCTTTAAGGTTTGTCTTGTCATATTATATAAACTGGCAGCCAGTTCGCCTAACCATTTTGCATGGACTAAATCTCCAACAAACTCCTTCGCAGACAAAGTTATCTCCCTTGCACTCCGCGCTTTCGGAATTAATTCCTGTGACCACAATATTCGAAAACGCATTCAACCAAGGAGGCTTTTTAATGTTCTAACGACAGTATCTCGATTGTTTTCGAAGTTCTGGATTATTCTATCAACCAGGAAATGTTCTGTTATACAAACTAATAAGACATTTGTGCTGATGCTTAGTGTCCATTTGTAGGTGCTTGGAAATGTAGGACTAGGTTCGAGTATGGCTAAGATTTGAGCTAAGGCATTTTGTTGTATGCATTATGTCTGTGTTTTTTTTCTTTTTTGTGTTTTTCTTTTTGTGACTGTGTGTTGGACTGCTTATGGCGAGCGCTCCCGACCCTTTCCAAATTTCCATTATCATTCTTATATCGATGTTGTAGAAATATCATGTCACATATGTTAGTTTAAGAATCACATTGGTGTATATGCATGTTCATATTTACTTTAGTTACGATGTCAAATCAATTGAGAATCAACGATACAAGATCACTTGTCTAGACGAATAAACAATAGTAAAAAATAAATGTAAATTTTCGATTCGTACCAACCATATTGTTGTGTCTTTATATATTGGAAAATACAATATATATAAAAGACAATCAGAAAACAGATCATACATTTTTCTGTGTTCAATGCTCCTTTAGTTTCTAACGAGACTTACGAGTATATCTTTTATCAAACGTTTCAATATGACCTCACGATGTGTTTGGGTGTAGGTGAATGGCGTAACCCACTTCAAGAAGTATCAACTAGTCATTTCTACTCAGTATGTGTAATATGCCGATATTAAGATTTATTATTTATGTTTCATAACTCATACAGAGAAGAAACCATTTGTTGTACCAGTACCTCAGTCGGTTTTACCAAAGAATCATGGTATGTAACTAGCATTTACTTACTTTTCATATTCATTCAGATTCCTAGTGTTCTTTCAGACATACGAGACAATCAGTTGACTTATCAATGATAGGAAGTAAATCGACAGTATGTGTCGAGACAGCACTTTAACAAAAACGGTTTTTTCCCTCGAAATCTTTTTCGCAAGTTTACTTAATTGCAAATTTTACCTATTATTCGTACACAATGAAGTTGTTTTAAATGTCTGACTGTGGTTTTGCCGCGGAATACTACCTGGAACTTTTGTAACAGTGAGGCAAACTTTACATCTATATCATTACTCTTGCTTCAAATTTTACTCGGAATTTCCACGAAAAAGCAAATGTTTTTGCAAAGAACTAGTCGTACATTTCAAAAAGGAAATAAAGTTTATATTATTGAATATAAAATGTCTTCACATCAAATATCTCCCTGGTTTGCAGAGTTCTCTCCCATGGGTGTTGTCTCCCCAATGATATTGATCCGGAAGTTTATGACCAGGAGGCGAGATGACGTAGTCGATATTGATGTCATCAAGGATCCACTTGCTTGTTTTGAATACGCACAAGATGTCATAGATTATTTACAGGTAGGTTTGCCAAGTATGCTGGTTTCAAATATTTCATGATTGCACATTGGTAACTGCTGTACATGAATGTCTAACCACAGGCCAATATTACCAGTTACATGCAGGTCTTAATGTTAACAACATCATATTTAAGACAACGCCATAGAACTTATGACATCATGCACTTAACAAGACGTAAATTTAATTGCTAAAATACTAACTATGCCTGGTAGATAGATTAAACAGCCAAAAGCCAACCGTGATATACAGAAAATTGAACCACGGAACATTCATTTACACTTTTACCACAATGCAAAACCATATAAAGCGATAATGCGTGAATTATGTGTCTACTATAATTGTTTTTTTATGTGTACTTTGCCAACACAAGCCTTTACCCATCATATAACATAGTATGACTTTAATGCTCGGTTGTTACGTATATATGATACGCCATTCAAATTGTTTACGTTCTGATTAAAAGCACAACACAACGTAATATACAACTTTTCTGTTGTTAACGTATATATTAAGAAGTCCCATTTGTGATTGTAGGCGGTGGAACAACGTTATACCATACCTAAGAACTTCTTGACTCTCGAAAGTGATATTGTGAAACCTCATATGAGAACCATGCTGGTTGATTGGCTCATTAAAGTTCAGGTAAACATTCATTGGATAGTTCTTCTTCTTCGTTGATGGCAATTTAAATATTTGGACCATTGTTGTCATGTGTTAAAAACTATAGACTGTTATTATCTCAAAGTCCATAGGGTTTCTCCTCTAACAATACAATGCGACACAATAGTTACACGTTGGTGTTTTTGGATTCTTTTTTTTTGCATCTCGTGTTTGAATCAATACACATATAACCGTTAGGAAAAGACAACTTTAAAAACACTAATGATAATCGTCAGTTCCGGTCCGTTCTATAATTAACCTGCGGCTCAGGTTATATTGGATAGCCCTAAGAAAAAGTCCATGGAGGGGCACGTGACGGATGGTTTACCATTTAAAAAAAAAAGAAGAAAAACATTTTTTTAAAATGTCCTGAACCAGACTAACACCATTTTTTCTATTTATTTCTATTTGTATATTTTACACAATTTTCAGGTAGCACGGAGTCTATCTCAACATACATTACATTTATGTGTGAATCTCCTCGACAAGTTCCTGACCATACAGCGTGTCGAGAAAGACTACTTGCAACTAATTGGAATCGGATGCTTACTACTGGCATCCAAATACCACGATATGTCTCCACCAGAGGTAAACTGAATCATACCACACCCTTTCCTTGTCCAAACATCCATAATGCTTCGGATCTACATACTTCCTGTAAATATGCACTACCGTCTTTCTTGATTATTTGCCAGTTGGAGATTAGAATGTATAACACCAAGCATAGAAAAATACATTTCATTTGCTATTTCAACGCATTTCGTCTGCGTGTACGTCTGTGCGTCTCACTTTCTCAAACACTATTAAAGGTATCCACTTGAAACAAGGGGAGTTCACTTTGACAAGGCCGATAACCATGTGACTTATCTTTATTGAGTGTCAGCCCTTGTTACTCTTAGAAGTTTCACTCACAGATGAGCAATGATATGAAAGTACGAAACAGTCGAGTGTCAAGCAATTGTATAGGGCCTATGTTACTCTGGTTTCATGTACAATGTACATTACCGCCTTAAATGTTTTGCTAGCCGGACAAGAACGTTAGGTTCTGAATCTCTTTGTTGTTTAGCACAAAAAATGACAAATGTTTCGTCAAATACTCGACAATTTTATGAATTTTCAATGCAAAAAATATATGAGCTTGTCATGTATATCTTATATTCCGTATTTATTGTTCAGATTCAAGACCTATGTGATATAACTAATGGCACATACGAGTTTTATCAGGTCCTCGTGACGGAAGAGTTCATACTGAAGAAGTTGAACTTTGACCTAAATCTACCAGAACAAGTAACATTCCTGGAACGATTCCTCATGGTACATGAGTGTGAGAAGAAATCACTGGTTAGCATAGTCCAGATTATTTGTCAAATGCTAAATGTATTCATTAGTAGATCTGTTCAAATTTAGTGATCAATTGTACTGCTTAGACTAAGTAAGGCGATCAGGAATTTAGGGCTATTATCCGTTGTCTAAGTTGTATATTATTTGTTTTAGAAACACAGATATGTAACGCATGTATGACAGTTCATTTCGAATCAGTTTCATAGTATGTTTCTTGTCTTGGAACTAACTTTTGTTGTAATTATTAAGCATTACGTATGTCAATGTTTAAAGACATTAACCACAGTATTAGCGTATCGTTTACAGTACGATGGTTGTTCACCCTGACTTCCGACATAGCTAGAAAATTTCTATTTTATATTTAATATAATGTGCAGAAATTTGTATTTCAACTCTTATATTTACAGATTCAGAGTATGTCCATGTATTTGGTGGATCTAACACTGACTGAGATACAGTTTGTACATTACTACCCCTCCACGATAGCAGCTAGTGCTATATATGTGGCCATACAATTACTCGGATGTGACTTGTCATGGGATAGTTCATTCGTACATTACACGAAATACTCCGAGAAGGAACTGTTTGAATGTGCTCAAGCTATAAAAAGATGTCTGGCTAATTTAAGCAAGCGTAAATACACGGTATGTATGATAGAAAATCGATTAAATATGCCTATCAATTAACACTTCAGAGTTTTTGTATCGATATACAGCTGTATTAATTTTGAAAAAATCGAGTATCAGCATCTATCGATATGTAGTCAAGTTTTGATTTTTGGATATTATATGTGGACTTATGCTTGCATTGTTTGTACAGTTGTATCTTGATTCTTGATAACTATATTCGTTTACAAATGTCCTCGTACATGTTAACCCAAGTTTATCAGACATAACAAAATAATGTTATTTTGAATTGAAAACCTAAATAGTACAAATAGTTGAATTGACAGATATTTGCATGATTATACGTGCATTTAGCACTAACTCATATATAAACGGCGTTTAAACGTCTTTACATCTACATTTGGAGTGGGATATCGAATGTTCAAATTACGCATGTGGTTCATTCTGAAATACCATGTTTAAGGGCAATGACTGCTAGTTGAACAAATATGGGTTCTATTTATATATATGTCTGCTTTATGGTGCATAAGAATGAGCATCAGGAAATAAATGTGTACGAAACATGTCCTTTAAACCCATGACATAACCACAACGGTCATTATACATGTATTTAACGAAACAACTCCACTCCATTTTCAGGCTGCCAAAGTGAAGTATGCACATGATATGTACGACTCCGTCAGTTCACATGAGGCATTGAGCCAAACACAGCTGTGGCCAGAGCTACAAGACGATGATGATACTGACATCACATAATCAACCAATGCATGAGTTACCAATGTCTTTCACTATGAACTTTATTTTCAATACAAACAATTTACGTCTGATTGTACGATTATGCGACGATGCAAGCTTTTTGTAACTGTATTCCTTTCAAATCATGAAGCATTGAATACACAAGTATGTCATATTTAGACATATGGATTTAATTTATTTGTTCTGTTGTGTAAATGTTTGTATTTTTCGTTCGTCAACATGAATTCATGGATAAAATGTCAAATTCCCGTGTTTCGTTTACTTTTGTTTATGTACGTGTTCTATTTATTTACATTATTTATAAAGTGACAATTTATTAACATGTGATACTATAGTTTTGGTTAGTGAAAAAAGTGTTGAAAATGCCCTTCGTGCCTAGTGTTTGGGTGAAGCGAGCTTCGACATTGGTTCTCTTTCCCGTAATGTTCATAATATACAAGAATCACCAGGAACACCACATTCAACAACAATGCCTTACACAATTAGGACACGAGAAGGGTCACAATTGTCGTATACCGCAACACAATGTACGTATACAACATTTTCCTTACTGTATGACGCATGATAATCTGAGATTCTCAGACAAAGACATATGCGGATTTGAGAAAATTCTGGAGAAACCCTAAATCGGTACTTAAATGGAAACCTTGAAACAATAACACATTGATCATGGACTACACATTTTGAAAAGTATACACATTCGGTCCAGGTATTGTTAAATCATAGTACTTACAGAAATCTTAAAAATTTCGCTCCAATTTATTTAGTCCTTACATGTATGTACATGGTATGGTAATACGAGTATATGGTAACATAAATAACCTTAATGACTTTGTCAGTTTTTAAGATACACTTTGTTGTTTTACACCATTGATTAACATATACATGAAAGTTGATTTCAGGATATACATCATTTCCAAATGTTATATACTTTTTACTCAGCAGATGTAAGAAGCGTTTTCTTGATTTTGGAAAACTTCAAAATCAGCAGCAAATTACGTCGTAAATTAGAAAAAATTCATTGCATTTTACACCTTGATGCTTCCAATTTTACATGGTATTGTAGTTTTCATATCAACTGAATATTCTGGTTTTGTAGTATACACAACTTCCTTCAGACATTCCCATGATCAGAAAAACAAAGGGCTTATGTATTATTTTTACTAGCATTTTTGTATCCATTGCATATTTTGAACGGTCTAGGTATCAGTACAACTTACATTCTGACCATATTTCATGAATATTGGATCAAAACAGTGACCCCTGGAGTGAACACAATGTTTTTCTGTGATTTGACCTAGTGACCTAGTGTTTGACCCCACATGACCCAGTTTCAATATCGGCCTAGATTTCATAAAGAACGAACAACATTCTGACCAAGTTTCATGATGATTGGATCAAAACCACGACCTCTGGAGTGAACACAAGGTTTTTCTAAGATTTGATTTAGTGACCTAGTTTTTCACCCTACATGACCCAGTTTCAAACTTGGTCTAGATTCCATAGATAACAACATTCTGACCAAGTTTCATGAAGATACGATCAAAATTGTGACCTCTGGTGTGAACACTAGGGTTTTCTAAGATTTGACCTAGTGACCTAGTTTTTGACACCACATGACCCAGTTTCAAACTTGAACTAGATTTCATAGAGAACAATATTCTGACCAAGTTTCATGATGATTGGATCTAAACCACGACCTCTGGAGTACACAATGTTTTTCTAAGATTTGACCTAGTGACCTAGTTTTTGACCCCACATTACCCAGTTTTGAACTTGGCCTAGATTTCATAGATAACAACATTCTGACCAAGTTTCATGAAGATTGGATCAAAAGTGTGACCTCTGGTGTGAACACTAGGTTTTTCTAAGATTCGACCTAGTTACCTAGTTTTTTGACCCCACATGACCCAGTTCCAAACTTGTCCTAGATTTCATGGAGAACAACATTCTGACCAAGTTTCATGAAGATTGGAACAAGTTGGTGACATCTAGAGTGTACACAAGATTTGTCTAAGATTTGACCTAGTGACCTAGTTTTTGACTCCAAATGACCCAGTTTCGAACTTGGCCTAGATTTCGTAGAGAACAACATTCTGATCACGTTTCATGAAGATTGGATCAAAACTGTTGCCTCTAGAGTGTACACAATTGTTGACGGACGACGGACGACGACGGACGGACGGACGGACGGACGGACGGACGGAGAGTGATCACAAAAGCTCACGTGAGCTAAAAAGTTGAGGATAATACATCATGTACAAGAAAACAAAGACAAAGACAAACCGTTAAATCAACCTGTGTCAGTCATTTAAAAGTGGTAAGCGGCATTCTAAATGATCATATTTTCAACGAAGATACCGTCACAAAATCTGAATATGGAAAGGAAGAAATAAGCACATAAGTAGCAGATTAAATAGAATCATTGCCATTTGATAAAGATTTTACAATAATAGTGGACATTCAACTTCATGTCTCTGACACAGAACATGGTCAGCAAAGTCATCCAATAAAATGTGAATTATTTTGTTAACAAGATGTCATCTTCAACAATAATCTGTATAATTGTTGTTTGTAATAGTTATGTGGAAAGTATAGAACACCTGTTATGGTCATGTTTTCACTCACAAGATATGTGGAATAGGTTATCTCGATATTTAAGGGGAAATTCTATCGATATTACATTTGACTATTCCATAGTAAGTTTTGGAATTTCAGTTAAACGAACACACTACAATTTGATCAATTACATTATTGTATTAATGAAATATTTTATTTTTTAAACGAAATAAAAACTAGGGATATTACGTTTTGAACACTTCTTAAACTACTTGACAACCATAATAACTATTGAGAGAGAAATAGCCTTAAAAACTGACAAAATGGATATTTTTGAAAATAAATACAAAGTGTTCAATTATTAAGACCAGAGGTCATTGTTTGATTTTTGTGCGCTGTGTTCCCTTTTTTCTACATCTTTTCTGTAGAATAAATAAGCATGATTGTAAAGTGGGGATAACAAGTATTGAGAGATTACATAAATATATTGAGATTTTTCATAAAATGTATGTATATGATAATTTAATTTCCATGATATATGTATATAATCTCTTTGTACGAATGTTTGATTATATTGAATAAAAAAACAAAAGATGTAGAAGTTTTCATGATTTAAATAAAGTTATTCTATTTTATTCTGGTATTCCTTTTGATTTTCTTAGAAGAACCTAAAGAGAAATTATTTTCTTGAGCTAATGCAAATGCTGATAAAAACTAACATTCAAACTCTTGGTATCAACATGTCGAAGAAATATTTTGGAGTGTTCATTTGCGAGTGTAGTTAAACGTATGGATGGTAAGAATTGTAAAGAAGTTGAGGATGATACATCATGTATAAGATGGGGTGAAGGGGGCAGGAGAAATTAGTGTAGCTTCAAGACTGAAGTGTTTAACATATAGAGATACGACAAAGAAAACACCACCGAACGAAGTGTACAAGAAAGAGGAAAGACTAGCAGACTACACAATCCTAAGAAATCCTAATGCAATAAGAATGTTTGTGAACTTTTTATATGGTTTAACATTATCTTAAATGCAAGAGATTATGCATTGTTTAAAGACACTTACTATATTTAATAACACATGTCTAATATATTTCGATAAAATGATTCATGACAAGGACACAATCTATGGGACTAAAATATATTTGTCCGTGTTAAGCTAGAACGAATATGAAGATATGCCCTTCACATCGTTACACAACAGTTAAGATATGCGACACAACAGAAGAAACTCTGGAAAAAAGTGTATAAAAGAGACAAACATGTTTGTGGTAGATGTGTGGAGGTTATAAGAAGGCGTATTGAATTCAAACTCTTGGTATCAACGTGTCGAAAAAAAACTTTGGAACGTTCATTTGCGAGTGTAGTTATTGGTGAGGATGATAAGAATTGTAAGGAAGTTGAGGATGATACATCATGTATAAGATGGGTTGAGGGGGGCAGGAGAAATTATTGTAGATCCAGGACTGAAGTGTTTCACATAAAGAGATACAACAAAGAAAAGACCATCGAAAGAAAAGTGTACAAGGAAGAGGAAGATGAAAGGTGCAGTGATAATCATAAGAAGTGATAGCTGCAGCAGCAGCAGCAGCAGCAGCGGCGGCGGCAGCAGCGGCGGCGGCGGTGGCAGCAGCGGCGGCGGCGGCGGCGGCGGCGGCGGCAGTGATCAAGTTGTATCGAGAGCTAGGCACAGCACTGGGATAACCGTCAAACGAACATTGAAATCAAAGATTCAGTATGTCCAAACTGAACATGAAATAAAGGAAGAGAAACGGAAAGAGTCAGTTACAAAAGAGAGAAAAATGATATACTGCATTTCATCTGAAAACAATGCATGTCAAGCCCTTGTTAACCAGATTCCAGCAAGCCGAAAGATATTAAATTTATTGGTATGCAAAAGGCTCTCAAGACACTGATTACAATATGCTTAACCACTTAAAGTGAAACTGATATACTACAGTATATGCATATCAACTCATCAGTTATACATACACCAGTTATTGTGCCAATGAAATAGTGTACAGTAGAATTTGCAGAATTTAAATTTAAAATCAGTAATGTTAATAGTGTACAGTAGAATTTGCAGAATTTAAATTTAAAATCAGTAATGTTAAATCGGGAAAGTAATATATAAAATTATAAATCTAGTCGAAAACATGATAAAGAGTGTAATCCTGAAATATTCTTTCAACCTTTTGATGTTCTCTGTGAAGAAAAGTAAATGTTCACTCCAGATGACCTTAAGACGGGTACTAGGAAACAAAGGCAACAGCCAAATCAACCAGTGTCAGTCATTTAAAAATGGGAAGCGGCATTCTAAATGACCATATTCTCAACAAAGATGCCGTCACAAAATCTGAATATGGAAAGGAAGTAATAAGCACATACGAGTGTAGCAGAAAAAATAGAAACATTGAAATTTGATAAAGATTTTACAATAATAGTGGACATTCAACTTCATGTCTCTGACACAGAACGTGGTCAGCAAAGTCATCCAATAATATGTGAATTATTCTGCCAACAAGGTGTCATTTACAACAATTATCGGTATAATTGGTGTTTGTTATAATACATACGATGTGTTGGAGAAGTTTTCATGGTTTAAATAAACTTATTTTAACTTATTCTGGTATTCTTTTTGATTTTCTTCGAAGAACCTAAAGAGAAATTATTTCTTAAAACTAATGCAAAATGCTGATAACAACTAACATTCACACTCATTGTATGAACATGTCGAAAAAAATATTTTGGAGCGTTCGTTTTCGAGTGTAGTTAAAGGTGTGGATGATAAGAATTGTAAAGAAGTTCAGGATGATACATCATGTATAAGATGGTTTGAGGGGGGCAGGAGAAAGTATTGTAGCTCAAAGACTGACGTTTTTCTCATATAGAGATACAACAAAGAAATCACCACCGAACGAAGTGTACAGGAAAGGTGCAGTGATAATCATAAGTAGTGATAGCAGCATTGATGACAGTCTTCATGATCTGCCGAAAATATCATTGAGGGACGTTGAAAGGTGACAGTCTTCATGATCTGCCGAAAATACCATTGCGGGACGTTGAAAGGTGACAGTCTTCATGATCTGCCGGAAATACCATTGCAGGTCGTTGAAAGGTGACAGTCTTCGTGATCAGCCGGAAATACCATATGAGGGCGTTGAAAGGTGACAGTCTTCATGATCTGCCCGAACTACCATTGAGGGACGTTGAAATGTGACATTCTTTATGATCTGCCGAAAATACCATTGAGGGACGTTGAAAGGTGACCGTCTTCATGATCTGCCGAAAATACCATTGAGGGACGTTGAAAGGTGACAGTCTTCATGATCTGCCGAAAATACCACTGAGGGACGTTGAAAGGTGACAGTCTTCGTGATCTGCCGGAAATACCATTGAGGGACGTTGAAAGATATGTCATTTCACATTTTTGCAAAAAAGTATTGATTGAACTTGTGTCTTGCCTTTGTAAAATTCCACTTTCGGTGTATATATTCATAGCACAAAGACATATGAGCCGCGATCTGAGAAAAGGGCCCTTAATGAAAAATTTTCGATTTTCACTTTTTTACATTTTCCGAAGATTCTATCTTTCCTGTGTACACGAAAGAAAAAAATTTGTCAAAATTTCAAATATTAACAATTTTATGACCTTTTAAAGGAACCAATGACATGAACATTTTGGCAAAAACGGGTATCTCAACATGGACATATTTCGATACCGTATGGTGTTTAAGTGGCATTTTCATACTGCTGTTAATCTGTTTGGATTGAATTTATCATTTTGATAATGATACGCATTTGTTAGAAGTAACATGTGTGTGTATAAATATGTCTTTTGTTGCCATAGCAACCATTTATTCAATTACTAAAATATGCAAAATTCTCTGGTTTACTACTAATGATCAGGAAAATATTACAACTGCAATATATGGGCTTTGTATTAAATAAATTCAGTTTGGAGCAGAACAGTAATACTGACTACAGAAGTTATTTTATTTCAGGGTATGTATGTTAAATAGGTCCCCAACCGGTTTTCAAACGGGGCCAATCGGTTTGCCCTCCGTTGGTCAGACAGTTCGTCAAAAATCTAGATCCTGACATAACTAAAACATCTTTCAAGTTATGTTTAGCAAATTTGATATGTGGATAAGGGACAATAAAGAGAATTATGCAAGTCTATTTTTATTGTGTCTGAAATTGTGGTTGCTATGGAGACCGAAGTAGTAAAAATATGTAAAAAAAATACTGGACCCTGAAATTACTCATACAGTTTCCAAGCTCGATTTATGAAACCTGGTATGTAGGTAGGTGGCAATAAGAAGAGTATGAACATCTGAAAGAAAATTTATTTTAACAAAGAATGGGTTGCTATGGATACCGCAATATTGAAAATACTTCAAAATCTGGAATTCTGTAATAATTCAAAGAATTTCAAATGTATGTGTATGAAATTTTGTATATGGAATTTGAAGGGAAAAACATATAATGATAACATTTACGCTTGAATATTGTTATATTATGACAAATATAGTGGTTGTCATGGCAACATAGATGTAAAATATAATACAAAGGGTCGTAGATTCAAACATGTAGGCCTCTGTCTTGCTTGCATTTATTTAGTGGCTTGTTTATGTTAAACTTCATGTTCTTCATTGTCTGGTTTTCTCAAAAAGTTTTACTTATATAAACCAATTCCGGCATACGATGATATATGATGGCAAATTGATTCCGAAATTATTGATATTTATTTCATAACATCATTAATGGCAGCACAGTTCCAAAAATATAATATGTTAGTATAAGCATCAAAGTATTGACTTTTCAATACTACATTTCTATGAAATGAAGATATTTGATGTTTTTATATATGTTATTCAAAAATGTACTTCAAGAGACTGCTAACACATTACATTGCTATTAATCACCCATAATGTTTAATGGTTTTGTGGTCTGTCGATTCCAAAATTTCTCATTTTTTGTTTATATCTGACTTAGTTTAACACCCAAAAGTCGTATTGTCTTGACTATCTGTCACTAAAGTTCGGATGCTGTAAATGCCAATCAGTATGTACATATTACAGGCTTTATATCGAAATTAAATTAATAACAACATTGTAGTTCGCAGATTCCAATAATTTACATTTTTAGTGTTTTATTCCACAATATCGTATTTCACACATGTCACTCACTTTATACTGAAATGTTTTGCTGTATTAAGCAAATTGTTACCACCACACAGTAAGTTATTATTAAATGCCATGATTAATAATTATGTGGTCTTCTGATTCAAAATTACTTAACTTAATAGGTTTATATTTTGTAATGTTTTACCCCAAAAATATCACACAATGAGAAACCTTTTAGAATATATTATTAATGTTTGTGCAGAATGACAACATGTGCCTATTCATATTGTTTAATTATCAACTAGAACAGTATGTGGTGATATGTTTAAACCGATTCCAGAAATCCTCAATTTAGTTTATAGTTTGTAACATTTTACCCCAAAACATGGTACCTTCAACAAAAGCTTTAAGTTATCAATTTCTTACTATATATTATACTACAAGTTATTACAAACCAATTGCAGTTATTTCGGATAAAATATGATTATGAATTACATTGTGATCAATTAATTCCAAAAATCCTGAGTTTTGTTATTATATTGGACTGTTTTACCCCAAAAGGAGGTCAAGACACGTATCACTTTGAAACTAGATTATAAATATCTTCAGCGGAAAGACATCATGTGACTATTTAAGTACTTTATTACTAAATAATGTGATTAATGGCATTGTACTAAACCGATTCCAAAAATCACCATTTTAGTTTATAATTTGTATGATTTTACCCCAAAATAGCATATAGTGATCCAAATGGATCTGTTTTATTTGATATATTAAACTTTAACTTAGTTCAAACTAATTGTAGTTGTTTTAGATATAATACGATTATAAATGTCAATGTGGTCAATCAATTCCAAAAATCCTCATTTTTGTTTAACTTTACAATGTTTTTGCCCCAAAATGCCTGAGAATGGACAACATTTAAGAAATATGATTAGCATTATCTTATGCAGGCAGACAACATGTGTCCAGCATACTGATTTATAATCAAATAACATAACAAATGGCATTACAGTAAACCGATTCCAAAAATCACTATTTCTGTTTATATTTTGAAGGATTTTACCCCAAAATATCGTATCTTGATCAATAACTGATAATTTCAAATGCAATATAACACTACAAGTTACTACACTCATATCACAGTGATTTTCAATAAATACGACTATAAATGAACATGAGGTCAATCGATTCCAAAAATCCTCACTTTTGTTTAATTTTCAATGTTTTTGCCCCAAAAATGTCTGAAAATGGACGATATTTGAGCCATCTGATTAGCAATATCTTATGCAGGCAGACAACATGTGTCCATCATACTGATTTATAATCAAATAACATAACAAATGGCATTACAGTAAACCGATTCCAAAAATCACCATTTGTGTTTATATTTTGAAGGATTTTATCCCAAAATATCGTATATTGATCAATAACTGATTATTTCACATGCAATATATTACTGCAAGATACTGTACTCATATTGAGGTGGTTTTCAATAAAATATTACTATAAATGACCATGTGGTCTGCCAATTCCAAAAATCGTCACTTTTGTTTGTAATTTGTCATGTTTTAACCCAAAAATATAGGTGGCATGTGCTAGTTTAGAACTCCATATTAAGAATGTTACAAGGCAACAATTATGTGGCAGGATACAACATAAAACATTTTTGTGCATTTTTTGCCTTGTTCTGAAATTCGCAGAAAATGATGTCGTAACTTTAAACTCAATTTTCTCAAATTGATGTCAATGTCATTAAGGGCCCTTTTCTCAGATCGCGGCTCATATTGTTTTGATACATATTTGCAATATAACAAGTGATCTACAAGCAAGAAAGTTGATATACGGATTAACGGTTTGTTTTTTAAGAGGAAAGTCAGTGGTCCTGGTAAACTTTCTACGGTTAGAGAGTCTTGAGTTGAACCTAATAACGTCATTATGTTTTGCTGACCGAAACATTTAGACAAAGATCTTTCAGACAAGCAATATATATTGTTAAGTATTTCATTGGAGGGATTTTGTATTTCCCCTCTGCGCAAAACCTTCGTCTCATTGAACTGATATGTATGAGGAATTAGAAAGGCAAAACTTTCAAGTAAATGTTCATGCTCACGATAGAAATACATCGGTGAACAAATCCATTGGAATCGGGCAAACGTCTCGAATTGTAATGAACGATGGTATGCAGCAAAGGCAGTCATGTCGGGATGAGAAAAATGTACAATTCCAGGATATATACCAGACTACACAATCTTTAGAAATCCTGATGCAATAAGCATATTTGTGAACTTTTTACATGGATAAAATTATATAACAAGAGGGTCATGATGGCCCAATATCGCTCACCTGATTATACATGAAACCCTGCACAGTTTTCACCCAAAGGAATAATTTGAACATCTTGGTAGAAAACCACAAGATGGTGCTACATACCAATTATCAAAACAATAGGCAGTGTAGTTTTAGGCAAGAAGATATTAATATGTTTTCCCTATATAAGTCTATGTAAAACGGTGACCCCCGGTAGGGGCCAATTTTGACCCCAGGGGCATAATTTTTGAAAAATCTTGGTAGAGGACCACTTGATGATGCTACATACCAAATATCATAGCCCTATGCAGTGTAGTTTTAGACAAGAAGATTTTTATATGTTATCCCTATATAAGTCTATGCAAAACGGTGACCCCGGGGCTGGGCCAATTTTGACCCCAGGGGAATAATTTGCACAATCTTGGTAGGGGACCACTAGATGATGCTACATACCAAATATCAAAGCTCTAGGCATTGTAGTTTTAGACAAGAAGATTTTTATATGTTTTCCCTATATAAGTCTAAGTAAAATGGTGACCCCCAGGGTGGGGCCAATTTTGACCCGAGGGGAATAATTTGAACAATATTTGTAGAGGACCTTTAGCTGAGTCTACATACCAAATATGAAAGCCCTGTGTCAAGCGGTTGCGGTGAAGAAGATTTTTTAAGGTTTTACCCATATAACTGTATTTAAAACTAAGGGCCCACGGGGCGGGGCCAATTTTGACCCCAGGGACATAATTTGAACAATCTTTGTAGAGAACCCCAAGGTGATGCTACATACCAAATATGAAAGCTCTAGGCCTGACGGTTTCAGAGAAGAAGATTTTTGAAGTTTCCTTTTTGAAAATCTATTTTTAGCCTGTGTGACCTAGTTATGCGATGGACCGGAATGTTTTTAACAACTTTGGTAGATGTGCTCCCAAGGAACATTCCTATTAAGTTTTTTTTTAAATTTGGCCAAGCGGTTTAGGAGGAGAAGTCGTTTGAAGAAATTGTTGACGGACGCACGACGCACTACGAACGACGAACGACGCACGACGACGACGGACGACGGACGACGGACATCTCGGTATGACAAAACCTCACCATGACCACTTTGTGGTCAGGTGAGCTAAAAATGCAAGAGATTATGCATTGTCTAAGGATACTTACTACGTGGAAAGTTTTAATCACACATGTCTAATATATTTGGATAAAAGGATTAATGACAAGGATACAAGTTGTGAGACTAGAATAAATTTGTCCGTATTAAGCTGGAACGAACATGTAGATAGTGTTGTGTTTTTCGAGGCAAGGAATGCAAGTTGTACAGCAAATCGTCATAAGAAAAAGGCTATGTGCCTTTGTTGTGAGGAAATGGCGGTTATCTAAATGAAAGTCCTAAGTTTAAGTCACAGCATTGGTCGCAGAAACCATCAGTGATTTTATGGCAATTTTGTGAATGCAGCAACATGCTTTGTGAAATTGATGGAACTGTAAATATGTAAATTATGGAGATATTGGTGTTTGAACATGTTCCTATTATTGAAGTGACTGAAGATGATGAATTAATTTTAAATATGTATTTCGTGTAATTTGGGATTTTCCCCGATTTTGGATTGAAACAAAGATGTGGGTTCACCAGACATGCTGTCTGGGTCAGTTCAGGTCACTTCAAGTTCAATGGATCACCTTTGAATTCAAGACTCAGTGTGTATTGTTCATGGTCAAGCAATAAATCTTACAGTTTGTTTACAACTTGGAACTTTCTGGGCATACTATAAAACCTGGGCTGGGTCTGTGGGCTGGGCCCGTGGGCTGGGCTCGTGGGCTGGGCATATGGGTTGGGCTCTTGAGACATGACCTCAATTGTTTACATCTTTCAGGAGATGAACTTCTATAAAAAGTTCAAATGAACAATTATAAGTTCAGATGAGGATAGCAGTTGGATAACCCCATAATTACAATTCCCAGTGAGATTTGATTTTATTGAATGATAGAAAGCAGTTGCAGTGTAAGACCGAGAATGAGGAAATGTATGCTTTATAGCAATTTAATACTTTTAAGTCTATTCATGTATGCATATTGAAATATGATTTACCTTTCAAAATATCAAGAAAGTTATGTTTGATACACTTTTTCATTTTTTTATATTTTGAGTCCAACGACTTACCAAAATGGCGCAAATTATTATTATATCTTTTTAGCTGAACTTTTTGAAGAATGCTGGGAGCCATTGCAGTAGTCAGCATTGCATATGATGAAAATTACTATCATGTACATAATTATCTCTGTAGCCTCTGTAATTTATGGGATTGACTGAGTGTATCTGAGTCTAGGGGTATCAGACAGACAAGTTACGTAACTCTTGGTTAAATTTATAAAATATAACAATTTGCAAGCAATGTACAATCATTCACATATTTCAGTGACTATTAAATGTATATATCAATTTTGCTCATTGCTATGCTATGCTAACGTTCAGCTTGCAATTATAATTCCATAGTTTTTTATGGAAGACCAATAACTAATACAATCATACAGTGCCAAAAATAAGAAAAAAATACATATATTAAATGATTAATATTCCTGATCCGTAGAATACCATAACATTTTCCTATTCACGGTTAATTTGTTTTCTTTTAGCAGGGATTGTTGTAAATGACAAGTAATCAGCATGCAATAATCAGTCAAATATTAACCCCAAGGGATAGATGTAATTCTGCTGGACAGTGACGTCATGGAATTATCATGTCATCGTCCAATTAACAAATAATAAAACACACATGATGGTCACATGGCAGTCAAAGCTGTCCATTTAAAATCTAAATGATCATTAATCTAGCACAGTACTGAGTGAGATCCAATATGCCAAGCTATATTTTAGTCACCACTCTGCCAACTTCCTGAAATGGGCTTCCACCTAAGTTTTAGACACCAGAGTATGTAACACACTTGATGTCAAAACAAAGTTTTGAAGCATAATGAGCAATGATTAGTCCTGAGAATCGAACTTCAGTTCATTCCTGCATCTAAACTCAAATAGTAAACATGTCTAAAAAAATCTTTCTCGAGCGTTCGTTTGCTGACGTGGTAAAGGAACAGCAAGGGGTGGAGGTGGACTTAGAGGAAAATTTGTTTAAAGATGGCGAGCCTGGTATTAGTGTAATTACACCTGCCATGAGATGCTTTTCTTACACGGATTTAAATGAAACCTCAAGGATACAGCAAGCTTCTGCAACGGGAAGAAAACGGAAATATGCCGGCACTCCAAAGGCCAGCACACGTCGACCCACTGTTATTGTTATAAATAGCAGCAGTAGTAGTAGCAGTAGTGATGACGAGTTACCAGATATACTTCCAATGCAGAACAACTGGATGAATGGGTATGTATGCAAATATATATAATTTATTTATGTCACTCATAATAATTTTATGTGAAAAATTTCTGACACAATGGAACAACTAGTCCTCTGTTGGCATGTATTAATACAAATGTAATACAATGTATCTTTTACTGGATTTGGCTAGATAGTCTCTGTCATTTAATATGCTTTACTATGTATTATAATGTGATTTCATATTGGCTTTGTTATTGGGCCAAGGAAAGTATTACTGGCCCATATCTGGTTCAGTTTTATCATATCGGCCAAGCTTAAAGTTTACCTCTTTATGTAGCAATTTTACCATTATCATGTAGTTAATTAATAAGTTACAATAAAAATGATAATGCTTGAAAGTTTTAAACCTTTGATCAACTGTAGCTCATCACATGCAGTTTAATAACCAACATTTTATTTTTAAATATTCTTTTCTTTTTTTGTGGCAGTTCGAAGGACACAGATTCTAGAGAAAACCAATCATCAGAAGTAGCAACTACATCCACTCAAAATGTAAGTCTGACTCCTTTATTCTCTCTTTTTTTGTGTTGTCTCGGTCACGGCTACAAAAATGTCATGGTTTATGATACTTATATATTTAGTAAGACTAGAAATGTGTCCATATGACACGGATAACCCCTGCTACAGAGTGCTCTTTTTGTATATTTTTTTCACCTGTAAAATTTGAATCAAATCGATGGCATTTGTTGTCTTAAGGTGCTGAATTGAAACCATTATTTGTCTTAAACTTTAAGTCAGAAAGGAAGAATGATTGAAGTAATCAAGATTTTTTTTAAAAACAAAAGAGAATATTTTCTAACACTACTGGCCATCTGTGGGTTGCTTTTGGCTTTGATTTACATAAATATGCAAGAACAATTAAGAAGTCCCTTGTTATCTTGTTGTTTTGTTCGCTAGGGTTTTATCAAATGCATGAAAGTAGGTGTTTGGCTTTTAAGTGTTGGTAACAATTTAAGGTCGTATTAGCGACTAGTATGATGTTGGATGGTCATGCGCGGATGCTACCACTACCAGCTTTCTTTACAACGATGTTCAAACTGGTAATTCACTTTGAACTGTCGTACCACTGACTCTTGTGTAAGATGAAATAACATGTGTTGTTAAGCAAAAGAACCATAACTACATGATGTACATTTAGTACCAAGTACATAAATATACAGACCTTTTTCGGATTAAGGTGATTTTATAAATAATGCTATAAAAAAGAAAAAAAATGAAATTGTTATTTTATATCATCCTTCAAAATAAAATATAAAAAATGAATGAAACCCTCCCCTCGCCACCTTTTTGAAAATAAGGATGAAAATCTAGCAATAAATTGTCAATGGCCCAATAGAGAAAATGTTGAATACTGTGTGCAAATATTATTAGGATGTTGCTGAAGTCTAAGTATTATTGAAAAGAAATGTGAACAATTGACATCTGGTATTAAACTAAGTACTGCACTATATTGATTATGAAACGCATTTTTTAATGTTTTGTTTACAGGAGCAAGAAAGTGAAAGCTGTGCCACAGAAAAGGAAATACAACCCGGTGGCATTGAATATTATCATGATCTTTTAGACCTCCCCATTTTAAATAACCAAGAAAAAGGAACTGGAACATTACAAGCTGTCAGTAGTATAATAAATCCACCAGTGCACAGTGTAGCCAGGGGTGTCCCTTATGATATCTCTTCCAATGTCAGCTTCCTTGTATCTAGCAGTGCCATTGGACATTGGAAGAATATTTACAGTGATGGTATGGGAGTGTGGAAAAACACCGGGCTTAAAACAAAATATATTCATTTAGAAGGATGGGCTGATGCAACCTTCACATCTGCCTACTTATATGGCAATCCAAACGTTTACCAAGTTAACAGACGACAATTTATCAATGGAAGTGAACCAGAACTTCACAAAATTGTTATAACTGCCACAGATTACCGTGGAGATCAGGTAGATGTAGTATTTGTCCAATACTACTTTGAAAGAGAAGAGAAAAATGTGACAGTAAAACCTCATGGAAATGCAAAGCAAACCAGTCGAGCGTACACACGAACCAACCAATCAACAAAAGACGACATCAAACTGTTATCCAAAACAAAAAAGCCATCAGATGTATTTTGCGAAATACTGAACACAAGAGGCGGCATTCTGGGTTTAAGTAGACCAGGGGATATTCCAAGGAACAGACAGCAGATTTCCAACTTTCAAACAAATAAAGACGTAGATAACAAAGATGAACTTAAAGTGCTGATGGATAAAATTGCTACAGAAAAATTAAAATCTGATAACACTTTCGTTTTTGAATTAAGCACAGATCCTGAATTGATTCTATTTTTGGCAAATGAGATACAACTTAAAGAAATTGAAATATTTTGTACCAATCCAGCTAATTTTTGTATTTTGGGAATTGATCCAACATTTAACATTGGAAGCTACATGGTGACTTTAACATCGTACAGAAATTTAAAGGTGAAGAATCAGCGAGGTATAAACCCAGTAATTCTTGGTCCAGTTTTGATACATCAAAGAAAGTTGGAACATTCGTACTTTAAACTTCCATGTAAAATGATTAAATATAACCCAAATCTATCAAATATTCTTGCCTTTTGAACCGATGGGGAACATAACCTGCAGAGAGCTTTTCAATTATTTCTCCCAAATGCTATTCACCTTCTGTGTGATTTGCACATGAGAGACAATATTTAATCTAAGCTCACAAAATTGCAGATCACAAAAGCCATTGCTGCCCAGTATATTCAAGACATTTTTGGAAAAGATTATGAGTCAGAACGATTGCCAGGTTTAGTTGATGCTATGTCTAGCCCGGAGTTCGATAAAAAAACTTGGCGAGTTGAAACATAAGTGGACAGAAAGACATAGAAATGGGTTAGAATTGTATATGTTTTTTCTGGAAGAAAAGGCACTATTAATTAAAAACCATATGACAGCTGAAATTAGATCCATGTCAGGTCTCGGCTATCCACCCGTGCATTACACACAAAATGCTAATGAAGCATTGAACAGTGCATTCAAAAGTGGCTTGGAAAGAAAACTGTCCCTTTCAGAATGTGTAAGTCGTGTACAACATTTTGTGAAGAAACAACAAGAACAAATTAATCTTGCTGTAATTTCTTGTGGTGACTAAGAGGTCCTTCCTCAATACAAGAATTTCAAAGTCCCCGAAGAAAGATACTACAGAATGGCTGAAAACAGCAAAAAAGCAAGCTTGAAAAAGTTCTCAGAAGCCATTGTGGTACCAAAAAGTGGGAAGAGAACAACTGCAGCAAATACAACGAATTGTGATATTTTGAATATTAACAAACTGTCAGTTGAAATAGAAAAATGTGGGGTAACTAAAATACCATATGAAATTATGGAAACTGTATATAAAAATGCAGAAAAAATATTGCAGCTAAACAATTTCATGGTTAGTGCACCTGGAGCCACAAGAGACCAGTTTATTGTTGCCAGCATGTCTAGCCCTTCAAATCCGCATACTGTACGTATAATTCAGCATAGTGGGAATGTTGTGTGTGACAATCAGTGCATTCGATGGAAAACTTACAAACTGTGCCCGCATGTCCTTGTTGTGGCAGACAGTGTACCAGGCCTACTTAAAAAATTCTTTGAATGGCATAAGTCACTGAAAGAACCAGGCATGAATCTTATGTCACTGACCACACATAATTTGCCAAAGGGTAGAGGAAAGAAAGCCATAAAAGCCACATCTGTTCGGAAAGGACAATCAAATTCAAAACCAAAGCAACCAGTTTCATACATAGAGGATAACAGAACTGATCCACCCTTACCGGCTATGCCAGATCCATCCCCTGGCTCCTATATGATTTTTCTGCTAGATTTTTGTAATCAAAATGTGTCTAAGTGTTTTGGATGCCAGGGAAGCCTTAAACACAACAACGAAACACCAGTGCCTCCAGGAAACATGGTTGTTGTTTCAAAAATGAAGCGAAAGTTTTTTCTTCGAGATGGGACTGAAAAAGAAGGTCAACTATCAAATGTGTATTTCCATTTTAATGAGCAGTGTATCAAAAGACTCTTACTTTGTTCCAACTCTTTTGTACTGCCCAGATGATCTTAAACCTTACTCGCTGGATATTCATAAATCACGGTTACAAACTCATTGTATCCAAATATAAATAAATTTAACAAACAATAAGATATGTGTTGTGGCATTCCTTAGAACTGAGTATCAATTATACTTATGTGAAAGAACTTCAGATTATTTATCTTAGTTGTGTTAGTACATCCCTTACTGTACTGTCATTTTTATAAATGTCATAATGTTTTCAATTGATTTCAGTTTCTCATGTATGTATATATTAATGAAGGAAAACATTAAACACTTTAAAACAGGTTACTAGTAGTAGATCTGACTAAATTTATCATAGAAAAAACGTCTAATGCATTAATTGGTACAATTGTAATAATGTGACTTGATGTGATGCTGTGTCCAACAGTGAGTTTGTAAAGATATTTGGCATGTAGCATTACCTTGTGGAGCTCTTCTTTGTTTTTTCAAACACTGAGTCAAAACTGACACTTTTATGGGTTATTCATTCTAAATATAACTAAGTGCATGTATTTTGAAGTATCAATATTATGTATCATACTGTTTCTCAATTCTAATGCTTTTTACAATAAATAGCTAACGGAAATAGCTAGAACCGTCTTTTTTAACTGTTTAACAATTCTTTCCTTGGTCGCTTTAGGTTTAGTAAATCCCCATATTTCTGATGCATAACTTAAAATAGACCCAACAAAGGCATCGAATAACTGACAAAACAATCTAGGTTTTAATTCCTGATAAAGTTGAGTCGATAAAGGGGTACAGTGTTTATTGCGTTCGATCAGGATTTTTGTTGCTTGGTCATAATATGATATTTAATCTTTGTAAATATTTCAAAATATTATTTTACGCTTTTTAGCATATTAAGCCAGGTCCGAAAACTTAAGCAAGCTCCAAAAATCAATTTATCACACAGAGACTAAGTGTAGGAGTTTATCATATCATCTGCCAGTAAACCATGTCTCGTGGGAATTGTAATACCGGTAACTGTGTTCTGTTATCCTTAACTGACCTTTTAATAGCAGAACTGAACTTTTTATAGCAGAGTGTCCCTGACTAATGTAAATAATTAAGGTCATATCTTCTGAGCCCAGCCCATGAGCCCAGCCCAAGGGCCCAGCCCACGGGCCCAGCCCAGGTTTTATAGTATGCCGCATAATGATACTGCGGTCAAGTTTAACAAGACCTGTACGGCCATCTGGTCAGGCATTAATTTATTACAGTATGGAGAGGTAATTTGTGTAGAATGAACTTATCAAGTCAATTCCTGTGCGTTTGTAATAACGTTATTTATAAAAAACATGTTTTGCTTAGGATCGTATCTCTTGTATATTGGCCATTTATTAAACAATATGTATATGAATGTGTTACCATACAAAATAATGGTATGATTAAGATTCTAGTATTTTTTAAACAATGATGTAATAATGATAATAAATGTACATGTATAACAAACATATCAAATAATAATATATTTTACCCCTTACTGGTGATAAATATGTTAAATGCAACATTAGTACAGTTGTGTATATTTTTCCTTGAAATATTTATTTCACTAATACTAAATATTTTGTTTGCATATTTGTTTTTTCTCTCAGGCAGTCTATTTTAAGCAGCCAATAGGATTAATCCTTTTCAAATTTGACCTTAGATTCAAAATTTGAACATTGCGCTAAAATCTGGAAGTTTTGTTGAAAAGAGATATAACGTTATTATTTTTTGCTGAACTATTGGAATTTATATTTAATTGCCTGAGATTGAACAAGTGACTAATACTATACCTGAACATTTTAACATTTTAATGATTTTCAACTTGGATTATGAAGTAATTGAATAAGTTTTGTTTTTGGTGAATAAATAATAATATTTCTATCAAACATCAGAATGAGTCTTAGAGACATAACAAACACTAGCAGTAATAAAGTGAATAAGAGAAAACGACTGAGTGATGGAACTATAACAAGAGGGCCTGAAAGGCCCTAGGGCGCTCACCTGTTGCACATTGGTCTAGGTATCAGTACAACCTACATTCTGACCATATTTCATGAAGATTGAATCAAAACAGTGACCCCTGGAGTGAACACAATGTTTTTCTAAGATTTGACCTAGTGACCTAGTGTTTGACCCCACATGACCCAGTTTCATACTTGGCCTAGATTTCATAAAGAACAACATTCTGACCAAGTTTCGTGATGATTGGATCAAAACCACGACCTCTGGAGTGAACACAAGGGTTTTTCTTAGATTCGGTCCAGTGACCCAGTTTTTGACCCCACAAGACCCAGTTTCAAACTTGGTCTAGATTCCATAGAGAACAACATTCTGACCAAATTTCATGAATATACGATTAAAATTGTGACCTCTGATGTGAACACTAGGTTTTTCTAAGATTTGACCTAGTGACCTTGATTGTGACCCCACAAGACCCAGTTTTGATCTTGCCTAGATTCCATAGAGAACAACATTCTGACCAAGTTTCATGAAGATAGGATCAAAATTGTGACCTCTAGTGTGAACACTAGGTTTTTTAAGATTTGACCTAGTTACCTAGTTTTTGACCCCCCATGACACAGTTTCAAACTTGGCCTATATTTCATAGAGAACAACATTCTGGTCAAGTGTCATGATGATTGGATCAAAACCACGACCTCTGGAGTGAACACAAGGTTTTTCTAAGATTTGACCTAGTGACCTAGTTTTTGACCCGGCATGACCCAGTTTCGAACTTGGCCTATATATCGTGCAGAACAACATTCTGACTAAGTTTCATGAAGATTGGGTGAAATTGGTGACCTCTAGAGTGTACACAAGGTTTTTATAAGATTTGACCTAGTGACCTAGTTTTTGACTCAACATGACCTAGTTTCGAACTTGTCCTAAATTTCATGGAGAACAACATCCTGACCAAGTTTCATGAAGATTGAAACAAGTTGGTGACATCTTGAGTGTACACAAGATTTGTCTAAGATTTGACCTAGTGACCTAGATTTTTACCCCACATGACCCAGTTTCGAACTTTGCCTAGATTTCATAGAGCACAACATTCTGATCAAGTTTCATGAAGATTGGATCAAAACTGTTGCCTATAGAGTGTACACAAGCCAATTGTTGACGGACGACGGACGACGACGGACGGACGGACGACGGACGAAGAGTGATCACAAAAGCTCACCTTGTCACTATGTGATAGGTGAGCTAAAAACATACAGTTACACCAAAAGCAGGAAACAGTTTGACATCGCATTTGCTGATGACAAGGAAAAACTATTGTTTGAAAGCAGATTTGAACTGTTCAAAAAGAAACACGGATTAAAGTCAGTAAAGGATTTTTTTGATCATGTTCTGAATCAACAGGAAAATGAAAACGTAAATACTGATTCAAATGGCAGAAATGACTCAATTTTAGGAAATGCAAAACATTCAACGTTCTTATGTGAAAACATAAAATTGTTTGATCTTCTTGGCGCATTATGTAATCATTGTCAGAACTGTGACTTGGAACTCAGACCAGCCTCCCTTTCCCAGTGTGGTCATGTTGCTGAACTTGTATTGTGCTGTCAGAATGGACATAGTATCAAATGGGAATCCTCAAGCGTACTTATGATGTTAATGATTATAGCTGTCTACAAATATGAATACCAGAAACCCAGGGACATTGCATCGGTTGTGGTGTTGGACTTTTCCGTTTGTGCAGCTTCAAATGATTGAAGCTGTCGAACAGTTTTGTTCTCTCGTCATGTGTTGGCATAATAACAGTTGAGTGCCGAATGTGGACATGTATTCTATGTTTGATCACTGCTCAATTAACCGAAAATGCAGTTTTGGTCTTCGTTAGGTGTCTTGCCGGTCAGTTAATTATTCGCCATCGGGAATTAAGGAGTTACAACAGTAAAAGTCCATAAATTGAATCTGTGGTTTGTTGTAACAAGTCTAACGTTTGGAGATGTGACACCCTTTATGTGATTGCTGATCATCTACGTTTTCAAGTTTATTCTTCAAATTGGATTAACGCATATTATTCATTATTTTGGATTATATGCCTTATAATCATTTGGAATTAGTTGCTGAGAGTTACATGTTTTTTTATTATTAATAAGCCTCCAAATCATTTGGATTAGTTGCAGACAGTTATTCTAATGTTGGATTAATTAGAATCCTCATCAGTTGGATTAATGTGTTCGCGTCATTCATTATATTCTGGATTATAAGTGTATTCATTCAATTGGATTTAAACAAGTGTTTTATTTTCATTTGTTTTAATAAAAGTGCTATTTTGTAAAGTTTTCTTTTAACGTTTAATGTTTACATTATTTGTCATGGCACATAGGAAATATTGGTAGAGACGACTACCACTTAAAAATATTGTTATAGTGCCTATTTCTATTCTTATTTCTGTGTTGAATTAAATTAAAGGCACCAGGACTAATCATCATTGGTAGAGACGACTACCAAGTCAATATATTGTGTTTAGTGTGAAAGTAAAGAACAATGTGTGAAAGTGAATTATTAAACCAGGACATAATAGGACAATTTATTCAGTTTTATGATTATTAGGACAATATATGTGAACTGTGAAGGACACTTTTCAACATACCAATGAACAACGTTCGGACTTATATCAAAATCATAATGCATGTTTATTTCCTTTTTGTTTCTATGCAATGCATGTTTCGTTGATATAGGTCATGTATATAATTCAAGACTTTACTTCATATTATACTGTTTATGTTCATTTTAATATGGGAGTATGCGAAATGACTACAATTTTTGTTGTCCTAAATTTTGGGGTGAAGACCTTAATGGGGACCATTAAGTTTAAGGGAGGGGGATTGTTGTGTTTTTTCGAGGTATAGGTACATGTGTAATGGTGCATTATATATCTATATCTACTTTACAGGAATATTGAGTATTCCTCACTCTCTCATGGTCAAAGTTTAAGTGTTCCAGTGACTGCACACGGTTCACCTTGGTGACCTCTGCAAGCAACTCTGTCTCTCGGAACAAAGGAGATAGCATGTTGGGTTATTAATAGATTTCCAGGAATAGTATAGACAGGTATGCTACCAATAAAATTTATGGTGCTATACTCCTTATATGGGGGCTACCCTCTTTGATTTAGTATGCTACCCCCTTTATATAGAAGGTGCTGACGGAAATATGGTGCTATACCCCATATTTTGAAGTGAGGGTATAAAAGTCACAGCAAACCTTTGTGCGCGGTCAGTCGGGCCATATTATAGTTGTGTTGGGATGGTCAGTTAGGCGAGATTATACTTGAAAGTGCATGGTCAGTGGGGCCCAGAATTCATGTAGGACGGTCAGTCAGGCCAGCTAAGTTTTGAAATAGGATTTGATAGATTTAATAAGATTTTCGAACAAGAAACACTAAAACTGTAGTCATTAGGAAGAGAGAAAATTATATTTGTACTAAAACAATAACAACAATTGGAATTAAATTTATGTGGAAATTTACTAAAGTGTGGAACTCATTCTTACAATATTCTCTATAATAAAATTGTGATCACTCCCAACTCCGTGGACTATATACTAGTACCCCTAACCTACGAAATAGAACACTTGTGGCAGCGGTGGGATTAATCTGCACTTTTAAGACTCGGACCTCCTATCCTATTCCTATGAAATTTAACAATAGGCACTTCACATCGTTACACAACAGACAATATATGCGACACAGCAGAAAAAACTCTGGAAAGAAAGTGTATAAAAAGACAAACATGTTTGTTATCGATGTGTGGAGGTTATCAGTAGACGTATTGCATTCAAACTCTTGGTATCAACATGTCGAAAAAATACTTTGGAGCGTTCATTTGCGAGTGTAGTTAAAGGTGTGAATGACAAGAATTATAAAGACGTTGAGGATGAAATATCATGCATAAGATGGGATGAGGGGGTGGTGAGAAAGTATTGTAGCTCCAAGACTGAAGTGTTTTACATACAGAGATACGACAAAGAAATCACTACCGAACGAAGTGTACAAGGAAGAGGAAGAGACAAGGTGCAGTGATAATCATAAGTAGTGATAGCAGCAGTAATGACAGTCTTCATGTTCTGCCGAAAATACCATTGAGGGTCGACGTTTTCATGATAAAGTTATTTTATTTCATTCTGTTTTATTTTTTAATTTTCTTAGAAGAAATTAAAGAGAAATTATTTCCTAAAGCTAATGCAAAATGCTGATAACAGCTAACATTTGAACTCTTTGTATCAACATGTCGAAAAAAATATTTTGGAGCGTTCGTTTGCGAGTGTAGTTACAGGTGTGGATGATAAGAATTGTAAAGAAGTTGAGGATGATACATCATGTATAAGATGGGGTGAGGAGAAAGTATTTTAGCTCCAAGACTACATGAAAGAGGAAAAGTGTAAAAAGTTGAGACAATACAAGACTACTTATTGATAGATATGTGTTTAATGATAATTTGTGTAGTTTTTGAGCCAAATAGAAGGAATAATTTGAAAGGCAGGCACTGGGTAAGACCCTGGATAGCCAGGAGGAAGGAATTTGGAGCAAATTATGCCATTATACGTTAACTGAATAATATTTGAGTTATTTGAATTACTCACATTCTGCATGTTTACTTTTTATTCCCAATTCATGTTGTGTAGTTCTTTGTTGTGTTTCTCATATTTGCTTGTTTGTATGCATGCATTGCGACAGAATAAAAAATATGTTCTGTCCACAGGTAACAGTATCGTTGAATAAGAAATTTAAAATAAAATGGAAAAATTTTTTTTTTCTCGAAATTCAGGTATTATATACAAGGTATATTTGCAAGGAAATTGAGAGCAAAATCGAAAGGGTGCAATTTGTTTTCATAGACTACGGCATTTACGTGAGTTGATCATGTACAAAAAGGCTGTGTGGGGGACAAATACAGCATAATGCCTTGCAAACATTTGAAATCATGCTTTACATTTACCTCAAAACGATCAAATGCATCGTTTAAACTTTTATTTTAACTCTCGATGGCGTAATTCGAATTACGCTGCAAGGACGGCCGGTGTGGTTTTTAGAGTGTCCGACAACTAGAGATATTCCGAATGTATTTTTATAACCAATGAAAGTCGTTGTCACAAAATGGAAATCATTCGCAACTTTCGGACAAACATGGTGAAAATAAAAACATTTTGACTAAATAAAATGTGCAGACGGTTTGTTTCGCGGCTAATATTTCGCTCGCATATTTCACCACGGTAAATTTGTTCAAACTGTTGAGTCCTTCATTTCTACCGCATTATTATGCTTATTCATGACGATAAATACAAAATATGAAGGTTTTTATCCTCGAAATTTGTATTTTTGGTTTTATTGGAATGCACCTTTCGATCCGGCTGGACACAGGGATCTAAACTTTATTGCATAACTTTTTAATAAGTTGATCAATTTCGATGGAATTTTGCATGCGAGAAGTTTTAACAATGTTGCGTAAGAATATAATTAGTTATTGAATGTATCGAAAGCTAATTTTTGTTTTTTGCTACTTTGAAAATCTGTGTTTTTAGGGCAAATATACCTTGTATATAATACCTAAATTTCGAGAATTTTTTTTTTCAATTTATTTTTCAACGATACTGTTACCTGTGGTTCTGTCCTGCATGAAATAATTCAATCGAGTGTTCGGTATTATTATTATTATTATGAAAGTTTAAAAAAATATGTGAGTTTATCAAAATTGGACAAGTGGTTGAAGAGAAGAAGTTGTTTAAAGTTTTTTTCTATTTTTAGCTCTGACGGCCATCTTGTTTAACGGAGCGGAACTATCTAAGCTATTTTGAATAAGTGTCACCCAAGGATCATTCCTGTAGAGTTTAAACAAAATCCAACAAGCAGTTAAGGAAAAGAAGTCATTTCAAGGATATTTCTATTTTTAGCTCTGGTGGCCATCTTGTTTAGCGGAGCGGAACAATTTTAGCTATTTTGGTTAAGGGTCACCCAAAGATCATTCCTGTAAAGTTTTATTGAAATTGGCCAAGTGGTTAAGTAGAAGAAATCATTTAAAGATTTTTCTATTAATAGCTCTGGTGGCCATCTTGTTTATCGGAGTGGAACGATTTTGCTATTTTTAATGAGGGTCACCCAAGGATCATTACTGTAAAGTTTTATTAAAATTCGCCAAGCGGTTAAGGAGAAGAGGTCGTTTTAAGGAAATTTCTATTTTTAGCTCCGGCGGCCATATTGTTTAGCGGAGCGGAACGATTTTAGCTATTTTGGTTAAGGGTCACCCAAACATCATTCCTGTAAAGTTTTATTGAAATGAGGAATCAGAAAATAAGTTTACAAAAACCCAATCTTTTGAAGACAAAACACTTTACATTGGAGATGTGTCATCAGCAAAGAAATATGCCAGTATGATAACACAACATTCACGACAATGCCATCTGGATCTATCACTTACAGTCACCAAGAAAACAGGACATGTACTTGTTTTAAAATTCACATGAGACAATGGCCATGAGGTAACATGGGAATCATCGTCATCATGTGGAGATGATTATGAGGTGAACTACAAAGTTTTAGCAGCTTATAAATGTAGTGGAATGACTGCTGTACAATATGAGAAGTTCTGTGATTTTGTAACTGTGAACATTCCAACAAAGCAGTTTCGAGCACGGGGAATTTCTTGCTTGTCAATCATTGTTGAATTGCTCAGAAAGACAGCAGTTGCATCAGGACGGAGATAAGAAGTGCATGCTAGCAAAAAACAGAACGAAAATGGCATTTCTATAATGACTGATGCCAGGCATGCTTGTAGGAAAAATTCCTACCACTCTGATCACAAAGCAATTGGCCAGAAGACACACAAAATTGTTGATGCTCAACATATTACAAAAGATGATGAAACTTCTTCACAAAAACATGAAAGTTTGGGATGTGTAAGGATGTATTTTGATAAAATTAAACATTAATGAGATAGTGACGCCCGAGTCAGTCTCACAGAAGCATCCTAATCTCTTTCGTGAATTAGGACAATTAGAAGGAGAGTACCGTATTTCTCTCAATGAAAAAGCACAGCCGTATGCATTATCTGTTCCACGACGCGTGCCGATACCATTACTTCCGAAATTTAAGGAAGAAATTAAAACGGATGGAAAAATCGGGCGTTATTTTCCAAGTCGAGGAAATCACGGACTGGTGTGCTGGGATGGTGTGCATTCCCAAATCTGACGATAGCGTGCGTGTACGCGTTGATTTGACGCAGCTAAATAAGAACGTGTGTCGTGAAAATTTCCCGCTGCCAATTATAGAGCAGAGCTTAGGTCGCTTAAGTGAGCGCGGTATTTCACAAAATTAGATACTAATAGCTCGTTTTGGCAAGTAAAACTTGCACAAGAGAGTAAATTACTGACTACTTTCATTACGCCATTTGGTAGATACGCTTTTAATCGGTTACTAATGGTTCTTAGTAGTTCAAGCGAATACTTTCAGAGGAGAATGTCCCAGATACTTGAAGGTATTGAAAGTGTCCTGTGCCAGACAGACGACATACTAATATTTGGATGGACAGAGAAAGAGCACGACTCTAGACTTGAGTTAGTTTTGGATAAAATTGACAAAGCTAATCTGACCTTGAACAAATCTAAATGTCTGTTTAAGCAGAAACAGGTTAAATTCATGGGTTACTTGATAGGACAAGACGGAGTTTCCGCAGACCCAGACAAGGTCAAGGCCATAAATAACTTAAAGCCTTTAAAAGATGTACACGGTATACGCAGCTTTATCAGTTTATGGGAATGGTCAATCAATTAGGAAAATTTTCTCCGACTCTGGCCGCAGATTCGAAACCTATCAGAGATCTGTTGAGTGCTAAAAATCAATTCTACTGAGGTCCGAGCCAGCAACTGGCATTTGAAAAGATAAAACAATCTTTGACAAATACTCCTGTATAAGCTCTATATGATCCAACTAGGGAAACCATGCTAATGACTGATTCTTCTAAATATGCTACAGGCATTGTAGTACTCCAGAAACAAAACAATGGCGACTTTAAACCAGTGTCATTTGCATCAAGGGCATTCACTCCTACTGAGGTTAGGTATAGTGTTCTTGAAAAAGAGGCGTTAGGTGTCGTTACCGGAGCGGAACGGCATAGTGACCTTTTGATTGGAAAAAAAATCCATATTGAAGTTGATCATAAAAGTCTTGTTAGTCCATTAGGACAAAAAGATCTAAGTGATCTTATCGTAAGAGTACAAAGGTTTAGAATGAGGTTACTAAGATTCTCCTATACTATCAGTTATTTGCCTGGTAAGTTAATGTTGATACCTGATTTCCTGTCACGTGCTGAATGTGATGAATTGACATTACAAGATAAGCAAAATTGTACTGAAACAGAGCTGTATGTTGACATAGTTGTCACCAGCCTCACAACTTCGACATAAAAGATGGAGGAAATTAAAACAAAACATAATTTGGACTATGTTTGTAGCAAATTAATTGAGTACACTCACAATGGGTGGCCATGTTCAAACACGTGTGAAATTGCAAAACTGTACGGACCTTTCAAGTCTGAAATAACTGTTAACAAAGGACTGTTAATGAGAAATGACAGACTTGTTATTCCAGCAGACTTGAGGCTTGACATATTGTCTAGACTACATGGGCCACACCAGGTCATTTCTAAATGTCGAGCTAGGGCTAAAGAGTCAGTTTGGTGGATAGGAATATCACGTGATATACAACAAATGATTCAGAAGTGTGACATTTGTGCAAAAATGCAAAATGACAAAAGAGAACCAATGATACCGACACCGTTTCCAGACAGATGTTGGTCGAGATTAGGTTCTGATCTGTTTCACTGGCGCGGTGCAACATATTTACTAGTAGTAGAATACTATTCGCGATACATCGAGGTATCAAAACTACCGTCAACATCGTCTTCGGCGGTAATCGAACATTTCAAGTCGATATTATCGCGACACGTTTTATGTGACACTATGTTAATGAGATAGTGACGCCCGAGTCAGTCTCACAGAAGCATCCTAATCTCTTTCGTGAATTAGGACAATTAGAAGGAGAGTACCGTATTTCTCTCAATGAAAAAGCACAGCCGTATGCATTATCTGTTCCACGACGCGTGCCGATACCATTACTTCCGAAATTTAAGGAAGAAATTAAAACGGATGGAAAAATCGGGCGTTATTTTCCAAGTCGAGGAAATCACGGACTGGTGTGCTGGGATGGTGAGCATTCCCAAATCTGACGATAGCGTGCGTGTACGCGTTGATTTGACGCAGCTAAATAAGAACGTGTGTCGTGAAAATTTCCCGCTGCCAATTATAGAGCAGAGCTTAGGTCGCTTAAGTGAGCGCGGTATTTCACAAAATTAGATACTAATAGCTCGTTTTGGCAAGTAAAACTTGCACAAGAGAGTAAATTACTGACTACTTTCATTACGCCATTTGGTAGATACGCTTTTAATCGGTTACTAATGGTTCTTAGTAGTTCAAGCGAATACTTTCAGAGGAGAATGTCCCAGATACTTGAAGGTATTGAAAGTGTCCTGTGCCAGACAGACGACATACTAATATTTGGACGGACAGAGAAAGAGCACGACTCTAGACTTGAGTTAGTTTTGGATAAAATTGACAAAGCTAATCTGACCTTGAACAAATCTAAATGTCTGTTTAAGCAGAAACAGGTTAAATTCATGGGTTACTTGATAGGACAAGACGGAGTTTCCGCAGACCCAGACAAGGTCAAGGCCATAAATAACTTAAAGCCTTTAAAAGATGTACACGGTATACGCAGCTTTATCAGTTTATGGGAATGGTCAATCAATTAGGAAAATTTTCTCCGACTCTGGCCGCAGATTCGAAACCTATCAGAGATCTGTTGAGTGCTAAAAATCAATTCTACTGAGGTCCGAGCCAGCAACTGGCATTTGAAAAGATTAAACAATCTTTGACAAATACTCCTGTATAAGCTCTATATGATCCAACTAGGAAAACCATGCTAATGACTGATTCTTCTAAATATGCTACAGGCAGTGTAGTACTCCAGAAACAAAACAATGGCGACTTTAAACCAGTGTCATTTGCATCAAGGGCATTCACTCCTACTGAGGTTAGGTATAGTGTTCTTGAAAAAGAGGCGTTAGGTGTCGTTACCGGAGCGGAACGGCATAGTGACCTTTTGATTGGAAAAAAATCCATATTGAAGTTGATCATAAAAGTCTTGTTAGTCCATTAGGACAAAAAGATCTAAGTGATCTTATCGTAAGAGTACAAAGGTTTAGAATAAGGTTACTAAGATTCTCCTATACTATCAGTTATTTGCCTGGTAAGTTAATGTTGATACCTGATTTCCTGTCACGTGCTGAATGTGATGAATTGACATTACAAGATAAGCAAAATTGTACTGAAACAGAGCTGTATGTTGACATAGTTGTCACCAGCCTCACAACTTCGACATAAAAGCTGGAGGAAATTAAAACAAAACATAATTTGGACTATGTTTGTAGCAAATTAATTGAGTACACTCACAATGGGTGGCCATGTTCAAACACGTGTGAAATTGCAAAACTGTACGGACCTTTCAAGTCTGAAATAACTGTTAACAAAGGACTGTTAATGAGAAATGACAGACTTGTTATTCCAGCAGACTTGAGGCTTGACATATTGTCTAGACTACATGGGGCACACCAGGTCATTTCTAAATGTCGAGCTAGGGCTAAAGAGTCAGTTTGGTGGATAGGAATATCACGTGATATACAACAAATGATTCAGAAGTGTGACATTTGTGCAAAAATGCAAAATGACAAAAGAGAACCAATGATACCGACACCGTTTCCAGACAGATGTTGGTCGAGATTAGGTTCTGATCTGTTTCACTGGCGCGGTGCAACATATTTACTAGTAGTAGAATACTATTCGCGATACATCGAGGTATCAAAACTACCGTCAACATCGTCTTCGGCGGTAATCGAACATTTCAAGTCGATATTATCGCGACACGTTTTATGTGACACTATGTTAATGAGATAGTGACGCCCGAGTCAGTCTCACAGAAGCATCCTAATCTCTTTCGTGAATTAGGACAATAAGAAGAAGAGTACCGTATTTCTCTCAATGAAAAAGCACAGCCGTATGCATTATCTGTTCCACGACGCGTGCCGATACCATTACTTCCGAAATTTAAGGAAGAAATTAAAACGGATGGAAAAATCGGGCGTTATTTTCCAAGTCGAGGAAATCACGGACTGGTGTGCTGGGATGGTGAGCATTCCCAAATCTGACGATAGCGTGCGTGTATGCGTTGATTTGACGCAGCTAAATAAGAACGTGTGTCGTGAAAATTTCCCGCTGCCAATTATAGAGCAGAGCTTAGGTCGCTTAAGAGAGCGCGGTATTTCACAAAATTAGATACTAATAGCTCGTTTTGGCAAGTAAAACTTGCACAAGAGAGTAAATTACTGACTACTTTCATTACGCCATTTGGTAGATACGCTTTTAATCGGTTACTAATGGTTCTTAGTAGTTCAAGCGAATACTTTCAGAGGAGAATGTCCCAGATACTTGAAGGTATTGAAAGTGTCCTGTGCCAGACAGACGACATACTAATATTTGGACGGACAGAGAAAGAGCACGACTCTAGACTTGAGTTAGTTTTGGATAAAATTGACAAAGCTAATCTGACCTTGAACAAATCTAAATGTCTGTTTAAGCAGAAACAGGTTAAATTCATGGGTTACTTGATAGGACAAGACGGAGTTTCCGCAGACCCAGACAAGGTCAAGGCCATAAATAACTTAAAGCCTTTAAAAGATGTACACGGTATACGCAGCTTTATCAGTTTATGGGAATGGTCAATCAATTAGGAAAATTTTCTCCGACTCTGGCCGCAGATTCGAAACCTATCAGAGATCTGTTGAGTGCTAAAAATCAATTCTACTGAGGTCCGAGCCAGCAACTGGCATTTGAAAAGATAAAACAATCTTTGACAAATACTCCTGTATAAGCTCTATATGATCCAACTAGGGAAACCATGCTAATGACTGATTCTTCTAAATATGCTACAGGCAGTGTAGTACTCCAGAAACAAAACAATGGCGACTTTAAACCAGTGTCATTTGCATCAAGGACATTCACTCCTACTGAGGTTAGGTATAGTGTTCTTGAAAAAGAGGCGTTAGGTGTCGTTACCGGAGCGGAACGGCATAGTGACCTTTTGATTGGAAAAAAAATCCATATTGAAGTTGATCATAAAAGTCTTGTTAGTCCATTAGGACAAAAAGATCTAAGTGATCTTATCGTAAGAGTACAAAGGTTTAGAATGAGGTTACTAAGATTCTCCTATACTATCAGTTATTTGCCTGGTAAGTTAATGTTGATACCTGATTTCCTGTCACGTGCTGAATGAGATGAATTGACATTACAAGATAAGCAAAATTGTACTGAAACAGAGCTGTATGTTGACATAGTTGTCACCAGCCTCACAACTTTGACATAAAAGCTGGAGGAAATTAAAACAAAACATAATTTGGACTATGTTTGTAGCAAATTAATTGAGTACACTCACAATGGGTGGCCATGTTCAAACACGTGTGAAATTGCAAAACTGTACGGACCTTTCAAGTCTGAAATAACTGTTAACAAAGGACTGTCAATGAGAAATGACAGACTTGTTATTCCAGCAGACTTGAGGCTTGACATATTGTCTAGACTACATGGGGCACACCAGGTCATTTCTAAATGTCGAGCTAGGGCTAAAGAGTCAGTTTGGTGGATAGGAATATCACGTGATATACAACAAATGATTCAGAAGTGTGACATTTGTGCAAAAATGCAAAATGACAAAAGAGAACCAATGATACCGACACCGTTTCCAGACAGATGTTGGTCGATATTAGGTTCTGATCTGTTTCACTGGCGCGGTGCAACATATTTACTAGTAGTAAAATACTATTCGCGATACATCGAGGTATCAAAACTACCGTCAACATCGTCTTCGGCGGTAATCGAACATTTCAAGTCGATATTATCGCGACACGTTTTATGTGACACTATGTTAATGAGATAGTGACGCCCGAGTCAGTCTCACAGAAGCATCCTAATCTCTTTCGTGAATTAGGACAATTAGAAGGAGAGTACCGTATTTCTCTCAATGAAAAAGCACAGCCGTATGCATTATCTGTTCCACGACGCGTGCCGATACCATTACTTCCGAAATTTAAGGAAGAAATTAAAACGGATGGAAAAATCGGGCGTTATTTTCCAAGTCGAGGAAATCACGGACTGGTGTGCTGGGATGGTGAGCATTCCCAAATCTGACGATAGCGTGCGTGTATGCGTTGATTTGACGCAGCTAAATAAGAACGTGTGTCGTGAAAATTTCCCGCTGCCAATTATAGAGCAGAGCTTAGGTCGCTTAAGAGAGCGCGGTATTTCACAAAATTAGATACTAATAGCTCGTTTTGGCAAGTAAAACTTGCACAAGAGAGTAAATTACTGACTACTTTCATTACGCCATTTGGTAGATACGCTTTTAATCGGTTACTAATGGTTCTTAGTAGTTCAAGCGAATACTTTCAGAGGAGAATGTCCCAGATACTTGAAGGTATTGAAAGTGTCCTGTGCCAGACAGACGACATACTAATATTTGGACGGACAGAGAAAGAGCACGACTCTAGACTTGAGTTAGTTTTGGATAAAATTGACAAAGCTAATCTGACCTTGAACAAATCTAAATGTCTGTTTAAGCAGAAACAGGTTAAATTCATGGGTTACTTGATAGGACAAGACGGAGTTTCCGCAGACCCAGACAAGGTCAAGGCCATAAATAACTTAAAGCCTTTAAAAGATGTACACGGTATACGCAGCTTTATCAGTTTATGGGAATGGTCAATCAATTAGGAAAATTTTCTCCGACTCTGGCCGCAGATTCGAAACCTATCAGAGATCTGTTGAGTGCTAAAAATCAATTCTACTGAGGTCCGAGCCAGCAACTGGCATTTGAAAAGATAAAACAATCTTTGACAAATACTCCTGTATAAGCTCTATATGATCCAACTAGGGAAACCATGCTAATGACTGATTCTTCTAAATATGCTACAGGCAGTGTAGTACTCCAGAAACAAAACAATGGCGACTTTAAACCAGTGTCATTTGCATCAAGGACATTCACTCCTACTGAGGTTAGGTATAGTGTTCTTGAAAAAGAGGCGTTAGGTGTCGTTACCGGAGCGGAACGGCATAGTGACCTTTTGATTGGAAAAAAAATCCATATTGAAGTTGATCATAAAAGTCTTGTTAGTCCATTAGGACAAAAAGATCTAAGTGATCTTATCGTAAGAGTACAAAGGTTTAGAATGAGGTTACTAAGATTCTCCTATACTATCAGTTATTTGCCTGGTAAGTTAATGTTGATACCTGATTTCCTGTCACGTGCTGAATGTGATGAATTGACATTACAAGATAAGCAAAATTGTACTGAAACAGAGCTGTATGTTGACATAGTTGTCACCAGCCTCACAACTTTGACATAAAAGCTGGAGGAAATTAAAACAAAACATAATTTGGACTATGTTTGTAGCAAATTAATTGAGTACACTCACAATGGGTGGCCATGTTCAAACACGTATGAAATTGCAAAACTGTACGGACCTTTCAAGTCTGAAATAACTGTTAACAAAGGACTGTTAATGAGAAATGACAGACTTGTTATTCCAGCAGACTTGAGGCTTGACATATTGTCTAGACTACATGGGGCACACCAGGTCATTTCTAAATGTCGAGCTAGGGCTAAAGAGTCAGTTTGGTGGATAGGAATATCACGTGATATACAACAAATGATTCAGAAGTGTGACATTTGTGCAAAAATGCAAAATGACAAAAGAGAACCAATGATACCGACACCGTTTCCAGACAGATGTTGGTCGAGATTAGGTTCTGATCTGTTTCACTGGCGTGGTGCAACATATTTACTAGTAGTAGAATACTATTCGCGATACATCGAGGTATCAAAACTACCGTCAACATCGTCTTCGGCGGTAATCGAACATTTCAAGTCGATATTATCGCGACACGTTTTATGTGACACTATGTTAATGAGATAGTGACGCCCGAGTCAGTCTCACAGAAGCATCCTAATCTCTTTCGTGAATTAGGACAATTAGAAGGAGAGTACCGTATTTCTCTCCATGAAAAAGCACAGCCGTATGCATTATCTGTTCCACGACGCGTGCCGATACCATTACTTCCGAAATTTAAGGAAGAAATTAAAACGGATGGAAAAATCGGGCGTTATTTTCCAAGTCGAGGAAATCACGGACTGGTGTGCTGGGATGGTGAGCATTCCCAAATCTGACGATAGCGTGCGTGTATGCGTTGATTTGACGCAGCTAAATAAGAACGTGTGTCGTGAAAATTTCCCGCTGCCAATTATAGAGCAGAGCTTAGGTCGCTTAAGAGAGCGCGGTATTTCACAAAATTAGATACTAATAGCTCGTTTTGGCAAGTAAAACTTGCACAAGAGAGTAAATTACTGACTACTTTCATTACGCCATTTGGTAGATACGCTTTTAATCGGTTACTAATGGTTCTTAGTAGTTCAAGCGAATACTTTCAGAGGAGAATGTCCCAGATACTTGAAGGTATTGAAAGTGTCCTGTGCCAGACAGACGACATACTAATATTTGGACGGACAGAGAAAGAGCACGACTCTAGACTTGAGTTAGTTTTGGATAAAATTGACAAAGCTAATCTGACCTTGAACAAATCTAAATGTCTGTTTAAGCAGAAACAGGTTAAATTCATGGGTTACTTGATAGGACAAGACGGAGTTTCCGCAGACCCAGACAAGGTCAAGGCCATAAATAACTTAAAGCCTTTAAAAGATGTACACGGTATACGCAGCTTTATCAGTTTATGGGAATGGTCAATCAATTAGGAAAATTTTCTCCGACTCTGGCCGCAGATTCGAAACCTATCAGAGATCTGTTGAGTGCTAAAAATCAATTCTACTGAGGTCCGAGCCAGCAACTGGCATTTGAAAAGATAAAACAATCTTTGACAAATACTCCTGTATAAGCTCTATATGATCCAACTAGGGAAACCATGCTAATGACTGATTCTTCTAAATATGCTACAGGCAGTGTAGTACTCCAGAAACAAAACAATGGCGACTTTAAACCAGTGTCATTTGCATCAAGGACATTCACTCCTACTGAGGTTAGGTATAGTGTTCTTGAAAAAGAGGCGTTAGGTGTCGTTACCGGAGCGGAACGGCATAGTGACCTTTTGATTGGAAAAAAAATCCATATTGAAGTTGATCATAAAAGTCTTGTTAGTCCATTAGGACAAAAAGATCTAAGTGATCTTATCGTAAGAGTACAAAGGTTTAGAATGAGGTTACTAAGATTCTCCTATACTATCAGTTATTTGCCTGGTAAGTTAATGTTGATACCTGATTTCCTGTCACGTGCTGAATGTGATGAATTGACATTACAAGATAAGCAAAATTGTACTGAAACAGAGCTGTATGTTGACATAGTTGTCACCAGCCTCACAACTTTGACATAAAAGCTGGAGGAAATTAAAACAAAACATAATTTGGACTATGTTTGTAGCAAATTAATTGAGTACACTCACAATGGGTGGCCATGTTCAAACACGTATGAAATTGCAAAACTGTACGGACCTTTCAAGTCTGAAATAACTGTTAACAAAGGACTGTTAATGAGAAATGACAGACTTGTTATTCCAGCAGACTTGAGGCTTGACATATTGTCTAGACTACATGGGGCACACCAGGTCATTTCTAAATGTCGAGCTAGGGCTAAAGAGTCAGTTTGGTGGATAGGAATATCACGTGATATACAACAAATGATTCAGAAGTGTGACATTTGTGCAAAAATGCAAAATGACAAAAGAGAACCAATGATACCGACACCGTTTCCAGACAGATGTTGGTCGAGATTAGGTTCTGATCTGTTTCACTGGCGTGGTGCAACATATTTACTAGTAGTAGAATACTATTCGCGATACATCGAGGTATCAAAACTACCGTCAACATCGTCTTCGGCGGTAATCGAACATTTCAAGTCGATATTATCGCGACACGTTTTATGTGACACTATTGTTTCCGACGGAGGTCCACAATATTCGTCAGATACGTTCAAACCATTTTGTGTTAAATACGGTATCGAACATGTTACAAGCAGTCCTAGATATCCGCTGACCAATTCAGAGGCTGAACGCGCGGTTCAGACAGTAAAACGCTTGTTATCTAAATGAGATGATCCGTATGAAGCGATGATGATTTATCGAGCGACTCCATTACCCCATAACAATTTGAGTCCGAGTCAAATGTTATTTGGTCGACAAATAAAAACTTCTCTGCCTCAAGCGCCGCATAAGTTTTTTCCTAGTAATATTAAAGTAAAAGTGCTTCAAACTAGAGAGAAAAACTATCGTGCCAGCGCTAAGAACAATTGTGACAGAAAAAGGCGAACACAGTGCCTTCCTCCGTTAAAGGTAGGGGATGGAGTACATGTGAAAGATATGAATATTGAAGGCAAAGTGGTCAAAGAAGCGTCGCGACCGCGATCCTTTGTGGTCGAAACACCAAGGTCGACTATAGAAAGAAACCGTCGTCATTTGGTTAGGTTACAAAAGCGAGTTTATTTTGACAAAGAAATAGACGTCCCATTTCAAAGTAATAATCAGCCCGCAAATACATTGTTATCTACAGTACCAGTTCAATCAGTGTCTAATAAGAATGTAGATAAGCATTTGTCTTCAGGTCAGGCTAGTACAAGCCAAAACAATTGTGAAAGCTCACATGTGTTCACACGATCTGGGAGACTGAGCAAACCCCCAGACAAATTAAATCTGTAATTGAGTTTGTGTCTCATGTTTATGGTATTAAACAGGAAAATGTTATCAAAACAACAGTGAATGAAATTTGATATGACATTTCATTAAATGATATGGGTGTTTATCTAAATGGTTTATGACTGTTACAATTTTGTGAATGAAATACCAGAGACATTTGTAACAATGACCTTTGAAGCTTTTAGTGGAGTTTAATGATAAACAATGAAGTTTTAAAAGCTTTAGTAAGGAGGTGTTGTATCAGCTGTTTTATGAATTCATGTATAACTTGGTGACTCTCTAGTCACGTGGTTTTAAATACACCATGCATGCTTCTGGACTCCTATGAGTCAATACATATTACGTTCCTTTATTAAAATACGTCTATACATAGAATCATTGTTGAGTTCTATATGACCACCGGTCACTAATACAACAATACCTACACAAGTTATTGCGCCAATGTGAAATTGTGTACAGCAGAATTTGCAGGATTTAAATTTTAAAATTGGTAATGTTAAATCTGGAAAGGAATATATAAATCTAGTCGAAAACATGATTCAAGGTGTAATTCTAAAACAATTCTGTTCAACCTTTTGATGTTCTCTATGAAGAAAAGTACATGTTCACTCCAGATGACCTTAAGGTGGGTACTAGAAAACAAAGACCAAACAGCCAAACCAACCAGTATCAGTCATTTAAAAGTGGGAAGCGGCATTTTTAATGACCATATTTTCAACAAAGATGCAGACACAAAATCTGAATAAGGAAAGGAAGTAAAAAGCACAAATGTAGCAGAAACAAGACTGTGTTCAATAAACGCTTATGCCTCCGTGGAAGCCATGTCCATAAAAAGCTAAGTCAATCAGGGGCCATTATTCAGTTAAAATGTTTGGTAGTGTTACCTGGCTTTGAACTATAAGGGGCTTATGATGTAAAACGAATATGCCACATTTGAAAGCAGTGCCATGATCGCCTTCAAGTGTGATCTGGTGATACAGGTGTTATGGTTCTTTGTCACTGCACTTCTCCAAGTTGCCATCTATTCATATATCGAGTTTCAGATCAATATTTTAAATACTTTTGAAGATACGCTCCGGACAAACAATTATCTTGAAAACACTGAAGGGGTATAATTCAAAATGTAAGACAGACAGAGTTATGGTTCTTTGTCAATGTACTTCTCCAAATTGCCATCTATTTATATTTCAAGTTTCAAGTCAATATGTTATACAGTTTTGAAGATACGCTCCAGACAAAATTTTATTGTAAAAATACTAAAGGGGAGATAAGTCTAAGTCCAAAATAAGGTCAATGTGAAGGTCAAAATGGAGTCAGGTGATACAGGCGTGTGGAGAGTGGTCATATACAACATCCATGCAAGTTTGAAAACTTTGTAGCTAGCCATATTAATGCTAGAAGAGACGGTCAATTTGGGTCAACCAGGCCAGACGGACGAACGAATGAACGGACGGACCCGTCCGCGCCAACTAAAGATGTTTGTCTGGTAAATTATTTGTCAAAAACTTGTTTAAGTGGTAGTTCTGGTTTATGTGGTTTAGCCCTTAAACAATTGTCCAAGTTTGTCAGAATGCTTATTGAGTGGTCCCGGTTTATATCAGGATCATTTGTACTTACAACCTTAATTATGGACCCCAAGTTATGTCCATTATATCGGACTCGTTTGCTGCATTAGTCTCCCTTACTCCAAGCACTATTTTCACATTTACGCTCTACTGCTCTCTGTCTTATCAGTGTAGGAGCTCGCAAATACCGTATGTAAACCACATGTTGAGAACTCGCTAGTTACCAATTTAAACCTTCTTACAATCTAGTAGAGGTTTATAGGGCTGACAGCATTCTTTCTACAAATGTCTAAGAATGACATTTATTGAGCGATATAGCTTTGAGTCGAAAACTGGAAATGATTATAGTATAATGATGGTAAAAACTTTCATTGTTATTTAAAGGTTAGATCAAATAAAAATTAAAACGGCAACAAACAGAAATTTTACCGATTTAAAGTAACATAGGTTACAATGTTGCCATCAACGTTTACACCATATCAAACATGCTTTTTCTAATGGTGTTAATTTGAGGTACTAGTATGTGTCTTAAACAACTTGTTAATTACAGCAGTTGTTAATGGTATCACATATATGTATAAAATGTATATGTGGGTGAGGATTAATATATAAATATAAACTTTATACTGTATTAATACTTATCTATCAACAATTTGATATCGAGTTGTGACAAAATTTGTCAATACATATATATCACTGTCACTTTCGCAAACTGGGCATGTCATCTCGTTAACATCAAACATAACCTTTTCCAGTGTTTATTCTTTTCACTGTAATATGTGGATATAACATTTACAGAAAAAACACATTACATGTATGATGTCAGCGCAGCCGCTCGAGCAATTTAATTTTGTAAATGCCTACTAATAAACTGTTCAAAATCACTATGGACAATTTTAAAATCTTATTTTGGTAGCTATTGTGTTTCCGGTGTGCAATAAATTCAATAGATTTATATTAGATAGCAGTAAACTGCCACCAGTAAATGCCTTTGCATGAAAGTTCACTGATAGTTTACCTTCTGTCAAGGACAGATGCCCTTCACTATGGTATGAAATCAATAATAATCTAAATAGTGTTTTTGTAGAATTAATTACTTACACATTGTAGAGAGTCACGGGTACCAAAATCTCTCGACACCGCCATATATCGGCCGTAACTTATTTTGGCTAAAATACTGTCATAAAAATGCTGAAGTTGACAAAACAATTTTATCTCATATTTCAATGTAAAGTGCAACCTATATCTTGGCCCCAATATATAATTGTACTAGGACTCTCTCTTGGCTTATAGGCAGGACTTTCATGTTTTTCCAATGACAATCTTAAAAATGGTCTTTTAGCGTGTGCAAGTGTGTGTTATGTGAGTGTGAATGTAAAACTGAGACATCTCCATCAATCAAAAGTATAACGGAATATCATAATGATATAAATAAAGCTTATGAAATGTTTTATGTCGAATATAAGGATATTGAAACGCCCCGATAGTTTGATAACAATTATTTGTAAATCTTTGAAAAACAGTAAAGAGAACACAGATATTAAACGCTTGAATGCGAACGTAACTTTTGAAACTTCGAAGATAATTATAACTAGCGCATGAATATTAAACATGGCAACTATAAGTTCTTTGAAGATGGTCAGTCTGTTAATCTTTATAAAAAGGGAACTGGCAGAAAAAGTAAGTAAATAATCTGGCCTTGGAAAAAATGAAAATATATAATCTGGTCTTGAAAAACAGTTAATAAATAAACTGGCCTCACTTTCAGCAAGTTTACAAAAAAACATAGTATCCTTCTGCAGACGTATGTAAAATAAACGTCTGCTATAGAGAGGATACAGGTAGAGGATACAGGTAGAGGGAATTCCAAACACTGATTGGCGAATTGTTTATCTCGGGCTACGTCACGTCGACAAAATACAGGTTATTTTTAACAGACGATATTTCTACGGATATAGATCTCTATTTAGTCTGGCTACCGACCAGATAATTTCTTTATCATACAAAATGTTTCCATTCAGTATCAAAGCATTTTGAGACTTGGCTGAATTATCTGGTCTGGTGAAATCTGCCAATGTTTTGAAATATGATACTCCCTATTGTGACAGCACAGGAGATAGTGAAAGTTTTTACATCTAATTTAGCTGTCAAGACTAATCTCTAATTAATGATCTACTGGCCAACTGTATTTCTCTCAAGTATTTTTCTTGAGGTGTGTTTCAGAATGGGTTTGAGAAAAGAACAAAGTTAATACTTTCCAATCCCGACAGTCAAGCCTTTGCAAACAGCTTGGAACCAGATCAGACACCGAGTTACTCGGCCGAGTAACTCGGAGTCTGTTCAGGTTCAAAGCTGTTTGCCACTCAGCCGACATTTCTTTCAAATTAAGTAAATTGGTAGAAATTTAAAGTCGAGCAGACGACAATTCAAGATGACGACAATTTACCCGGCAGGACACGGGTTAAAACATTAAAATTAGAAAGTAGTGATATTTAACACATTACCACACTGATATGTGTAGTATTTGAAAACATTGTGGCAAAGTGAGAAATTGCTCCTACGGGAGCAACAATTTCTTCCTTCGTCACAATGTTTTCAAAGCTTTTCAAATTCAAATCAGTAGCAAACTAGTATCCAGATATGTTTAACTGTCGCGTATATGCGGTGATTGGTTAAAGAGACAGACATGCTAAATTAAATTAAATCCTATTTCTACACTTTTAGTTAGTCAAATCAATATTATTATCAATTCATTACTAACTGAAAACGAAGAAATACCATTTAAATTTAATTTAGCCTGTCTGTCGTTTAAACCAATCACCACATATCAAAAAATGTCATGAAGCCCAGTTTAGGACACTGTCTTCATCTCTCAGTCTCATTGATTCAAACTTTTAGAGTTATTGGCCCTTTGAATTTAGAAACAAATGGTTATATAATAGGATATTGTCCATGTTTCACTGGTCTGATTTGATTGAAACAAGCACTATAAGTAACACCGTCAAAAAAAGGCTCACAAAATTGAAAATGAAGTAAAATGATGTGCATCATCCTGTTATTTGTCCCCATTCACATACTAAGTTTCATGCACAAATATGACTTCGGACACCCATTGCTACACAATTTGCTTATAGAGTTTTATTTTAAGTGTTGGGGCCGTAAAACGTTGCCCCGACTTCATCTCAGTGTTGTTATATTTCTCTGGTCCTTCGGGATTAATGACTCCAATACTTTGTGTTGAGAATTGAATACCACTCAAGCCGGTGCTACGAGGCGTGAGAGATGTTGCACTTTCCATTATCTCTCATGAACCGACTCAATAAAAACGAGCTATTTTTGGCTTTATTGTTTGGTTTGGTTGCTCTCGAGGGATCAACTTTATCCAGATTTTTATGATTTTCTTACAGCCCTGCTAAGAAAAATCTGGATAAAGTAGATCCCTCGAGAGAAACCAAATTTTAACCCTTTGGTTCCTACTAAGTAAAAGAACACACCCTTGTATTGTCCATATACAAGTTTCTTTCTTAGATGACACTGCACCTAAATTGCTAAGTCTTTTTTTTCGGTTTTCTCACAACAAAGCTCAAAATGGAAAAAAATATATGCACCATCCCCTTATTTGCTCCATTCACATACCAAGGTCTGATTTGTTTCCAAGCTGTTTTCCACTCAGCCAATATTTATTCAAAATTTTATGTAAATTGAAAAAATTAAAGTCAAGCAGACGATATTTCAAGCAGACGACACTTTATACAGCAGGATAAGGGTTAATCCTCTGGAATAGCTTATGTGCAGTCTGAGTTGGCTGCTAAAATTAATATATTTTTTCATCTTTACTTCTCTAAAACGCTCGATGGACTGTACAGAACTCCAGTCTGGAAAAGTCAATGGTTTATATTTAGTGGAAGAAGTATAAAGTATCCCTGCACTGAAAACAATTGTAATCAAGCACTTCATGTGATAAGCGACAAGAGGGTGTAATTAATCACACCATGGGTTAACAGGTGTTCAGAAATTCTTTCGCCAGAATATAGGCGACAAGCATACCGCATTTTACCAGTCCCTTGATTTCAGCACCAAAGAAAAGATAACTCATGAAATCAAAGGACGGTAGCCAGTCTAATCTCTATTATAACATGGACTTTTCTATCAGAACTAAAATTGCACTTTGTAAAAGAAAACAAACAAAGGAGCTCTTAATTACAGATTCTAGATAGGTATCTCAAAGCCAAAACAGTAACAGCAACGTTACATGCAAAAAGGTATTAAAAATCATGCTCTTGAAGTTTTCCCGACCGGTATATGTAAATTGATGATTTATAAAATAATTCAATATATGACACAATCAAAAATAATCATAATTTCATTTTACTAACGACACGTTTCCCGTTCGATAATGGTGATTGGGCCATTATCGAAAGTCATCAACATAAAGAAACAAGCAACGCATGAATTCTCAGACTGAACTTGAATTCAACCATGCTTGCACTCCTCAAAAACATATTCGGTAACCCTGTAAAGTGCCATAAAATGTTAAAATTTCAAAATTTAAATCACTAAAACGGCACGTGCGCAATGCACATGCACGTATAATGCCCTGTTGATAATGACGGTTATTCATCTTTATTTAGCTATACATTTTGCATAACCAAAAGCTATCAAAAAGAACCTAGATAATCTTCATTCTCAGCGCTGTATGGAATGAGTAGTCACGAAAAGGGAAATGGTGCGCACGTGCCACTTCAGTTATATCAAATTTTGTATGATCGATTCAAATCGGTTTTCCCAGTAAGCACTCGGTTAGGTCATATTTGCTTAAATTTTATTTTGAAAAATACGAAATTTAAACATTTTATGGCACTTAACAGAATGACCGATTATGTATTTTGAGGATTGTTTACAATAATTCCGGGATAATAATTTTAGTTTCATCTTTAGAATTTTGTTGAAAATTTCTAGACTGATTCAGTTTTCAGACTGATTTTACTTTCTGTTATTTTATAGTTGTCTGCGCTTCGAAGGCTGAATATCACCAAGCAAAAAATTATAATGATTGATATTTATGCCATTGAGTACGCTTATTTAGACTAGTATAGACTTTTCAGTAAACACCCATAAACAACACGGCTAAAAAAAGACACCTTTAACGGTGTTCCGGTGTTCATCTTTCATCTATAGTAAAGTTTGAATCCAAATTACATACATGTAGAGTGCAGTATTATATCTTTCTTTTTTCATATGCACTACGAGCATAATCCGTGTTGCCAATGAACTCATAAGTCAAATGATCGATCAAATATTCTGTGAAAATAAAAATTTGGCCTTCTACACATATATTTGTTCTGAGAATTTATCAATTTATACTATTGTAGTTTGTAGCTAAAGATAAATGCCAGGATGAAAAATGCATTTTCTACCTCTCTGTAAATACACAATTAGCTAGACTAGCTACTAGTCTGATAATAATTCATTATAACCAACTGGTCACATTTTATTTTCTGTCTCTGATACAGAGTCCAGCCCGTATTATCAGACTAGTATAATGCGACTCAGTCCAAGAAGTTTGATTGGCATTTATTACTTCTTAATGGCCCTTGTAAAATTCCCTTGAAAGATGCAATAATTAGATAACAGGATTCTGACCAGTGATTGATTCACTTAATGGCCTCCCTTGAATCCAGTTTGAACTCTGATAACAGATTGGGAGTTATAATGCATTTCGATTTTAGAAAAAGACAAGTACAGTACTGTGAATTGTTGTTTTTTTTGCAGAATTATACCCCTTTTTGGATTTAGAAAATTTGCGTTAAGGTTTTGCGTGCAAGTTTCTATCTCTGCAACCACTGAAGGGAATGGCTTTAAACTTCACACACTTGTTCACTGTGAATATCTAAGCTGATAGGGACAGGTCCCATAACTGTGAATCGTTTTTTTTTTCAGAATTATGCCCCTTTTTGGACGTTATTTTTCACTCCACTATCAAAGCCTTTATCATACTATAAAGAACTTAGATTAGTCGAGCGCTGCTGTCCTTCCGACAGCTCTTGTTTTATGAATATGATATATAGTATATATGTGCTAATTATTATATTATTTATCGAATTAATTGGGCACTTCCGTCTTTTATGTCCCACTTTTTAATTTAACAGTATGTAAATATCTACAATATTTAAAAAGATTTTCCCAGAATACCAAAATACATTCAATAAATTTTATACACAGATTCAATTTACAACAAATCTCCTCCTTGGAATGGAGTCATGCTTGGTCAGACTTGTGCTAAAATTATACAGTTATTGAATCTTAACGAGACCATCAGGGATCACCTTGGCAATAATCTTCTTGGCAATAACCACCTGCCACTGATTTATAACACCGCAACTTTTTGAGGTGTAAACGAACGCATTAAACCAGTCGGTTAGTGTCCAGGCAGGAAAGATGTGGTACATTTTATGTGAAATTGCTATCGAAGTGGGCTTATGTGTAGTGACTTAAAATAAACACTCTAACCGACTGAAACCAGTCTAACAATTAGCAAGCGGTTAAGGTTGGAAGATAACAATTGCGATGTTTCCAAATTTTTTATTGGGGCAATCAAGCTTCTTCAAAATTAAATCAGTTGATCAGACGCATTTTTACCATTAAATCATGGCCAATTTGTATCTTCTATTACTGACTAGTCTGGCTACCGACCAGATAATTTCTTAATCATACAAAATGTTTCCATTCAGTATCAAAGCATTTTGAGACTTGGCTGAATTATCTGGTCTGGTAAAATCTGCCAATGTTTTGAAATATGATACTCCCTATTGTGACAGCACAGGAGATAGTGAAAGTTTTTATATCTAATTTAGCTGTCAAGACTAATCTCTAATTAATGATCTACTGGCCAACTGTATTTCTCTCAAGTATTTTTCTTGAGGTGTGTTTCAGAATGGGTTTGAGAAAAGAACAAATTTAATACTTTCCAATCCCGACAGTCAAGCCTTTGCAAACAGCTTGGAACCAGATCAGACACCGAGTTACTCGGCCGAGTAACTCGGAGTCTGTTCAGGTTCAAAGCTGTTTGCCACTCAGCCGACATTTCTTTCAAATTAAGTAAATTGGTAGAAATTTAAAGTCGAGCAGACGACAATTCAAGATGACGACAATTTACCCGGCAGGACACGGGTTAAAACATTTAAATTAGAAAGTAGTGATATTTAACACATTACCACACTGATATGTGCAGTATTTGAAAACATTGTGGCAAAGTGAGAAATTGCTCCTACGGGAGTAACAATTTCTTCCTTCTTCACAATGTTTTCAAAGCTTTTCAAATTCAAATCAGTAGCAAACTAGTATCCAGATCTGTTTAACTGTCGTGTATATGCGGTGATTGGTTAAAGAGACAGACAGGCTAAATTAAATTAAATCCTATTTCTACACTTTTAGTTAGTCAAGTCAATATTATTATCAATTCATTACTAACTGAAAACGTAGAAATACTATTTAAATGGCAACGTGTAAAATATGGAGTGGAGTCCTGGAGTGGAGTGTTGGAGTGGAGTCTGGAGTCATATCTTGGAGTGGAGTCTGGAGTCAATATTTGTAGTGGAGTCTGGAGTCAAATGTTTGATTTGGAGTCTGTCTTTATAGATTTGGGAAAAAATTTGTTCTGAAGAAAATCAATGCGAATGCCTTCCTTACAAACCTAAAATGTTGAGATAATAAAAGCACATAACTGCATTCCTTAAAATGCTAGAGCTACTTACAAATTTGCTTTTTTGTACTTCAGCTTATGTTGAAGATATTGAATTTTTCTGTCCTATCCGATTAAGGAACGCAGGTATGCTTCCAACTTTCTAATTTTAGAAACACATTTGAATAAACCATGGCGACTAAATATATAAAAATGAACATGAACATTTATATGTTTTCATAAGGAAATGAAGGGAAAATGTAATGTTTTTTTTTTAAAAAGAGGTAAACTTGTAAAATACGTGCATGAATGTAAAATGTATGTCAAGAATATAACTGCAGTAATTACTGTCATTTTATCATTGCCTTCTTATCAGGTCATATTTTTCAAATTTGAGCTCCTATTTAGGTGAGGTCAAACTAATTAATTGAAAGTCTCAAAGGTCCTATTTGAAAGTGTCAGATATTTCTCCCAAAGGAAGATCAGCAAGCATCTGGTAATTAATTCAAGAACTACGAAAGGTACTTTGATTTTAAACTAAACACTAATTTTATGGTTACAATGGCTGGTTAGTACTTACAGTTGTACTAACTAGTACTTACAGTACTATAAGTACTAACAAAGTTTCTTATAAAACATGCATTATAAATGCATAAAGTACGACGAAAAATTTGATGATAATCGTCAAAACTTAGCGTTTTTGAAATTTAGGATTTACTTGAAAATTGATCATATATTGATTTTAGATCAGAAGGAAGTATAAGTATGGTTCCTATCAACCCTGACTTCAGACTCCACTCCAAAATTTGACTCTAGAGACTCCACTCCAAATACTGACTCCAGACTCCACTCCAAAATGCGACTCCAGGCTCCACTCCAAGACTCCACTCCAAGACTCCACTCCATACTTTACACAGTGCCCATTTAAATTTAATTTAGCCTGTCTGTCGTTTAAACCAATCACCACATATTAAAAAATGTCATGAAGCCCAGTTTAGGACACTGTCTTCATCTCTCAGTCTCTTTGATTCAAACTTTTAGAGTTATTGGCCCTTTGAATTTAGAAACCAATGGTTATATAATAGGATATTGTCCATGTTTCACTGGTCTGATTTGATTGAAACAAGCACTATAAGTAACACCGTCAAAAAAGGCTCACAAAATTGAAAATGAAGTAAAATGATGTGCATCATCCTCTTATTTGTCCCCATTCACATACTAAGTTTCATGCTCAAATATGACTTCGGAGACACATTGCTACACAATTTGCTTATAGAGTTTTATTTTAAGTGTTGGGGCCGTAAAACGTTGCCCCGACTTCATCTCAGTGTTGTTATATTTCTCTGGTCCTTCGGGATTAATGACTCCAATACTTTGTGTTGAGAATTGAATACCGCTTAAGCCGGTGCTACGAGGCGTGAGAGATGTTGCACTTTCCATTATCTCTCATGAACCGACTCAATAAAAACGAGATATTTTTGGCTTTATTGTTTGGTTTGGTTGCTCTCGAGGGATCACCTTTATCCAGATTTTTATGATTTTCTTACAGCCCTGCTAAAAAAAGAAAAATCTGGATAAAGTAGATCCCTCGAGAGAAACCAAATTTTAACCCTTTGGTTCCTACTAAGTAAAAGAACACACCCTTGTATTGTCCATATACAAGTTTCTTTCTAAAAAGACACTGCACCTAAATTGCTAAGTCTTTTTTTCGGTTTTCTCACAACAAAGCTCAAAATGGAAAAAAATATTATGCACCATCCCCTCATTTGCTCCATTCACATACCAAGGTCTGATTTGTTTCCAAGCTGTTTTCCACTCAGCCAATATTTATTCAAAATTTTATGTAAATTGAAAATATTAAAGTCAAGCAGACGATATTTCAAGCAGACGACACTTTATACAGCAGGATAAGGCTTAATCCTCTGGAATAGCTTATGTGCAGTCTGAGTTGGCTGCTAAAATTAATATATTTTTTTCATCTTTACTTCTCTAAAATGTACAGAACTCCAGTCTGGAAAAGTCAATGGTTTGTTCACGCCGGTCTCGAGACCGGCGTGTGATATGGGATAGGTAAGAAATTTTGCCCATGGGGAGATGTGTTTGACGTCACTGGTTAATTTATGCAGAATGGATATATGCCAACTAACCCGTACCGGGCCGGATAACTTGATGGCTAGAGTTAACGTTCATTTTATACGAGGGTTGCATGCTGTTGTTTCGGTTCTAAAAAAAGTAATAAAATATCTTTCAATAAATAGATTGTCGATTTGCCTGGTTGGCAAAAGCGAACGAGCGGCAATTATCACAAAATTCAGTCATTTTCTATTTCAAACAATTAATTCATTTCTACAAGGTCTTTCATTTGAAAGACCTTGATTTCTAGTGCAATATTAATGTTTTTACATCATATTAAAGCTGTTGGAAATGAAAACTATTGAAATCCCGCAATGAAACTATTGAATCACATTCTAAAGATGTAAAAATCACATCTTTCAAGTTTGTTTTTGTGTTTAGTCTCTAGGCGAGTGTTTAAACATGAAATGTCGTCAGTAAATATTGAACTTAGAATTTCGGAGATGTAATTCGCGATTCACAAATTTTATAATGATGAAAATAATAAGCTCAAAGTAGTTTCAAAATATGAATTTCAAGCGCTTTCTTTTGATATAAAAATGATTAAAATCAACCAAGAAATAAAACAGTTATTGATCAATAAAAAAATTGGCGGCTCTGTTCGCATATTTGTTTTGGTTTCTTTCTGCCAATAAGCAGTTGAAAACCCTAACAGGTGCGTGCGACGTCATTGCGCACCATCAAGAAATAATTGTTAAGAGTTTAAAGTATTTAATTTATTACCAAATTAAACAAAAACAAGGTATGTCAAGTTGTCACAATTTCATACTCCAGTATTTAATCATACCATGACAAAAGACAACTTTTGAAATCCCCCATGAAAAGCCACGCACAAAACACACGCCACGACAAGTTGACGTAAGCCGACTAAGCGGTCTTAGTTTTTTCATGAAAAAGTATGGGTCGACAAGAGCAACCGTAGCAATTAAGACCGCCTATGTAAATTTTTCGCAATAATCAATGAATCATAGTATACTCCGGTATATAATCCTACAGCGATAAATTGAGATTAGCAGTCTAAATTTCTATTTTTCATGAAACAAGAGGAACCGTAGAAATTAAGACCGCTTATGTCAATTTGTCGCAATAATCAATTAATCATATTATACTCCGGTATATAATCCTACAGCGATAAATTGAGATTAGCAGTCTAAATTTCTATTTTTCGTGAAAAATTATGGGTCGACAACAGGAACCGTAGAAATTAAGAACACTTATGTCAATTTATCGCAATAATCAATGAATCATATTATACTCCAGTATATAATCCTACAGTGATAAATTGAGATTAGCAGTCTAAATTTCTATTTTTCATGAAAAATTATGGGTCGACAAGAGGAACCGTAGCAATTAAGACCGCTTATGTCAATTTGTCGCAATAATCAAAGAGTCATATTATACTCCGGTATAATCCTACAGCGATAAATTGAGATAAGCAGTCTAAATTTCTATTTTTCATGAAAAATTATGGGTCGACAAGAGGAACCGTAGCAATTAAGACCGCTTATGTCAATTTTTCGCAATAATCAATGAATCATATTATACACCGGTATATAATCCTACAGCGATAAATTGAGATTAGCAGTCTAAATTTCTATTTTTCGTGAAAAATTATGGGTCGACAACAGGAACCGTAGAAATTAAGAACGCTTATGTCAATTTGTCGCAATAATCAATGAATCATATTATACTCCGGTATATAATCCTACAGTGATAAATTGAGATTAGCAGTCTAAATTTTTATTTTTCGTGAAAAATTATGGGTTGACAAGAGGAACTGTAGAAATTAAAACTGCTTATGACAATTTGTCGCAATAATCAATAAATCATATTATACTCCAGTATATAATCCTACAGTGATAAATTGAGATTAGCAGGCTAAATTTCTATTTTTCGTGAAAAAATATAGGTCGACTAGAGGAACCATAGAAATTAAGACCGCTTATGTCAATTTGTCGCAATAATCAATGAATCATATTATACTTGGGTATATAGTCCTACAGCGATAAATTGAGATTAGCAGGCTAAATTTCTTTTTTTTCGTGAAAAATTATTGGTCGACAAGAGGAACCGTAGAAATTAAAACCGCTTATGTCAATTTATCGCAATAATCGATGAATCATATAATACTCTGGTATATAATCCTACACTGCGATAAATTAAAATTAGCAGTCTAAATTTCTATTTTTCGTGAAAAATCATGGGTCGACAAGAGGAACCGTAGAAGTTAAGACCACTTATGTCAATTTGTCGCAACAATCATTGAATCATATTATACTCTGGTATATAATCCTACAGCGATTAATTGAGATTAGCAGTCTAAATTTCTATTTTTCGTGAAAAATTATGGGTCGACAAGAGGAACCGTAGAAATTAAGACTGCTTATGTCAAGTTGTTGCAATAATAAATGAATCATATGACACTCCTGTATATTATCCTACAGTGATAAATTGAGGTTAGCCGTCTCGAACCTTTTTAACATACATGTCTTCAAATTGAAAAGAGTAGAGGAGATAAACACTCACCCTGCCTCACGCCCAACATACATTTAAAACTTTTACTTCATTTGTTCATATGCTTTACTTTTGATTTTACTCGTTACTTGTTAATAGGACGAAAATACTGTAATGATAATACCTATACAACCAAATTTTAAGAGCTAGTCATCTTTTTCCAAGTTAGTTTTTTGAACGTATCTATATGAACTGATTAATAAGCCATGTTATTTGTTTTCTAAAGTTGGTAATATACACTATCAGGTGGCCCTTAAATATTTTTGTTGAGTACATAACTGATAAGACAATTTTACTGCCGGCGTAGAAATATTTGACTTGTATTTAGTGGAAGAAGGGTAAAGTATCCCTGCACTGAAAACAATTGTAATCAAACACTTCATGTGATAAGCGACAAGAGGGTGTAATTAATCACACCATGGGTTAACAGGTGTTCAGAAATTCTTTTGACAGAATATAGGCGACAAGCATACCGCATTTTACCAGTCCCTTGATTTCAGCACCAAAGAAAAGATAACTCATGAAAGCAAAGGACGGTAGCCAGTCTAATTACTGACGCTTGCTCTGTTGAAAACTATGAGTATGCGCGGTGGAACAGACTACAAAAAAAGGAATCGATACATAAATACAGGGTGGTCCAATGAATGTGATAGGATAAATAACTTTGTCAAATGATGAGATACATAAATTGTTGAGCACTTGCTAGAAAGCCAACTGAAACAAATTTTTGTTCATTACACTGAATAATGTCATACGACGTCAATGACATCATCATTTCCAGACGTTCCAAGATGGCTGAAATCGAGAAATAATAAAGTTGTACTTGGAATCGGAGAAATAGCCATCTTTAGTAAGGCGAAAAGTGAAAAAGTTTAATCCCGGTACTACTGTTTAATCCGAGCAGTAAATACGGAGGTTGGTGGCCAAGTTTGAAACTGTGTCAAGGGAACCGTTCAGGATATTATCAGAAACCTGCCAGGTCAGAACAGGACGCCCAGAAGACACAGTTGACGAAGTCCTGCAGATACCTGAAGAAACACACAGAAAGTCTATCAAAAAAGTAAAGAGTGATATCACAAATTATAGTTTAGGTAATGCTATTTTTGGAACAGTGAGAAAAGTTTTTAAATATGAATTAAAACACAGGCCATACAACATAACTGTCATGTAGCACCTAAAAGATACCGATGTTAGTGTCAGATTAGCTTTCATTCAATGGTAAGATCAGAATGATAACATGGCCTCCACATTCGCAAGATTTGAACCCTTTGGACTTCTTTTTACAGGGATGTTTGAAAGATCGTGTATACACCCCCATACCCAGCAATCTACATGAACTAAAGACTTCAATTCGCCGAGAAATGCGCAAAATCAAGATAGACACATGTTATGTCACAATCCAGAGTTTCCGACGTCGCCTAAGGCTTGTTCCTGAAAAAAATGGCGGACATATTGAGCTTTTGTTTTAGATACGGAAGGTGATATATCAAGAAATACTCCTATTGTGATAACACTTATACATATGTACTTCAAATACAAGCATTGCAAAATGAATCATTTCAAGTATTGAAAGAGTTATTAATATTATTTATCCTATCCATAATCATTGGATCACCCTGTATATGTCCCAGATGTTTATTCGGTCTCCACTAGCGAATTCAGGGGTGGAGGCGCACCCGACGCACGCCCAATCCCCTAAAATTTCCTGAGCATACATTTTGACAGTTATAAGTACATGTACACACTTTTTGAAAAATGATGATTTTAAGAACTTTTGGGTGAATGTGAAAAATATAATCAAGACATGAAAGAATCAATGGTACGATACCATAATCTATAAATAGACTTCAAATTTCTGTTACTTGGACGGGGAATGTTTTGATGGCGCCTGAGGTAAATATTTGATTTTCTATCTATCGAGAAGTGAGTTATCAAAACCATATAGCCTGTGTCATGCTGTATAATATATGCTGCTTTTATATACTATGATTTTTTTTGCAAAACATTTCACAAATTAATCAAATCAGCTAAGAAACATATTAAAATGTACGTTACTAGTAACATTGATTCGATTAAAAGTGCTCCGCCACTCTTGAAAATATAACATCTGGTGCTCACTCGATAAAATAAATTTTGATCTTCGACCGAAACAAACAAATACTCTCTATATATTTGTTATTTCAAATTGCAATTTAGCTCAGTTTAAATGGATAGTGTGTATGTCTGGAAACTGTTTCATATGCCTGATTTTTGTATAATTACTTTGGTTCTTGTTGTACGAGTAACGAGCATGTACTATTTTTTTAACGTGCGTTGTTAATATTGATCTTTCTTAACTGAAGGTCATATTATAAATGAGAATTTGTCTTAATATGTTACCTTTATGAAATAAAGAGTTTCTTATTATTGTTATTATTATTATCATTACTAGTATTATCATCATTTTTATTATCAGAGATTTGATTTAAGAGTTCAATGACCAAGTGATAAGTTTTCAGATATTTTAATTGTGTGACTATGTCAGTTGCATATTTGAAGTTATTTATCTTTAAATATTGAATATATTTTTCACCAGCGACAAATATGGTTGTGCATTGGCAAAATGATACTTGCATGCTGGATAAAGCCAGTGTTAGACTATCAAACTCATTGCATCAAACCTCATAAATAATTTGTTTGATGGGCTATTTGAAAGAGTAACATGCCTGGCTGTAGCATCCGAAGGTAGATACATTTTATGGTCAAACTGTTTCATGTGACTTGCGAGAAGTCGCAAGGAATAGAACCGGTCCAATTTTGTAATCAAGTTTGATGTCACATTCACTGATATAGGCAAGATAGACCCAAGAATATGGTAATTTATTTGGTATTGTGACCTTTCTTCCAAGTGAAACAGTATTCGCACTAAAATATCATGTAAAATGACAGTACTTAAGTAAGGGGACGTCCATTTAATGTTCAGGGGGGGGGGGGGCTGAGTGAATTTCAAAATGAATAGTTTGTCGCTCATTTGAAGCAAAAAAAAATAGTTTGTCCCATACATGACTTGGAAAAAAATAATCTGTCTCTTAAATTCCAGGAAAAAATAGTTTGTCTCTCATTCTAGCTTGTGTTTATTCTATAAAGAATTTCAAAGAAAATCGCATAAATGACATGTATCTATATAAAAAATAATTTTTGCTCGGCTTTAGGAATGGAATTGTCTGTAAAAAAAATGGTGTCATAAACAGGTAAAATGTGCATATAAATGGACGGACAGACAGTGACTACAGGGCACCAATACTTACATGGTGGGGACACAAAAAAAGGATGTGTGACTGACAGATAGACAGACAAAAGGACAAAGTGACTCCAATATTAACACTTTCATAGGCGGATTCAAGGGGGGCGCACCGGCGCGCGTGCCCCTTAAAATCTGTCGAACTTTCTTTTTGAATAGCCTAAAATCGAGCAATCAAACATGTTAGTAAAAAATTTCGCTTCGCTTCGCTCGCAGATTTTCAGATCAATACCATTTATAACTGCTTAATTGGTGGGACCTGAGTAAACAGTAAATCAAATTTGTCCAATGACTTTTTCAAACTAGTTTACTGATTCAAAGGATGAAATTGTGTCAAGTAGTGATGCTCTAACTATGTCAAATATACGCCAAATTGCACCATTTGAGGTATACTTTCCAAACATCCCTAGCACATCTGCGCAAAAATCCTGGATCTGCCCCTGATGTCCCTCACATAAGGTGTTTGTGTATAATAATTTCAAAGTACTTTGAAATGTGAAGTTGCAGACATCACCTTTACGCATACAAAAATTATCTCCTGTATGAACTTTCATATCTCTTTTATTTTCATTCTTTCACAAACAAATTTAAAAGAATTAAATTACATTGTTATGCGCATATAGATGGTCTCATTATTAACAGTCCGCAAAAAAGTCTGTCTTTGAGAAGTTGGGAAAAAAATAGTTTGTCTCAAGGCACTTTGGAAAAAAATAGTTTGTCTCTTGTTGCAAACGAAAAAAAAATATGTCTGAATGTAAACACCCCCCCCCCCCCTGAACATTAAATGGTTGTCCCCTAATTCTTTTTCATTGAAATAAGTTCCAAAAAACCCAGAACATTTAATTCCACTTGATTTGGCAATATTTTTTTAATCATCGATTAGAAATTTCTATCTATAAAACATTGAAATATTTTACATTTAATGCTTCATTGATTTCATACTTGTATAATATTTCATTAAAAGACATAATCATTGCAAACTATTGTATGAACATAGAAATTCCCACATTTTTGTACAACACAAAACTACTTATTGATAAGCCATTGATGTACAAGCAAATATTACTGTATGTAGGCTTCTATTTCTTGAATTTGTAAATCTAAATACTCGACTTACAGGATAGGACATGTTCTATTTTCGTAATATTGTTGTACAGACCTCCCATGATGACACGTAACAGATTGCCAAATTATTGCCTGATAATGGTGTAAATGAATGAAATTTCAGAACAATTAAGCATAAAATGTAAACATTATAGTAGTGAGTCAAAATGTCACAGTGGAATAGAGAGGAAGGAGTTGAAAGAATGATGGCCGAGCTGGTCTTGCTTTAAATTCAGACATCAGTCAATTTAATTAACAATAGAATTTATTTCATGTTGCACCAATTAATGTATACTTGCCAGATTTTTTTCTGAGAGGAAATGCCGCGGACCCCCTAGATATTATGTGCCCCTCTAAACCAAATTCCTGGAACTGCCTCTGTAAACCTTATGTTGAAAACTACATGTATTTAAAGACAGATTATCGACTTAGACGTTTGGAAACTTAGGACGAGGGACTAGATAAATTATAGACTGGGACTTTGTATCATTTTATTTTTTTCTTTTGATTACAATATTACATCACTTTTGTTTATACATATAAAAGGATAAGTTTAACCATGTTCCAAAACAATATACACATGATGTAATTATTTTCATTTTATATTTATTATTGAATTCTCTTTTAAGAAAAATCATTTAGGAGTTTAGGAGGCGAACGTGATGATTCATTTGATACAGAATTACCGTTTGAATGTTAGTGTTGTACTGCTGTGAAAATTGTACATCAATTTTCTAATTGATGGTGTACAAAGAATCCCTATCGTCTGTAATTAGTTTGAGGGACAAACTTTTGTTTTTGGTTACAACTTGTTTGAAAAACAATAAATCAGAGATACTGTTTAGATTTGTATAGTTGTGAGCTACACGTTCTTGTAAGGACTATGAATCTAATAGGTTTGATAGAACAAGTTTGATAGTCTAAACTAAACCCGGCTTTAAAGCTTAAAGCAAAAAGAATATACATTTAGTATTAATGTTATCAAAATATGCAAACTTGGTGAAGTGGGGGACTTCCCATGTTAAGATGTTTTGCAGGTGCCTACAATCTAGCGATAGAGATCACATTACTCGTTTCAAAGGTCGTCATGTCAACGCCCTGTCAACGGACCATATTTTGTAATTAATTTTTCGAATGAAACTGGAACACACTCATATCTGCCTTGGATTCAGTCGCGGAACAATCTCTATTGAAATCGCAGTGTCAGCAGCAAGTGAAAAAACAGGAAAAACAATAGTGTTTAGTACACTACAGGATCTAAAAAAGGCCGACGAACACGTAAGTTTGAGATTTAGATTTGATCTTATTTTTATAACTTTTAAAGCGAGTCACTATATATCAAATTTGTTTTCACGGCAAGACATACATGATACAAATATATATCGGGGGGGGGGCAAGGGGATTAATTGCCTGACATATTTCTAAAAGGAATCATGAATTAAATTTCTAAAAGTCAAGAAAATTTATAAACATGATATATATTGGATGCGGTAACGTTAACGTTCGGGCATACTACGATAATCCGACATCGTTCTATTTGCTAAACGACCTTAGTTATTATCTTCATTTTTGACATACCAGTTTGGCAAAAATGTGTAGATATGAAAAATAAAAGACTTCGTCGGTTTATCTCGCCGTTTCGTCATATAATATTTAAGGCCGAATAATACAATTTTCAACCAATACTTACAAAATTTTGACAACGCTACTCGATAGTTTATTACCTCGTTTGAGGTTTCACAAAAGTTGGGGAAAATTTCCATAACATTTTAACGACTGACGCGTGCATCGCATGTAAATGTAAAATCCAAACCCGGTAAATTCCGAAATAAGTTTACAAAACAAATCCGATAACTAATAACATCCATTGTGTATTATATTGAGGTTGAGCTCTTAAGTGGAGTGGTTTAGTGGAGTCTGGAGTCAGTTTTTGATGTTGAATCTGGCATGGATAATATGGAGTCTTGGCTTATCCGGGTTTATGTAATTAAATGTTCCTGTTGAAAAGAACTAATTTATCCGTTTTACAGTTAAAGTGATTTCAATTTAAGTGTTTGGTATAAATATTTTAGATAAAATGAAAACAACACTCAATTTTAAATTCAATTGGTCAAAAAAGGTAAAAAATTTAGATGACAGACATATTTAAATTAAAGAATAATAAGTATCACTACCTTTGATGCATTGCCTCGCCTGGCCCGGCCTTGTCAAAAATTAAGCGGATCGGGCCAGGCTAGGCCAGACTAGGTCACGACAGGACAGGCTAGATTTTAGAACATGCCAATATTGAGGTGGATGTCTTAAAATAGGGTGGTTTATTGGAGTCTGGAGTCAGTTTTTGATGTTGAGTCAGGCATGAATAATATGGAGTTTTGGGTTACTTGTTCATTTTTTCAATACTGGTTAATATTCTATATGAAACAACAATTTTGAAACTTTTATCAATTTATATTTTAACTGGACATCAAACATGCTTCAGATCATGCCATACATTAAATCTAATGATAACGGAATGCTGCATTAACGTTGATGGAAAGGGACCAACAATAAATATTGCTCTTATCAACATATGAGATTCGAGGCTCCCCTGGTCAAGTTCAAGATAAACAGTACACCGTAGGACTTGTACGATTGACCTATCACTAATTAACTGTAATGGCTATAATGTGCTATCTGTATCGTTTACTCAAGCGACTCATTATGATGATCTGTTTCAAAATATGCTTGATTTTCTTCAGACAATTTTAACATACAGCTTTCTTTTTTTGAAAAGCTAACCTATTTGGATATGAACGGTGGATGTGAAGGAGTATGTGCAAGTATGAGTGCTAGTCTCAATAATTCGACTTCAAAAGCAGACCTGTTTTACATTCTGACATTTTATAATGGTCTGCGTTTTATATGTCACCTAGCAAAAAATATAATGGTATTCATTGCATTGAGTATAATTATTTGGACTAGTATGAGGGTAACAGATGGGCAAGAAAGTTATGAGGAAGGAAGAATATATAAAGATTCAATACAAACTTTACTTTTAAAACTCCCCTTCCATATTTTAATTCGGCTCAATAAAAAACCCAATGCCACGCATTTACCTTAATTAAGCCCTATAGGTCTTTACTTGTTACAAAATTATTTCAGTCAGAACTAAAACCCCCAAGACTCCAACTCTAAAAACTACAGTGCCCTTTCTGATTAGACTACTTTCTGATATTAAACAATACGAAATCCACATGTTTTGCCTTGTGTAACACTTTATAAAATTTCGACATCATAGCCAGATCAGTCTCCCACGCTCACTTTTCCCTTAAGATGAAAATTAAATTCACATCACAGTGCCAAATGAATGCATGTGTTATCGTAAAAAACTAGCTAAATTGCATCGCATGTGAAAATAGATAGGAGCTTGGATTCGACTTTACAGTATGTAACACCCCGGTAAAATGGTGTTTTTATGCGACGTTGATCAATATATGAATTTGGGTTATATCTAATTTTGATACATTAAAGTAAAATACAATACAGCATATTCAAATATCTGAACAATGTCCAGTTTGAACCATAAAATCAAGTTTATGAACCAATTACAAAATATAACGTCGGTTTCACAGTGCAGAAATGCCGTCAAGATGTATCATTAGTACGATGCTATACTTTGTATTGTGTGTACAACGTTTATTTTAAAAAGAAAATAAATGACTAATAATAGAGTTGTATAATAATCGATAATACGTCTTTTTAGGCTGCTGTGGAAAAAATGACGAAATTTAGATTAGAGGACACACGAATGACGTTCAGCTCAGATGCGGGCTCAGATGAAGAAATGAAGAACATGCAGAAATTTTGCAAGCAGCAAAACATTGCCATCAAGATAGAATAAATGTAAGTTGAAAGTTTAGTGTGTCAAAGTAGTTTAAAGAATTTTTGTCCAAGTTGTGAATGAAATGAATGTAATATATCAAGAAACGGTTACGCATAAATGTCAGACATCAATTTGTCTTTGCTAAAATGTTTCAAACTCATAATTTAAATTCTAAATCAAACTTTCATTTAGTCAAAGACAAAATATGATGTAATTCACACTCAGCTTATCCGGAGACATACATTTGTTCAACAGCAGCAACCTCTAAGATAACTTTAGGAAGGTCAAATTTCATCAATACTTCAACAATAAAGTATATCTTTTAAACAATAGACATCCACTGAAAAAAATGGGTATATAAACATGTTTTACCCTATATACCCGAAGCAAATCTGAAAATTGTATGTTCGGCAATGAATAAGAACTTACTTCTTAGAAGCTAGAAATGAGTTTATCAAAACTTTTGTAAAATATTACTCATTATATGGTATCGAAATAATGATTGGTGCCACGGATTATGGATATATAATATCTTTCTTCGATTTTTGTTGCAGGGACCGGTGGATCGACATGGGCCGAGACGACAGCTACTAATACAGACTTAAGTATATGATGGCAACCGATGGACACTGTAATACTTTTGATACAAGTGGTATTGTGAACGACAGCTATCAATTGTTGATAAAACCATAAGTCATATAAACATAAATGTGTTGTTGTTAACTAGAATTTTTAAAAGCTGCAAAAAATCAAGATAAAACAGAAATCGTATTTTTTTTCTGTGTGTTTGGTTTTGAAAGGCACGTACAACAGTCGCCGAATTTTAATATAACAATTGATTTATTGACATACATGTATTTGTTTATAACACTTAACTTTCAATATTCCATATGCATATAAATATAGGCTCATCTGTGAAATGTTTCCCTTAAACGCATGATCTAAATATCTGTATTCATATTCATGACCAAAGCTGGTTTCAAGATGTTTATGCTATTTCAGTTTCAAAAACGCAGTTTTTTTCGACTATAACAGCATAATTTGTGATTTTGGCCCAATTTTTTAGACATAAGTACATTTTATTTCTCTCAAAGCTGAGGTGTATGCCTAGTACATGTAATACGCATTTGTCTCGTGTCCATGTCGACTTTTCCCCTGATTGTGACTTCTGCATTGTCGTGCGTATTCTTACATCGTACTTTATCGTGCAAACCCCGTTAAATAAATAATAACGCTCCTGGATTTAAGCACAAATATTTCAAAAGAAAGAAATGTTTTTATTGGATTGAATAGTTACTGTATGTCCATCTTTGAGTATTATTTCATAATCTTATAAAAAAAATGTTAACAACTCGTAAACTGTCTAGATCAGAAGTTTTGTAATACTGTTATCATGCATGTTGATCATATCAGCAGTGATCAACATGACCAGCAGGCCTGCATTGATATAATCAACTATTAATGTTCGGAGTGGGCATTTCAGTCTCTGTGTGTACTCAAATAATTAATGTAGGTACATAATTAATGAAACATATTGACTAATGATTTATATCAGAACAAACCAGACAGTATGTACATATACATCACACAATATCTATTAACTGGTTATTGGCAAAGATATTATCATAATTAGGAATACACATATTTGACAACCTCATGCTTACATATAATTTACTATGTGATGATATCAACAAGTAATCTAGACGGAGGCTACATATATGGCAAACCGTGTCTATAAACTAATTATATATATTTATTAAGTTATTATGAACTAAGATTTTATCATAATTAGATAGTAATTAACATGTCTGGTATTTCCTATAAAAAAGAGCAACGCGATATTGAACGTTGCTAGAAGTAAAGTCATTACACTGACCAGCACTTGTGTTTCTATTATCAGGTAAGAACTATTTCTAATTATATGTACTAGACAATTTTGTAATGATTATATGTTAATATTATTTTATGTTGCTATGCATATGAAACTTGACAATTTACTAAGTATGCACATACTTCGATGTTTCATTTTAATTTTACTACATTAGTGTTTTAAAGTATACTATTCACTATAATTGTATGAAACTTGGATAAATTCTAGGCAGATATATTGCAAAGTTTAAATTGACTGCATCGCTATGTTAAAAGTGTTTATGTTATAACAGTTATTATATCTAGGATTATACATACAGTGTTTATGTTATAACAGTTATTATATCTAGGATTATACATACATTATGATATTGGTTTTATTATGAGGTGTTATATATAAATTGGTTTTTGAATATTTTATGTATTTGATACATGCCAAGTGCATGCTATATTGTTTATATGTCATGTATATAACATGAGCTAGAAGTAAAGTCATTACACTGACCAGCACTTGTGTTTCTATTATCAGCGAGCTAATTCCCCTCAGCTCACGCTACAACCAGTTGACAATTGGTAGAGAACCAATCACCGGTAACTCTCACACAAGTTCATGATACCATTTCGGCTGAGATCAGAAGCCAGATCAATAAACGACGAAACAGAACCGGAACAAATAAGTACAGAACCGGAAGTGATCGACGCCATAGAACCATACATCGAGGATAACTCAGAAATGGCACAAGGTAATGACTTTTCTCTTTTGCCCAAGTTTTGTGTAGGAATGGAGCCGTATTCATGGCTTGAAAGATGGGAGAGCTACATGAAACTTGTAAAAAAACCTAAGGATGAGGATAAACCAGAATGGTTTAGGTTATATTTAGGTGACGGTCTCCCAACAAAATGGTATTCTGGGCTGTCAGCAGCACAGAAAAATACATTTGACGCTTTAAGAGATTCATTTATTGACCATTTTGTAAAGTCAGAAACTGACAGATTCACAATTTTAAGCAAACTGGCAAATAGGCGCCAATTACAGTCTGAGTCTGTGTTAGACTTTGTGTCAGGTATGCAACACCAGGCAAATATACATAAAATCGAGGACGATTCATTAATAAATTATTTAGTTCAAAATTTTCTTCCATACATTCAACAAGATGTAATAAAATCAAATCCTAAAACTTTACAAGAAGTAATACAAGTCGCTAGAAATTCGGAGGCGGCATTTAATATTTCGAGATGTACTAGTGGGGAGAAATCGGATTCAGTAAATGCAGTAGTTGAGGCATTAAGACAGGAATTCAGTATGTTAACAAGCAAAGTAGATAATAGCCTGCAGACCATAGCAGCTATCAATAACTCAAAACAAGAATTTAGGCACTTAGGACAACAAAATTATAATGGTAATAGACCGCGATTCAATACTAACAATAATGCTCATACACAGGGACAAAATAGGCAAAATAGGCCAAATAGGCAATCTTTTAATTCCAAACAATTTAACTGTTATTCATGCGGCAGTAACCAACATATACGGCCAAATTGTCCTCATAAAACAAAAACGTGTCACTACTGTAATAGGGTTGGACACTTGCAAAAAGCATGCCTTCAGTTAAAGAAACAATAGGATAAGTCGCCTGTCAGGGAATTAGGGACTTCTCTGAACAGGCCATTTAAACGAAATACCAGCGTAAATAAGAATATTTTAGCTGTCAATTTTTCAGAAAACATAGATGTGAATAGGGTTAGTGTTTATATAGGCAACTCATATAAAACTGCACTTCTAGATTCTGGAGCTGGTATTTCATGTCTGTCTAAGTCCCTTTTCAACAAAATTAAAAACAAACAATGTACGTTGTTGCCATCAAAGTATGCTACAGTTCAGGGCGTAGGTGGTGAAGTTCTTAATGTTATAGGATGTGCTACGTTAGATTTCAAAATTAGTGATTGTTCATTCACCCATGAATTCCATGTGTTTGAAAGGTTGCATTCTCCTTTCATTCTGGGAATAGATTTCCTTGAGAAAAATGGTTGTATTGTAGATTTTGGTAGGAATGTCATCACATTATCTAACAATTCATGTCAACCTTTAAGAAACAATGTAGAGGGTTATGAAATTGGTGTAGTTAGGTCACTAGTAAATGTCACTTTAAAACCACAACACCAAGTGTGTATTCCAGTGAAATTATCAAGACTGCCGCATAATTCAATTGCAGTAATTGAACCTATTTCATCATTGGCTAACTTATTGCAAGTAGCTGGATCTAGATGTATTGTTAAATCCAAGGCGGGTACAGCCAACTATGTCTTGTTAAATCCTATGCCATACCCTGTTACAATTAAGAGCTCACAAATAGTAGGCAAACTATTTCCGGTTGAGAAAATCACACCTGTACCGTCAGATTTAAAAGACAAGTGTGCAGAGGTATTAAATGTTGGATTAGAAAGTGATGATCACAAGTATGTAAAAATTGCTAATGACTTAGGTATTAACCTAAATGATGCTCAATTGACAGAAAATCAAAAACATAGGTTACTAAAAATGATAGGTCAAAATGCTAATATATTTGCAAAAGACGATTCACAGTTGGGATGCACAGATATCCATTTTCACAAAATAGAAACAGGTGATAATCCACCTCATAGACAGAGACCATACAGACAAACACAAAAAGGTCAAGAACAAATAGAGACTCATGTTAAGGAAATGTTAGGCAATGATGTGATTGAAGAAAGCAATTCAGTATGGGGGTCACCGGTTGTTCTTTGTGCTAAGAAAAATGGCCAAACTCGATTTGCCATAGATTACCGGGGACTTAACAAACTTACCACACCTTTGTTTTTCCCAATTCCAAAGTTTGAGGAGGTTATTGACAGTGTAGGTACGGCAAAGGCTACCATTTTCAGTGCATTAGATCTTAAATCTGCTTACTGGCAAATACCGTTAGATGAGTCAACTGCACATAAAACTGCATTTGTTACCCATAACAATTGTTATCAATTCAAGAGAGTCCCTTATGGACTAATGAATGCTCCTATGGCTTTTCAGTGTGTTATGTCAAGGGTTCTTGCTAATTTGACTTTCAAATTTTGTCTGACATACATTGATGATATTTTGTGTTACTCGCCTGATTTTGATACTCATTTGCAGCACCTTGAAACTGTTTTTCAAAGGTTACGGAATGCAAATTTGAAACTAAATCCACTAAAATGTCAATTCGGTATGGAAAAAGTGGAGTATTTAGGACACTTCATATCTAAGAAGGGTGTTGAAGTGAATCCCAAAACAACAGAAACTATTAATTCATTTCCTAGACCAAAGACAGTTAAACAGGTCAGATCATTCCTAGGCATGTGCAATTTCTTCAGAAAATTTGTTATGAATTTTTGCAAAATAGCAACTCCGTTGAACAAATTGCTACGCAAAGATGCAAAATTTTGTTGGACTGATGAGTGTGAAAAGGCATTCAATGAATTAAAATGCAAATTAATTTCACCTCCAATTTTGGGACTCCCTGACATTACGAGACCATTCCGCATTACTGTTGACGCATGTAAAACTGGAATAGGGTACTTTTTATCACAAATTGATAGTTTAGGCAAAGAGAGAGTAATAGGTTACAATGGTAGAGGTTTAAATAAACATGAAGTTAACTGGGCTATTACAGAATTAGAATGTTTAGCAGTAGTAGAAGCAGTCAAAATGTACCACCCATATATAGCAAACAGTAAGTTCACTATTTTCACAGATCATAAGGGTTTGCAATGGCTTAAAGACATTAAAAATATGCAAGGTAGACTGCATAGATGGAGCCTAAAACTGTCACAGTATAATTACGATATAGTGCATAAGCCCGGTCTTACAAATTTTGTGGCAGACGCATTATCAAGACGTGCTTATGACTTAGAGGCAAACGATACGCCGAAGGTAGGATCTTTAAGTATTAGGGACACAGATGGGAAAACCCAATGCGTTAAAAACCAAAGTATGTGTTCACTTGAAATAGAGTTTGAATACGAGTATGTCGCAGAACCATCGGTGATTGCATTCATTAATGGCAGAAATGCTACTGAAGATGACACATTGTTACAAAAACCATTTGCACCCCCGAAAATAGACAATGAGTCAAATGTGAGTATTTCATATGCTCAATGGCAAAGTGCTGACTTAAGACAGTTATTAGACTACCTAGTAAATGATAAGGTACCATTAGAGCAAAATTTAGCGACAAAGGTTGTTGCTGAAGCACAACAATATGCTGTAATTGATGACATTTTGTACCACTTTTACTCAACTAGATCTAGGGGTATACCAACTGGTTCACAGAAAGTAAGACAATTAGCAGTTCCTGCAGAACTAAGACCTGACATTTTAAGTTGCTATCATGATGGTCCAGGCGGTGCTCATTTGGCATTTGATAAGTGTTTTTCGGCTATCAGGGCAAAATATCATTGGCCAAAGATGTGGTCAGATATTCATAATTACATTAAATCTTGCGACGCATGTCAAAAAGCAATGAGAAACTATGCTAATCATAAGGCACCTCTTACGCCAATGCCCATTACGGAAGCTTTTGGCACGGTTCACATAGATGTTCTTGGTCCATTAACAGAAACACCTGAGGGTTATAAGTATATCTTGTCAGTAGTTGATAGTTTTACAGGATGGATTGAATGCTTTCCAATGAAAAACCAACAAAGTGATACAATTGCTTGGTTGATGTACTCAGAAATATTTTGTAGATATGGCAGTCCAATGAGAATAATTAGTGATCAGGGAGCCAATTTCATGTCTCAGTTAGTACAATCACTTTGTGAAATGTTCAAAGTTAAGAGACACAATACGTCTGCATATCACCCCATGAGCAATGGTAGGGTTGAGGTCATGAATAGCAGTATCGGAAAATGTCTTAGGGCCTATTGTATGAAGAATCAGGAAAAGTGGAGTAAACATTTACCAGGGATTATGATGGCTTTGAGAATGACCCAAAATTCATCAACAAAATATTCACCTTATCAGTTAATGTTTGGTAGATTAATGAGACATCCTATAGATCAAATGTTAATCCCAAAAGATAATCTTAACAAAACAACTAAACAACATTTGTCAGAAATACAGGATTCACTGAAAGTATGTCATAAAATAGCTTCAGAGAACGTTCAGGATAAGAAAGATCAACAAAAGCAATATTATGATAAAAAGTCAAGCATTCCTAAATTTAAAAAAGGAGACAAAGTATTACTGCAAAACAGTGTTCAGGAGGTAGGGAAGTCTAAGAAATTAAGTCAAAAGTTCACAGGACCATATCAAATAGTACAGTTGGGCCTAAACTTCACTTACAAATTACTGAACTTAAATACTAACGTAGTATTGCCAACATTCATAAATGCAAATAGACTTAAACCATACCATGACAGGAACTTACGTTCAAAACAAAATGATGATGTGTATGGTGACATCACAAATGCAAGGATCAGGAATCAATGTCAACAGTACAGGATAAAATGGCCTGATTTGACTAGTTCATGGGAACCAGCAGAAATGGTCCCAAACTACTTAAAACAAGAATACCATAGGAAATATACCAAACTTGGTAAACGTAAAAAGAAAAATGCTACAACATACAAATACTTTAAAAAGTGTAACAATGCATAGTACTGAGTACTTGTATAGTTACTATATTGTAATTGATTATCATAGCATGTAGTTGTATTATTACATGCATCATGTGTACAGTCATAAAACAGGCATGGCACTAATTGAAGGAAAGGCAATTTTAAAGATAAATATACTTTGAGTACTAATTTTCTGGTAGTAATTTATTAAGGAATTGATCACTCCTTAGTCCTCTGTTAATTAGTTCTCGACGTTATGGCCAAAACAAATTTATTTATCTTTTTAGGATCCTTATTTCTGATGTTGCTATTATGCTTAATGGCTGAGGTACAAAGTGCAGAACTACAGCATAGACTTAACTATGGAACGGTAATGAAGCCATTGCCAGATTTATACAGCTCGTCCGAACACTGGAAGCACACGTTTGTTATTGATCTCAAAATACCCCAGTTGAATCAGTCTGATATTCCGAATTGCGATTGTCCGGAATTAATTTATGCAATTAAACATCTGAGTATGATTCATAATGAGACATTTCATAAAGTCAATTCAATCATTTCAAACATATTACAATCAGTAAAATATGTTCATAAACAACCGCCACGATATCGAAGAAGTCTACTTCCTTTTGTTGGTAAAATATCATCTAGCCTGTTCGGATTAAGTACTGCTGAGGATGTTCAAAAAGTTGTTGATAACGTTAATGGCATTCATAACCAGCAAAATAAGTTGAAAAAGGATTTTAATCACGTCGTCTCTAGAATGTCATCATACATGACAGCTTCAAATGATAGGTTAGATAACGCATTGACTGGCATTAAAACCAACTATAATATGTTAAGTGAAATGCAAGGAAAATTTCGCTCTTTTGCTGAAACAATTGCTCAAAAACAATCATGGTTGTTTGCACGAATCATAGATCAATCATACAGTTATAATGTTCTGCAAAATAATTTTCAAGATCTATTTAATGGGTTCATTATGTTACAACAAGGACATATATCTCCATTGTTAATCACTGACAAACAGTTTAAAACAGTTATTCGTATGGTGAAGTTTACAATCAATACTAAAATACCAAATTTCAAGTTAATGCATGAAGCATCATCTTACTACTTCAAATATGCCGACTTTGTAATGCATAGAAGCAACCATGCTTTATTGATAACAGTGAAATTTCCTGTTTCATCCATACAACAACCTTTCAAATTATTTGAAATAATTCATTATCCAATGCCAATCAATAGTAGTTCAACTCATGCTACGTTCATAGATGGGCTACCAACATATTTGGCTATCTCTGATAATCGTTTCATGTCACTTCCTGTCAATGCTCTCGTAGGGTGTCATCACCATAAACATTACATTGACTGCCCATCAAACTTTCCAATTCAAGATCAAACTGATCCGGATTGTGCAATGTCATTGTTTTCATCAAATAAAACCTTGATAAAGGAACAATGTAACTTCAAGTTCTTACTCAATGGCATAACACCTACTTTGAGACAATTAAATCAAACCCATGTGCTTGCAATAAATAGCTCAGATATTGATATAAAATGCAACAGTAAAGTAAATGAAATTCCATTTTGTCAATTTTGTCTGTTACAAGTACCATGTCATTGTGAAATTCATACTCAACAATTTACGTTACCAAGTAGAATGTCTGAATGCCACTTGACTACAGACATTACAGTGGTACATCCTATCAATTTAATTTTGCTTCAACATTTCTTTAATGCTAATGATACAAAAGGCATTCTTCCTAATACGACTTACGCTGAACCTATCAATGTTACAGTTACGCCTTTTCAATTGTACAGCAGTAAATTTCACAAAATGGTTGCACATGACAACAAAATAAATCTTAACCTTCAAAAGATGGTAGATTACGCTTAGGAAGATAAAATTATATATCAAGACATAGCTGAACCATTCATTGATACTACATCAATCACAAATAACAATTATATTCCTATTGTTATTTCTGTCATGTCTATGATAGTTTCTGCTTGTTCAATATTGGCTATTATCTTCATGTACAAGAAATATAAGACTGTCATTACTGCATTAATGCTTCACTCGCAATTGCAAAAGGTTAGTGCTGCTGAATTACCATCATTCTATTATAAAGCTGCAGACATTACAACAAAACCCACTACTAATCATCTTGAGGAATTCCATTCAAACTTCATGGAATTTAATGAATACATTGTTATTGCATTGGCAGTATGTGTGTTCATATACTATTTGTATAAGAAATTGAGACCTTTCAATCGTCCTCGATTATATATGGAATTGTCAAATGGCACACAGTGTGTTTTCTGTCCCATTATGTATCTACCGACCTGTATTAAGAATTGTGTAGGTGTAACAGATATACACATGCCTTCTATTAAGTTGAAACTGGGCGCTTGGCCTAAAGTACAAATTAATTGGAACAATTTTCAAATAAGGATAAATGACTCTTGTGATCCAATTTCACTACCAACATATATCAAGATAAACCCATTGCTTGCATGGTCCGTTCGCCAACTTCTACAAAGCTCTGATTTCACAATTCATTTTTGGGTCACCCACAATCAATTTTGCATACCATTAGATATGTCGCAGAGTAAGTTACCATCTGCTCCTAGTGAGGAAAATAACCAAAACTCCTCATTGTATCCCAAGATAGGTTAACTTACAAGTTCATGTAGCTGTACTCATTTCTCATGATTGTTTGCGCTGTTCTATTCTAAAAAGCAAACTGGGTAATTTGAGATTGTGTGCAATCCAGTGCCGAATTCGCTACGATGTTCCAATGTTATCCACAATGCTGGATAGTACAAGTTCTTCTGATGTTGATGTTCTACAAGTTCTTCTGATGTTATACAAGTTCTTCTGATGTAATACAAGTTCTTCAGATGTTTATACAAGTTCTTCTGTTGTATGACAGTTATTCCGATGTTATTCCACAATGCTGGATATTAACTATGTTCCGATGTTTTCCACAATGCTGGACATAACGAATTGTAATTGATATTTTCCACAATGCTGGATAATACAAGTTCTTCAGATGTTTATACAAGTTCCGATGTTATTCCACAATGCTGGATATTAACTATGTTCCGATGTTGTCCACAAATGCTGGATATTAACTTTGTTCCGATGTATTCCACAATGCTGGATAGTACAAGTTCTTCTGATGTTATACAAGTTCTTCAGATGTTATACAAGTTCTTCTGTTGTATGACAGTTATTCCGATGTTATTCCACAATGCTGGATATTAACTTTGTTCTGATGTATTCCACAATGCTGGATAATACAAGTTCTTCAGATGTTTATACAAGTTCCGATGTTATTCCACAATGCTGGATATTAACTATGTTCCGATGTTTTCCACAATGCTGGACACTACGAATTGTAATTGATATTTTTCCACAATGCTGGACAATATGATGTTTTCCACAATGCTGGACACAAAATGATGTTTTCCACAATGCTGGACACTATGATGTTATTCCACAATGCTGGGCACTTTGATGTTATTCCACAATGCTGGACACTAGGATGTTATTCAACAATGCTGGACACTATGATGTTATTCCACAATGCTGGACACTATGATGTTATTCCACAATGCGGGACACTATGATGTTATTCCACAATGCTGGACGCTATGATGTTATTCCACAATGCTGGACACTATGATGTTATTCCACAATGCTGGACACTATGATGTTATTCCACAATGCTGGACACTATGATGTTTTTCCACAATGCTGGAAACTATGATGTGTTTTTTTTTTTCAGAATACTTGTACATAGACATGTTTATGTGTGCGTGTGTATTGATATGATTTTAGAAATATTTTAAATTTTAAGTTTTTATATATGTTAAAATTTTGAAGCCAGGAGGCTTCAGTTTTGGTACCTGGGTGAGATGTTATCATGCATGTTGATCATATCAGCAGTGATCAACATGACCAGCAGGCCTGCATTGATATAATCAACTATTAATGTTCGGAGTGGGCATTTCAGTCTCTGTGTGTACTCAAATAATTAATGTAGGTACATAATTAATGAAACATATTGACTAATGATTTATATCAGAACAAACCAGACAGTATGTACATATACATCACACAATATCTATTAACTGGTTATTGGCAAAGATATTATCATAATTAGGAATACACATATTTGACAACCTCATGCTTACATATAATTTACTATGTGATGATATCAACAAGTAATCTAGACGGAGGCTACATATATGGCAAACCGTGTCTATAAACTAATTATATATATTTATTAAGTTATTATGAACTAAGATTTTATCATAATTAGATAGTAATTAACATGTCTGGTATTTCCTATAAAAAAGAGCAACGCGATATTGAACGTTGCTAGAAGTAAAGTCATTACACTGACCAGCACTTGTGTTTCTATTATCAGGTAAGAACTATTTCTAATTATATGTACTAGACAATTTTGTAATGATTATATGTTAATATTATTTTATGTTGCTATGCATATGAAACTTGACAATTTACTAAGTATGCACATACTTCGATGTTTCATTTTAATTTTACTACATTAGTGTTTTAAAGTATACTATTCACTATAATTGTATGAAACTTGGATAAATTCTAGGCAGATATATTGCAAAGTTTAAATTGACTGCATCGCTATGTTAAAAGTGTTTATGTTATAACAGTTATTATATCTAGGATTATACATACAGTGTTTATGTTATAACAGTTATTATATCTAGGATTATACATACATTATGATATTGGTTTTATTATGAGGTGTTATATATAAATTGGTTTTTGAATATTTTATGTATTTGATACATGCCAAGTGCATGCTATATTGTTTATATGTCATGTATATAACATGAGCTAGAAGTAAAGTCATTACACTGACCAGCACTTGTGTTTCTATTATCAGCGAGCTAATTCCCCTCAGCTCACGCTACAACCAGTTGACAATACGAAAAGTGATATCTTGTTTTTTTTGTCTCTTTTTTATTTTGGTGTATATAAGTCTCGTATTTAGTGAATCCGCGGCATTTTAAAGGTATTTACCGCCAGAAATGGGTAAAATGTTAATTTTTTCAAAAATCATTTGTACAAGGGTAATCACGAACATACGTTTTAGTATTTGTTATTTTCTAGATATTTCTTATTTAGATTTGTCGGAAAGTGCCTTGACCATTTTAACCATTAAAAACATCTATATGTAACTTTAGTTAGTTCGCTTCTGTATCATTATTTAGTTTGCTTCTTTTATTATAAAAAAATACAAAACATGTTGTTTGTCTGTTTTTCAATGACCCCAATTAATTAGCCGTTAAGTCAGTACGCCCCGTATTACATTCTGTTGATTTGCAGTATTAGATGTTGAGAACGTAACCACAAACTACTGACACTGATTTATTGTTCTGCCAACCGCTTAGAGCTGGGTGATTTAAGGAAACGGATACTAGATCGTTTCTGTATAGGCTAAAAGATGTCGACGCAATCGAACTAAAACAAATTCTGTATGAACCAATATGATTATTCACTCTGGCGAATCACTGCAGAAAAGTGATCTGTAGCAGATCAATACACTTTTCTTCCTATCTCTTGTGATGACAGATTAATTACTTTAATGTCCAGCATTTTCAGAAATAAATTGGCCACACCAGCAGGTCTATTTAACCTGATATCAGATAACTGCTGATAAGCCCACCATTGGCTGTTGTTCAGTGTCTAATGTTTTAGGGGCATATTTATCTCCTTGCAGCATAACTAGTTAAATCAATTTGGCCTTAACCCTTATCCTGCCAACTCCGAGCATCAAGCCTTTGCAAACAGCTTGGAACCAGATCAGATGCCTAGTAACTCAGCATCTGATCCGATTCCAAGTTGTTTGACACTCAGCCAATATTTTTTTCAAATTTTAAGAAAATTGGTAGAAATTTAAAGTCAAGCAGACAACAATTTGATCAGACAGCAATTTACTTGGCATGATATGGGTTAACGCTGAGTTATAAACTTTCACTTATTGCTTAGTACTGGGTGGTTCCAGGAAGCGGATTCTAGCGCGTTTCTATATAAACCCAAATGCTTTCTACGCAATCGAACGAAAATGAAATTTTGAATAAACTAAACAATACCAGTATTGTGTAACTCTGAAGCCTTTCGACATATTGGTTATCGAACTTTATCTATATCTGATGAGGTTTGGTGAAAATTCGATGTCAATGGTTGACTAATCAAGAGGAAACCAGAACAGATGCATTTTTAGCTCACCTGGCACAAAGTGCCAAGGTGGGTTTTGTGATCGAGTGATGTCCGTCGTGTGTCATGCGTCAACATTTTCTTCTCCAGAACCGATGGGCCAATTTCAACCAAACTTCACAGGAATGTTCCTTGCATGGCCCTTACTCAGATTTGCTCAAAGAAATCCATTCAATGAAGAATTGTGGTTGGCATGGCAATTTTAAGGAAAAATTCACCAGTTTTGCATAGAGTTATATAGAAAAATCCTTTAAAAATCTTTTTCTCAGAAACCATACGGTATAAAGCTTAGATATGTAGGCATGTAGCCTCATCTAGTGTTTCTTTACAAAGACTTTTCAAATAATCCCCCTCGGATCAAAAATGGACTCTCCCGTGTGATCAGCAGTTTTGCATAAGAGTTATTTAGGGAAAATATTCAAAATTCTTGTTTCAGAAACCATATGGTCTAAAGCTTAGATATTTTGTATAAAGCATCATTTAGGGGTCCTCTACAAAGGTTGTTAAAATCACCCCCCCTCGGTTCAAAAAAGGACTCTCCCGGGGGATCATCAGTTTTGCATAGTCATATAGTAAAAAATATTGAAACATTTTCTCAGAAACCATTTGATATAAAGCTTAGATATTTTGCATGTAGCATCAGCTAGTGGTTCTCTACAAAGATTGTTTAAATTATCCCTCTTGGGCCAAAAATGGACTTGCCGGAATGTCAGCAGTTTTGTATTGAGTTAAATAGGAACAATCTTTAAAACTCTTCTTCTCTGAAACCATAGCTTAGATGTTTTGCATGTAGCATCATTTAGTGGTCCTTTACAAACTCTGTTAAAATAATTCCCCTTGGATCAAAATGGACTCACCCGGGGGTCAGCAGTTTTGCATTGAGTTACATAGGAAAAATCTTCTTCCCAGAATCAATAAAGCATAGAGCTTAGATATTTTGCATGTAGCAACACATAGAGGTCTTCTACAAAGATTGTTCAAAGTATCCCCCTCTGGTCAAAAATAGACTCGCCCACGGGATCAGCACATTTGCATAGTTGTATAGGGAAACTCGAGATCTTTAAAGATCTCCTTCTCAGAGACCATATATATGGAATAAAGCTTGATATTTTGCATGTAGCTTCATCTAGTGGTCCTCTACAAAGATTGTTCAAATTGTCACCCTCTGGTCAAAAATGGACTAGCCCGGGAGACAGCTTCTACTCAGAAACCATAATGCATAGAGCTAAGATATTTTGCATGTAGCATTATCTAGTGATACTCTACAAAGATTGTTCAAATTATACCCCTGTAGTTAAAAATTGTCTTACCTTGATCAAAAATGGTCTCATCCGTGGGTCACTAAGTGTTGGTACATTGTTTTGCAGCATGCCGGTTGGTCCGTAGACCAAATGGTTTCCGGATGATAACCGGAGAATACTAAGGCTTAGGATCATGAAAGTTGACAGGGTGATTGGTCATCATCAGCAGATGAACCCTATTGGTTTTGGGGTCAATAGGTCAAAGGTCAAGGTCACAGTGACCCCAAACAGTAAAACCATTTCCGTATGATAACTCAAAAGCGCTTTGGCTTAGGATAATGAAAGTTGACAGGGTGGTTGTTAATCACCAGCAGATGACCCCTATTGATTTGGGATCAAAATGTCAAGGTCACAGTGACTCCAAGCAGTAAAACCATATCTCACAATAGAGGTTTCATTGTTTATTTGATTTGAGTCAAACTTGCACACAATTGAGAGATATAGGGCCATCATGGCCCTCTTTTTTTAATCAAGGGCCGTAGCCCTGAAGCCTCTGTGTCAGTTTGACTGGTTATCGAATTTGACCTAACACTTATGGCTTTGCACATTTTATGAAGTTTGGTGAAGATCCGATGACATGCAAATGGTTGAGTTATTGAGAAACCAGAAAAAATACAACACAACTTAAAGGTAGGTAATCACGATTGATCGGCATTATATGTCATGTAATGATCTATTTGAAACTTTAAAAACTAATAATTGATACCTATTCGAGTTGATTGGGCACTTAAAATTGTTTGATTTTCAGTGGAGTGAATTATTAACTTTGATTTTCCTGTCCTCAGGATGGATCTTGTTTAACATAAGGAAAAATTCAATGAACTTACTTTGTCAACGAATGATATAACTCATAAGTATATATTCATCTAATATTCGATATTTCGTATTGACTATTAGAATACTAAGCTAAATTTCGTTAAAAAGATAAGTTTGTATGACCATTTTTACCTCCCTTTGTCTATCTTGGTTGCGCAACCAGGATAGACGAAGGGAGGTAAAAACGGTCATTCAATCTTGTCTTTTTATTGGATTCCAGCTTATTATCTAAAAGTCAATACAAAATATTGAATATTAGATGAATATAGACATATTAATTATATCATTCGTTGACAAAATTGGTTAATTGAATTTTTCCTTATGCTAAACTAGATCCTACTTGAGGATAGGAACATCAAATTCAATAATTTACTCCATTGAAAATCAAACAGGTTTAAGTGCTCAATCAACACGAATATGTATCCAGTATTAGTTTTAAAAGTTTCAAACAGATCCATTACATGGCATATATTGCCCATCAATCGTGATTACCTACCTTTAAAGGCCCGTTAATCTAATTTGACTGGTTATCCAACTTGACATAGTTCTAATGACCTTACTTACTTTCATGAAGTATGGTGCAGATCTGACGACAAATTATTGAGTTATTGAGCGATTTTCATATGCCCGGGGCCCCGAACCATCGGTTCCGGTGTTCTAGGGGCATAAAAAGTAAATGATTAACGATGAGTTTAAGTTTTATAAGTCGGTCTTATGTTTTATGTTAGTATCTAAGAATGACAGACCCATGGTGACGAGAAACCCCTTGCAATCTGACTGATGCACATATTCCAATCATTCAAACCCATTCAGTCGCCACTTACAATCTCGAACGGTTTAGCAGTAGTTTTAAGTGTGGAATAATGACTGACCCCTCAGTTCATGATGGGTACCCTCCGTGAAAATTGTCGTCTGCTTGAATTGTCGTTTGCCTGACTTTAAGTTTCTACCCATTTACTTAAAATTTGGAAGAAATATTTGCTGAGAGGCAAACAGCTTGGAACTGGATCAGGGGCCGACTTCTAGGTCTCTGATCTGATTCCAAGCTGTTTGCAAAGGCTTGGTTTATACAGAATTCATTTTAGTTTGATTTCGTAGAAAGCCTTTGGCTTACATAGAAACGCTCTCGAATCCGCTTCCATGAAACACCCAGTACTAAGCAATGAGTGTAAAGTTTTTTGCTCAAGGAAACAACGACTAGCCTCTGACGGGGCGTAAACCCGCGCGGACAGCAATTTTTAGATCACAAGTCCTACGCGTTAACCACTAGGCCACCGTCGCCACAAAGGCTTGTAGGTTTGGGTTGACAGGATAAGGGTTAAAACTTGGAAAATGGCTGTACATTTTGGATAACTACCAGAATATTGGTATATTGACATTGATGTCAACCCCCAAATCATTAGTTTGGATGCACCAGTCAAGTGTGCTAGTTATGACATGTACATGCCTTTCGGCAGGATAAGGGTTAATCTTCATAATGATGTCTTTGAAAATTAAAGCCAAGCTGGGCAGCTCAAAGCTTTGACCTTTGATTTGTTCCTAATGGTAGCCATCGAAACTGGGATTAGTTCTATTCCCTGGATTTGGGTTCGTAGTACGTATTTTGACACAACAAATAGCGTAAATTGTTATCAAAACTTAGTGGCGACGGTGGCCTAGTGGTTAACGCGTTGGACTTGTAACATAAAAATTGCTGTCCGAAAACATATTAAACGGCTCACATTTCTAATTTATTAATGAATTAATAAATCCGTGGTTTAAACGACATATTATATAAATACAATATATAAACAAAGCGCTATGATTATGTAAACATCGAATTTTGTATAAAAGGGAGGTAATTACAATAAAGTGAATATACGGCAGTATATATTGAAGTACATTGCTTGCTTGTGATGAATTATTGTTTACACTATGGCGTGATACGTTACGTCGGCGGGAAACGGAACGTTCCGCCGTTACTTCTGCGTTGCTTATTTAAGAAATGAATTTGATATTTTGTGTTGCATGGTTGTAAGAATAGTTATTGTGTAGGAAGCTGGTAGCTTATAGGCACACTCGAATCCGTTCCTGGACCTAACAAGCAATAAGCAATACGCTTTTTATAGAAAATCCGTTCCTGGACCTAACAAGCAATAAGCAATACGCTTTTTATAAAAAAAAACCTGATCGGTCCTAGTCGGGGTTAAACTCATGCGGATAGCAATCCTAAGTCTACTATTCCGACGCGCTTACCAACCGGCCACTACGCTACATATGGTAGGAATACTATACCCATTTGAAAGCGTTTCTTGTTATATTAATAACAATAATTATGGTAGCCGTGTTCAATACAATTATTTTGAAAAGTAAGGCCACTTTTTGTGTGAATGGCTCGCATTAACAACATACAACACTTCGTGTCCCGTGCTTTAAATGTTGACTGTGGTGTAAAATTGGTTGGAAGTGTTGTATGATTTAAAGTACTACCCTTAATATTTTCTGGGTCCATTAGCAATGTTCATATTTATTGTAAATTCTACTAATATTGTACTGCGAGTGTAACTGCGACCTGGTAGTATGTACTGGCCTTGCTTGGCCTGGGTCCGCCTTGTTAAAAATTGAGCTAATCGGGCCAGTCCAGGCCAGACTAGAGATTAGAACATGCCTTATTCATGAATATCCATACCATTTTGTCATACATAACGACGAACTACTGACTGACTTTTCAAACAAAGGCATTACATTATTTTAAAGGAAATGCAAAACTAACAATTGGTGAGAAATATAAAAAAAATCATGCAACGCCTGGTAGTGGCATACATGTTAACACTGACAATAGTCTTTGGGTGTTGAAATGAATAAATACAGCTAAAACGATGGGGAAAGAAAACATGACTTAGGATGAAGAATTTCTTTGTACTTTAATCCAAGTGTAAAAAAGTAGACCACCACGACCCTCGGTGACACTATTTAAGATTTCTTTTTGACCCTCGCTGAGACTAAATAGATTCCGTTATAACGAAATAAGATTTCGAAATAACGAGATAATATTTCGAAATAACGAAATTAGATTTCGATATATCGTAAAAAGATCTTGTTAAAACGAAACAAGATTTTGTTATTACGAAATAAGATTTCGATATATAGAAATCAGATTTCGTTATAACAAAATTAGATTTTGATATAACGAAATAAGATTACGAAACTTGAAACGTTATAACGAATTAAGTTTTCGTTATAACGAAATAAGATTTCGAAATAACGAAAGAAGATTTCGTTATATCGAAATAAAAATTGTATAGAAAATGTCACCTTAAGGGCTCCGTAATATATTGCTTAATTTGTATTATTTAATGTTACTGTTTCTTGCAATGGTTAATACACTATGTATATAATAATACAGTAACAGGCAATATGAAAGTTGCAAACTTAACATTCCGGCATATGACCTGTACAACCAATGATGTTATGGACCAAATGGAAAATTCTCATGTATATATATTGAACTAGATTGAATTTATTAAGTGATGGAAACGATACATTGATACAACATGTCTGCCATAGATTTCCACACAATGGGCAACACAACCTATATCATCCAACTAGTGAAGTACTACTGAATGCTGTATTACCGGGCTTTTTTTTCTCATGAATTATTTATGCTTGTTCGTAAAGCGTTTTATAATTATGCTTCAAACATGTTGGTTATTAAGATCGCATTTTGAAAACGCGATAAATCAACTGTTTTACGCAATTCCCTCCTTGACCGTTTCCTGTCTGGCATCAGATCTAAAGAGCTGTCAGTACCAGATTAAAGAGGTGAAAATGGGCACGGCCGTTGATTTACAGGGCCGGTAAAAGTCGGATTCCTTGAAATTCCACAGAAACGGTGCGGACTTTGTCTAGCAAACATGGAAATTCGGCGTTCGTCCAGAAATTGTGAAAAGTAAGCGTTTTTCCTATCTTAATAATGCAAACGTTCTAAAATAATTAAATGTTGCAAAATATATACTGTGTACTTTGTTTAATTTCACGGTTCATGGAGCAGACATGGTTTTTATCAATCAATGTATATGAAACATATATATAAAGCGAAAATATTTACATTTTTGTAAGTCTTAAATTATATTAAATATCTTTAATTTTATACCAAAATCAGTAAAGAAAATATGAAATTAAAAGTTTAAAGTTATTTCAATTCCAGTCGCACAGTGTTCAGGTTGCAATTATTTTACAGTTTATTAATTACGTAAGAAGATGATGCACAACATTGATTTCTTTTATGAATTATGCGAAATTTGTGTCAGTTTTCCGTGATCTTAATGTTTCCCCAAAAGTATGAGACAAATTAACACCGGCGACGTCTTCAGAAAAATATTAAGCTGTTTGAATATCTTTATAATTAATTATTTCTATGCGCGCTAACGTAGTATATATATTTGTAAATAGAAAAGAGGGTAACTATATTTAAAGTTTTACCTCTTTTGATATATGTAAAGCTATACATAAAATTGAACGTGACATAATAAACCGCTCTGGACGTCAAATTGGACGATACAAACGTTAGTACGAACATTGTGCGCGACGTCAATACAACATAAAGGCATACTATTTGAAAAGTAAAGCGACAATACTGTACTTCCTAAACTTGGGCGATATTATACAATTATCGCATGTCAGTGAGGCGATATGTGATTTTATCAACTTAATAAAAGTAATATTGAGCGACGGCGATAGCCCGAGGTCTATATCAATTTAACCAGGTTGATAAGTCCACATATTGACCGAAAGCAACATGCAATAATTGTTTTATTATTAAATCTGGGCTTGTCAGATATGACAGCGATGATAACCTCATTACGCCATGTTTATTAACGTCCGTTTCCGTTTGGATGACGTCACGTGACGTCACCAGTCAATACACGATTTACGCTTCGCCTTCCAGTCAATATGATAGAATATCACGAATTACACGACCGTGTTTTAGCAAATGAAAATGGTTATGTTTTTAGATTTAATAATAAACCACTATATTTGACTTGGACATACTACAACATAAAAGTATGGTATTTGAAATGTTCAGCGAAAAGTTAATGTGCTTTCTAAACATACCGCTTTAATTGACTTGGACATATTACAACATAAAATCATGATATTTCAAAAGTTTACCAACAGTTATTGTTCTTCCTTAATTTGGGCAACATACCGCTATTATTGACTTGGACATAATACAAAATAAACATGATATTTGAAATGTGTACCGAGAAGTTATTGTGCTTCGTAATATCAGTGACAAATATACCGCTGTAATTGACTTGGACATAATACAATATAAAAGTACGATATTTGAAAAGTTTACCGAAAGGTTACTGTGCTTCGTAAACTCGGACAATATACCACTAAAATTGAATTGAACGTACTACAACATATGTGTTATTTTGAAAAGTTTATAGAAACAAACTATGGGGGCTATATACCGCAATAATTGGCTTGAGCACACGACAACATAAAAGCATGATATTTATAAAAAATACCGAAATGGTACCGCTTTGATTCACTTGGACATAATACCACGTTAAATCAATCTATTTGAAAAGTTCAGTGACAATTTACTTTGGTTCCTGAACTTGAACAATATACCACTATAATAGACTTGGACATTATACAACACAAAAGCATAATATTTGAAAAGTTTAGTGTAAAGTTACTGTGCTTTCTAAATTTTGGCAATATACCGATGTGATTGGCTAGGAGATAATACAACATAAATGAATGCTAGTAGAATAGAGTAGTAACAAGTTACTGTGCTTCCTAAACGTGAGCAATGTACCGCTAAAATTGGACGCAATACAAACTCGGAAAATATATCGCAATGACTGACCTCGATATAATACAACATAAAGCATGCTATTTGAATAGTTTAGTGACAAGTTACTGTGCTTCATAAACTTAAGTGATATACTGCTATGATTGACTTGCACATAATACAACATAAAAATATGATATTTGAGTAGTTTACCGAAAATGTTTACTGTACTTCTTGAATTTGAGCAATATACAGCTTTGATTGACAAAGGCAGAAATAAGAAAAAACATTATAATTAAATAGTATAGTGACAAGTTACTGTATGTCTTAAACTTTGGCAATATACCGTTATAATTGACTTGGACATAATGCAACTTGAAATAATGATGTTTGAAAAGTTTAATGAAAAGTTACTGTGCTTCCGGAATTCGAGCAATAAACCGCTTTGATTTACAAAGACAAAAAATAAAAGTATGATATTTTGAAAAATATTAAGTGAAAAGTTACTGTACTTCCTAAAGTTGCTTCCTAAAGTTGGGTAATATATCGCTATGATTGACTTGAACATAGTACAACATAAAAGAAGAATATTTCAAAAGTTTACCGTTAAATTACTTTGCTTTCTAAAAGTGAGGTTTAGTGTTTTTTTTACGTTTTATCTTCTTTCTTAAAGCAAAACAGTTTTTTCCCATATCTTCGATCTCTTTTTACACGCATTTTGTTCTGTATTAAGCCATATAGACAGCTTATTACTCGAATAAAACCATGCGCTATAAAAACTTGTTAATTGCATCCATTTTGCTTTTTAAAGTCCTACAGATAGAAGTAAGTCTATATCTAAAACTCTCTGAATTTAAGCAATATACAACCATTATCGATTTGAACATAAAGCAGAATAAAAGTATTGTATTTGAAAAGCTTAGAGCGACACGTTACTGTAGGTGTTGAAATCAAATTTGTACCATATCTCTTTTACTTGGAAAATAGTATAGATACATTTAATAGCATTTCGAGCATACAGCGCATCCATTTTTATAAATAGTCTGACATTTCAAATTGATATATATGCAATCTAAATGTATGTATGACAAAAGTCAATTACTTAAGGTAATTTGTAATTTATGATATTTTAGACAATGTTAAAGATTCAGTAGACATTTAAATATTCATAGTAATATATTTTGTTATTTGAAGATGATGAACAAGTTGATGAACATAATGAAGATGATGATAACGATTCTGATTATGAGGTCAATTCTTCAGGTAATTTACATATCTTAAGACATTAATCGCTAGTACCTGTAGCTTATACATGAGTATACATGAATATGGTAAAAAAGAATCGAAAAGAACAAGTCCTTATATTAGTGGAAAGAAGTTGAACAAATTTGTCTTTCAAACAAAATGACAGAATGCTCAGATAAATCCGCACACCAGCCATTATTTATGTTGTAACAAAACAATTATTTCAGAATTGGACGATGTTGACAGTTCTGATATTGAGTTTAGAGACCTCGATGATTCTGATGACATCAATGACAAGCCGTTTGGTTCAAAGACTGTTATGAATGAGCGCATTATTAGCGAAAACGAAGCCCTGCCGTCAGGTAATTGTGTTACATTGTGAAAGTGAAATCAGTGATTTCATGACATTACTAAAATTTTCAGGATTTCCCTGAAACTTCAAGGAGCGCCAGCAATGTCGTTAAATTTCTAAAAACTTTAGCACTGATTATTTACTCGCACTAAACACTAATTCGCTGGCCCAATTCGAGTCATAGTATTGGTTTTAAATTTGGTTTGGAATTTGTCTGCAAATAGTACGTATATTGCCATTTTATCAACAAAGCATGTTCGAAACATTATCAAATTAATAAATAGTTTGTATTAAGTAATTTACTTTTAGAAGAATGTGTCAAAATGAATTGCTGAGATTCAAACATTCACTAAAATGTTAAGGAATTTCATTAAATAACTGTTTTCACTTATGTGCTAAATGAATTATTTTATGAAACTCTATACTAAATCTCGTGCGAAATATATGCAATTGATCAAATGGATATGAATTCTTAGACATGGTTATAAACTTTCGTATCTGTCAATATATTCCAAATTTGCTTTCGACGTGTAAATAAATTTATTTACATGGCGAAGGCAAATTTGGAATATATTGACAGGAAAAGAATATCCACACTTACGTCAACATGTTTCTTTGGCATCCCTTTACAATAATCTTCATCTTGGAATTTTTATTCGGTAAATGAGGGCTTCTCAGTTAAGAGATCGAATGCCAATTACATCAATTTTATTATTTTCAGGAATTGGTTGCTATGGCATCAGAAAATGTTTTTGAGTCATGCATTTATCAAAATAATGAAGATTTTTCATATGCTTGTCAAACTGCATTATATATGTACGCCTTTCAGCCATTTTGTCTTTCAAAATTCAAGTAATAGATTAATGACGCTTAGCCTCGAAGCGCCCGATCCGGCCCATGGTACAATGCACCACGACAGTAACTTTGTAACCTAATTTGGCCGTTTTGGGGCGCTTACATAGAACTTTGGTAAATGCCCTGTCTCGGGATCTTTCAGGTTTCATTTGACATGTAAGGTGTACAGTTTTGGGAAAGTGCGTTAGATTATTACATGAAATATTCGTTGACATGACTTGCACATGCGTTATTGGATAATTATAATTTTCATAGTAAATAGAGTGAAAAGCAGATAAATGGACTGTAACAATATGGTATAAATATTGCAGAATGGGATATACCTGAAAGTGCGGAAGATGAGGTTTTTGATTCCTAAAACTCGCATGCCAGTAATGGATCTGCGCCGTCATCAAAGCCGATAATGCGAAATTCCACAGTTAAAAGCACTGCCTCGTTTTCGGATGAAAACGCAAGTCAAATACCAGATTACAGAATACTCGATGACGACCAAAAGGTTTTTTGTACAAAACACCATGGAATCTTTATAAAAAAAATTGAAACTTCAAGTAAATCGAAGTCTGGAAGAAGTTATGACACAGTACATGCTTGTTTCGTATGTGGGAAACTGATGACAAACATTCAAAAACACATCGAAAATGCACACAGGAATGTTGACATTGTAAAAAGCATAAGAAAACTTAAAAACGACGCAGATATGTTAACCGAACATGAGGCAAAGAAACACATCGAGAAGTCTATTGCAAATAAACAGTGCCTGATAAGAAACAAGGGAGATGATGGACACAACTTAAAGGTAATGAAGACTAAACGGGGCGAACGTCTTGTTTCACGTAGACGAAAGGGGGAATTTAATTCAGAGTTGTATGGGGCATGCCCGGAATGTCGGGAATGGATTGTGCTACGGGATAATTATAACCAGCACAGAAAGCATTGCCCAGCGAACAGCAAGATAACGATGACGGAAGCAGTCATGCAAAACCTTATTTTCCAGGGAAGGATAATTGCAACAGCCTCGCCAGAAATTAGAAGAGAGGTTTTCCCCATAATGCACGCTGATGAAATCACCACCACGGCTATAACAGATCGGCTAATTGTAGCACTTGGGGAGATTCACTTCATGAGCAGTATAGGTAATCGTTTAAAACGGAAGAATTATGCAAGCTACCGTATGCGATTGGCTGGGCGTTTACTAAATCTTGTAAGAAAGGAAATAGGAAAGCATGAGGCTACTATGGCAGAATGTTTACAAGTTGAGTTTTTCGACACTTTCGCTAAATGTGCGGTTTTAGCCTGCGGGAAAAATAATGACAGTGAAATGCAGCACCCGTCAGTAGCCCTTAAACTCGGCTTTGATATAGCGAAACTGACAGCAGCCAAAATAGGATTCTCTGCAAAAAACAGGGATGACAAAGCATATAAGGAGGCGAAAATGTTCCAAAAATTGTTAAAAACGGAATGGAAGTTGAAGGTCAGGAAGCAAGCCACGTTCCTATTAGAAGAAAGAAAGTTCAACAAATCAAATGAGTTACCGGACCCTGCTGACGTCGCGAAACTGGCGAAATATCTTGTGGACCAGCTGAGTCAGTATGATTGTCGGGAGACGGTTTCTACTTCAGACGTGTACAGACGTTTAGCCATACTGACAGAAGCAAGACTATTGCTGTACAATAGACGTCGTCCCGGCGAGCTCGAAGCTCTCACGTAAATATTAAACATTATTTTGATTATAATAGAGAATAGTAGAAAACATCTTTAATTTCTATACAAAGGTAAAAGCTTGTTTATTTGAGGGTCTCTCCTATTGAAACGGCAAATATGTTTGATAGTTGACACTTAACATGCATATTCCCGAAAGATATCCTTAGGCCAAACATTTGCAGATAAGAAATAGTAATAATAGCAAGTGATTTAACTGGCATTAGCTGACGACTGATATGACGGTCATATCCGGGCAATATTATTAATATTCGTTCCAAGATGGATACCACTGTTAACGGTAGATTATTTTAAACATTATTTATTTCAGAAAATAAAGTATTTTTTGTAATATGTGAATATGGCTGAGAAAACCCGGTCGGATGCGAAAATATGACTTGATTGTGTTATTACCGTCTTTGTATACATAACCATCCCAAGATCATCGATTGAAAAGTTGATAATGATATTTTGAATATTTTTTAGTTTTTAGATATGTATATTTTAGAATATCCACTTAAATCAAATAGACTGTGACATTATCAGATCTAAATATAGAATGACGTCAAAATTGTAATTCGGCATAAAACAAAATTAATGACGTCGGTTTGTGCTCATAAAGATCATTTAAGGGACAGCGTTCAAAATGATTATTATCTAATAGTGTTTGATTGGCATTACTTCAAATTTCGGTTTTGAATTTCGAAACAAGCATTTACAAAGTACCTTTTACTTGTAGATAAGTCTTTTTTAATTTTTTTATAAGAAGATGCCAATAGAAAGTGCTGTTTGCCAGGGAGATTTTGTATCCAACGTCTTTTTAAAAATAAATGTATGAGAAATAAGAGCCTGGGTGTTCATGAGATCAAAATACATTGTTTTATGTCGTTAACAGAAACTGAAAATAGTCCATTTTCACCATACTTTCAAAAACTGTAATTTTTTATCAATTTTATCGCGTCTGACCCGTTTTTCAGTAATGTTTTTTTTTTCAAATATCTGATATTGTTGTTCATGTTTTATTAGCATAGAGACATACAGACGACGTTCCATTGAAGTAAATGAAACGGATCTGAGCCTACGGAATGAGCTTACAACGCTTGAAAAGAAGTTGCTTGACACGCAGCATCTCCTTGAGCTTCGTGGTAAGGTGAGTAAAATGGGGGGGAGGGGGTAACTTTACCATTTTAGCATGCGCGAACTCAACACCTATTATATACTCTGTAGTACACGTGTATCAATAACATTACACAGTTTTTTTCAATGTTGTTCTTATTCCGGAAATCGTGCGAAAATATCAGACAGGGCGGAAATAAGTATCAGTTTTTGAAGCATGTCTGCTTAGCGATATCTTCAATACATAATGCATGGTGAAATATATTTCATATTTTATTGCAGGGAAACAAGAAAGTACCAGTGTTACTGCCTCTAGAGGTACAGCAGCCTCTAGATATACTCACAGACATGACCATAAGACATAGTTGCGGGATAGATACGTCTAACAAATATGTGTTTGCTACCACAGGTAATGTATGTAAAATATACGAATGTTGGTGAGATTCAATTGTGACCTGCGTTAGGTTTCATTTGTCTGTAGCCAATAGCAACAGTAATACACTGAAGTTAATGTGGCGTATAAGGCTTTAACTATTTGCTCAAATTTTTTCAATGTTTAAATCTTTTTGGTCATATTTAAAAAGTATAAACACCAAAACAACAATGAATCTAAATAATTAAAACAAAAAGATATAGATTACTAAATAGGAAAATATATTACTATAGCTAGGGGTACACCCTTGCACCCAAATGTTTTACTGCATTTTATACACAATTCCTTGCTTTAGGGAACCGTGTCACAGATCAATTAAGCATTTTTTTGTTTTAAAAGGAATGGAGCCATTACGAGCTGGTACGTCTTTGGACATTGTTAAATTTGAAGCAGGACTGCGATTTCCACTTCGTATACTTGCCACTAACTTACGGAAACACACTGCTACAATTTCTCAAGTAAGTCTCACATTTACATTATGAAGACATTGTACATTTAAATGAATTAATAGTAACTTAAATTATTCAATTATCTCTAATGAACCGACTCAATAATACCCAGTTGGGAATTTTTAATTTAATTTTTGGTTTGGTTGCTCTCGAGGGATCGAATTTTATCAGAATTTTTATATTCACAACAGCGGGTGTTAAGTGCTGTGTGGCGGCCGTAAAAGTCGCCCCGACTTCATCTCGGTATTGTTATATTTTTTCTGGTCCTTTGGGATCAATGACTCCGATACTTTTAGTGTTGAGAATTGAATACTGCTTAAGCCGGTGCTAGGGGGATGGGAGATGTTGCACTTTCCATTATCCCTCATGAACCGAATCAGTAAAACGGAGTCGGCAATTCTTAACTTAATTTTTGGTTTGGTTGCTCTCGAGGGATCGACTTTTATCAGATTTTTAAAAATATTTTCTTAATTACTTTACGACTATAAGAGGAACTCAGATAAGACGCGTTGAGACAAATCTCTTTGTATAATTTGTAGGAAAATGTGAAATTACATAAAATGCATGTACGGGAATGATAATTGTTTTTGAATAGTAGTAGGGGATTCCAACCAGGACTATTCTTGAAATACCTTTGAATGATATTGTTGGCACATAATTATGAGAATGCGAAATATCACTTATTATGTTGTAATGGTGTTATGTCTTTATTGTTTAAGGAAAGGTTATGGTGTACTTGAATATAGAATACTGACTAGGCTACAATATTTTCTTTTGTGTAAAAAGTTGATAAGTTTCAAGCTCACTCATTTCACTATATAAGGCAGAATTTCATAATTATGCAATTTATTCGTTGATATTTTAGGTCATGGGTTTGAAGGATAACGAACTACGATGGCTCGTAAACCACATGGGCCATACCGAAAAGGTACACATACAACATTACCGTGCGACTTCTGGATTAATCGAACGCCTAGACGTTGCAAAAATAATGCTAATGCAGGAACAGAACCTAGTGGGCAAATTCGCCGGAGTGGAACTCCAAAATATAAATTTTGAAGGTATTCATTAGATTATATATGGATACGAGTTATTTTATTTAGCAAATAACTAATTTGCCAAAGGAAGAAATAAACTGTATATGTCAGAAATTTAATTTCAACAAATATCTCGGCCGAGATCTATTAATTTTGGAGGTAATATGTTTGAAAGTTCTGTGTGATATTAAAGTAAAAGTTCTAAATCAATAGTTTTAACTATCGCTTGATAATTATTAGATCACGAAACGGTCAAATTAAGTTTTTTGTAGTTAAAATAATTGATCATAATAATATTGTGATATTATCTTGTAATGTAATGTTTAAGGCACTGTTAGTGCATATCAATCACTGTAAATGAAATTGCATGTAACACGTTATTACAGGCCATATTCTAACATCAAGACATTAGTGTTCTCTTTAATATCATAAACTTTTGAATAAATTGATCTTTCTGAGACAAGTGTCCACATAATTTGCAGACATACAAGAGGCCATCCCGAGTAGCACCATTGCATCAGCAGCAGCTGAAATTGCGTCACATTCTGAAACAGAATCACTATCTGGAGATGAATTTGATGGTTAGTGAAGTTTATTTTGAATTCTAACAAGCCTAGCAAATAACCTACATACACATACACATAGAAGAAAACTACGGCCTTCGTGACATATTCTTACGCATAAGAACTCAAACCTCGGTATATTTTACGATATACCACTCCTGGAAACGTGTTATTTCTTAAATGAAACATTTGCTTACTTTTGTTGCTAAAGGAAACACTTATAATTTTGTCATATTAGCTGACCGTATAAAGAAATTAAGCCTTTATACGACTTCTCCTTCCTTGATAATTGTTTCTATTTTGTTTTGATATCTAAGTCTCTGATATGTACTGGTAGATTGGTGTTTACGTGTACAAACTTATGTATTGACACGTGATACATTGCTCTGACGGGCAGGTTACACATTATATGGTCATTGTGGCCCATTTTCATATCATTTACTGCAATGAACAAATCTGCTGTATTTTTTTCAGAGTCTGACATACATGTTGTACCACAGAAGAAGGCTAAAGCAGGTATTTTGTTTTTTATCTTCACGGTTATAATGATTAAAATACACGTAGATACATGTAGTAAAATAACATACCCTGGTAAAATTCACTCATTTGTTTGCTCCAGAGTGTTGCACGCACAGGGCAATAAATCAAGTCTAAAGTCTTAAAAGTTTAACCAAAAAGCGTGGTATATTGTGCATGACAGTGTCAGATGTCAAAATCATTTGATGTAATATTTTAAAGTTTCAAACAATAAGTCATAGTACATTAGTTCTGGAGTGCAAGAGATGTCCTCACATTTGAGTCACAATTAAATGAGCTATTATTTGAGATAAATAAAGACACATTTATGTACAGACTGTGCACATGTTAAATTTGTTTAGACTCGGTCAATATCACTTTGCCATGTCCGTAAAGAATGTATGGAGTATGTGAATAACAGCATAATTCAATGGAGGGTCATATGTTTATGTACTATGAACATGTAAAGTAAGTAATTAAAAACTGAACATATGTCATTTTGACAGCAAAGCGCCGATCAGCACATAACTGAAAAAAAAGATTCACAGTTAATATGTCCTGCATTGGCACGATAGGCAGCTGACACTGGTACAACTATTAAGAATATATTATCTATCAGAATGAAACGAATCTGTGAGTAGAGCTAATTCGCTGAATGGTTGCTAGTTTTAAAGTACAATATACTATATCTATACACAGTTCTTCACTGTGCTTTTCGCGACTTTATGTAGTCTTCAACATTATATTTCAGCGAGTAGGGTGCCATGGACTGAGGGGGAAATAAAAGAAATAAACAATTTCTTCAAAGACTACATAGACTTGAAGTCAACTAGACCATGCCCTCGTATGAAAGAAATATTGCAGGCATGTGCTAAAAGCCGAGCTAAAGGAGGATTACTGTGGAAAAGACATTGGGAAACAATTAAGAAAAAAGTATCTTACCTTGTGCAAAAATCGAGAAAGAAGTAAAATTCATTAACCTAGAAATAATTTACCGGTGACAAGTTTTTCAAAGACAATTCCGTGCCTCATGTTTTACTCTGTTACAATATGATTCGTTTTCATATGTATTTAAATTATGTGTAAGTGGTTTAAACATTAGCATTAACTAACATACATCAGGAGGTCAATTACTAGTAAATGCTTAATCTTGTGTTAAATGCAAAGTTCCAATAGCACTCTTATACAGATTTTTAGTGGTACAAAAGTCAACGTCCATTGTACAGTTTGCCGTGTAACTATAACTACGAAGTAAGCGTTTAGCAGTAGTTTACTGTAGAGAAACGTGACATTTGCAGTAGCCGTTGGCAGTAACAGTGGTTTGATAAAGCAGTATCAAAAACGTGAAGTAGCATCAGTAGCTAGTACTAGTAGTTTGCAGAAGCAGTAGTTAAACAGTAAAAGTAGTTAAAACGTGATGTTGGGAGTTGCAGTAGTAAGCAACAATAGCAGTAGCAAAAACGTGATGTTAATAGTGACAGTAATAGAAGCAAAACCGTAATGTTGACAATAGAAGTAGTTAAAATAGTTAATAGTAACAGTAACAGAAATGTGAAGTTGACAGAAGTAGTATCAAAAGCGTGAAGTTGGCAGTAGCAGTAGCTAGTTATAGCAGTAGCACATACGATAAATTGGAAGCGACAGTAGTTAACAGTAACAGGAGCAAAAAATATGAAGCTGACAATATCAGTAGTTAACAGTAACACTACATGGTGTATCAAAAAAACGGAACCGGATGTAAAATTGGCAATCACTGCATTTTCCGCCATGGTATTTCCATGAAATTTCACAGACATATAGAGCTATTATTTGACCATTGCATATCTAAATTTCGTACAAAAATGATTTGTACTTTTTAAGATATAAACAATAAAGAGATAGCACTCAAAGTATCATTTTACACAAGTAACTTTTTTTACAGTACATTTTCTGCTAATTAGACTAAATTTTAGTTTCGAATTTTTTACAGTGAAACAGTTATTTTTGCATATAATGTCCAAATTTCTGATAACCATTTTGATTAGTTTTAAAGGTATCAGTGTTGAACCGGTGCCATATCAAAATCCTATATTTAAAACGGTATTTATTTTTCACAGTTTTCTGGTATTTAAATTAATATGTGCTATGGTTGAGGGATGTGTAGGACCCCCATAACTTTAATGGTCATAATTATTTTACAACAAATGAAATTAAAGATGATTTCATTAATAAGTTTGATTCATTGAATAAAAGGACATATCTTACAATGCTGTTTAAAGTTATCTTTGACATCTGGGCTTTACTTGCCCGGTCGTAAATAAGAGAGCATCGGTATCGTTTTTTATAGGTTTTTGATATGGCATCGTTTTAACATTGATATCTTTAAAATGTAAAATATTTACATGAAATTTGAACATGTTATGCAAAATGATTTTTCTGCTTCACTGTAAAATATTTGGAAACGAAGAATTAAATTAATAATAGCAGAACAGTTCCTGTGACAAAAAAGTTCCTTGTGTAAAATGATACTTTGGGCGCGATCGCTTTATTGTTTACATCTTCAAAAACAAAGATTACATGTGCTATGTCTGAGGGATGTGTAGGACCCCCATAACTTTAATGTTCATAATTATTTTACAACAAATGAAATTAAAGATGATTTCATTGATAAGTTTGATTCATTGAATAAAAGGACATATCTTACAATGCTGTTTAAAGTTATCTTTGACATCTGGGCTTTACTTGCCCGGTCGTAAATAAGAGAGCATCGGTATCGTTTTTTATAGGTTTTTGATATGGCATCGTTTTAACATTTATATCATTAAAATGTAAAATATTTACATGAAATTTGAACATGTTATGCAAAATGATTTTTCTGCTTCACTGTAAAATATTTGGAAACGAAGAATTAAATTAATAATAGCAGAACAGTTCCTGTGACAAAAAAGTTCCTTGTGTAAAATGATACTTTGGGCGCGATCGCTTTATTGTTTACATCTTCAAAAACAAAGATTATATTTGTCCAAAAATTGGCTATATTATATTCAGATTATAGCGCTACATATCTGTTAAATTTCATGCAAGTACCATGACGGAAAATGGAGATATTCCAAATATTACCCCCGGTTTCGTATTTTATACACAATGTAGATGTAAATAGATAAAATGTTAAATTAGTTGTAGCAGAAGCTAACAGTAGCAAAACGCTTAAACATTGTTTGTTAGATTATACAACTTCAATGCAAAAATCATTGAATACTATTAACATTCATATTATCATAGGGAGCAAGGTAGGTCATATCGAAGAATGAACATATGAGATTTTTCGACATAGAAATATTATTGTTTGGTTTTTATTCCTGTATGAAATACATGCTTTAGAAGTTTACTATGACAAACACCAAAAGCACTTAGACACGCTGCTCGTTACGTACATTTTAAAGTTTAATCTTCTATCGCATATATTTCATACAGATAAATCAAAAACGTCTATGTCGATCACAAACATATGTTCATTCTTCGAAAAGATCAACCTTAACCCTGGTGATTATGGAAATAATTATATGTATTTAGTAGCAAATCTTTTAAATGTCATATGGGTAATGTCAGAAATAATGAAGCCAAGAATGACATGGAGTGAAAATTTTCAAAATGAAATGAGTCAATATTTTTTTGTTCCAAGCAAATGGATAGTATCTGCAGTTTATGTACGATAATATGGTTTTGTGGCAAACCTGCACGTTATTAATAATTTACAATTTACTTTAAACTAATTCATAAAAAAATGCAAAATATCATGAAACAATGTAATCAAGTCAAATACTTAGTCAAGGCCAGTTATTATGTATTTATGGTGTATTTTGACTAAAATGGTATTAAGGTTCCTAGAAATGTCATTTTTACATCGATTTAAGTTATTGTTTCAGAAAAAAATGGAATTTTGTGTCTTTTATGACCCTGAAATTTTGGTTATACTAACAAACTTTTTCTCTGAAGAGACATTTTTCACACAAAATTAATAAAAACTTGTAACAATCTTTATTGATGATAACTGAACAGGTATTGAAATTTTCTAAATACTGCTAGTTTTCAAAAGAAAATGACAGCGAGTCAAATTTAATTTTAAGATTTAAAAAAAAATGTTACACTCATGACACAATAAAGTTGAACTTAAGACTTTTCGAAAACTTATATGAACTACTGTCATTGACCATTGTTTTGTTGTAAAACACCATTACAGATATTAAATAAGTATAAGAATTGATTTACATAGCCAAATTGTCATTTTATAACAAATAAGAAACATAAAATTGTGCACTTCGTTATTTCAAATTACCAGGGTAACAATTACATTCATTTTCATATATGATATAATCAATAATTGGATGTAACCTTAACGTTCTTTCCTACATGTACATTTTTGTATTGGCATCTTTTAAACTGATTTTAAATATCCAATGTTGAAAATATTTAGCTACATGTATTTATAAACTTTGAAACTTACTTTGTAAGCATGTAACTGTTACACTTATGACACTTCAAATATGAAATATGAAAAAAAATTGGAATGCTTTGCAAACCAAACATGTAAAAGACATCATTTACTATAATCAAACATTTTAATTTGATTTCCGTCATTTTGTTCTGGAATCTTTACATGCATAATATTTCAAATATATTATATTCCCAATCTGAATATTGTTGGCATTTAACCATATTTTGATAAGAATAAAGTATTGATGCATACATGTTTTTAATGCAAAGCTCATTAGAACGAACACTAAACATTTTAAAATGTTCATATGCTTAGCGTGAGTTAAAATGTCAGAGTTTATAGTATTTCAAACACAGTGCCACTTTAAATTAACGTGGTTAAAATGCTGTTGATAGCTTATGCAGATGCTGTTATGTGCTAGTGTATTAGAAAGTCTGATTTGTTTTGTTGATGTACATTATGTTATAGTTATCCAGGCATGCATTTACCAATTTGGCTATTGGTGATCCACCTGCTGATAAAATTAAAATGAATATTTAGTTGTTGGTTCTCGTACATTGTCAGGGTTGCCACATTCTTAGAAAAAATCTTAAAGTATGATTACTATTTTATGCCCCCCCCCCCCCCAATCTTTGATGATGGTTTATTAATGTACTGCTTTGCTCATGTCTGACGGTCTGTCTGTCCCTAACTGTATGTCCGTAAATAGACCAAATGGTTTCCGTTCAAATACCCAAGACTGATTTGACCTAGGACATTCAAACTTTCCACGGAGGTTGGCTAGCGACACTAGATGACCCCTATTTATTTTGATGTCAGTAGGTCAAAGATCAAGGTCTATTAGACCTATACCATATTTAGACCAATTGTTTTTGTTTAATAACTCAAGAACACTTTGTTCTAGAATCATAAAACTTCACATGGAGTTTGGTCAGGATGATCCCTATGCATTTTGAGGTCAGTAGATCAAAGGTCAAGGTCAATGTGACATTTACTATTTTAGGCTATTGTGGTGCCATGGAGGCATACCTGTATGAGTTTTATAAACACCTCTTCCATTGGAAATCTGGTCAACAAATCAATTCAGGAAAACATACAATTTCAAAATTGGCCAAAAATTAGGGAATTGTCAGTTTTATAAAAATTCAAAGACCATGATTAGGTTCTACTGGTAGCTTCTTCTCATGCCTTTATAGAATAGATATTTCTTCAAAATACTGTTAGCAACATGTATGAATTGTAAGATACATCATACATACCAACACTGAGTTTTGCAATGAAGGTACGGCCGTAAGGCGAGGTCGAATGCCATATTTTCAGGTGTATCTAAGTTGCGAACACCTTGAATAGTCAGGAGAAATCCCCTTTCAGTCGGTGAAAAATCACAGAATCATCGGTGAACTTCTCTTTCTGTTATCTTTCTTTAAATGAAAGGTTTGATTTGTTATTAATGGTTGAGTTAAATATAGACGTTCAATTGTTAGTGAATACTGGATAAGTGATGACAATTCTTTTTTAAGAATAAAATTTGCAGCCTTAAACAAGTTTAAATTTTAGCAAACACATAAATTATAAAACAATGTCATGAGTGTAACACTTATGGATAGACTAAGAAATGACATCATGACAGATAAAAAGTGTTACACTTTCAGTTTCCTTGTGCGTTTTTATGTACACTGAACAACATTATACCAATCCAGTTACAACAATGGGAAATCTTTTTGAAAATTTCTCATTTTTCTCTGTTTTGTTGTTGTGATAATGTGCATTTTCATTTTAAAGTGCCAAATAAAATAATTATATATCACTTAAGCATATTTTCAGCATGAATTAATTAAATTCCCATACCTTGCCTGATAAAAAATGCAGAACATCAAATGCTAATCGAAAAAGTATAAACGGTAGTTGTCTGATTTCAACATAGTATGTTAAACTCAAAATGTTACACTCATGACACTTTCATGTACAATTTGTTATAAGTCCCCTACTCGACAACGATAGTCCAACATAAAAAGTATTAACGTTTCAATATAGAAGATATATCAAAGCAAATGTTTGAAACATGCAAAGGATTCGTTTGTACATATATTAGAAGAAATCGTGATATTAGTAAAAATTCAAAGCAAAATTTAGGTGTTTTTCCCGAAGCAGCAACTTTATAATCATGTTGGTTAAATCTTATTTATAACTATCTGAACATGGAAATGGATATGTAGTAAAAGCCAACATATTCTACAATGCAAAACTATTGCAATTGTCATGATTGAAGACCTTGAATTTTCTAAGTAAGTATTACAAAACAAGATTTTTTTTAAAATGTCACGGAAATTTGTTACACTCATGACATTTTTTACCTCCTTTTTTGTCATAACTTTTTTTGTACTCATTCAAATTTCATGAAACTTGGCATTTTTCTTCACATTTACTAAGTGAATATCGTGGACACATTTATAAGGAAATTTAAGAGTTTATAATGATTGGGGAATGGTTAAAAGGTAAAGCTTCATTATTTCTGACATTACCCATATTGGAAATCTGTTTATTACTTTTTTCTTTAACTTAGTTAATGTTTACAAAGGGTATAATTGATTTTAACACTGATTAAAATTTAATTGCGGGCTAAATCTGACCGCAATGACTACACAAATTAGTAGTTTTGAAAACATTTTATTATATCATAGAGCTTCTAATGTAAAGATACTTAAATTTGTATTACAAAACCAACAATATAATTAAAAAGCTAAATTGAACTGTTTTTGTTTAGTTATGTTTTAGTTATTTATTTTTACCGTTCCACTTGAAGGTTGGTAGCCTGGTGTACTGGGGTGATCCGTTTGTATGTTCTTAATGCTATTCTTGTCAGATGAAGCAAGTATGTACTGAAGAAACTTGGTGTAGACAATATTCATGACAATAATAATTATGATCGGATGGATTTTATGGTAAACTAGTTCACAGTTCATAGTTACTTCGTTTTAAGCCCGACTATTCGAAGAATATATGGAGCTATCTTACTCGCTTTGGCGTCAGCTAGAGTTAACGTTTCCGTTACCATTGCAGGTTATGAAAAATGTAAATATGTCGTCCAGCATCACCAACTACAGCAGCATTGAGTCTCATTCAAATGTTACCTGTCGCCATTTATCCATTTACACCGTCGATATTCGCTTAAAATTTCTGACTTCTACTTTAATATATGTATTCATATGGGCATTATTCTTGGTTAAAGAAAATGTAAACTTTTGCCTTGCACCGATATCACCAACAAGAATAATTTGGTATATGTGAAACTATTTATTCAAATATTACCACAGACCATTCCTCATTTATACCAACACCGTCATGCTTCATTCATATGGCTTATTTCTTGATAAAAGAAACTAGTGTAGCACCGATATCATTTACATACATAAGTCCCTTACTATCCAGCAATGACAATAACCGAACACGCGGGATTTCTTACCGCTCTAGCTTATGAAGAATGTTAACTGCAAAATAGTATGTCGTTTCTGCTCTGTTCAGTTCTATTTCATGGTATTATTTACGGGTTCGAATCGCTTACTCTGGACCCACTTACAGATGTCAAAGTCATATTGACCCTTTGTTATAAAAACACCTGTTAAAAAAACGAATTTGCCGATGTGTTATGTTGTATGTCACTAAAGAACCTATGTTTAGGCATATCAAGTCGACATATCTTTTAGAGGCTAATTATACTTTGCGGAATGGAACAAATTTTGGGGTACAGCACAGGGTATAAAAGTTCATTCTATGCAGTGTATTATGAAACTTTTTTTCTCTCCAAAAAACATCTCAGTATAATGGATGTGTTTAAATGTATATGCTGCTATATTGTTTTCATAATTTTACACATTTCCGTAAAGTTCCACTGGACATGCTTTAAGAAACGAAGCAGAACAAAAACGAAAATCATTTATATTCATAATTCTCTGAAATATGAAAGTACATGTAGTTAACTTGAAAATCTCATGATATGTCTCAGATATACGAAAAACAGACTTAATTTACCACCACGAACATTTTGACCATTGTACTGAGGCGGTCTTTCTGCCCTTCAACTACCTGGGTATAAAAAAATATGTACCAAAGTTATACCTGAAGTTGTTATTACATACTTTACTTTTTGCCAAGGTTATATTTTGAACACCGATGTGTGTCCGTGGACAAGATATAGTCCTCGCGCATTTTGTGTTCACGCAACACTTATTAACTATCTACTTATACAGTGATTACCAGTTAGGCTTCCATATATAGTCGGATTAACAGACTGACATTGAAAATAAAGAGTGTTCATGTTCCATTCAGTTTCGCAAAGTTTCATTATCCTGGGCCTGGGGGATAATACGAAACGGAACGAAACACTTTTTTGAAGTCTTGAATATTTGTAATAAGTACTTAATACACATCCATATTATGTTTCTTTCAGAGAAAAAAATGTACAATACACAGCATATAATGAACTTTTATACCCTGTGCTGTATCCCAATGTTTGTTCCGTTCCATTTCGTTCCGTTCCGCAAAGTTTAAGTAGCCCTTTTTTGAGAAAGCCTCTTGATATTTCCAAAAACTAGCAAAATTCAACAAAATGACTTGGTTTTCCCACTTTCTTCAACTGCTTCATTATAAAAATATCAGATCCCATTGAGGGTGATAGTACGTAATGTTAACCTGAGAAATGTAATGTTCACCGATGTGTATGTTCAATTCAAAGAAATAGAGGATATTTGTTTGTTTCGGTGGAAGATCAAAATTTATTTCATCTAGTGAGCACCAGATGCAATATTTTCACGAGTGGCGAAGCCACGAGTGAAAATATCATTTCTGGTGTTCACGAAACAAACAAATTTTCTTTTTATTTTAATGCCGTTTTCTTTTTTTTGTCTTTGAACAGCAAGAAAATCAGTCACACGTAACTTGAAATAGCACCACACTGCGTGCATAAACATGACGTCATTATGACGTCGCGAACGGCTCGTACCGTAAGTCGTTGCATCAGTTGGTCTCTTTTCCTGAACTGACCGGTAACCAAAAGTTGATATTTTTCACTGTTATTTTTCACTGCAAACAATGAAATATCACTTTATATTTCACCGATAAAATTCTATATTTCACTAGTAAGCATAAAATAAAACAGATATATTCTCTTAAAACTATTTATATTTTACTTCAGTCTTTACAAATTGATTGATATAAAACTTATTATTGTTACATATCAATTTTCTACCCATTGCGTATTTAAAGACAAATAAACGGACATGCTGAATGCTATATTATAATTTCAAACAAGAGGGCCATGATGGCCCAATATCGCTCACCTGATTATAAACCCTGCACAATTTTCACCCAAAGGAATAATTGGAACATCTTGGTAGAAAACCACAATATGATGCTACAGACCAATTATCAAAACTCTAGGCAGTGTAGTTTTAGGCAAGAAGATATTAATATGTTTTCCCTATATAAGTCTATGTAAAACGGTGACCCCCGAGTGGGGCCAATTATGACCCCAGGGGCATAATTTGAAAAATCTTGGTGAGGACCACTAGATGATGCTACATACCAAATATCAAAGCTCTATGCAGTGTAGTTTTAGACAAGAAGATTTTTATATGTTTTCCCTATATAAGTCTAAGTAAAACGGTGACCCCGGGGCTGGGCCAATTTTGACCCCAGGGGCATAATTTGCACAATCTTGGTAGGGGACCACTAGATGATGCTACATACCAAATATCAAAGCTCTTAGGCTTTGTTGTTTTAGGCAAGAAGATTTTTATATGTTTTCCCTGTATAAGTCTAAGTAAAATGGTGACCCCCAGGGTGGGGCCAATTTTGACCCGAGGGGAATAATTTGGCCAATCTTTGTAGAGGACCTCTAGCTGAGTCTACATACCAAATATGAAAGCCCTGGGCCAATCCGTTTCGGAGAAGAAGATTTTTTAAGGTTTTCCCTATATAACTCTATGTAAAACTAAGGGCCCCCGGGGCGGGGCCAATTTTGACCCCAGGGACATAATTTGAACAATCTTTATAGAGGACCTCTAGCTGAGTCTACATACCACATATGAAAGCCCTGGGCCAAGCAGTTACGGAGAAGAAGATTTTTTAAGGTTTCCCCTATATAACTCTATGTAAAACTAAGGGCCCCCGGGGCGGGGCCAATTTTGACTCCAGGGACATAATTTGAACAATCTTTGTAGAGGACCTCTAGCTGAGTCTACATACCAAATATGAAAGCCCTGGGCCAAGCGGTTTCGGAGAAGAAATTTTTTTAAGGCTTTCCCTATATAACTCTATGTAAAACTAAGGCCCCCGGGGCGGGGCCAATTTTGACCCCAGCGGCATAATTTCAATAATCTTCGTAGAGGACCTCTAGCTGAGTCTACATACTAAATATGAAAGCCCTGGGCCAAGCGGTTTCGGAGAAGAAGATTTTTTAAGGTTTTCCCTATATAACTCTATGTAAAACTAAGGCCCCCGGGGCGGGGCCAATTTTGACCCCAGCGGCATAATTTGAAAATCTTTGTAGAGGACCTCTAGTTGAGTCTACATACCTAATATGAAAGCCCTGGGCCAAGCGGTTTCGGGGAAGAAGATTTTTTAAGGTTTCCCCTATATAACTCTATGTAAAACTAAGGGCCCCCGGGGCGGAGCCAATTTTGACCCCGGGGACATAATTTTAACAATCTTTGTAGAGGACCTCTAGCTGAGTCTACATACCAAATATGAAAGCCCTGGGCCAAGCGGTTTCGGAGAAGAAGATTTTTTAAGGCTTTCCCTATATAACTCTATGTAAAACTAAGGCCCCCGGGGCTTGGCCAATTTTGAGCCCAGCAGCATAATTTGAACAATCTTTGTAGAGGACCTCTAGCTGAGTCTACATACCAAATATCAAAGCCCTGGGCAAAGCGGTTTCGGAGAAGAAGATTTTTTAAGGTTTTCCATATATAACTCTATGTAAAACTAAGCCCCCTGGGGTGGGGCCAATTTTGACCCCAGGGGCATAATTTGAACAATCTTTGTAGAGGACCTCTAGCTGAGTCTACATACCAAATATGAAAGCCCTGGGCCAAGCGGTTTCAGAGAAGAAGATTTTTTAAGGTTTCCCCTTTATAACTCTATGTAAAACTAAGGGCCCCCGGGGCGGAGCCAATTTTGACCCCAGGGACATAATATTAACAATCTTTGTAGAGGACCTCAAGGTGATGCTACATACCAAATATGAAAGCTCTAGGCCATATAGTTTCAGAGAAGAAGATTTTTGAAGTTTCCTTTTTGAAGATCTATTTTTAGCCCGTGTGACCTAGTTATGGGACCGACCAGAAATTTTTTAACAACTTTGGTAGAGGTCCACCAGAGGAACATTCCTGTAAAGTTTGATCAAATTTGGTCAAGCGGTTTAGGAGGAGAAGTTGTTGGAAGAAATTGTTGACGGACGCACGACGCACAACGCACGACGCACGCCGCACGACGCACGACGCACGACGGACGACGGACGACGGACATCTCGGTATAACAAAACCTCACCATGACCACTTTGTGGTCAGGTGAGCTAAAAATGATCCTACCTGTTATGTTATGAAATATTCAAATACAGAGGACATATAATTATGCGATAACAATTTGCAAAGCAAAACTTCATCGTATGATCTTGATATAGGGTCTTGCTTTTTCACTCGCACCCAATAACGATTTGGAAATTGATGGAAATTACAGTATCACAAAGTCACACTTTGAAAGTCTTTGAACACAATTATATTTCGAATGGCTCACTTTCAACAGAGAACTTCGGAAGAAGGTTTATTGCATTTCCACTACCGTCCATGAACAGGTTCAATAAAACCGAACCTGCAACATTTTCATTGTTGTCGTGTTGGGCGACCTGTGGGTATCGAACTTTGTCTATTTCACTATAAAAATCATATTCTCATTTGTTCACAATCAAAGCTCGCCCGCTCAGCTCAATAGGACGAGCGCATATCGTCGATTCTCGGGCGAGGTGTGTGTTCTCCACGACGATTTGATAGTCATTGTGTCGAAAATTATTTGTCCGCCACTTTGAAATTGGCAATAACTTGCGGAGAAGAGGCTAGTACTGATACAGAATACAGGATCTCTTGTTATGTTACTGCCCGCCATTGACTGAAAAACTGTTGAAAAACAGCGATCCCAAAACAAACAAGAAACTTGTTCATAATCAAAATAAAAATGGCAAAACCCCGTCCGTGCTTGCATGGGCTTCCATCTTAGTATAGGAATAAGCCTTGGTTTTAGAAATCTGTTAGAGATAAAAACGTAAGATAAATAATCTTATTAAACGTCGCATAAATAAATTGATTAAGAAATGAAATCATTTTTTCGGTGTTCATACGAAATGAACGACAGAAAAGGATCGTCAAATCGAGCGATTCAAGTAAAATTTGACGATCCTATTCTGGCGTTCATTTCGCATGAACACCGAAAAAAATTAATTCATTTCTTATATTTACATTATATTTATTTTCCATTTGTAAAAAAAAAATGTTGTAATATTCATTCCACATAAAATGTTAGATTCAACATTAAAATCAGCTTCCCGGTCATTCTGCTCACCAGATGTAACAGCCGCGACGTCATCTAAGGAACGTTCTCCCTGACATTACGCGGACATCGTCAAAACAGCGGCCCGTTATCGCTAAATAGCGTGACGTAACGTTGCCGCCTTTAATTTTTGCGGTTCATGCGAAAATGAACGCCAAAATTTACAATGGAGAAGGATAGGGCGAATGTAAATATTGTACAATAAACATTAGCTTACAGCCATTTTTGTCACACATAAGTGCAGTGTTACAACTATCATTCAACAGTTATAACAGTAAATTTACTCGTTCTTTATCCCCCCAGCATATGCCAAAAGCGATGCAATGCCTTGCCTAAGAACAAACATCCATGATATTGCTTGACAGACAAGGAATCGAAGCTCGGACCATTTGAACTGTAGTCCGACGCTCTTCCACTACACCACAGACACTCTTACCACGAATACGGGAGGGACATTTCCCTAGATTAGTTCTGCTCAACCCGGGGCTAGAGGGCGTGGACGGTAGATTGCAATTTCCACTACCGTCCATGAACAGGTTCAATCAAACCGAACCTGCAACATTTTCGTTTTTGTCGTGTTTGGCGACCTGTGGGTTTCCAACTTTGTCTATTTTTGATGACCCCTTTTTATTTAAAGGTTTCATTATGTCGTCTAGAACCATTGCTGTCTGTTCACAGTTATGCTGAGATCCAAAGCAATCTTTTGAAATATGCAACATCAAATATTCTACTTTGACTGACCCTGTTCAGGGCAAATGTGGACACGCATATTTGGTGTAACAAAAATGACGATATTCAATACCCAAGCCAGTTCTATCGCGGTCTACCACTTGATACTTCTTGATACTACATACACAATGGACAAATTACGGCTTAAAATATCGGACAGCTTAAAAACGTCTTAAACTGCCTTTGTTGGAATACTTTATGAAAGCACATTAAATTGGACAAAATATGCATTAACTTTGGTAGAGGTCCACCTAAGGAACATTCCTGTTAAGTTTTATCAAATTTGGCCAAGCGGTTTAGGAGGAGAAGTCTTTTGAATAAATTGTTGACGGACGCACGACGCACGCCGCACGACGGACGACGGACATCTCGGTATGACAAAACCTCACCATGACCACTTTGTGGTAAGGTGAGCTAAAAATGCAAGAGATAATGCTTTGTCTAAGGACACTTACTATGTGGAAAGTTTTAATAACACATGTCTAATATATTTGGATAAAATGATTCATGACAGGGACACAAGCTACGAAACTAGAATAAAGTTGTCAGTATTAAACTGGAACGAACATGTAGATAGGCCCTTCACATCGTTACACAACAGACAAGACGCAGCAGAAGAAACTCTGGAAAGAAAGTACCTAAAAAAGACAAACAGGTTTGTTGTAGATGTGTGGAGGTTATTAGAAGAGGTATTGGGTGGAAATGAGGTTATTGATTGTTTGTTTTTACTAATGGGCTAATTATTCATTTTAACTTGCAGGACGTAATCAACATGTAAAGATGAAAGAGTACGAACCATCGAATATTTAACTCCGGTTACCAGCACATCCTCTCATAATGTAAGTTGTTGCTGTTTTCGTAATTTAAAATGTTATAATTCTAAAACCTGCATTTACCAAATGCGATACTCAAAGTAGGTAACATTATGCTTTTATATTGTCTATGATACACCATATGAATTACTCCCTGTCAGAAAATAATACATTCAGTCTCAAACAGATGAGACTATAGAAGACGACTTATTGATAGCGATGTGTTTAATGATACTTTGTGTAGAGAAGGAATAATTTGAAAGACAGGCAATGGGTAAGACCCTGGCGAGATAGCCAGGAATTTGGTGCATATAATGCCATTATACGCGAACTGGATAAACATGTAATGATATTTTAGTTATTTGCATTACTCACATTTCAAAGTTCTTCTTCTGCATGTTTACTATTTATTCACAATTCATATTTTATATCCTCATGGTATTATTCTTTGTAGTGTTTGCGACAGAATAAAAGAGTTGCTCTGTTCTGCATGAAATAATTTAATCGAGTGTTCGGTATTATTATTATTATTATTATGAAAGTATGAAAGAATATGTGAGTTTGTAGACGCCGGTATCTTGACAGATCACTTCCGAATGCAATCTTCAGTGTCATTTTCTGCCAAAATAGATTTGCTTACCAAAGAGTCAATTCAATGTGCTTTGATGGATGACGTGCAGTTCGCAAAAGACCATAAAGAAAAGGGAATAACTGTCATTGCGGACGCTAGACACCATTGTGGATATGAAAGAATGTATGCCGATTGTGAAAGGCAAAACATCAATGTCAGTGTGTACATGCACGTGATCGAAACCTGTCTGTAAACAAGACAATTAAAAACACAGAAAATGTGCAGAATTGCAACGAAAGATGGCATGATGCGAAGCCTGTGTCTAAATTAATGAAAAACAAGAGGGCCATGATGGCCCTATATCGCTCACCTGATTATAAATGAAGCCCTGCACAATTAAGACTAACAAAGGTAGAGCGTAAATATAGAAACTGGTGACCCCTGGGGCGGGTCAATTTTGACCCCGGGGCATAATTTGAACAATCTTGGTAGGGGACCACTAGATGATGCTACATACCATATATCAAAGCTCTAGGCATTGTAGTTTTAGAGAAGAAGATTTTTATATGTTTTCCCTATATAAGTCTATGTAAAACGGTTACCCCCGGGGCGGGCCAATTTTGACCCCAGGGGCATAATTTGAACAATCTTGGTAGGGAACCACTAGGTGATGCTACACACCGAATATCAAAGCTCTAGGCATTGTAGTTTTTTGAGAAGAAGATTTTTATATGTTTTCCCTATATAAGTCTTTTTAAAACGGTGACCCCCGGGGCAAGGCCAATTATGACCCAAAGGGCATAATATGAACAATCTTGGTAGGGGACCACTAGATGATGCTACACACCGAATATCAAAGCTCTAGGCATTGTAGTTTTAGAGAAGAAGATTTTTATATGTTTTCCCTATATAAGTCTTTTTAAAACGGTGACCCCCGGGGCGAGGCCAATTATGACCCAAAGGGCATAATATCAACACTCTTGGTAGGGGACCACTAGATGATACTACATGCCAAATATCAAAGCTCTAGGCATTGTAGTTTTAGAGAAGAAGATTTTTTAATGTTTTCCCCATATAAGTCTATGTAAAACGGTGACCCCCGGGACGGGGCCAATTTTGACCCCAGGGGCATAATTTGAACAATCTTGGTAGAGGACCACTAGATGATGCTACGTACCAAATATCAAAGCTCTAGGCATTGTAGTTTTGGAGAAGAAGATTGTTATATGTTTTCCCTATACAAGTCTATGTAAAACGGTGACCCTGGGGGCGGGGCCAATTTTGACCCCAGGGCCATAATTTGAACAATTACTTAATCTCCCAATGCCACGTACATCCTGGCAAAATTTCATCAAAATTGGCCAAATGGTTTCAGAGGAGATGTCGTTTGAAAGTGTGGACGGACGGACGTACAGACGGACGGACGACGGACGATGAGTGATCACAATAACTCACCTTGAGCACTTTGTGCTCAGGTGAGCTAAAAATCAACTGGAGCACAGAAAAACATGGGAACAACATGGCATCCTTAATTGGCAAACAAAGCATCTTGTGTTAGAACCACATGTACTACGCCCTGCACACATGTAGAGAGGACCCAGATATTCTACGAAGGTCCATAGGGTAATAAGTTTTTACATATATCACCATTTTCACATATGTCACCATTTTCACATATGTCACCATTTTCATATTTGAGGGTCCTACAAGATAGTTTTCATGGAAGTCTCTTGAAAATGACGCAATCATCCTTAACATCTATAGAACAAGAATTTTCAGTCATTCAAATTTTAAAACGAATGATTAATGTAAAGAGAGGGTGAATTATGCACAAAAGAAATTGAAACAAAATCAAATCACAAATATTGATGAGGTAGGGAGTGAGTATCTTCCAAGGGAAATACAAGCCCTCATAATAAAAATGTTTTGGCTGAAACCCTTCGTGTACGTTCATTTTAGAGCGGGTAAATACTTTTTTAAAAAGTGTAGTGCGCTCAATTTCGACAAAACGGCTATATATAGCAATACATGTGCTTAATGTGGTACCCAAACTCGTAAGCGTTTGGCGCCTTTTGCAATCTGCTGGCCAAGGCAGCAGTCTTATGTTAGAAGTGGGGAGATTTATTCGCTCTAAAAATTGGATTAATGCCTGGTTATGGCTTAAAGAGCTTGATTACAGATGGTTTAAAAAATGAATATATGATATGTAAATAGACGTCATTATTAACAACAACAAATGACATTATTCCTAATGTTGTATAAGAATACGTCTCATTGATTCTAGGTCGCTATGACTTTAACCTAAAGCAATATTTGCCTACTTGTTTTTTCTGTGTACTATATAGTGCGTTTCAGCATTATAACCTTACTTTGTAATATGCGGATACAAAACAAGAGGGCCATGATGGCCCAATATCGCTCACCTGATTAAACATGAAACATGTACAGTTTTTACCCAA